>JAYDZK010000025.1:14530260-14574467 GCA_034509185.1 Euphonia xanthogaster
CACACAAAACCTACACCACCCAATACCCATCACGGCAGCGCTGACCTGCGGGGCTGTGCGCCGGGTGGGAACTTCACGCCGAATGTATTTTTCCTTTTTTATTCAGCGCCTCGTTGACGCACAAAGCCGTGTCTTCACTGCGGGCAGCCGCAGCACTCTCTGGGGTTTTGTCACAAATTTGTCACAAATTTTCCCCTTAGGGAAATGAGTTTCTATTTCTGTGCGTAATAGCGTTTGTTATGACGTCATTTGTTTTGTTTGCGAAGTTAGTGTTCTCTTAACCCATGTTTAAAAAAAAATCACCGTTTTCAGGTGTTTTTTGCCTGATGAACAAGGAAGTAACGTTCATGCAGAAATGTAGGCCAGGATCTTCAGAGGTACGTAGACTTGTCACTGTTGCAATGGGCAGGTGCTAAGGATATGTACTTTATTAAGTGTCTGTGTTTCTGTGATTAGGGCTGAGAATGCATTCATGGAATTTTCATGTTTTTGAATAAGCTCTTCCATGGCTTGAAATGATTTCATTAAATCATAAGCAAGGCCTGGTTGCTTTAGTTGATTAAATGGGACCCTTAATTCCTGATACCCAAGTACTTCTCCAGAAGAGGACATAATGCAGGAGGTAAGAGCTTGCTGTAATTAGAATAATTTGATTCTAATGTAGTTATTTCAGAAAGAAAAGGTTTGAACATAAGGATAAGAATTGACTGCTCATTATCTAGACCTGGGTTTGTCATGGTATCTGTATTATAAACTATTAAAGCTAGGTTTTCAGGTGCAGTATAAGGTCTTTCCTTGTCTTTGTTGTAACTTGTAGAAAATTCCAAAGGTATGTTAGTGCTGGATACTTAGTAGAAAGCTTTTCCAAGAAAACTAGTATTTAAGTAGTTACAATGCTTTGCCAGTCTTAAAAACAGAAATTACATCATCTTCTTGTTCGCATATCCATAGTTCTTGCTGTCAGAACAATTTAGCAATTTAAGTGGTTTTTGTACTTACTTTTTTTGGATAAAGGGACTGTCTTGGGGCAGGGAGGGAGCAGAAGCAAACCCTGTTAGACTGGATGATCCTTGCTGATGTGCAAGGATTGATAGGGAAAGAAGTGATCTTGGTTTATTTGATAGAGTGAACATCTGGTCACCTGTCTGTGTGCTCATCCATTGTATAGAATCACCTATGGAATTCATAAGGTAGGAAAGGCTGTAGGAACATTTTATGGTTCACTTTAATTAAATAACAGAGTAGAAGACACCAAGCTTCCTGTTTTAAAACTCTTGAAGTCTTGCATATTTAAAAATCTGGTGGTTTTTATTGATGACTGAAGCCCTGGCAGCTACAGATGAGATTGTGTCTGGTGTTGGGAGGTTGAGGGTGAACAACAGCTCACAGCACTCATACAGATTTTGCATGTCCTTTCAATGGATGAGAACATTCTGACCTTTCAGAAATATGTCTTTAATAAAGCAATGGCCTTTGTAAAAGTGTATTAAGAGTGTATCTTAGCAGGACTGTGACTCCAGTTTATATTTGAATTAGTAACTTTGTTGACCTACATAACCAGATCCATTACAGCAGTTGATTTTCACTGGAAGTGGCTGTGTTGCAGTAACATTTAGCTGACAGCAGTTGCTGCCTTCTTTTTCCAAGATGTGCAATCTTTCATTTCAGTTGTTTCTATTTCCTCTAATGGTGAGGACATTCTTTTGAGAAGATAGAGGTGATAGCTCCCTCCTCCATGGCTGATGTAGTATAGAGGCTTGCATGTCAAGCAGTTGAATAAATAGGGAAAATTGAGGGGGAATTGATGATGGGATGGGGAACAGGATGATTTAATTCACAGGTAAACAATGGGGATAGTACAGAGAGATGGATTTGCCATAGGCAGATGTTGTATAAAGGGTTCCTCATGGTTTTCTTGATGTGAAATCTCCTCTAAGTGAATTGTCAGCAAAAGATTGGGTTGGTGAAAGAAAACATTTTCTTTTCTTCCTTTGCTTCTGCCTCATTAGGGTTCTCTGCTAGGCCTGACCTGAGCCCACCAAAAACACCCCACCAATCTGTACTTAACCTTGAAGGAAGTTCACTAGTTAAAGACTTCAGCTGAGGATACATTTTGTGTTTCTTGCAAGAGCACTGTAAACTTTGGAAGCAGCTACACTGACAAAACTTAGGAGACTACAACTTTGAGTAATTATCCTATCCTTACACATGTATCCCATACAATGTTACTCAATATGCATGTTTAGAAATCTCTTTTCAACCTTACTGACATGCAAACAGCCAAACTACAGATCTGGTGATAAAACAGGATTATTTTGTTGTTTTATGTCGTTTATGCTCTTTGGAAAAGAAATTGCCCTAAATTAAAATGATGTCTTCCATACTGAGTGTTCACCAAGTGCAATCTGAGAAGGCTGATTCATGGCTTTACTAGCAAGAGGCCAGTAAGGGCTATTTGCTTCTGTCATTTTTTTTTTCCAATACAGTTTAGTCCTAATATTTGACTGCTGTTAGGTTAAATGTTTACTTTTGACTCTGCTGGGTGCAGAGTGGAGAATTCTGCTGCAGTGTCCTTTCCCCTGAAACGGGCAGATCTGCTCAGTTTAGTATTTATAAAATCCCCTACTTCTCATAGGTTTCCTGAAGAGCAGCATAAAACTGTCCTAATGGTTAATTTCACAAGTCTCACTTGAAAGGTTCTTACTAGCAGCTGTGGCAAAGATGATATTTAACTTTGCTCCTCAAAGCTTTATAGAGAAGTGTTTGCAAAATGACACTACATCAAGAAGAATTACACATACCTCAAAGGTCAAAAATGCCAGAGGGACTAAGAAACAATTTTTTAAATAATTTTTGATGGCTGTGTATATCAGAACTTTCCTAGCTGTCTTGGGAGGCAAAATTTCTAGTTAAGATCTTAAGTTCCAATAAAAAATTGCATTTTGTCATTACTTTATAAAGCTACAACTCTTTATTCTGAAGTTCAGTGCTGTTATGTTTGTCTTGGAGTTCACTGAAGTGAAAACATTCCTGATTGCCAAATCATAATGCTTCTATCTTAAACCTGTGATTTACATAGTGTTAATGTAGCTAACTGATTTAAGCCTAGGACATAGCAAAGAAATGTCTAGACTGAAAAATGTGCTTGTGAGCACCATTTTTGTCAAACACACCTGCTTGCATCCGTCCTGCAAAGGCAGGCAGATTCCTTGTCCAGTTGAGTGTGTTTGTGGTGATGCTTGATTCGGGCTGGGGTTTCCTTGGGTGCCTTTATGGCCTTGGACTGACTCAGTGTACTGCAGCCCAGCTCACCTGTGCTGGGGGGGCTCTGCAGCATTGCTCTCAGCTCACCACCTAACAGGAGGTGCATCCAGCTGCACGTGCTTTGTGGATTTTGTCTGTTCCAGCTGGAGGCAGGCCATAGATCCTGTCCTGAAGAGCTCTTGTGTTTGTAGCTGTTGTGTGCTGGGCTCTGTTGGAAGAGGTGAGACAGACGCTTCAGTCGTCTCTCCGTGTAGGAGTACAGTGCTCAGAGGTGAATGGCAGCATGGCACAACAGAGGCATTCTGCAGCTGTCCTATAGGTGGCCTGACATTTCTGTTACAAAATAATTGCATAAGGACCTCAATTGACTTAGGCATCAGAAAGCAAACCTTGAAGGTCCCGAAAGAATTTTTTGGGGGATAAAATTAAGGAGACTTTGCTGGACCAGAGGCTGGATACTGTTCATTGGAGTACTTGATGGCACAGTTACTGGGGTCTGACTTTGGGATGGCTTTGTGAAGGTTAGTAAGGATAGTACTGTACCTGGAATAACATTGTTTTACTTCAAGAGTAGACTTGCCAAGGCAGTGTGGTTCCTAGAATTGCCCGCAAGAAGTGGATAAGCCTCCCTGCATTGTAGCTGTAGCACCTCTGCGAAGCACAGGCAACCCCTTCTGTCTGGCCTGGGTGTAGTGGGCTGACTTGAGAGCCTGTAAGCAAGAACTTGTTTCCAGAACATGCAGTTAGTAACTCATACTATGTATGTTGTTCTGAATTACTGTACCTTTCTGTAGGGCAGAACATAAGTATTCTGCTCAGAGAATTCTCCAGTAATTTTGTCATTTAAAAATAGAGTCATCACCATGTCTGCGTTAAAGCACAGAAAGGAACTTGAGAATGGTTTGCAATAGCATTTCATATTGTCCTGTGAATAAAGATGCATAGTATCAATGCAAATACTGTGGAATTTCAGATTACTTTCTGATTATTGCTGTTTTATAAAATGCATAGATCTGTTGCTTTATTTTCTGTCAAAGGTTAGAAGACCCATATGTAGGATGCTAAAATTTAGTAGTTAAAACAAACTTTAGAAGAGCATTGTTTTTCTGGTGAAGTGATAAAAAGTGAAGAAGAATGCAATAAAATTTTGAAATCTGATTGCACTTGTTTTTCTGATAGTGGAAGTGAATATTAGATGTTTTGCTTCTTGTCTCTTACTTTGCATTGGACAGGCATACCGGCTGTCCCTGCTTGAGAGAAATGAAATGAAGACAGAACTGCTTATTTTAGGAAAATGAGTGGTGGTTTTTTGTGATCTGCTCAGTGAGTTCCTTAGTTTGTTGGAGCAGCAGGGCATGATAGCACTGAGATTCAGTCTCCATGGGATTGAGCTGGGGGTCCAACTTCTGAAGTGGCTCCTAAGCCTTCTGTCAGCCTCCAGTGTGTCGGGGCCATGCAGGAATCAGCCTTGCTTGGCTGCCTGCATTTGAGATTGGAAAGTAACAGTGCTTAGGTTTTCTCACTTTGCTGAAGGCCTTGTATGAATTCTATAACCTTTTTCATTTTCCTGTTTCTTGATATATATAATGGAAAAGTATTGCTGAAAGAATAAGAATTACGTCTTTTTAATGAGAGGAAAGAAAGGTTTTCTCATGAATTTAACAGTACGAGTATTAGCTTGTCAGAGTAAAAATAATGTTAAAAGTAAAATCTGATACAAGCTGCATATCAGGGAAGGGAATTCATTTTGAAAGTGAATTGGGAGTTTGTTGACCATATGCAAAGAAAACAAGTTAGAACTGAATAAAGGGACAACAAATGCAAGGAGATTTTTTCTAGGTGGTGAAGGGGGTTGACTGTATTCAGAACGTGGCTGAAAATACATTTTCAGGGTAATGATTATTGGGTCACATGTATGCATCAACAAAGTTTATACCAAAAACCTGAGTCATATGTTGTGTAATGAAGCATTTTACTGTTTTATAGTGCTGTAGTGCTACATATATTTTGATTGCTTATAAAGAAATTAATTATTAATGACAAAATCCTTTGCTCCATCTTATAACTCAAATGTGTCTTGCTTTGATATGTGATCATAAACTTGCTGTAAAGACCTCTTTAACCTTGTTTTTTGACTTAGCTATTTCCAGGGACTTCCCAGTTTGCATGAATTTCCTTGCACGGCTGTATGTCTTGGAATGATTAATATCAATGGTTTTAAGTGGTGAAAAGAATGGATAAAAGTCATGTGCACTTCATAATTCTAAACAGTCATACACCTGAGAGGGGAACTTAGAATAACTGTAGTTTTCAGGTAGCTGTCTTAACAGCTCTTCATCGAGTCATAATGGCTTAAAAGGGGATAGTAAATCAAAACCTTGAGAGGAAACATGGGGGACTAAGTCAATAGGCAGATGTTTTGATTAGGAAGGAGGAACACTAATGCTGACTGAACTTATTTCATCTGCTGCTTTTTGAAAAAGCTTCTGAGGACTACTTTTAATTAGAAATATATATTGTAGGAACTTCTAAATGTTTTAACAGCAGATGATCTCATGGTAATGACTTAATTATTTGCATATTATTTTTGTAGTCCCTCTTAAATTTTGTCTTCTGTGCAGAAGAAAAATGGACATTTATGTCTAACCACTGAAGATACTTAAAATGGACTGAAATCTAGTCCAGCTTTTGTCTTTTTTGGTCAAATTTTTTGTTTGAAAGTTTGTAATAGCATTTCTAAATAGTGAAGGAATGGATTATTTGTCACTGATTGCTGTCATTCACTTCAAAACCCCTCCTGTTTAAGTTGTTGTGTAAGTTTGTAGTTAAAGGCAGTAGCTCTCCTATGAGTAAGCAGCCCTTGAGCCTCTTTACTGATTAGCAAAAATTGAGAGCTCTTGATTACTTGGTTGAATTTCCATGGTTATAAGAGTAAAAATATATGAAATGTTTGAATCTATGATAACTGGCTAGTGTATGTAGGCTGCCTGTTGGAATAAAACAGATCCAGTAAATAATGTTTCAGATGCATTGTTTTCACTGTGATAATTTCAGGCTTTCATCATCTTTCAGTAGTTTGAGGTTTCTCAAAGTGTAAATGTCATTGCACTAATTTTTTTGGTGTAGCTGAAATAGCTATATCTGTATTTCAGCACAGTGGCTTCTGCACTAAAGTAAACAGAGCTTATACAAGGATAATCACATTAAGCATGCAGAATTTTCATACTGATGGAGATTCCTCCACTTTAGTTTAACAATAAAAAGGGGGGTAGCACTCCAGTGAGTAGAACAGAATCCTTTGTAAATCAGCCCTTGGTTGCACTCACATAATGAGAAAATTTTCAGATTTTAATTTCTTACAAAAATTTGAGGGGTCAGTTCTCTTTGATTCTGAAGTTATCATGTTAAAAGGAGAGGAAACAGTTATGTATAGGCTGGACATGTAGTATATGCTGGTAAGTTATGACTGTGTTCAAAGACAATAAGCTTTCTGAATAAGAGAATATTTTTCCCCCCAAGTCGAAATATTTTGTGGATTTTCTAAAAAAACTTATGGTGAAATACAGGGTTATTGTGGGAAGGTCTGGGTTGCTTTTGAGCTGGGGTGAAGACTGAGTAGACTGTTACATTTCTGTAAAACAGTGGTGCATAAATAACAGAGCTAAAAGGTGACCTTGGGAGGCTGAGAAGGAGGACTGTATACTGCTTGTTCTGTGTGCTTCTGGAAGGTCTAAATGCTGGATTCCTGTCCTTCCTAGAAACTGGATAACATGGAAGTCTTGGTCCTTATCTTTCTAAAGAAAGATGGTGCATGTGTGTGAGGGTATGGATGAGCATGGTGAGGAATGTCTGAGAGCTGGAGCTGGGAAGGATAGACAGCAGAACTCTGCAGCTTTGGTAGGCTTTGTTTTCTAGGTAGACTTTTTGTACTCCTAATTTTTTCCAATTTTGCAGCTTCTTTTTTTTTTTTTTTTTTTTTTTTTCATCCCTACAGAAAAAGGTAGCCTTATATAGAACATTCCACTAAAACTTACTGCTATAAAAAAGTAGTGCTTTGATGAAGAGCCCCTTGTCTGTACTGGCAAGAGGAGATTTATTCCAACCTGCATGGATATAGCTTTGACTTGCATGCGAGACTTGCCTATCTGCTGTACTTCCTATAGAGAACAGCAACACTTTGTTATCAGAGGATATAGGCCTCATATTTGACAGTAGTTGTTATAAATGTTTGTAGGCTCTCCAGTGAGAACATTCAAATAGGCTTTTCAGCTGGGGTTCTAGGACCCAAAAGGTTGTTGATCTCCAGAAAGATCCTGTCAACTTACAGCTTCTGTAGGTGTTAGTTGTGCAGCATTGATGCCTTTTGCAAAGTTTTTATCCCAGATGACATCACATGGAGTGTAGTAGTTGCTTATGGCTGTGAAGAGGACCCAGATTGCCTGGGATGATGCATCAGTTTATACCCATTGCAAACTGAACTAAGTAATTCTTTAGGGTCTCTTAGGAACAGCTAGCTCACAGCTGCTCCTGAAAGCATCAGTTTGTGAAACAGTCTAAAAAATTCTTATTTAAATCTGTTGTGTAGTCTCAGTCTTGTATTGATATGTTCTATGAGGAAATAAATGAGTGTTAAATATTAGCACTGCATGTAAGGATGCATTAGCGTTTTGAATAGTTTGGAGATTCAGGCAGAGGGTTATAGACCTGAGTAGGCAGGGCTGCTTAACCTGCCACAGATCATAGAACCATCATAGAATCTTGTAAGTTGGAAAGAGCCTTAAATGTGATCTACTGCCAAATTTCCTGCCATGGACAAGGATACCTTCCACAAGACCGCATTGCTTAAAGCCTAACTTTTCCATGAGCTCTTCCAGGAGGCATCTTTCTTCTTCATATATAATCTAAACCTGCCCTCTTTTGGTTTGAAGCCATTCCCCCTTTTCTTGTCATTACATGCCTTTGTCAGAAGTCCTTCTCAAGCTCTCTTGGAACCCCTGTAGGTACTGGAAGGTGCTGTAATGTCTCCTTGGAGCCTTTTCTTCTCCAGGCTGAGCAACCCGAGTTCTCTCAGTCTGTCTTCATAGGACAGATGCTCCACCCCTGGGAGCATCTTTATGGCCCTCCTGTGGTCTTGCTCCAGCAGCTCCATGTCTTTATGCTGGGAGCTACAGAGCTGGACATGTTAGTCCGGGTGGAATAGAGGGACCATCCCTTCCCTTGAGCTGATGGCCACACTTTTTTTGAGCTAGTCCAGGATATGATTGGCTTTCTGTGCTGCAAACACAGTGTCAGGTCATGTAATGCTTCTCATCCAGTAACACCCTCTGAAGTTCTTTTCAGAGCTGCTCTCACTCTCTGCCCAGCCTGCATTTGTACTTGGGATTGCCCCAGCCCAGGTGCAGGATTTGCACTTGGCCTTGTGGAACTTTGTGAGACCAACCTCTCAGGCCTGTCAGGGTGTCCTGGGTGGCTGTTGCTGCTGTTTCTAGAATAGCTCAGGGTGTTTTTTGTGGCTTCATGCATATTCCCAGCTGTGCTGTTTAGGCAGCCTTATTCCACTTTGGGCATTTTTGCACATGTTTTCTTCAGCAGCCTTTTGGTAGTTCAGCACAACTTGCTGTAGGCTGTCAAGTATCTGCTATAGCCTTATTCAGCTGAGGCATAAAACCCCCTGATATTAGTTACAGGAAAGACTTACAATAGTTATCACAGTGGGAACCAAATTGTTTCATCATTCCCTTTTGGGAATTTAAACCAAAGGCAGAGATGGCAGATGAAGCAGATTGAACATGGATCCATTACTGAGGTTACTGTTGTCTCTGTCTTCCAGTACAAAAGTACTTCTTTGAGGCTCATGTTATACATTGGCAGCTTTATATTTTTGCAGGGAGGGAAAGCTGCCCAATAGCAACTGCTAAGGGAATATATGCTGTGATGTACTCGGTTTCTGTCATAGGTTAAGAGTCAAAAGTACATGGACTGAAAATAGCTTTGTACACTGTACTGCTAATATGTGCTGTTTTTAAAAGAGACTCAAGGTAATAAATGGATTTTTATTACTTTGCCCTAAAATAATAACAGTTCAAAATCTCATTTTTCATTCCTTTTCATGTCAGGAAAGAACTATGAATTCCAAGTAACTGACGTTTATAGCTCAACTGACACCATACAACCCCATATATTGTGTTCAGGTATTTACTGTCCATGTCTTCAGCTGCAGGGGAAGATACAGGCCTTATTTAATAAGCAGGCATTTTAGTTGATGGCTGTGGGAGCTATTTAGCCAAAACTCAGGTAACTTCTGTAAGCAGTAGCCTGTAACTGCCATTTATCAGTAAAGCAAACGTCATTGGTTTTGCAGTATTTGCTCTGTGAAAGTGATAGTATTTTCATTGATCATAAGAACTTCCCTGCAATGCACATTATAAGAGTTTCGTCTTAATGAAAAATTACATTGTCAAGGAGTATTTTTATTATTTTGAAACAGTTGTATTTTGGTTACTGTTGTTCTGCCATTCCCACTGGGGGATTAGTCCTAGCAGTAAATGGGTTTTCTCTTATTTTAGCTTTGCTTTTGAAAAAATCTAATCCTTCTTTTCTTGATGCTTATCTGTTTTGTTTTCTAGCTCTTTCTTAAATCTTTCCATGTCTAAATGGACTCCTGAATGTAATATAGTTTATACTCTAAAAGCGGATATGAAGAGTGAAGTTCCTTCTGATGCACCAAAGAGACAGGAGAGTCTGAAGGGGATCCTCTTGAACCCTGAGCCTATTGGAGAGGCCAAAAGCTTCACTGCAGAAGTTGAGATGATTGCCAGTAAAGTAGGGAATGAGTTCTCTCACTTGTGTGGTGATTCTCAAAAGCAAAAGGACATGAATGGCAACCATACAGACCAAGAAAAAGGTATTGTGGTGCGAAAAAAGCGCAAGAGCCAGCAGGCTGGTCCTTCATACACTCAAAACTGTCCTGATAAAGAAAATAAAGGAATCTTAGGATTGAGACAGCATCTAGAAACACAGAGTGAAGACAATGATTCTTCTTTTAGTGACTGTATCTCATCGCCTTCATCTAGCTTGCATTTTGGAGACTCTGACACAGTAACGTCTGATGAAGAAAAAGATGCTCCTGTGAGACACCCTCAGGCAGTGCTGAATACTCCAAGTAGAACTCACAGTGCAAGGTCACAAAAGTGGCCTCGGACTGAGGCAGACTCTGTACCTGGGTTATTGATGAAAAGGCCCTGTTTTCACAACAGTTCTTTAAGAAGACTTCCATATAGGAAGAGAGCTGTGAAAACAAGTTCATCACAGCGGACACAGAACCAAAAAGAACGAATTTTAATGCAGAGGAAAAAGCGGGAAGTGTTAGCTCGAAGAAAGTATGCTTTACTCCCCAGTTCTAGCAGCTCCAGTGAGAATGATCTCAGTACTGAATCTTCTTCCAGTTCATCTACTGAAGGGGAGGAAGACTTGTTTGTGTCACCTGGTGAAAACCACCAGAATAGCACAGCTGTTCCTTCAGGTAAAACTCAATTCCTGAGGTATTTTGTATTAGTTACCTTTCATTGTATATAATAGGCTTTTGTGTAAGTCCTTTGGAGCAGTTTTTGAGGTTAATACTACAGATAGACACTGCAAGTACTCTGAACATGGCAACATAAATTCTTGATGGGAGAAGTACATTCAGATCTTAGTACATTCAAATCTAAAATCTTAAATGTAAAAGTTAATTGCTTCTAAAGCACAAAGTGGAACTTGCTCTGATTAGTCACATGCTGCTGTGGTGATCCATTTTTATTGTTTTAGCTGTTGAACTGTGATAAAAATTTATCTTTGAACTGATTATGGGTAATAATTCTATTTTCAGAATGTAGAAATATATGCTAATATTTAACTGCTCTTGAAAATTTAGAAAAATATGAAGAAAAAAGTCCATTGTGTAACAGCTGGAATATGAGTCAGTTGAAGGTAGCTTTAGTACTGAGATAATGAGATAAAAGTATTGTCTATATACTAAATGTTTTTAGCCAGATAAACTCAGTGCAAGGAGGTTGGTTTACAGAGTTATTTTTCTAATATATCTTGTCACAGTATCTGAATCCTTGAGTGCTTGGAGGAAGACTTTTTGGGGGATGTTTTTGTTTAGTTTGGTTTGTTTGGGGTTTTTTTTCCTGGTTTGTTTGTTTGTTGTGGTTTTTTGTTAATTGGCAGATTTTTTTGGACTTCCCTTTGTGTTAAATTTGCCAAGTGAAAGTAGTTGCGCATTCTGTTTTAGTTCAGCTTTTTAGAGAGCATGGGGAAGTAGACAGAACACAGCATGGTGTTAATCTGTGCAACCATGTGTTTTATCTAGTGACAAATATGTTTTAATAAGTGAAAACATCTCAGGCTGTGCTTATCATTCCTCTAAGAAAATGTAGCTGAAAATACAAGAACAGGTTAAAAAAGTGTAACTGCTCTTGTTAGGGCAGGACTTATGCTTGAACAGAACCAGAGTACTCAAGTCTAGATTATTGCTTGTTACTCATTGCAGTGGGAAATAATGTCTGTGATGTTTAAATACAAGTAAAATCTGTAATGCTAAAGTTTTACTTCTGCAGTGCTAGGGCTGGGCATATATAACTGAAACAGAAGAATTATTGCTCAGCCTTAATTATCTTAATGCATATTTGTGGGAATAGAAATTAATTAGGCCTAAAAAAGTTATATTTGACATGCATGTGTAACCATATTGAAGAATATGATTTGTAAATAATAAATAATGGGGATATGCATACATTTGTATGAAAAGCCAGTGGGAGAAACTGCTGTGTTAACACATTTGTTTCCAAGTTAGTGGTTTCTTACCATTTTCAGAGAGGGTGAATTTCTCTGTAACTAAAATGATGTGGGATCAGTAACAACTCTTCTTCCACACAGATGTGGAAGAGTCCAGTGGATTAATTTTATACTGCGCAAAAAGCACTCTTAATTAATGAAAGTGTCTATTTCATGTCATGAATGAAAAAACCGATTAGTTCTGCACCAGTAATTCTAGATTAGAATTCTGACATGAGTTGTAACTGAAAGAAGGTCTGCTGTAAAGATTGTGTCCTGTTGTTCATTCCTGTACTCCAGGACCAACACTTGCAGGGAGCTGAAAAGCAATTCTGGTTTAATGTGTGTGAATACTGCGGGGGTTTTTTCCAGTGGAAATATATATTGATGGAAAGGTTTTGAGCATTTTGTTTACATTGCAGATATAATGGGAAGTTGAGCAGACATCCTCTGTGAAAGTGTCCTATTTTTAGCAAGATAAAAATGTGATTAACATTTTTGGTAGCTTTGTGCTGTTATATAAGGCATTTCTGGTTATTGAGTTAATTAGGACAGAAATGGGGCCAGCTGGAAAACAGCTATGCAACTTCTCTGTATAGTGAGCAGGCATGATGGGGTTTCTATATGAGGAAAGGCTTGTATTGATAGTAATGTACATGAGCTTGTTAATGTTAGGGGACGTTTCTGTGCTCTACATTGGCACATATCTGCTGAATTTACAGTATGCTGAAGGACAAATAACTTCTGCTAACAATATGAGGCCTGGGGCATATATGTGAAGGTGCTAGAGGACAGACCTAGGAAAGGAGGAGAATAATAATTGGAAAAGAAAATACAGTTTAAAAAGATGTGGCAGTAACTGATTTTTTTAAAAGCAGGCTTCAAAGTGATGTGATTAGTCTTGTAGCCTACTGAATAGCGATTTGTATTAAGGATATTGCAGAAAATATTTCTTTGCTTTGAATGTTGATGTTTAAAGATATAATGCATTTAAAGAACTAGTAAGTTAAATTAGTTTCGACTGTTCTGATTGTTGCAAGAAATTGAAGTAACAGACCTTTTTAACAGACCTTTTTAATACAAAGAAGTATTTAGTAAGTTCTTATAATTAATAAAATTAACTTGGCTAATTTTGGAAAAATCATGTTAATTGAGATGTGAAGGGGGGGGTTGTTTGTTTAACAAAACCTTTACCAAGAAAACAAATAGCATTATATTGGGTTTTTCCTCCTGTTCCATTAGGGCTTAAGCTACTCTTCTGGTAAAACCTTGTGAACCTTTTGCTTTTGGAGTGTGAGAGTGTGAACAGTACATCCTGACACCTGGGACTGGATGATATTGTTGTACCAACTGTGTGCCATAGAAGGCATTGTTCTCATTGCCTCTGGGATGGGCAGCTGAAGCTCATTCAGGGGAGACAGGAGGTGGGGGCACAAGGCCAGCATGAAAACAGCTGTGTGGAGTTTAATGATCCTTGCAGGTGCTCTCAGGGTGTGTAGTCTAATTGTAACTTGGTTTCAATTGCAATACTGGGCTTGCAATTAAAATGACAGAAGGCAGCATTTTTGCTGGGAGACATGAATTTTGATTCTGTGTTTTGTTTAGGTAGTGCAGAAGCTTTTCTCTAGCCCTATGTACACAACATCAGAAATAATCCTCCTCCACCTTTGCCTATGAAAGGTGCAAAATTCAACTTTGGCTGTTGTTGGGTCTCCTGTGTTGTAATGCAAATGTTCTGCTTTTGCAAGTATTTGATTTTCATCTTGGATCTAAAGGATTGGAGCTGCCCTTTGGAGGCAGTCTGTGGAGGGAATTCTAGCAAAAGCTTAAATTGGAACAATTTTTTAACCTTATGTACTCTGATTTGGCAATAAATCAGAACTCTAGAAAAGGGCAAAGTGTTAGAAAAAACAAGCAGTGTAGAGTTTTGCATTGTCATAAATTGTTCACCTAATAACTTGCCATTCCTTCAGGGTCTGATGTGTTATTTTACATTTTTGAACAACTAATGCTAGGCAGGTTTTTCTCTTCGTAGAATGTAACGCTGATGAGAAGCTGCTCCAAATTTTGTTCGAAGCTGCTTAGAATGATAAGACAGTGTTTATTCACTACTGTCATCTGAATTCTCTAACATTTGTTGTCTGTCTCCCAAAAAAACATTGACTATAGACATTCAATATTTTACAAGCCAGAGAGTGGTGAAAACATTAAGCAAATACTGCTTCATACTCAGACTATTTTAACAGGTTTAAGCTAAACAGGTATTAAGTGGAAGTGAGCTGCCTGTTGTTAAAGTTGATTATTTTTCACTTACTTAATCCCTCCTACAAAATACAGCATGCAGTCCTTTTCTCACACCAGCTGATGCAGTTGATAATTCCAACCTTTTATCTCAATAGCATTAGTGGGTAAGGAAGGGTATAAGTATCCTGTTTACCATGCTGCTTACTGGAGAAGAACTGAGAAGTGGTGAGGAAAGGAGCACCTGGCTTTGTGAGCAGTGGACATTAATCAGTGTTGCTATATCCATCTGCTGTGGGTTGGGGCTTGAAATAACTACCCTAATAGAAGTTAGTGTGGCATTCACTTCAGCCCTGCTGCAGCTTTCTGTGCTGAAAAGATGCTATTGGTAGAATTGGCTTGTTGTGGCATTGCCCTTAGGAGTGGTTTTGGTGCAAGGTTAAGAACAGTTAGTACAGGTTTCAATTAGTATGGCTCACAGTTGGACAAAATCCCCTAAACTGTGATTGACTGTCTTTTCCACCAGGGTGCAGACTCCTAAGCAATTTGTGTGCTTTGGAAAATTTTTCCCATCATGCACAGCTATTGGAAGGTATATTCCAAGTAAGTCTCAGGTACAAAATACTGTCATCACACAACCCTAAGAGAACAGGCAGGTTCTTGCCAGAATGTTGACAGCACTAAATCTTAGTTACAATTAAGTCTGTCTTTTCTTAGCAGGATTTTATGAGTAGAATGGTGCTGGATTTCTTTAAGTAGAATAAATGTAATACAATCTGTAAGTAGCATAATACAAAATTTGTACTACCACCAAGGTAAAATTTCTAATCACCTGGACCCACTGCAGATCAGGTCAAATCTTTGCGTGTTGTTTGCTTTATTGACTTAACAATCATTATCTAGACTCAAAAACCATATAAAAGAACATGAGTCACTCACTCAGTCCTCAGAGGAAGCAGATGATGACAGATGTGTCCCTTGCCACCAGTGACAGGAGGGGGTTGCATTTCTGGTCCAGGTTCCCACTTGGGGCTTGTGGCTGCTGGATTTTCTGGCCAGTGCTCTGGGTGCTGTCAGCTTCTCTGCGCTGTGGCATGCTCATCAACAGCACCTGTTTGGCCTCCTGCAGGACCTTCAAGGCCACCAGGGGAAGGGAGTGACTGTCCTGGCACCCAGGAATCTTCAGACATCTAGGGAGGGAAAGGACAAATGTGTTTGGTCTGTCTGCTTGGTTCACAGGACCTTCAGAGCCTGAGAACGAGAGCAAAGCCACAAATCCGTGACCAGCTCAGTCCCAGAGGATGGCTGCTCATGCAGTGGGGTTGTGCTGACAGGCTCAGAGCAGGGCTGCCAGCCATACCTAGTTCAAGACTGGAGACACAAAGGAGACAGTACTCACGAATACCAGCAGGATATTATTTTATTCATTTCAAGCTGAATTACTATCCAAGTCATTATCTTTAATTCCCGAGCAAAAGTGACTGTAGAGGCACATAGTCCCACATTCAACACACTTATTGACAGCTGAGCAATGACTGCACAAGAAAGTGTGCTCTGACATCTGGGACGTTGTTGTGGATGCCATGAGAGCTTTTAGTTGAAATTTGTAGCCTGAATTTTCTGCTCTGACTGCACAGTGTTTTTGCCTGCTGCAGCTGGCAGAGAGAACTTGTGCCTGAGTGGGCTCTTGGTCTGATCCAGTGAAAGCTTGGAACTCAAAATAAGGCATCTCTCTCACTGGAACTTGACTGCTGATTTTAAATCTCTCTTGGTTTCACTTAAGAGTTGATCAGATTGTCCCATTTGAAATTGTGTATTGAAAATTGCTTTTGTTATCTTACCTGTAATATTCGGACTGGTTAAACTCCATGTTAATTGCAAAACAGATGTGAAAATACCCTCTGAGAATGACAACAGTCAGCCAAAGATAAATTTGAGTATTGCAGCAGTGTTATTTATGCCCTTGGTGGGGTACTTGGGATGATTGATTAATCTTGGAGTTATGCCATGGTCTTCTAAATAGCAGTATAATTATGTATATTATTAATGTTACACTGTGCAAAACTTAGTCTCTTGCTTAAAGTATTTGATTCTAAAGCAGCAAGTTGGTCTATCACTGGCACATAGCAATTTCTGTTGTGAAGTAATCTTACAACTTTCGAGGGAAAAATATGTCATTTACTGGCCTAAATATTGAACTTTAGAGTCCAATATTATATTTCTTTTATTATAAAAGTTATATTCTGCTTACAAAATCACTTTATTATGGCAGATTTACTGGTTTTGTGAGGTAAGGCCTGGATGAGAGTGTGTTTTTATTTTTAAGGGAGGATTATAGTTTTACACATGTTCAAATTTGGATTCAAGCATGTGCACTTTATCCCTTCCTCAGCTGAGCATTTGGTTTCCATCATAAAAAAGGCTTTTAATAGAGGGGGAAAGACTTACATGAAGAAGTTACTGATTATTTCTGATTAATAGTCACATGCAAAACTTAATTACTAATGGCTTTTGAAAGGTCTGAATGGGAAATGCAAAACTTGCAAACTGAAATTTGGTGTCTTGTGTGCACTATGGAATATTATTTGTGGATGTGAGAAAGGAAAAAAAAAAAAACCACCCCAAATTCTGTGGAAACTTTTAATATCCTTGCTGTGATTTTCAAGAGAAGTTTTGTTTTTAAGAAGCTCACTTGAAATGCAGACTGAGTCTTTCAGTGGTGGCCTGAAGGTTAATTTACTCACAAATAACTAGAGTATAATTTTCTTGATGTGTTCTGTGATTCAGAAGATGACAGAGAAATAATGCATGCCTGCAGGAGGATCATTTTCTGTTTGTTTTGTAGCCATAGGTATTATTCTGAAAGTAGTACAAAATACATCTCTTCCATCTGTGTAGCTGTTTTGCTGTCAGCAGTCCAGTGACTCTTCTTGAAGCGAGATAACCCTCAGGAGCTGCAGGAATAGAATAGTTAACTCTGTAATTATCCAGATTTAGCTGGCTTCTTACAGCTTCACTCAGTCAGGGGATGCATTGATGTGTAAGGTATTCATGCTTTAAATTTTGCTTGAAGTTCTTCACAGACAGATGACTGGCCAGTGACTGGTAGTTTCCCAAAAAAAAGTGAATTACACTGTATCATGGTGGACTGTATAAAACAATTAAATATTTACATAGTTTAGAGGAGTTGTTTTTCTGCTTAATTTTGAAGAAAGTATTTGTTCCTTGCATAGGAAAGTACTTCATGGGATGACAACTTCATCAGTTTGTGCTTTTGACTTAGGAAGGTGTTTTTAGAAGCATGGACAGTAGGGAATTCCTACTTGGAGCAGCTTTGACTGTTTTCCTGAAGATTTTATTTGTTATTTTGGAAGTCACAAAACCTGTTCATTCAGTACCAGTCTGGATGGTTTTTACAGTCTGATTTGTGTAGTTGGTACAATCACCTCTCAGCTAAAGGAGTGCTAAAAAACCAATTGAATAAAATGAGCTTTCAAACATTAAGAACAGTATCTGAATATTCTGTTTAGAATTCCCTTTGGTTTTCATGAGCTAAGCTTGTGTCACAATTTCAGTGTAGATGTACATGGTGGATGATTCTGTCCTCAAGGAGGAATTGTTTGTTTTCTGAAGTAACAAAATCATATTTAAGCCTAAATCTTTCTACTCTTGGCACGTGTCCTAAATTTCAATAAATACTGAACCTGAGGACGTGTGGACTCTGAGGAGTGCTCTCAAACTTACTATATTTCAGAGAAGTGCAGCTTTGGAAGATGGAAGGAAGAGCTGAGGGTTTTTCTCAGGGGCCTTTCCCCAGCTGCTTGGCTGGTGGTTTTGTCTGACAGCCGATGAGTTTAGTGGCTGACTGAGATAGTTCTGAGTAAGGAAGCTGTTGCTTGTTTGCCCCGACAGGCACAATGTTTACATTCCTCTGGATGCGCTGGTGGCTTTTGCTGCTGCCTTTCACTCTGAGTAACTGGCATTTTGGTATTTTCAGTTTTGGAATGTCGTTTTGTTTTTCAGACTTTGCAGTATTTTCATTTTTCCCCAAAATTTTCACACAAGTTCTGAGAACTATTTTTGTTCCACACTACTTCCAGTTGCTAGAGTTTTGTTAGTGTCAGTATTTGGATATTTGGAAGCATCACTGTTTACATCTTCAGCCAGCAATCTTTCTGAGATAAGTATGGTCAGAAACAAAGGCCTTTGGAAAATAGGTAATGCAGTTTGGGGTTTTTTCGAAGCAGAAAAACTGATAAAATACAAATGAATAATCTTTCCCACCATGTAATTGGGTAAAGTAGCTGAGAACAGTCAGTGCATACAGGATGGAAGTGTTGACTTGAATGAGACCAAATTCTTCAAGCACTTCCTTGAGGCAATTTGCAGAAACCAAAATGATAGTTAGTGATTTCTAAGCTATACAGCTTGTTTTTTTAGTTCTTTTGTGCTCAGTGCATAATCCATAGCTCAATTAAAGTCTTGTAGATAGCTCAGACTTGTCACTGCCAGAGTTGCAGCTCTGGAGAAGTATTTCATGTGTCTGCTTGTTAGGCT
This sequence comes from Euphonia xanthogaster, assembly GCA_034509185.1. Taxonomy (NCBI): domain Eukaryota; kingdom Metazoa; phylum Chordata; class Aves; order Passeriformes; family Fringillidae; genus Euphonia; species Euphonia xanthogaster. The sequence goes on from JAYDZK010000025.1 coordinate 14,549,140, forward strand.
GGAACTGTAACCATTATTCCTGAAGTGGAAGTTGTTTCCTAAGTAAACTTGTCACTTTTGTGGGGTTTTAGTTGCTGTTTTTTTATCATTCTTAGTTTAATTTTATCTTCCTCTGTCTAGTACAGATTGTGAGTGCCACAAAAAGTCTAGATACAAAGATGTTTATAAACACCAAGGGATTAATTTTTTAAGTATAAACTAGTTGGTGGATCATTTTTCTTCTGTTGTCAATATTTAGCCTTGAGACTGATACTTAGAAACACATTTTTTTTTAAAAAAGCTATTTTTGAAAAAGCTGTTAGTGCTAAAAAACCACTCCTGCTTTGCTAGCTTGTTTGTTCTCTCTTTTTATTAAATGACTGAATTTTGTTGGTGTTACAGATAATAAAATTCACTGCAACTGCTTTCAATGCTTGTAATGCAAGCTTGCATACCTACCCCACACTCAGGCTTCTGTCTCCTTCCTTCTTTTTGCTTCAGTATTTACAGCAGAATTGCTCCCTTTAATAATTAGGTCATGTATTTGACAGTTGCACCTAAGGTTTTGACATACACCATGGAATTCTCTGCCTACATATATTTTAAATCTGTGAAAAAATAATCTCTTATAATGACAGTTGGTGAATGAAGTATGAATGAAGTATGAAAACCTTCTTCTTCCTTTTTCCTTATCAGGAAGCATTGATGAAGATGTTGTGGTGATTGAAGCATCCTCCACTCCCCAAGTCACTGCTAATGAAGAAATAAATGTTACCTCAACAGACAGTGAAGTGGAGATTGTCACAGTTGGTGAAAACTACAGGTGAGTTTTGTATCTCTTTGTATTAATAAAGTTTTGCTTGTTTCCAGGTTTGTCACAGTGCTTTGTGCCATTAAAAGCCCATGTAATTTCACTGGAATTCTAACCACAATACACAGTGTGAATTTTTGATTAAAAAACCAAAGCGAACAAAACCCAATCAATAACAAAAACCCCCAATTCTAAACCCCCAAACAAAGTAAGGACAAAAAGCCAAAAGCACAGCTTTGCCAAAGCTTGAGAATGGAACTAATCTGGAGCTGTTGAGGTGGCTGCATTAGTGTGATTGATGTGCAGGATTTGGGGGAAGAAAAGCTGCACAGTGAGATCCTAGAGAGAGCCTGTGTAGGCTGAGTTGACTATCTAGGGATTAGCTGAGCATTTTTCAGGAAAGCAGCCTACTTTTTTGAAGCTGCAGCTGCTGTATGTGCTTTCCTGTTCTTCCAAGAATCTCTGGAAGTTTTGTTCCATATTTTCAGATTTTACAGAATCTATTAAAGTGGAGTTTCTTGAAGAAAACTTCAAATTCAAACCTACCTAAAGCTAGATGCTTGTAAAAAATAAACAGCTTTGTATATTCCTAGCATCAATAAGATGTGTTTTCTGTAGTAGTCTTAATACTTGAAAAAATTAATTCTTTCTTCCCTCACCTTCTGCAGTGCTGCAGCCAAAACAGCAGTAGCTCCATGGTGATTTGTGCAGTGGGTTTTGTTTGTTTTTAGTGAAGTCATTCCCTTTTCTTCACATTTTCCTCGTCTGAATTTCTGAAGTCTGAGTACATTGTTTTTCCAAATTGGAAAAGAAGAGCCACTTGATTGGTGTAAATACTAGAGAGTCAAAGTTTTTTGGGAGTGCAGTGGTAAATACAACACTGTAAAAATACTGGTCCCTTAATTAAAGACTGTATGCTTCAAAGAGGATACATACTCCAAAGACCATTGTCTTGAGTGTAAGGGTTTGCATGGCTAAACTGAACAGAATGGGTGCTATGTGTTATAATGCAGAGATAAACCCATCCCTTTCCTTAGATATGGTTACAGGCTTAGGATGTCCTCAAGCCACATTGCATTTTAGTTTAAGTATCACAAAAAGCTCTGTTTGTTCTCTGAAGAGAGGGAGCAAAATCATATTAGAGGGAAAGGTCCAGTGATTTTGCACAGCCATGACATTTTGTAAATTTGAAGTAGAAAAATTATCCTCTGAAAGTACTCTGTCACAGGTTAACATGCAAAAGTATTTAGTGTTTACAAATTTTTATTGTCTTCATAGGTCTGTCATCATTTATAGACCATTTATAGCTGTTTCAGACTGCACAGGAGTAGTATAGGATTTGGAGAATCTTCAATTACTGTTTACAAAGCTAAAACAACTTCAGCTGTAATTGCTGCCTGGCCATGGCTGTAGGGTTTCACAGTGAATTTTTTTTTTTAAGATAGCTGCATGTACATGGGACATGGCTTAAAGACCTTTAAACTCTCCATGCTGGGCATTTGCTGTTATGTTCTCTGGTAAAGGCTGCAGTAGTGTTTGTAAGTGTGTTTGGTGAAAGTGGAGTCACGGGGTGTCTCAATGTAATAAAATGCTTTTCTAATAATAAAAAAGCTCCAAGTAGCTCCTCAGCAGGAGGAGAGGAAAGCAGTGATGGCCAGATGCAGGCCAGCAGCTAAGGTGTTCCCTCTGTCAAGGTCCCGCTCGGCGCTCGGACACTCGCGCTCGCACTGGCCCGCGAGCTCCAGCTCGCACGCGGCGCGGCCGCCGGAGCCGCGCTCCCGCAGCAGGGTCTCCACCGTCATCCAGCCCCTGCGGCAGAACGCCGCCGAAGTCGTGGACCTCACCGTGGATGAAGATGGTGAGTTGCCTTGTCAGAGAAATCTCTTCAGGAGCAGGATGGGCAGTGTAAGGGCACTGGAGTTAATTGCATAAGATAGAAGGCGCCCTTCTATGAGAATGTCTGATTTCCAAACCTGTCAGAAAATCCTCTTGAGCCCTTCCTTTCAAAATTTAAAGTTTAGCTATTTTCAGTGGGTCTTTTAGATCTAAAGATACAGTTTTTCTTCCAAAGCTGCCTTGGGTGTGTGTCTGAGGGCTGACTCACCAGGCAGAAATTACAGAACAGGTTGGAACTACTTCTTGAAAAATATGCACTTACTTCAATGCAACACTATAAAAGGAAAGTCTATCACTGCCTATGCTTTGGAATAGTGACTGTTCTTTCAGGCCCTGAAGTAAAAATAACTTTAAAAAAAAGAAAAAAGCCCAACCCTAAACTAGTAAAGTGTGTTAGGTTTCTGAAGTTGTAACTTTTCATTGGTTCCTAACATTAAAACCTGCTGACACTTAAGTCTATTCCTGCTGAAGATCATAAGAGAAACTTTCCAATTATCATAAAATTGGGAGAAGGAAAAACTGAAGCTCATGTATGTTTTTGCACATTTGCATTTGCAGATGGTGGTGGTTTTGGGGATTTCTTTGGTGCATGTTATTTGTAATGTGAGCGGAAGCTTTGTCCTGTTGTGGTTCTGTTCCTGAGTGCATTGCAAGCTTAGTATAGTGCAATATCTAATTCTTCAAGTTGAGGTTTTTGGGGTGGGCTTGAGAATAATTTTGGTTGGCTTGAGTCAGGCTTGAGAATAATTTTGGTTGGTTAATGGCTTTTAAGGTAGAGGATGAGTTGATGTACAGATCCTTCATTTTAGGTATTTACTGTGAAATATCCCGACAGCTCTGTTGTTGAAGGGGTGCAGTGTAGGTTTCTATTGCTTTACTTTTAAAATTCATATGATAGAATTTAGTCTTGTATTCAGAAACCAAGTTATTTTTACAATACACTTCTGTAATGTATGTGTTAAAGGGTCTCCTGCTTTCTAGAGGAAATGCCTAAGATGAATCTTCCAGGATTTAAGGAATACTATTTTGGATTTAGGCATCAAATTTCACACATGAATTAGTGTTAAATGATTGGACTTCTGAATTAACACTGTAAAAGGCAGCTATGCAGTTTAGCCCAACTTTACCTATTTAATCAAAGATACTGGTCTTAAAACTTGGCTGGCTGCTTCCCTGAGCATAAAGATCCTATCTCCTTTTATTTTCCTGGGCTAATGTCTGGGCAGTGAGTTGAGAGATCCAGTTTCTCTTAGCTAGTCGTTCACAATGGTCCAGGCCCCCTGTTTTTCACTGGGTTGGGCAGGGGAGAATCAGAAGTGTCTGTAAGGGCTGGTGAGGAACCAGAGCTTGAGGGAACTCAGGGTGGCCACTGACCACTGGCTGATCACTTCTCACTGTAGGCTATACGTGTTCTATAACGTTGCTCTTGCTTTCTGAATTTAAACATTAATATATTTTACCCAAAACATTGTCCTTAAAATAAATAAAATTACTATATTGGAAGGCCACATTAAAAGTAAGAGGAATTTAAATGTAGATATCAGGTCATGTTTTTTAATGTAATGAGTTGGAAGACTTGTGAGAGAGAAGATACATTTATTCCTTTGCTCACTTAGTTGGTGATACTCCTGCTAGATATAGAGAGAAATGTTGAAAACTACTCATATGTTATTTTGAGATTTTGTGTAAAGGAAGTATCTGAAGTTTTCTGATGCTTTTTCCCCCCTTGATATCCATGCAAACGTTTTTACTAAAAAACCTGAGCTCTTTCTGATAATCTTCCCTTTTATGGTATCTCACATTCTTAGTCATGTCATTGCCTTTCACTACTTAAGAAGAATTTCAAACTTGTAGTCAAAGTCTTTTTCAAAACTAAATTCTAATTATGCCACCAAGTATAGTTTTAAATTTTAACTTGTTTGCAATTATCTAGTAAAGGACAAGACTCATCAAGTGCTTTGGATTTCCAGGATACATTGCTCACTGTTAGCTTTGCAATATGTAATATGAACAGGTGTGTAGCTTTAAGAGAAGTCTCAAATATTAATAATCTGCTTTTAGCATGTGTTGAGACTAGAAACTGAGTTTATCTTGCTAAAGCCTTTAGTACTATGCATCTGGAATGATTGAAGCTTGTAAAGCAGTATTGCTAGCTTAGATGTTTGCTGTTCTTGGTGAGTGGTCTAAAAGTTGTTCTGTTTTTCATAGGCAATAGAAAGTTATAAGGATAATACTTAATCATAGAGTAGTTTGCCTGTGGATTAATGGAGGATATCAGCAAGCGTTTTTATCATAAAGTACTGAAGTAATTTAATCTCTTTTATAGTAGGAGTATTTTATCCAGTAAATAAAACTTAAATGTCAGATTTGGTTGAGAATTGATTTTATGTTAATTATTAAAAATTGAGTAGATTAAAAAATGAGAGGAAAAAAAAGATAATTTTAATTTTATTTCTACACACAAGCCTGTCAGGTTTTTATGTTCTGACTTTCTTAGCTTCTGGCAAGGCCAGAATTGAGAGTGTCTTGTAAAATGGTTCAAAAGCAGGAACAACAATAAAAAACCCTCAGCACTTTTAAAGTTTAAAGAACATGAAAGCTTTTTTTATTTCACCAGAGCCAACAGTTGTGCCAACCACATCAGCTCGAGTGGAGCCGCAGGCCGTGAGTTCTGCTTCCACTTCCAGCTCCAGTACGTCTACCTCAGAGCAGGCCTCTGATGCAGCTCCCAATGTCTCCACCAGCCAGCCCTCTGCAGCACCAGAGACCACTCCCAGTCTCCCCAGTGGCAGCACTGCTGGCACTTCAACTGGAGGTACAGGATAAGCTCTGAGCTGTTGTGTTGTCTCTGAGTACAAAGGAGGTAGAGGAAGTTAATTAGCATTCTCTAAATTAAATGTCATGTGAGCTTCTAGTACTGAACCTAACAGTAGTAAGCTGAGAGGACAGAAATCTGAAAAAGACCATTGATTTCTCCATAATGATACAGGAAATTTGCTGGAGCTTTCTGCTTGTGCCTGTTGGAATGATTTGGTTATACAGAACAAGCCACATCCTTGCTTTTTGAGGAGGTGCAATGTAGTTCACTGGGAATTAAGCCTCCCATTTCAGTGTGTTACAGAGGTGTTATTTTAATGTGTCTCGTAAGAAAGTGAAGGATGTATCTGGATTCCTTGAGTATATCTCCTGCTGTGGATAACCCCCTGGGAGCACATTTATACAGACCTGCATAGACCTGCATATACAGAGAGCACTAATGACATCACTGAAACAAAGCTGCCCTGCCTGCAAGTGTGGTGAGGGACAATTATCCTAGGTGGATCACAGTTGCACAGGAATTTGAGGTCTCTGCACACTGACCATAGGAGCAATTTTTCTTCCTTTCCCTGCTGATGACGTGCCTTAAATTTGTAGAATAAGGCAAGTGTCAGTTCATGTCCTTCAGTGGTTGCCATGAGTGCTTCCACCTGAAACATGCAGTTTAGGTTCATTTGGCAGGTATAGCTAAATACTACTTTTTGTATCTAGTTTGCTTTGTTATAGTCTAGCTCTGGTTTTCAATTGGTTAAATACTTAATTGTGAGGTACAGGGTGTTTTGTTTCTATTTAAGACACTGCTTTACAGTGATCAGCTTTACTAATTTCTTTCACTTCGATATTAATGTTGTCTTCAAGATGAATTAAGAAGAGCTGCATCCAATTCGACACTGGAAACTGGCCCTCCGGCCATGCCAAGGCTACCATCGTGCTGCCCCCAGCATTCTCCTTGTGGAGGACCTTCACAGACTCATCATGCATTGGGACACCCACATACCAGCTGCTTCCAGCAGCATGGCCACCACTTCCAGCATCACCACCATCACCACCACAACCCTCACCCAGCTGTCCCGCTGTCTCCTTCGTTCAGTGACTCCAGCTGCCCTGTGGAAAGGCCTCCTCCTGTGCCTGCCCCGTGTGGAGCAAGCAGCAGTTCTGGCACCAGTTACCACGAGCAGGCATGTGACTTGTGACTCACAATCACACCTTGTGACTTGGGATTTCAAGTTGTTCTAGATAGGAGAGAATAAGATAAAGATGCTAAATTATAAATTACTTGCTTGCTCTGCATCAGGCATTACAGAAGGGACCTATAAGGAAAAATTGAGCTGTAATATATATGAACATAAACCCCTGAAATTTTATGGAAAGCTATAACCCTTCAAGTAATCATTGACAGCTGACCTCTTCATGGCTGTGAGTGACTGCATAGCAAAACTGACATAATTACCTTGAAATGTTCTGCCCATCATAGCAGCTTTGCAATGCAAATCATTGAGCTGCTTTGAGGGAAGAAAAATATCAAGTCTAGTGTTCTGTGTATAAAAAGTATAAAAGAGTTGCTCCTCTGAAAGCATTGTTTTTTAGTAATTAAATCACAGCTGTAAACCAGTACAGTCATAGGAAAGAACAGTACTGTGTTAAGTTACAGTATGCAGAGCTATCAAGCTTATTTATCTATTGTAGGGGGTTTTGTTGTCATTTTTAGTTTGGTTGGGGGGTGGTGGGGGTTTTTGGGGGGCTTTGGTTGGTTGGTTTTTACAGAATCTAGTGCAAGGAAGTTAATCTCAGCAGATTCATGAATGAGTCAAGCAGTAAAACTTCAAAATTTGAATCCCAGTTGCTTGTGATAGTATTTTTTTTTTAATCTGATGTTTGAATATGACTTTGCTTTAAATGTCTAAAGAGTGGCTTGAGAAAAGCTGGTTTGTTTCTGCAGCAGGCATTGCCAGTAGACTTGAGCAGCAGTGGTATCAGGAGCCACGGCAGCGGCGCTTTCCACGGAACGTCGGCGTTTGACCCGTGCTGTCCCGGCTCCTCGTCGCGCACGGCGCTCTACGGGCACCAGGCGGGCGCCGGGCCCAGCCAGGCCCTGGCCATCGACGGCTACGGCTCGGGCATCGTGGCACAGCCGCAGCCACAGCCGCCGCCCCAGGCCTCGCTCTCGTCCTGCCGCCACTACATGCACTCTCCCTGTGAGTACAGGCAGCACTGCATGCACTCTCCCTGTGAGTACAGGCAGCACTGCATGCACTCTCCCTGTGAGTACAGGCAGCACTGCATGCACTCTGCCTGTGAGTACAGGCACTGCATGCACTCTGCCTGTGAGTACAGGCACTGCATGCACTCTGCCTGTGAGTACAGGCACTGCATGCACTCTCCCTGTGAGTACAGGCACTGCATGCACTCTGCCTGTGAGTACAGGCAGCACTGCATGCACTCTGCCTGTGAGTACTGGCAGCACTGCATGCACTCTGCCTGTGAGTACAGGCACTGCATGCACTCTGCCTGTGAGTTCTGACAGGACTGCATGCACTCTCCCTGACACTTCCCTGGCAGCAGGGGAACACTCCAGCCTGCTTGCATTGATCCTAGAGCTGGCCTAGCAAAACACAGATTGAGAAATGTTTTAAACAGTTAGGGGGTTTGAACAGGACCAAGGTAAAGTTAAAATATTTTATTATGAGTGACCATAATAACACTGAGACTTCAAAACGGTATTTACTATGAAAATATTTTTCATCTCCTTTGTGTTCTTGCACTGGCTTTTTATTTCATTTTCCTTGGTTAATCCCTTGTCCCATCCCTCCAGTGAGATCTGCTTTAGCAGAATAGTTTGTTTGATTGTGATTTCTTTTTTTTTTTTTTTAATTTTATTGTCTCTATAGCATAGTGAACCCAGAAGGATGGGGATTAAACTTTTAAAGATTAAACAACAAGTGTAAAGTAATATTGGAAGGGGATTCCGTCCTCCTACTCCTCCCTCATGAGACCTCACCTAGAATAGTGCTTCAGGTTTGGGCTCCTCAGCACAAGGAACTCAGGCCTGTTGTAGTGAGTCTGTGGAGGACCATGAAGGTGCTCAGAGGGCTGGAACATCTCTGCTCCCAGGACAGGCTAAGAGAGTTGGAATTGTTCAACCTGGCAAAGAGAAAGCTCTGGGGAGACCTTACAGCACCTCCCAGTGCCTAAAAGGGTTCCAGGAGAGCTGAAGGGAGACCTTTGACAAGGGCATATGGTGATAGGACCAGGGGAATGGCTTTAAACTGGAAGAGTAGATTTAGATCAGGTTCAAGGAAGAAATTCCTTCCTGTGAGGGTGGTGAGGCTCTGGCACAACTTGCCCAGAGAAGCTGTGTTTGCCCTTTCCCTGGAAGTGTTCAGGGCCAGGCTGGACATGGCTTGGAGCAGCCTTGTCTAGTTGAAGGTGTCCCAGTCCATGGCAGGGGCTTGGAACAAGGTGATCTTTGAAGTCCCTTCCAACCCAGGCCTTTCTATGTACCTTTTCCAGTTGGTATTGCAGATTTTTTTTTTCTTCTTTTTGCCAGTACTGGAAAACGGAATGATTTTGACTGTGGAAAATGCAGATTTCTTGTAGGGTATATTTCTAGAATCATTTTATTTAAAAGTTGCATGAACACATATTCCCGTGTTGCTACTGTTTAAACTGATGTAATAATACTGAAACACCTGTGTGAAGATACTTCTTAAAATACATTTAAGTCAAAACCCACACTTGACCAATTTAAAAGCACCTTATGTTTTCATTGCAGATGCTTCCTTGACCAGACCTCTTCACCATCAAGCTTCTGCATGTCCTCACTCTCATGGAAATCCTCCTCCACAGCCACAACCTCCACCTCAAGTGGATTATGTTATCCCTCATCCAGTGCATCCCTTTCATCCTTCCATCTCCTCTCATGCATCTTCTCATCCTGTTCCACCTCCACCACCAACTCATCCCTTAGCCAATGCAGCTGCTCCAATACCACAGCATCTCCCTGCCACACACCAGCCAATATCCCATCACATCCCTGCAACAGCACCTCCAGCACAGAGGCTACATCCTCATGAAGTGATCCAGAGGATGGAGGTCCAGAGAAGAAGGATGATGCAACACCCAACGTATGTCACAAACGTACTCAGAACAATATCTAAACATATAATTCATTTCCCTCAGGTTTGTAAAATGTTGCATGTGACTCTCAAACTGTAAATTGTGTGGTTAGAGACTGTTAGTGTTCAAGCATGGTAAGAGGTGTCTTTACAAATGATCACAGTCACACGAGCGTTAGGACTGACCCTGCTCTGTCACATCTCTCAGTAGTGTGTCCAGGTAAGGCACAAAGGGGGCATGCAAGATAAGGGGAGCTTGTTTCTCATGCCCATTACTCTGGATAATAAGCAGGAATTCCCTTTCAAGCTCCACAGCCTGAAGAGTACATCATAAACTCTTGTCAAATGTCTCTTGACCGTGTTTTGCCTTGTTGACACAGTTAAGATTCTTTTTATATAACCAATACTTTTAAACAAAATGAACAAATTATCATAAGGGACCATATACTGGGTTTAATTCAGATTAGATAGGTATCTTTACTATGCCTTTTGCTTTAGAAAGAGACTGAGAATGTGATCAGTGTTGCAGTGTAGCTACTAAGGCATGCCACTATTGTTGCTTAACTAGATTGTTGATACTGCTATCACCAGCAGGTCAGTAGTAGCTTCATATTTAGAGTAGCTGAGCTTGTTTTAATTCTGCAGGTAATGTGTTTAAATATCTAAGAGAATTTCAGGAATGAGCTCTCTAGTTGTTGCTCCTAACTTAGTTATGAGTCAAATTTGTATAACAAACTTGAAACTTGTTTAGAAGTTAATGCTTAAAGAGAATTCTGCTTTAACTGCAGCTTTTGAGGCAGTTTCCAGGTTAAGTATCTATAGGCATTAACTGCCCACAAATGGCGTGTGACAGAGAAGCCAGTAGCTGTGAGACAGCAAGGTAGCATTTTTGGAAAAAAAATAATTGTGCTAGCTATCTTATCAGATCTGGACATTTTCCAGTAGTTTGGGGATTGGAGTGGTGAATATCGGCAGTTCTGCAGCTTAGTGAGTTTGTATAGAAAAATGAGCACTTATAGGAAATTCTAGGCAAATGTTGATGGTAATGTTGTGGTAAAGTGGGAAAGTAACAGAAATCAGTCAGCAGGAGTTCAGTGTTTTTTTCAAATCCATAGTTGGTCTGTACCAGCTAGCATGGATAAAAACTGTGTGCCCCATTTACTTGAGCTATGATGCAAACATGTTTCAAGGAAAATATCCTCTGATTAGTGTATTAAGTTTCCTCTAATTGCTTTTGCTGGTATAGTTTTACTAGAAATAATCTGCAGCAGAGCTGTGAATGACGCTGAGTCTGAGCATGACTGTCATGTGGCCCTCCCTTTCCTACCTGCCCTTTGAGGTTAGGATTAGACCCTTTCTCACTCTCTGCAGTCATGACTGCCAAGTGAAGGGCAGGTCACTGTAGCTGAAGCTGGTTTGGTTTTGAATATGAAATCTGGGTTTAAATTAACTTGTCACTTACATCTAAAGTAGAAATTTAAATACTGGCTGGTGAGTTTCTTCTTTTAAAGGCACTGTAGCTCAGTCTGTAACATTTTGGTTATGGGTGTTGGTTTCTTCCTACTAAAAAGTTTGTGAAGATTAATTGTGGCTGTTCTTTGTTATAGACGTGCTCATGAGCGTCCTCCTCCACATCCTCACAGAATGCATCCTAATTATGGTCATGGGCATCACATCCATGTGCCTCAGACTATGTCTTCCCATCCTCGACAAGCTCCAGAGAGATCTGCCTGGTGAGCAATCAGACACTACTTGAGCACTTGGGACTCTGGGCAGGAGACCATAATGTGCTGATCACAGTGCTGATAATGCTGGCTGTGGTTTTAAAAGCTGCTGCATGCACCTGTAGTTTAAAGTTTGTAGATGTTGATATGGCTTTGAAATATTACTTGGAGTACTTAATATCCTAAATGTATTTCTAGTGGTTTTTATGGTTTTGTAATACAGACTAGTATATTCTCTCCCCTCTTTGTTTGAACTTATTTACAATTGCATCAGACCCACTTATGAGCATGCACTTAAATTCCACAATATATTTATTATTTAAAAAAATACTTTTGGCCATTGGTGAAGAGGTGCATGCATGACAGCTGCTGTTCCCACAGCATGTGCTGCAGGGAAGACTCCACGTGGATAGTATTATTTGGCTCAGTAAATGTGGAGTTTTCTAGTTTTGTTAATACTAAATCTTCACAGCTGTTTTAAAAATAGCTTTTAGTTATGATAGGAAGATTCTTCAGCAGAGTTTAAATATGGCTAAAAAAGAAGTTGTACATGAAACTGTTGTAGCTGTACTATGTTGTAGGCTCTCCAGAGTAGTGGGATTGTACCTAGCAGGCAAGCTGTTCCTTTACTGTAATGCCACTTTCATTCGTGTGACAGGGAACTAGGAATTGAAGCTGGTGTGACTGCAGCTACTTATCCTCCAGGGCCCTTGCATCCTCACCTGGCCCACTACCATGCACCTCCTCGACTGCATCACTTGCAAATAGGGGCTCTTCCTCTAATGGTAAGGGGATGGCTTATGGAAAATTATGATCATTGGTCATTTTGATTTTGTTTGTAAGGGAAATGGATGTGTATACATTGCTGCAAAGTGCTTATCTGAAAATATTTCACTGTCTGTCCATGTGTTGCTCCCAGCAAGGGTGCCTGAACAGGCCCATTGTGTAGTAAGAGGAGACAGTATAGGGACATCTACATTTCTAACTTCAGCTCTTGTAAAATGAAATATACTTGAATTAAATTGTCACTTGCATTGCAATGCATTGACCCTCTGCATCTGATTTTTAAAGTTTAGATTATTCAGTTTTGATTGTTAAAAGTACCAACTTTCCACCCAATGCATGAGAATTAGCACTGATTCTTTCTTTTTGAGGTGTGTATGCACACAACTAGAATTCCATCTAGAGATGTCATTGTTTTCAAATATTATTCATCAACCTAATTCTGTGTGATCAAGTATATAATTTTGTAGCATGAAGTGTTATAATCTGCAGGAAGTGTGGCAGTAAGGTCACACACCCTGTTACACATAATTTCTTTTAATCTGCAGTGGAAAACCAAAACAAACCAGCATATTTTTGCTCTTGTTACAGAGTATTATTTTTGAAAGAATGCTTCTAGGTTTTAGTTAAAATTTCTCTTAATTTTTTTAACAAAAATTCACAGAGAAACAAATTTAGTTTGAGTATATTTAGTGTTTATGTGTGGTCAAGCAAGAATGTTTAATCCTCTCAAAGCTAGTTAATCTAATAAAAATTGTGAGTTCATCTGTAAATGAATGCTAAAATTATAATGAAAAAAACCCTGCAAGTTTCATCCTTTCTAAATTCCTCTGTTAGTAGCCTGAATTGACATTTGGGGCTTGAACTGTAGGTTTACAACCAAACTGTAATAACTGTCTCCAGTCTGGTCTTGCATTGCTTGTTCTTCACTCTTCAACTACCAGATATGATGATCCTTAAGTACCTCCCTGATAGATGAGGGTTGGTCATTCGTGGGTGCTGCTGAGATACTTAGCACAGCCTTTCTAAAGCAGTCTGTAGAATTTGGTATTTTAGTGTAGCCAGTGAGATTTTTAATGCAGAACCTTCTCCTCTGCATCATCTCTTAAAATTAAGTTTTTCTGCATTCTTCAGTTCGGTCTTTGCTTTTTCAAGTGGATAAAAGATGGCTTTACACTCTCATATTTATTTAATGGGTTGTACTGTAACAGACAGCATCAGATGCTTTAGATTTCCTCCTAATAGTTCAGGGAACTAATTGTGCTAGGAGGCAACAAGTTAAATCTGTGCCTGTTTTAGCTCATTTTTTTAATCAGGTTTAATAAGTAATCTGTGGGATTTACTTCAATTATCCCTGTGAAGTTTCTAGAAATTTAGGAGTTCAGATGATCCTTATATTACAGTGTGATGAGGAACTTTTAATTGTATTTTAATTTTGATTGGGGTATTCCTACAGCTAGAATGTTACGTAAGCAAATGGTTGGGACCCCACACTTCTCCATCTTTTTAGCAGTAGAGAAGAAAGATATGATAGAGAATGTTCATAAGTATTTCCTGAGTGTGTGATAAAATATTTTAGGGATTTATGCCCTTCCTGCAGTTTCTAGTTGGTAAAAGTGGCAGATGAAGTAAGGGTCTTTAAGTCTACAGAAATTCGTGCAAGTGTTTGTGTAGGGATATTTGATCCTTATAACAGTAATTAGTGAGGGGCTGAGGGAAACTGAAGTTTGTGTTTTGAGGCCTTGCACAGAGTGCACTGACAGCATGTTTGATCATGAACAGGCTGCTCTGAGCAGCACTTCCTCCAGTGCTTGGGATCTGGTTTGAGCCTTGCTGTGATCAGGCCCAGCACCGTGGCTTTGAAGTTGTGTAGAGTCTTTGACTAATTTAAAATGTAGTCTCACACTAGGAGAAGATGAAGGCAGGTTAGAGCTCTGCTAGAAGTTATAGATACAATGAGTTCAAAGCATTACAAATGCCTTTTGATGACTCGACCCCTTCTATGACAGTAAAGAAAGTCACAGGTTTTGTTCTCATGTGTGTGTGAGTACAGCAGATCTGTCAGCAAAATTTGTTTTGAATAGAGAGCAAGTAGTCAGTGAAGTTTTTCATCCACAAACTTGACTGGGTTTTAAACAAAAGTGCTGTTTTAGGCAACAGATGATTTGCACCTGCCACCTGTTTTTTTCTTTGTAACTTTAGGAGTGGGGTGGAGGAGGAGAGGATGAGCTGTGATTACAGACCCTCTGCAAAGATGTTGATGTTCTAGGGAGTGCTTTCTTCTTCAAGTACAGAGGGTACTAAATAGAGATTTCACGAGTCATATTTTTTGATGCAGTTATCATAAACTGTTCTTTTTTTGAGAGGGAGCTGTCTTTTAAAGTAACTGATCCAGTCACTCAACTAAGAATTTCATTAGTATTGAATCCACGTTGTGAAATGGCTTGCAGCACAATTGGCAGTGGAGTACTAAAACCCCTTCCAGACTGTAAAGGACATAATGGATTGTTTGGGCTTTAATGATATTATTATAACTCTGTATCAGTTTCTAACTTTAATTAGATGCAGATAACCAAATCTTCATCTACTCAGTGCTGGAATGCAGACTGCAGTTTTAATCCTCAGGGAGACAAGATGATAAAGATATGTGGGGGAAGATAATCAGTGTTCAGCAGCTTTGACAGTCCAAATAGAGGGTTGGGGAAACAAAAATCTCCTTTTCTCCTAGTTTGGTTGAAGAGACTTCTACCTGTTTAAGTGTTGTTTCCTAGATTAAAAGCAGTTAGGAAGAGCTTTCTTCATGTCTATGTATCCAAAGGTCAGGCTGCTTCCCTCCTTGATTTAATATCATTACTTTGTGACCATGGTTTAGACTTTGTTTGTTGCTGTTTTAAGGCCACGTATGTGCAGAGGAAATAGCTGTTGAATTAAATCCATTTTGGACAAGTACTCATTCTGCTAACTGATCATTTTTAGGGAGACTCAAGATCAGTGCCTGGCATAATTAATGGAACATTAGAAAAGAAGGATGCAGGACACAAAGTTCTGCTGTTCTTCTCTGATGCCAGTGCTTGTTAGATGCCACTTCGGTTTAATCTGGGTTCCTTTGGCTGCTCCTTTGGCACTGTTAGTGAAAGGCTTTTTGAATTGGGGCTCTAGCACTGTTTGCCACATCAGAGTGGGCAGGATGGCAGTTCCTGTAATTTATTATGGGTATGGTGTACCAGACTCTTGACTCCAGCTTCTTCCCCCTTTTTGAATAATGTCCTGTTGAATGTGAGTTTCAGGGGAGAGGATGGTTTGTGGTAGTTTGCTAGGTATGGTGTAATAATTATGTCTGGAGTTGATGCAGGCCTTGAGAAGACTCCTTAATCTATCTGGGAACCTGCAGCTTCTCGGTCTGAGGGAGATCTTTGGATCATATTTTAAGAAAAGACAAAACCACAAACAAACAAAAAACCCCACCTCAAAACAACAACACAACCCCCAAACAAACCCCAAGCAAGCCTTAAGCTTCTTATGGTACCTTAATCTCTCTCAGGTGTTTCACATCTAGCTTTCAATATGCCATGCCCCCTTTTTCTTCTATTGCAGAGCCTTACTGTTTTGTTCCTTTACCTGTGGGTTGATTCAGAGTGTTTGAGGCTGTTTGTACACTTAGTTGTGAAAATCCTGAGGGATTTGGAGGTGTAAGCCAGTAGGTCCCAGCACATTGTGGTAGTTGAGTGCTGGTCAGGATAATATTGCTCAGAGAGTAGTGGTACAGGTGTTGCAGCTCTAAGAGATGCAGCTGTTCTGTAACCCAAAAGCCAAGTTTCTGTGTAATACCTGAACACTTAATGCTGTAACTTGATGTAGTAAGAGCAGTTCAAGATGAACTTCAGGTTTGAAATAGCCTTGATTAGCTGCATCAAATAGAATTGCATTTTTAAGAAAAAGCTTCTAGTTTTTTTCATAATAGAAACATGAATTACTGTGCTTTGGTTTTTGGTAGATTAAACACTGTTGAAGGGCACTCATTTTATGTTCCCCTAAGACACAGGTACCACTGGGTTTTATCTATGCAGCAGGTGGTACTTCATTGGGTTCCTTCACCCAATGATTTTCTATGAAAATTGCAGCTTTTCCCTGTTTGTATTTGGCTTAAGACATTAAATGATGAGCTTTGCTTCTTTTTGTGTATGGACAGTAGCTGAGCAGTTACTGTCCATACACAAAACTGAAAAGGCTCACACTGGGATTTGTTCTAATACATATGAAATCATACTTCATGGAACCTGGAGGCTGGGCTGGACAGGATTAGTTCCATGCAGGGCAGGAATCTCTCCACTGACTGGCAACTGAAAAGCAGCAAGATCCTGTAAAGATAGAGGGTATTTAAAGGAGAGAGTAGCAAGAAAGAAAGAAAGCCTTCCCTGCAGGTCAGATGTTCCAAACTGTTGAGAATGTTTGTGTTGTAAAAGGTTCAGACTTAGCCTTGAATTACTGTACTTGCTGCAGATTTTTGTGGTCATTGAAAGTATCAATAGAAAGTGCAAAACAAGAAACAAATGATATTTCTACAGTTCTTGGCAGACTTGTGCTGGAATTTGCAGGTCCAGAATATATTGCTTTAAAGTATGCATTTTAATTTGACTGTATCCAAAAGAATATATACAAACATTTAGTGCAGACTGGCATTGTCTTTAACTGCTTACATTCTTCATTAGCTGTAACATTTTCCTATTTTCTTAAGTTCTGTATGAAAGCTTAGTGAAAACTCACTTCAGCTGGTGTGTGAAGCTCTTCAAGAGAGCTGAAATCTTTTTGCATTTGGAGCTTGGTGGTAACTGTCAAAGGGATTTTAGTAAGACTGTTCTTAGTTAGGTATTATTGATAGTTCTCTCTTGCAAATCTTTTCTCCTTGTAGTCATAAATGTACTTAGTTAAAATCTTGCCATGTTAGCAGACTGCTTATTCTGCAGGTGTAAAAAAACTGGGGGTTTTTTGTTTGGTTTTTTGTTGTTCTTAGAGGTGTTTTTTCAGAGTAGCATTTTACCTGACCAGAAATGTGAGCTGTGCTCTCAGGGTATTTTATAAAGGAGCCTGTACATAATGTATGTTCAGGTAATTTTGCAGAGGTGTTATGCCAGTCCTGTCAGGATAATATGAAGGCCCATTTATTAGCATGAAAATATATTGTCCCACACAACATTTGTTGTCTTGAGTTCAGTAGTTTGTTGTGGTAGGTACTCTGAACAATTTTTCGTTTTGTACTGTTAAAATAAATTTTAATAGGTTTCTTAGTCTCCAGTAGCAGAATTTGTTCCATACAGAAGAGCTATCCAGGTGCATGTCACTGCAGTTGGTAAACTGACTGCTGAGGCAATGGAACTGTAATTATGGAATTACAGCAGTACATCTGTGACTTTGCACCTCTTGGAATGATGCAGTATCTGCACTATCAGATGCATTGTTTTCCAAAACACTGATTTAAAATCCTGGTCAATAAAAAACCAAGCATTGAATATCACTTCTGAGACTTAGGTTAGTTTTTGTCAGGAGTTCCCTTCCTCTGAGTGGTTGCTATTGATTGCCAATGTTCAAATAGACAATAAAATGTCCCAAATTATGCCAGACAGGTCTATGCCTAGTGAAAACCTGGCACAGTAAGTATGTTCATAGTGTGAGTGACCTAGTTCTTTAAATGCCTTTTTTGTAATTGGAAGCTGAAGTAGAATTACATGCTTAAATTCAGAACGAATCATAAATCGGTCATTATCTGAGACAGATTTCTCACAAAGCAGCATGTTTTTAATCTGCTCCCCCAAAATTCCTTAGTTACAGCTGCAGTTTATCTTGTCAAACAGTAAGACCTATGATACCAACAGCTATTACTTACATGAAGTGTTTTGATATGCACCTTCAGTTTCTGTTGCTCTGGCTTGTTAAAATTTAAACCAATATTGTGGCTGTATTTGTGGCAGATTTAGGCACTACACTGTCATTTAACAAGCACCATGTAAACTGATTTAAAATAATCAGATTCTGCCTTTCTTTTCTGGAAAAAAATTATATAGGGCATAGGAATCTTGCCTATCCCTGTCAGCTTTTATGTACAAGACTGGATTTGAAAACTGTAGGAAGGCAGCTTATTGGTCTCTTATTTGATGTGGGTAGCTTTGTCTGGGTCTGTGCTTTTCCACAAGGCATTCATTGAGTTTTACACCTTTATATATGTTAATCTTGAAGTGTCTGATGGAAAGAAGAAGAGCAACGTGTGAATATGTGACTTTATGACTAGTATCTTGGATATCAGTTGTGTGGACAGTCTCATGAGATGCATGTTGAGTTGTCATATACAGCAGCAGAGACAGTATCAGCTGATAGCACAGAAAGGAAGATGGTACTCAAGTATTTCCAAGTCAATTGCTGCTTACAGTCTCCCTGTTGGTGTGCTGTGGGATTAAGTAAACCTCATCTGCTGATCATTTTGGGTTTTTTCACCTGTTCATTAAAGATTGCTATTGGAATGTTCCTGCCAAAAAGTCAATACCATTATTCATTCATCTTGCTGGGGTAAAAAAGGAATGCAGCAGCCTGCAGTGGAGATGGTCCCTGCTATATAAATTATCCTTCAGCTTTGCTCTATAAAGGTGCTGGTGCTTGAAGGGCCAGTGGGATATAGCACTGGACACTGGGCTTCTGTTCACTGCTTCTGTCTCTTACTGTGCAAGGAGGTTTAGTGGATGCTCGAATGCAGACTGTGTGTAGAGTTAACTGACTTCAGATGGGAGTTTTGAGTGTTAGTTTTTATAGGCCTCTAAATTTCGAGTGTGTTTGAAGATGTTCAGTTCTTTTGAGTCAGATAAGAGTATCTGCTGCTTTTTCCAGACTGAGTTTTTTAGCCTTGTTTCTTCTGTGGTACCAAAAGCCTATATTTGAGAATCTGTAGTGAGTCCTTTTCATAATTTCACGTGTAGCTGTTAGATGTTCTGTTTACAAAATAGGTAGATCTTTATGGTGGTTTATATAATACAGGTTGAGCTTTTGAGACTTGGGAATTGTAATGTGGATGTGGAGAGATTCCAGGAGAGGATCTAGCCTCACTTCTGTTTTGCTTCTGGTTATGTTCAGATGTGTCAGAGTGGTGTTTGTGTTGTGCTGTCAGTTGGAATTGTATGCTCAGGCTGAGGAGTGTAACAAGTGATTCAATGAAAGCAAAAGGAACTTAAATTTTACAAAGTGAACAGTAAAATAGTGAAACTGTTCTGAATAGGTTTAACTTAACATCTGCTGTTTGAATAGGTACCAGACATGGCGGGCTACCCTCACATCCGTTACATTTCATCGGGATTGGATGGAACATCATTCAGAGGCCCTTTCAGGGGCAATTTTGAGGTTTGTAATAGAATAAAACTAGATATATGTGAAAATGTGTCATGAGGGAATATGGGGAGGGTGTATGATAGAGCTAGTTCTATATATAGATGGAAAAGAATCGTAAAGAAAATAGCCTTTACTTACAGAATGCCCTTACCATTTTGTGGAGTGGGACAAAAGCATATTGAAAAGTTGGTCAGGAAAAGGTGCCCTGGACAATGCAGGTTAGGTGGCAATGACCTGACAGTACATCTTGCTCTGCCCACCAGCCATCAGTAGGACTGAGTAGGACATTGTGAGAGAAGGCAGGGCTGTCTGAGTAACTGTGCCAGGATCCTCCAAGAGAGGCTGAAACTTGGCCGTGCTAACAGTGCTGTCCTATTGTATAGTGCAGGAATTGAAATGGAGTGAAGGAAAAAAGCCAGGAGAACATAAAAGGTATCAGATGCAGAGAGTTAATGACCTAGTCCTCTGAAAACCTCTACAGTGACATCTCATGGTTCTAATAAACTCATTGCTGGAGAAGAATAAATCAGTCATTGTATTTCAACTTAAGCAACATTTTTTTTTCCTCTTCAAAGCCTTAATGACTGTTAGAAAGCAAATATTTACATAGCATGTTTTAATTGCCTTTTCCTCATTAGACACAGAAGTATGTGTGAACATACCGATAGCCATTCCTATCTGACAAACATTCATTTTTTTGTCATAAAATAGTATTTCCCCAGAACTTAAATTACCAGACCATGTTGTGTGGGTTTTTCTACAGAAGCCCATCACTTTTCCCACACAACACACTCTTTTTGGCTTTGCCTATATTTAATTAAGTTGGGAAATAAGAGTTTGTCATTCTAAAAATGAAAATGGGTTAGAATAATATTAATACTTCCTCAATGTAGTTGAAAGAATAGTTTTTAAACTGTTTATTCCTTCATGATTTTTAGGAACTGATTCACTTGGAGGAACGACTAGGCAATGTTAATCGTGGAGCAACACAGGGAACTATAGAAAGATGCACATATCCACATAAATACAAAAAGGTGAGAATTGCTCAGATTGTGGCCTGCCTGTAATATTTCTTTGAACTTGTAATAATGTGGATGGTTAGTTTAAGTCTGCAGAAATGTCAGTTTCAAAGAGGGCATGTTTTCTGTATCTTGAAATTTCAAGGATTGTAAACAGAGTTTACAGTGCCACTTGCTTCACAAGGAAAATTTAAAATTAGTTCCTTAGATAAAGAGCTACTGTGATGTGATAAACAGGAGTGGTTTGATATGATTAACTTGTCCAGTAGTTATGAGTAACCTTGTGAGTAGTGAAATAACTGCTGGTAATAGCAAATAACAGGCTTCAGTGATAGCTCACAAACTAAAGCTTTATGTTTGCAGTAAACACTTCACAGTGCTTACCTGCTTGGTATATATCAGTTTAGCCTTTACTTTGAACACATGGGGAAGACTGGAACACCAGGAGGTTTGGAACTGGGGTACAGAGTTTTGATAACTGAGGTTGTCTATCAGTTGGAGTTCAGCCTATGATAAGATACAGTCCTATCCACATGACACTGTTCTTTCATACTTGATAAATAGTGACAAAACACTAGGTTGAAAGGATTATTGTTTGCCACTATGTGAATAAAATTAAAATATTTAAACATAGACAATAAGTAAAAGGACTGGTTGCAGGACTGGTTCCAGTAGACTTTTGTAATTAACAATAGTTACAGCTGAAATGTCCTGGGTTTTGCTGCAAGTGCTGGTTCATTTTGGTTCAGATACATTTTAATAAGTATTACAAAATGTTTTCAAAGAAATATGTGTTGAATATGTATCAAAAACAGATTTTACTCAGTTTGTCAATAATGTCATCTCTACTAACAAGGTAACAACTGATTGGTTCTCACAGAGGAAACTGCACTGCAAACAAGATGGGGAGGAAGGAACAGAAGAAGACACAGAGGAAAAGTGCACCATCTGTTTGTCTATATTGGAGGAAGGTGAAGATGTCAGGTAAGTAACGCTGAGTATAATGTTAATGTTCTGGCTTTGGCACCATACTTGAATCTGGTGCCCTGCTTTGCAGTACTGCTTAGGTGAACAGTTACAGTTAACTACAGTCATTGAACTAATACAGTAAAACAAGTTGCAGTTGAAAATGGACATTATTCAGTCTGTATTGTCATTAGGTAGAGAGTGGGTTATTCCATAGTTTGACTGTCTGTGTTAAAACATGAGCCCAAGCTGATGCCCTGAACTAATCAGCACTGTCAGTGTTTCTGGAGTAATGCTACTTAAACTCCAGCATGTTTAAATGAGTCTAATACAGCAGAAGCCAGTTGATGCTTGACTTCATTGCCTATATCCATTTCTTTTGGAACTAGACAGAATGCATGTGCCACTGGAAAGGCTATGAAACCTGGGAAAACAGAAAGAAGACCTCAGTAGCAAAGCCCACACTGTGTTTTTTTTTCCAGTGGGGTTGTTGTTATGGAAATGCATTGTTAACACTGATGTTTTTGTGTTCTGATGACAGGCGCCTTCCATGTATGCACCTTTTCCACCAAGTATGTGTAGATCAGTGGTTGATTACTAACAAGAAGTGCCCCATTTGCAGAGTGGACATTGAGGCTCAGCTGCCTAGTGAAAGTTGACACTGCTTTCCAGAACTTTTGTCCTCCCTCTCACTCCCTCTCATCCTTGCTGGTACTGCAGTCAACCAAAGATGGCATGACTTACCTGCGCAGACTTGGAAGCATTGAACCCAGAGTGCTGGCTCTGCTATATGGTACAACTAATGCTAGACCTACAGTTTATGTAGAAGACAGTTGAGTTTCAGTGTATTTATAAATTTGTTTTGTTTTACATTTTTTCTTTAAATTCATTACTGTATTTTTGCATGGTTCCTTGTATTGCATTTGTTTGCACATATTATGGGCTTTGTGACCCCAAACTTGCAGGCGAGATTAGCTGCTTTAGTAAGTAGAATTGTGTGGTCTCTTTTTTGGTTTGTTTTATGTAGTATCAAGCTTTGAAAGTATGATTTCACTCATTACTAACCTTGAATTCCTTAATTTAATCGATCATATATATTTTAGTTTAAATGTATAAAGATCATCTAGAAAAGGATAATATTATGTATTGAGACATTCCTTAATTAGGAAAAAATGGCTGCTGTATATTTACAAGATCAGTTATGAGTCAAATAACATCCTTAATACTGGGAACAGAATATGAATCATATTCAGTTTGACTGATACATATAGCATACTCATCACCAGAGTTTTTGTCTGATCAGATTTTTGTGTTTGTTTTAAAAATTTCAGCACAATGCAGATATATTTGAATGTCAATATTAAACATTTAGACTGCTGTTCAGATTGTATTTATCATTTTCTTCTATGTCTAGAAATTTGAATCCCTAACTTAAATATATGCTGCTGTG
Source organism: Euphonia xanthogaster (assembly GCA_034509185.1). Lineage (NCBI taxonomy): Eukaryota > Metazoa > Chordata > Aves > Passeriformes > Fringillidae > Euphonia > Euphonia xanthogaster. Next base: position 14,572,068 of record JAYDZK010000025.1, read on the forward strand.
AAACAGCTCTTAGTGAACACTAAATGTTGATTTCAGTTAGCTGGATTGTAGATACTTGCAGACTGAAAGAATTATTAGGGACATGGAAAAAGAGCTTAGAATCTGTTTGGTCTTCTGCTAACTTAAGTTGAAGTATCTGCGCACATTGAGGGTTGGTTTTTTTTTTTGAGATTTTTTTTGCTATGTTTTTTGTTTATTTGTTTGGGTTTTGTTGGTTTGTGTTTGTTTTTTTTAATATAAAACCATTCAATAAGGACTTAAAGCTGCAGGGTTTTTGTTTGGGTTTATATACGTGAATTCATAGAATTTCTAAGGATTCCAGGCTTGTCTTGGAATTTTTATTAGATTTAAAGTTAATAAAGTTAGCTAAATCCACTTGTCTCTTGTTTTTATTTTTCATTAGTAAGTTGAAAGCCTGTAAATTCCTGTAGAAACTGAGACACAAATTGTGGTTCCCTAGTTTTTGCCTTGATCATAGATTCCCTCTTTATAAATTACCAACAGTCCATCACTGATTGAAATACTTTCTATAGTTAAGATTTGCTGCATAATATAGTATATAGAATTAAGTTATAATGTACTAGCATTTTGCCTTTGAAGGAGGTTTTAGTCCATATCAGGATTCCAGTTGCTCATCAGCATTCTTTCACGTCTAATAGATTATAGTTTATTTAAATGTGCTCAACATTGCAAATGTGCAAAAGCATTGAGACAGCATTACTGTCACTTTGGAAAAGATGTTCCTTGGGGATCATATATGAACATGCCAATTAGCTTGCATTAAGCCACCAGCTTTGTAAGTGGATAGAACAATAAATACCTTCAGTTTCTTGTCTTTGTCTTTCATGATCAGATTACATGTAAAACGGTTTACAGTAAACCTAGAAGAGAAACTCTTATGTTTACACTAAAAAATCCATTTATGAATATTACCTTATCGAATTTGATGCCTGTTTCTGTATGGTTAAAGCTGCTTCCCTTTTATTTGATTTTTTTTTACCTGTTAGTAGTAGCATTTGCGAGTACAGTGTCTATTGCTGGCAAAAAACTTCACACCTCTGGCACTGAGGCTTTAAACAGAGAGAAATTTTATTCCAGCATGTGTGAAAATGGACCTTTTCAAGCTTAATTGCATTGCTGAAACTGAACTTAAAACCACTTTGCGCTTGTATGATGGGGGATATGGGAGAGAGGCAACAGGTTGGACTGCTTCAAAACCTGACTTGGGTTTATGCTAAAGCTTCTTGAACATTCTGGCTGTAGGAAACTGAAAGTGACTGCAAAACTGAAGCTGCATTAATCTGTTCACTGCTAAGAACGAATGTTGATAAAAGTAACTGGAAGGACTGAACAGACACTTTGTGTTTTCCAGTGACTGTTGAAAAGAAGTTAATTGACCACTAATGCTTGAAGACCGATGATACTCATTTCTAAAAGTTCCCAAGAAGGTACTTGAGAGATATGGGAAAAAACCCCAGGGCCTCTGAAGTAACTGAGACCCTGGGTATGTGATAGAATCTATTTTGGCTTCCTTACAGGACAGAGAAGCACAGGTTTGGGGGGGATTTTTTTTTTCTTTTTAAGGAAATATTTTATGGGTCTAATTTGAGTGCCTGGTACTAGAGGTATTTTAGTGATCCATGAATTGATTTGTTATATAATAGCTACTGATACTGTCTTGCTTTTAAATGTATGCATAACGTTGTAATGTGATGCTGAACACTTAGGTATTTGTCAGGAATCAGTGTTCTGATCTTAATGCTATTGCAGGGGCTAAAAAGCTGCAGCTTACTTCTGTTCCAGAAGGTTGTGACTTAACCATAGTTTAAGGGAAGGAAAAGGAATAGGCTTTTCATTTTGAAAATTTCCACCACTTACTGTGCTTTATATGCTTAGATGCATTGCCTTAAGTTTTCTGCAGCATCTTTAAAGATAAGATTCTCAACAGTATGCATCAAATTACTTTTCATATAAAATTCCATTGTCAAAAGAAATCCTTTTGTATGCAATAAATAAAATGTTAGACTGGTATCATTCAAAATCTGTTTCTTTTGCAATTTTTTCCCCTTCCCTTGTCTTGCTCTTGAAGTCTTGATCCGTAAACATTTTCATTTACACATATTACTGCAGGTACTGCCTAAGAAAAAACTGTTAGTGAAGGATCAGCGTTCAGCTGAAGTTAATTATCCTGCTAAATGGAGTTCTCGGGAACCTTGGAATTCATTGCTAATTTTGAGTGCAATTCTGGAGAAGAATTGCAGGTAAACTTTTCTGTCCGTTTAAGCTACTGCGGTATAGTTGAAGTTCCTGAATCTCGGGACTCGTCATTAAGCCTTCGCCTGCCTGCCCCGAGCTGGGCGCGCCCGCGGGAGGCGTTTCGGGCGGCGGGCGCGGCGCAGG
>JAYDZK010000025.1:14574964-14627407 GCA_034509185.1 Euphonia xanthogaster
ACCTCGGCGGGTGGGGCGGCGGCCGGGCCGAGCTGCGGCCCAGCGGTGGGAAGGGGCCCCGTTCCGTGCAGCGCGGGCGCTGCCCCCGCCTCGGCCTGGCCTTGGGCGCCCGCCCGCGCCTCCCCCGCGGAACAGCGGGGGCCGTGGGAGTGGGAAAACTAAAGCTGCCCTAGGGGGAGGTGTAGGAAGGGACTGCAGGAGCCTCTCTTCTGTGGTGATTGTCTGATAGATTAAACTGAACTCCACGAAAAAAATGAAGCTTTGTGGTTTAATTGCTGTGCATAACAAAGAACATTAGTTTCTGCCTGTGCAGCTCAGTTTTTTAATTCACATGGCACATGTTTAACCAGGCATTTGCTTTATGCATCCTCTGGGGGGCGCTGCTAGAGTTACGAAGTGCAAGTATGAGAGCTTTAAACAGCAGGTGAGCACTCTGACCTTAAAAAGTTAAAAAGTATGAGACAGGGTGCATTGCCTACTTTTACAACACTGTTCAGAAGTACAGTGCTCTGAACCTAGAGAGGAGACTTCTTCCTCTGAATATGTGTGACTGGCTAGGAAGTAAAAGCTGATTGAGTAATGCATGGTAGGTACAGTGGTGGTAAGTCTATAATGGAGTCAGGCATTGGAAAGTTGTTGGTCTCTGAGTCTTAAACTTTTGCAATTTGATCATTTTAGATCACTAGAGGGATGGAGAATGCTGTGTCTGACCTTAGAAGTAAAGCGAAAACTCATGTGACTGGCAAAAGGGCTGCTTTGGAAGAAATAGGAAATAAAGTTGCAACAAGAGGAACACACATATCTAAGGTAAAGGAACATTTGAAATCTCTATACAGGGAGAAGTTGGATTGCTGCTCTGTACTAATAATAAATGTTTTCACTACAGAAAACAGAATGCCCCAAAGCATCTATAAAGCCTGTGAAAGGACCTAGCAAGGTGACAAATGGAACTGTACTGCCTAAAGCTCCAGCTGCTGTAAATCAAGCAAACAAAGAAACTGATGTTCCAAAGGTAGGAGCCGATGATACTGTTCTGATTTTTTAATTTGATTTGCAACTTGAGCTCTACCTTTTCAATAGTTTATGTGTGGCTGTATCTCATTCCCCTGCTGAAGAAACAAAGTCTCTGTACTGAGATTTTGGTTTAATGCATATTGTACTTAAAGCATAATGCATGATAATGTTCAAGTGACAGAATGAGCTGCTGAAGTACTGGATGAAGTTTCTGCTTTATCTGGCAATTACTAGAAGATCTTGGGTTTCTCTGTTTGTGGTATATCAGTGGAAACTTGCTGTGCTGGAGCCCAAACTTCCACCTAGAGAAGTTGCATTAGTGATGAGTGAAACATGGAAACAAAGGAGCAGTGAAACTTAGCCAGTAGATCTGTGTTAACAGATACGATCTGTTCCTTAGGTTCTGTCTCCTGTCCCTATGGATGTATCAATGCAAGAGGAGGATTTGTGCCAAGCCTTCTCTGATGTGTTGCTCAACAACGTAGAAGACATCGATGCAGAGGACTGGGAGAACCCCCAGCTGTGTAGTGACTATGTGAAAGACATCTATCTGTACCTGAGGGAGCTCGAGGTAGGGTGCCCCAGGGCTGCCCTGGTGTCTCAGGGGGGTTGCCTGGCTCTCACCCCCTCTCCTCCCCACAGCTGCAGCAGTCTGTCCGTCCGCACTACCTGGACGGGAGGACGATCAACGGGCGCATGCGCGCCATCCTGGTGGACTGGCTGGTCCAGGTGCACTCGAGGTTCCGCCTCCTGCAGGAGACGCTCTACATGTGTGTGGCCATCATGGATCGCTTCCTACAGGTGAGATCTCCCTCAGGTCATGCTCGGTAATTACTCAGTTGCTGTGTTTGTAAAGGAGTTCAGGATTTAACTTTCCTTTAGAAATGGAACGATCGACAAGGTCTGCTCTGTGTGTAAGAGCTGTGACAGTGCAGCATCTCAACTCTGAGGCTGCTGCCTTCTTTGAGCCTACAGACACCTTTGACTAGAGTGAAAACCTCATTTATAGGAATGAACATTGTCATGCTGGTATTCTAAACTGATAAATATGAATCTAGAGTTCGACACTTCAGAGCCTGAATTTTAAATGTCTGTGTTTCAGAGTCATCCAGTACCTCGCAAGAAGCTTCAGCTGGTGGGCGTAACAGCGCTGCTTGTAGCTTCAAAATATGAAGAGATCTTGTCTCCTGATGTGGCAGACTTTGTTTACATTACTGACAATGCCTACACCAGTAATGAAATTAGAGAAATGGAAATGATTATTCTTAAAGAATTAAACTTTGACCTGGGGCGACCTCTTCCAATTCACTTCTTAAGAAGAGCATCAAAAGCTGGGGAGGTGCGTACTTGTCCTCATTATTTAGCACTTCCCTGTATTGGTAAAGCTGTAAGGATTGCCTCTGGTGTTTTTATCATGTGACCTTACCTCCTCCAGCTTAAATGCTGGATGAAGCAATGCTCAGCTCTGAAACTCCACCGTGTGGCCTAACACGACAATGTCACTGTGGCAGCCAGTAGTATTTTACATTTTGATTTACTGATGCCCGTGTTCAGCCTTAGTGGCAGTAATTTTACTAAGAAGCCTTGCTTTTAGTCTTTTTAATCCTAGTGATCAGGGTACTCATTAGTAAAACACTAGCAGTGCTGCAGTTCTTTGTAACTTCTGGTTGTGAATATTGTATTATTTGAGAATCAAAAGATAAGCATTCTCTTTGACCCAACCCTTTCTTTCTCCACCTCAGTAATTATATTCAAGTGACTTGTCTACACTTGAGGTGGGCTTCAATTACCTCAGCAGACCACTGGGTAACTCAAATAAGTTTCTCCCAAAGTCATTTTACACCTCCCCTCCTGTAGTTTGCTTTACAGAGGGAGCATTTGTGTCCTTAGTTGGGCACAGCTGTACCTGATACTGCAGATTTCTGTTAAAATCTCTCACTTTAATTTGTATCTAAATTCCAGATGGCTGCCGGTCTTGATTTTGAGAGGAATGTCCATTAGAAAGGATGGTCCCTAAACTGTAGTAAAGATTTTGCTATTTTTGTTTTGTTCTTGAACACCAGAAGCAATTCTTCACTTCAGCATTATCACTCAGAATTGCTTCTTGTGTTCAAGCATTATCACTCCGAATTGCTTCTTGTGGATTAACAAGCTCTCAACCTGCTAGGCCGATGCCAAGCAACACACTCTAGCAAAATACCTGATGGAGCTGACCCTGATAGACTATGACATGGTGCACCACCGGCCCTCAGAGATTGCAGCTGCTGCCCTGTGCCTGTCTCAGAGGATTCTGGGGCATAACAAATGGGTGAGCGTTTTAATCACATTTGTTCTTTTTCACTCAATGGAATCCAACTGCTAAAAAAGTACTTTCAAAATTGTGTTTAGTTGGTGACAGTGCTGGTGCTGGAATGATGCTTGGACAGCCTGATGCATAGTGGCAGGTAGAATAAAGAATGTACCAGTAAAAACAGTCCTTTTTTCTGTGAGTAATGGGGTACAAAAGGATTTTCTCTTGAAAGCATTGAGTTATTGAAGACTGCACTCTTAAGTAAAAGTAGATTTTCATAATTCTCGCAGTACATGTAGCATAATGAAGTTGTGGACCATGAGTAGTGAGTTGTAATTCAGCTGGTATTGCTTTTTTATCCTCTGTTCAGTCTAAAAGCATGATCTTTGAAATTGATGTGTCCAGACTTCTGCACTGCAGGTTACTCTGGATCTGTCATTTAAACTGACAGCTACAGTTTCCAGCACTTGAGGCTTCAGCATGAAGCTGGGGGTGTTTGGTGCCTGAAGTGATTGTGCCTCAAGCAGCAATTCCCCCTTCACAAATCTCAAGTTTGTTACCATTCTGCTGCAGGGTACAAAGCAGCAGTACTACACTGGCTATGCAGAAGACAGTCTTGTGATGACCATGAAACATATGGCCAAGAATGTAGTCAAAGTGAATGAGAAGTTAACAAAATACACTGTGAGTATAACTATTTAAATCCTTTCTTTAATGTTTTCAAAATATCTTTGCTGCATACTGTAGCTCCTTAGGTAAATAGTCTGTATGTTATCTTAAAGCATAAGCTGTTCTGACAAGCCTATAAGAGGCTGTTGCATTAATGTTAACAGCAAAACTTTCAGACAAATTGTGCTCTTGTTGCTTTGCAAACTGGTTCAGTTCCAGCCTTGTTTGTTTGCTTGTTTTTCAAGCAGGAAGGCAAACTGACCCAAAATGACCTGCCTGAGCATCAGTGGTGTATGCATGAAGCTTCTGTATCTCTGTTCTCTGCAGGCTATCAAGAACAAGTATGCAAGCAGCAAACTACTGACAATCAGCTCCATCCCTCAGCTGAACAGTGAGATGGTCCAGGATCTGGCTGCATCGCTGCTCTGAAGCCCTGGGCAGCCAGGGCCTGATGGGGTGTGCACTTTGTCTACTGCTTTTGTACATAGCATTCCAGCTCCCACTGACAGTTCCGACTCACACAGAAGGTGACATTTTAAATTTGCTTTGTAATACAGCTTTCTATCCAAAAATAAAACTCCTTTCTTTTAAATATTGAGAGTGTGACTCTTTAAGGTACAACCTACATATTTGCAATCTAATGTCCAAGTGGGACATTTGACTAAATAGGTGATTGTTACAACTTGCAGTTAAATGGGCTTGATTATTCTCTGTGGTTGTTTCCAGAGAGAATCTCCAAGCTTTATCTATTGCATTATATTTATTATTTCACTCTTAAGATAGAGGAGGCAGACAGGGTTTTTCTGTTGTACCTTAAAGAACACTAAATATGTACTTTTTTCAGTGCCTTGTTTCAAGAAAGTAGACTGGAATTTATTTCTTTTTTTGTAGTTAGCCCTCTTCAAATTTGGGGAAAGATGTAACTATCTTTAACAGGTATTAACCTTATAAATATTTGTGCTTCTCTGTGTGCTTAACAAAAGGGAGCTAAGGTAGAAGAACTGGAAGTCTCCTGTAATGCTAACAACTGTGCAGGGAATACAGAGGTGGAACTGTGGGTATGAAACCTTTTGAAAGCAGCTCAGGTCTTGAAACCTCCTCCACTTCCTGAAAAGAACCCTCTTAGGTTTTTCATTATCTCTTTGCTTGCCCACATCTGTTCCCCCCCTCCTTCTCCAATAAACCTCTGTACCTGGCATCATTGAGTCAAACCCAGCAGAAGGCAGTTCTTCTTGTCACTTCCTTGGCACTTGGCTTGCTTTGTCTGTGTTTTTAATCTAAGTGTCAGTATCTGTATGCCCAGGGAATACAAGCATGTAAGTAATGCAACTTTTCTGCCCCCATACTTCATGTATGTCTGTTACATTAATCTTGTATAAGTAATGTTAAAAGAGACCTTTTGCTAGTCCCCAGGTTATACTGAACTCGGTACCTCCCTTCCAGCATCCTTCATGAGTGTGCCTGGCTCTGATGTAGAAGGCAAGAACCCAATGCTACAGAACTGCCCTAGACCTCTCAGTGCTCCCCTGGGGGAAGGATGTTGAAGCTACTGGGTTTTCTCTCCTCAAGCAGGAGATTTTTCTCTCCCCTGGGATAAGTAAGCCTAGCACTTGCTGCACACTGTCTTCTGAAAAATGTGCCTCATTCCTTGTGTGAATATTATTCCTCCCTTGGAGTGAGGTCCTCATTTCTGGCTCCCAGAAATAGTTGCTATAGAAGATGGAGTTTGTGTACCTAAGTTAGATTTAGGCAGTGGTTTGGGAGGGAGGGATTCAAGATTTTTAGCTGTATCTCAAAGCTTATGCAACTTTTAATACCAGCATATGCAGGGCTTTTTAACAGCTCTTAAGATGAGAGAATGAAATGCATGGCACTTCAGCTGGGCATAGGGAAAATAATTTGGTTTGGAGTGAAGAAAGGGATTCTTTAGAAGTCAGTGCAGTAAATTCCTGAAGCCATTGTTGTCAAGGGATCTGTTTGTATATGTGAGAATGAACTTCACAGAGAACAAACCTGTTGATCATCCTGTGTTTTATTTTATGGAGGTTCAAAAGGCAAAGCAGGAATTCTCAGAACTGCAGGGCAAGCAACAGCCACTCTGGGGGAGGCAATCAGACTTGGGCAGTAACACCTGGGCTTTGCTATTTAAAAGGAGAAGGAGTAGTGCATATCTGTAAGTACCTGGCATTAAAATTCTAGCAGTACTACTTTGTAAGAACAGTGGACTACTGCATTATACATTTATACATGTTTCTATCATAACCAGTTTTTTATATACAGTATATACCTATTTCTATAAATGTACAGCTCTGCATAAAGACACTTCCTATAACAGGTAGAGTATTAAACATAAATCCAACATGGGCCAGCCATATTATAATATAAATCTTGAAGAAGGCAACATTGTTTAGTGTACAGTACTATGTGGTTTTCTGTTTTAAAGTCTTACAGTGCCTGTTGGAGTCCCTAAGCACACCTGCAAACACAAACCAGTTCCATTACATCTCTGTACAGAATTACTTAAATAGACCATCACAGTAGTTTTTCAGATGGTAATACCCAAATGAGCCTAAATCTTTTTGACATGTAGCAGCATACTTATTAACATGTTCCCCAGAATGATCTGCATTAGAGGACATCTGCATTCAACATTATTTTCAGTAGATAATTAAAAAGGTTGCTGATATTGAGCTGAAGGCACTTAATAAATACACCCCTTTTGAAGTCCCTGGTTCCAGACTGTAAATCACCTGTTTCAGGAAGATGGTAGGTTTGAGCGTTCTTCACTTACCAGGTGATTAAACCAGGCTTTAAATATAATAAATAATTGGTCAGTTCATTGCTGTATGATGCTGAGACAAAAATCAAAGTCTGTACTGTGGGAAACTCTTCCTGCTCATAGACAATTTACTGGTGAAAATACTGCTGAGAAGGCAGACCTTGGAATAACAATGTCCTGAAGGCAGGGAAAAACATCTTCAACCACTGGTACCTTCATGCCAGCTTTTCTCTGACAGTCTTTTAAATCTTGGTGACATAATTGTTTGGAAACAGACCTTGTTTCCCTCGTAGTCTTCCCGTCCACCAGCCAGAAGGATCTGTAACAAGGACAGCAAGGTAAGGAGTGAGGCTGTGGAAGCATTTTGTGTACTTGGTGCAACCTTGCAAAGCTGTGCCCACTCAGCGAGAGCCTTTCTGGGAAGGAATGAGGGGACAGGATTGCTGGAGTGTGTTCATCTTTTGGCCACATTATATTGCCTTGAGGAGGGTGCTTTGGAGACCCAGAGTTGGAACTAGTTAATTACATTTTGCTTCTTGTGCTACAGCTGTGACTTAGGCTAATTTTCCTCTAGAGTCAGTGACAGAATTGGTGTCTCACTAAGTGAACAGCTCTGCAGTACCCAGGGACAGGTCCTTGGTCTGCCTCTGACACCCTCTTGAGTGAAGAGGTGGGACTGGGGTGGAGGCTTCTCTGCCCCCTGAGCCAGTGAGCGGGGTGGCTCAGGCAGGGCTCCCGGCCCGCTGCGGCCGTACCTTCCTTGACGATGTCGATGACGTCGCTGGCGTTGAAGCTGAGCTCGTCCGTGTCCTGCGCGTCGTAGGCGTAGAGCGCACGGCACTGCGGCACCTGCGGCTTGGGCTTGGGCTGCGGCTTGGGCCGGCCCCCGGCCGGCGGCGGGCGGCTCGACGTCTGCCTGCGGACACTGGGACAGCAAGGCCTTGGGCTGGGGGGCTGGCACTCCAACCTCAGCTCTAGCCAACCCCTCGCTCTCAATGGATTCATTGCAAACAACGTCATACAAAAAGGAAAAACATTTTCTTCAATGTCGCAACAACTAAAAATGGCAGTGTGAGACTTCCCTGTGAAAGGGACAGAGTTGCCATTTCTTTCCTATGGAAATGGATGTAAGTACTGCCCAACAGCAGTTCCAATGCTTAGAAGACATTTAGTGCCCAGGCTGAAATGGAAGCAAATGTGTACATGCAGTTCATGCATATCTTGGTAACTACACAGCTTAGGCTGTGTCTCTCCCCTTGCCCCAGTGTCACCAGTGATTCAGTTTTCAGTATCAAAAACAAAGTTCTAGCTTACAGGCTTGCTACTTTACCATTCTTGTGACTAAGCTGTAACAGAGACTCGCATCTCTTTTAAGTTCCCTCAGATTCCAGGGCCATCTATGGACTTGTTCTGTTATAGCCAACTCTGAAGCAGCAGGGAGATGCTGCACAAACTGTCACAGCTGTGACCAATCCAAAGATTAGGAAGGGGTAAGAGGGAAGAAATGCCTTTTGCCAGCTCATCAAGCTAAAAGGCTGGAAGAGAGAACAGGTATTAGACTCAGTATGTCAGTTTGAAATTAATAATATATGTGCTGAATGACTAAAAATGGAATGATGTGGAGGAGAATGAACTGTGATCATGTCAGTAATGCCATGATAATGTAACACGGCTTTTGCAGGACAGCGGTACAGTTACCTAAGTAAGTTCTAGGCTTAATTTTGTCCATAAAGCTCTGATTCTAACTTTGTAGTGAACTGCACCAGAAAATAAGATTAGAAGTCTGGATTATAACAGCACTTCAGTTCTCACTGTATCTATGAGGGGAGAGATTTTTCTCCTGTTCTTCAGCATCTACTTACTGCCTTTGCTCAGGATAGGAAATGCTGTGAAACCTAGACCTATGTATAGAAGTTAAGGAATTCAACACAAGACATGGCAAACAGCTCAGCTTTTGTGCAGCTGTGGTTGAACTCCACTATCTTAAATGAGATGTTTTGCAGCTGGGGGGAGCCTGCTGACTTTAATCTTGGTCTTGTACTGGATTGTTAGTATCGCTGTATCCTTCTTGGCAGCTTTGCTAAAAATCAACCCAGTTCTACTCCTCAGAAATTGCATCTACTTCTGTACCACTGCTTTTGAAATACTAAAGTCACACCTCTTGTAGCTCACAGCTTCCTTTTGCAAAGGAACAGTGTGTCTGAAATCCACTGCTGAATTAGTTACGTTGTTTCTTCTCACTGTCTTAATAAAGGAGCTCATAATGCTCAGGAAGACAGCCTTGGGAATGTCACTTTCCTAAGAGTACTTAGGTTTGTTACTGCTGCAGAACAGCTGGCATGTTTGGTTTTGGTTTTATCCTATGGCTGAGGTGTTTTTGTTGTTACATGAACTGTAGTCTCAAGACCAAGTAAAGTCTAATATTAGTAAAAGAGTTTAGGAAGAAGTTGACATGTGACAAGAACATTTCACCACTAAAAGCCATGGAAATTATTACAAGATGGAGATGTGCCTGTTAGCATGAGCTGATGAGTTTGAAAGTGGTAAAATAAGTAGCAGTGGCTCCTTCTTTCTGATTTCTTATTTGAAGATTAATCTTAAACAAAAAAAAAAAAAGCTCTAAATCTGCCTGAAGTATCTTATGGCTGACACTTGGCCCAGTGGGGTAAAATGACTGCTTTTAGTACAACTGCAAAGACCTCTGTACATGCCTAACCCTTCTTGAGGGCTCCATGTTTAGGAACTGGAAAGTTCCTCCTTGGGAACCCTTGGGTGCACTTCTGATTCTCAAAAATCTATCAATTGTGCACATTTATGTCACTGTCTGATAACTGTGAGGTCTGTAATGCTCACTTAAATTGTAACTAATCTACTTAATAATCAGCCTTGGTGGATAAGACAGCAAAAAAGAATGCTTAGGCCAACAGGGTAATTTATTGCAAAACAATAAATAAGCAATAAGCACTCCTCCTGCCCTTGTCTGCTGACTGGCAGCTGAGACAGGGCTGCTTGCACAAAAAGTTGTTCTTGATATGGTTAGAAATAAATGTACTTTTGCTGGCTCCAAGAACCCCCATTCATGCAGATCATGGGAGTCATCAGCAAACTGCTTCTTCTAAACTAAATTCTTTCCTTTTTTTCCTAGAACTGCTGAAAAGGCAGCAGTCTTTGACAATGAAGTGACACTTCAAATTCCCACTACAGTATAGCTCCACTGATGTTCTACAAGAGAGTGGAGTAAGGGCTGAGCTAAAGTAGAAACTGTGGGGTCACTGAAGAACCTTAACATTTTTTAAGGCCTTCAACATTCAAATTTAAGATACTAAAGCAGAACTGCTTTGCCTTTATTCCTATGGGTCTAGGATGGAGTATGTTTTGGGATCTGATGGAATGGGTGATAACCTTTGAGTACAGCTCAAGAGTACAACCTGGTGATTGATGCACGGAGTGTATCAGTCATGAACAGTTTGAGTGTGAAAAATATTTGCAAAAATTGACATCTCTCTATCAGATTCAATGTAAAATCTTACCCAGCTGCTCCTTGGTCAGGTACTTTCAAGAAATCCAAGCTTTGTGGTTGCTGTGAAATCTTGCCTGATCCTCCTGACATTTGCCGTGGTAAAGCTGGTCGTGTCATATTTGTGTACAGGTTCTTCTGATTGGCCCACTGATTTCCTGGGACCTGGGGATGGGCTGCACACTGGGGGGGATTTATTACTCCATTCTGCTGCTGACCTAGAAGTAAATAAAGAGTGAGTGCATGCAGTCCCACCTCCAGCACAGTAAAGGTAACCTTTGGTGGCTTAGCTGTCAGAGAGCACCACCTATCCAAGCACCCAAACAGAAAATCATGTTGAAATGCTGATTTATACCCAGTTTCTGGTCTGCTGGCAATCTCTTGGCTGGCAAACTTCATGGACTCATGCTCTGGTTTAGGACTCGTGCCCTGGGTGTTCCAAGCAAGCACGTGGGTTAGCTCTCAGCTGAGTTCCAGTTCAGCTAACACGGTACCACCAACTCCTCTCCAAAACACTGCACAATACTTTATCCAGATAAGGGTTAATCCAAAGCTACCCGTAATAATCATATCCATAGCTAATCCATATCCAAACTTCTTCTTCTGAAGTTCAAACTCAGTCTACCACATCTTCAAGGAATTTGAGTGTTTTTATTAAGTTGCTATAAATACTAGTCTGTTTTAACAAGCATGCGGGTGGGGGGTGTTTGGGCTTTTTTGTTGGTTTGTTTTTAAAAAATGCCTTGATGCTATTTTAGGAGTTGAAAAGGAGTTTGAATTTTCTAGGACTGACATGGATACATGCTTTTAAATACATAATTATGCCTCTAACTTGAATTTAAAGCAAACCCACCCATGTCTGAGCTACCTGCAGTAGCAGGGCCAAAGAGCCCAAGTCTGGATGCTTTACATTCCTAAAACTCCTATGGAACTAAAGGGGAGCTATGCTTCTATTAAAAATCAGTTTCCTGACTTACATGGGTGAGCCTCTCCTCTGCCATTGTGATTATGCCTGCTAAACATTAGCAGAAAGAACAGCTGTGCAGAGAGGAGAATTCATAATCACAGCACCTTTACAGGGAAAACCCTACTGCCTCTAACAGCTGCCCTTCACTTCTGATGTTCTCTGGGTACTGTGGCAGAACTAAGGGTCAGAAACTCCTGCATACACCCCACTGTGCAATCCAGGCCAGGATGGCACATGCATTATGGCAATGTTAATAAAGGTTTGGGTTATTCTGAACCTGTGCAGGACACTCTGTTCAGCTACTGCACCACTGATTTCAAAACAAGATGTGAAAATAGCAGAACCCAGATAATTGTTTGGGACTTTCAAGGAGGAATTTGCCCAAATCATGACATGGCTTTAAACTCCTTCAAAGTCTGAGCATTTTAACTGCAACTCTTTTGGAATACCTGTCTGCAATTTTCTTTTTCCAGCTATGTGTGGCTACTTTCCAAGAGAGTTTAACATTCAAAAAACAACCATGTTACTGTAACCTACTGAGAGGTTTGTAGGAAAGCCTTCTACTCACCTTTTAAATGTGATAGCCCAATGCCTGAGGATCACCACGGCACTCAACTTCAGCAGTAACAATTCTCCTAGCTACAAAACTGCTGAAACAGTTTTTGAAAATACAAACCAGACTGTCCTTGCTTTAACTGATGCTGTACAAATACTCACTATCTCTGTTTGCTGATGGGTCAGCTCTTACAGTAATTTCCCACTTCACTACTGATCTGGCAGATCACACAGTTGTTAGTTTGACTCATACAGCTGTGAGGATTTGGAATTGTCTTTTTAATTTGGTGACTGGTCACACCCCTAACTTCCACCATTAGCATTGTGCTTCTCAATGACTGAAAGAGGACTCTTTGTGAAAAAGAAAGTACTCTGGGAGTGTAAGTAAAAAAAAACAAAAAAAACCAAAAAAACCTCTTGGGAAATGTTGGGTCAATGGAACATTGTTCTCCCCTGTGAGTTCACAAGCAAAATTAATCATATCTGCCCAGGGCAGAAGTGGAACACCCTGATGACATCAGTCCCCTGCAGAAAAAGCCGTGCTGCTCACTGGCACAGCTGCTGTGCCCCAGCACTCGGGCTCGCAGGAGCTGTAACACGTCTGACAGGCAGGACAATGAGACACAAACTGCATTCTGTGCTTTCACTGCAAAGCATTGTCCATGGCTTGATAAGCACAGAGCCTGTACCCTTCATAGTGGAGAAGGCTACAAGGTCAGGTTTAGATTCAGTGGCTTATACCAAGTGTCTGAACAAGTCACCAGCCACACCAAGCAGGACAGCTCTGGGGGAATATCCAGCAAGACACTTCATAAAATGCCTACAAACAGATGCCTCCCAGGCAGCGTCTTGGAAAGAGAAAATTAAACTGTTACCATAATTTTTTTTAATGGGTAAAAATTGCGAGATGACAGGAGAAAACCAAGAGCCTTTACCTGGAATTCTGTTTAGACCAAGCTAAGAGGACTTACTTGGAGGCGGTGGTGCAGCTCTCATAGGATAAGTCTGATTTTGAGGCCTACTGGAATATCCTCTGCCTTGGCTAAGGTTCCGTCTAGTAGGACCTGGAAGAAAGCAGCAACATTCTGTTACCCCTTCCCAATAACATCAATGAGGTAAGGCCTGCTGCCTGCCAGACCCCTCTTCTGGGATCAGAAAGAGCTGATCTTCAGGAATAGGGAATCTGACTCCTGCAGGGTTGGCCAGGCTGTTATAAAGCATTAGGTGCAGAAAGGATTACTTTGGGATATTCTCCCTTTAGTGATCCAGTTCAGCCTCAGGATATAAAGTAAAGCCTTCTTGCAACTACAGCAAACAAGGTCCAGAACACTGACAGTTGTAGAGCAGCAAGGAACTCTGCTGTAATCCTTCAGATCTCTGTGTGTTACAGAGAAATTAATAAGAACACGATGGGGCTAGAGCAAAGCATGGATAGAAGAAGTCAACCATTCTCTGATTTTATAAAGCCCTAATTTCTAGAGGAAATTCAAACTTACGGGAATTCTTTGGTAGCCCTGGTCCAATGCTGATCTGCAGCACTTTATTACTTGGTTTGAGAATGGCCACATCCCCCTGGCCTTGCGTAAACTGCACCTGTCGGGAACCAGCACTGCTCCAGGGCCCCCAGCTCTCCTTCTTCAGCTTCACTTCAAGTCTGACAGAAGCATGTGAACACACAAATCAAAAAACCAGAATTGCTATATCAAATCAAGGCAGCATTGCTTGGTGGCAGATAACTTAGAAATGTGAAATTAAAAGCTTAGACTGAGAATCTGCATTCCATGAATGACTCAGCTGACACAACCACCTAATTAAATCTTTTTTCCATGCTTTTTAAAAAAAATGTTCTTTTTAATTGGTATTTTAACTTTCCCAGCACAGCTTCTCAAAGGAAGTTTAAGATGCCCTGGAGGGGAGAGTGAGCTTTGAACAAAAACGTGCCAAGGTCCAAGCAGGAGATGTGTCAGCCCTGAGCCAGCAGTGGCCCTGTGCTGGCGCTGCTGTTTGTGACCATTCCCTGCACTCGGTCAGAGGCACAGCCCCACGGCAGCTGTGCCTGGCTGTGCACTGCCCTGGGTGCTCCGGGGCAGGCCCTGTGCTGTGCTGCAAGGGACAGCTCTGCACACACACACCTCAGCCCCTTCACTTCACGTTCTTTCCCATAAAGGCACACACACACTCACTCTCCTTCCCAGCATTTCCACACTACCCATCTGCTCTGAACTGTACTCAAGACAGGGTTTTGGGCAAGACCTCAGGAATGCAATACATGACACCTACTCCTGGTACTGGCTTTGCATTCTCAGTGTACAGGATTTTATGCTATAGTTATGTTCCTCACTTCAATTCTCCTTCTACACCCTTTCCAAACAAAATTAGTGATCTCCTGTTGCTTTTCTTAATTTCTCCACCTTTTTGAAGGCAATAAAATAAACATACAAATCCAAGGCCTGCTGTTGCTGCTCTCCTTAATGGGTGGAAACATTAACAAAAGCACATGTTTGCTGGGACTGTTTCCAGGATTTCCTCACAGCCAAAGTGCACATCAGACATGCTCTAGGTTTTCACACTTGTTTCTAATCAATATTCCCAATATAATTTACTTAAGTGAGGCTTCCTTAGAATTATTCTTTCACCCTGCAGTCCCTGGCACCCACAACATTTCAGACTGCTACATTATGTGTCCAGAATTCTTTCAAACTCTTCACTGAGATGTCTGCACTGCTAGGTGAAGGTGAAGGAACAGGAAGAGGATGCTCCCTGCTCCTGCCAAGAGCCAGCAGCAGCTGTGCAGTGGCTGTGCAGAGGCCCTGCCCTGTCAGAAGAACAAAGGCAGCTCTCCATGCACACACACAATGGGAAGTGTCAAGTGGCCCTGGTAAATCCTAACCTGTTACTCTAACAAGGCAAGCACTAAGTCTGGTATGCTTGCATATGCAGGGTTTTACGCTGTGCTGCCTCCTAGGATTGTAAGTTCAGTACAACTTACACTCAATCATTTGCCTTGCCAGCAAGAACAAAACATTTATCCCTAAATGCCCATTGAAAAAAGCCAGAACTCACGTATTGCTAAATTTCAGAGGTAGTTTTTGTTGAGTTTTCTCTTCATAGCGTTTAGATAACAGGCTTAAAAACTCTGTTTTGAAGACTGATTCGAGCAAACTGTCGTATTCCTGTTCATGTAGAATGAAAATGTCATCCTGCATGGTGCTGCAAGGAAATCAGAGCATACACCATCCAGTTTAAAATGACATCAGCAAATACAGCCAGCATTACAATGACATTTGCAGAGTACTCATGGTTAATTTTTAAAAACAAAGTCCAAGCAGCATTAATTACAGAGCCTTGCTTTCTGAGAACAGGTTTGATTTTTTTCAGGAGTTGATAATGGAATAGCTGAAACAATCCCTTTTGAGAGACAGGAATACTACTTAGTAATTTTACAGTAATTACTGTTAGCAAAAAACCATGTGCTATTAAAATTACAGTTAAAATCCTTCTCTTCAATAATGGCAGATTTTTTGACTAGAGATAAATTGGAAATTTGAAGGTTACTGAAGCAAGTCTGAAACCCAAAGCAAGCAAATTCAAAAATAAAGTTTTCAATTCCCATTTCATCAATCAACTTATTTTCCCTGTCCTACACAAATTGCTCTATTAATGGAAAAAATATATTGCAGGTACTGACCTTAAAGAAACAGAAAGAATTCTCTCCACTTCCATCCTTCGCTTCAAGACCTCCTTCACCTGGCCCTTCTCTGGGCCCTGCTTTATCTTCTCCCGCCCGATCAGGTAAATGCACTTGGGAGTGAGGACGAGGTCTCGCTTCACGCTCTGAAACAACATGGCACACACACAGCTGTGTCCCGCCTGGCACGACCCTGGGCTGGGCAGCTCCTGGCACCAGATGGTGAAGACAGCAGCAGAACTGGTCTTTAGGGGCTGTTGCTGTTCCACCCACCTTAAACCTTCTGTCGTATTTAGTTACAGTGTCTGCAAAATCGATCTTCTCCCGCTTGCCCACAAACTGCCGCAGCTCGGGGTGCTCCTCCATGCCGATGTAATCTCCCACAAAATTCCTGTTAATGCTGTTCCGTCTTCTCTCCTTCTTGCTCAGCAACAGATCTGATGCTTAAATACAAAACATAAACAGTGATTAATAGCATCCATCAAGTTTCCCAAACTCATGCTCTCAAAGAGCCAACTGTTTCACAAGAATTTCTTGGGAAGTGAGAATCACATTGTTTCTAATACGGAAAAACAGTGAAGCACTGCTACTAATCCTTTAGGTAAGGATATATGTGATCAATAAATCCATTGCTAATGAAACACACTGATGGCAAGCTCAGTAGTTCTGGTTAATTACGAGCACTTCTGGAACTATGAAATTTCTCACAGTGCTATAAATTGAAGATTAACCCTTCCAAACCCAGCACGTTTATTCACACAGCCCAAGTCACACACAGCTAAGTCCCAGGAGAGTCCACGGATTGATTTTATCACCCACAGATTATTCCAATCCTGCATAACTGTGGGAAGTTTTCTTTTTTTGCCTCCCCTGCAGCATCTCTGCTGTCTGTCCTACTCAGTCTGGCTTTGGTTTCAGAGCAAAACCCTGGGCAGTCCAAGCATGCAGAGCAGTCAAGCTCATCAGTGGTACTGCAGGGCTCCAACAAAGTGCACTCACTCTGAGACAGTTACCTGCCATGCAGCTTTTGCCTACAGAAAGGGATTCCCCCCACTTGGTGCCCCTCCTTCTGTTCCTGGAACCACGTGTGTGTGCAGTCCCTGCCACCAGAAGTTCTGACCTACCTTCTTCTCTCATCTGCACGTATTTTTTCCTGGCTGCGTACTTTCTCCAGGCCTTCTGGATGGCCCTGGCATACCCGTCATACTTCCTCTCTCTCATCTCTTCCAACAGGAACAGCTGTACAAAGAGACAGTGGGGTGGGGCAGACATTTTACATGCAAAGTTCCAGAAAAAGCTGTATTTTACTTTCAACAACTCTCCAGTGCATTTCACTCTAGATCCAAGCTGCTTCCTCTTCCACAACTGTGGGACCTGAGACTGGAATGTTAAGGGAACCTTTCTGGAAGAAATCTCTGGTGCTTGAGTGGCTGTGGCTCTTACCAGTCTACCCATTAAGTTCCATACCCCATGATGGAGGAAGAGGAATACAGATTCTCCCTGAAATTTTCTACTGGTGCAATGCAAGGTTCTCCACTGGCCATTTCTTCAGCCTCCATCCACACATTCTCCAAAACTCCTACTTCTCTTGTCAGAATGCTACCCTGCCTGTGGGGATCTGTGCAATGTGTAACACAACTGTTCACAAGCAACTCTCTTCCCTGGCTGAACTTCAGACCCTCGTGTCCACTGGCTCCATTCTTTCTCACCACTGAAGGTTGTCAGCTGCAGGACTTGTAACTATGACCTTATAATTCACAAGAATGACATAGTAAGATTTTTAGGTCTAAAATATCAGAAATCAAGAGAAAAATACTTTTTTATTAAAACAGGAATGGAAGGTGGATCCCCTTTTTTGAGAATCCCAGGTCCTATTAAAAGACATGGAAATTGAATGCATTTAAAACAACTTCATAATTATTGTAGGATACAGCACATTCACTACAGCTTTTTACATACCTCAGTGAAATGGGATTTTTATCTTATCAGGAGCACAAGCATTTGGCTAAATTGCAGCATTCAATCAGTCCACTGACATGACTGTTGCTCATTATTTCCCTGCATTGTAAGTTAAATATTCACAGGAGTAATTAGTAAAAACAGGTATATGGAGAAGCAAACCTGGGCTTTAGGATTTTTTGTCTTTGTTGCTCTAAACCATGCAAACCTAGAAAAACAGTTGTTCATATTGATCTGAAAAAGGAAACTCGATCTGGTGCAAACCATTTCCACAGAACCTCACTTGCTCCTGTACAGTTATTTATTCAGGTGTGTGATGGAAATGTAAATAATGAAGACTTTCTGCCACCCATAAAATCTTATTTTACAGTTGGCAATTCTCCATCTACAGCAAACTTATTAAAAATTTTTTTAGATTTCTTCCTGAACACAAGCACTGGCTTGGGTTTCAGCACAGCCATGAGAGCTCCTGATGCAAAAACATCCTCAGCTGCAGCAGGGGCATGACCAACCTCATGCAATTCAGGTTACAGTGAGAATAGTGATGCTGTCTCTCATGAACACTCATGAGTTATTTCTCTAACAATAATGTTAATTGCAAAATCTCAGTGCAAAATATTCTATCATCTGCAGCTGAAGGAAGTTCACCATTACGGAAGTTCAACTAAATCACTGAGCTAAAATACAGTTCTTAACCTATAGAAATAAAGATATTACATAAACCCTTTCCTAAAATATGTACTATAAAGCCTCCTCTTACACTCTCAAGCAAATAAAGTATTTTTCATCTTTAACCACAACAGGTGCTCTTTTTGGTGGAAGAAAGAAAAATTTTCATTTACCATCTAAAGATTATTTTTCTCAGAAGCAATACAAACCTAGCCAATATTTTAGTAATGTAAGACGAGAGATGATTGTCTTCCTTAATAAAAGATAAATCACTCTTTAAAATATTCAGTTTGTAAAACTATTTTCAACATAAAATAAAAAAAAGCCCAGATTCATTTTGGTACTTACTTAAAAAGAGATTTCATGGCATTAAAAAAATAAAGAAAGAAAACATATTTAGTAATTAAAAGCATTAATTAAAATTAAAATCGAAACACAACCCCAAAAAAACTTCCAGTCAACTTCATGTTGTCTTAACCTGCAGAACAGCCCCTCAGTAAAACTCACAGATACACCATTCAATGACACATCCATGCAAGCAGGACTTAGCATCACAAAAATGCACTGGGATGGGAAGATGCTTCCCCTGGGCAGCAGTGCCATCCTCTCAAAGGAGCCAGCAGCACATCACGCTGGGTTACAGATCATTGATGACTGAAGGGCAACTGGATCCATCAACCCCATGGCAGCACTTGCCAACTTGGCTACTGGACAGAGGTAGCCAAGAGACAGACACCAGGAAATCACACCAACTTTGTACGACAAAACTCCCAATCATCTCCAGAAAGAAATCACAGCTGTGCTCCAGAGGAAGCAGGTAAAGCTCACACTCCCTCAGAACTGGCTGGCTGTTGTTGCCATGACCAAGTAGGATCAATCCCATAATAGTTACCTGCTCTGCCAATATGCCACCTGAAGTACTGTAGTAACCAACATCTCAAGCACTACACGCTGTGGTGTATAAACACATCTCTCAGATGCAGGCAGGAATGTAAATCCCATTATTCCTGAACAATATCTTACCCTTTTTATGGTAGAAACAACAAAATTTCTGTTATGCCTTGGAGAAACATTCTTTCTTTGCCTTTAACAAATACCTTCCCATGTGATTGGACACAGCAGTGTCATTGCCTGAATTATTGTTGTTCTACAGAGAAAAATATATGTTCCTAGAGCAGCAAATGGTAGCTACAGAAGTGTTCAGCTTTTGTTTTAGCATGTAACTTCAGACAAAGCACCAGGAAATCGATGCTCAGCTGCAAGATGTGCTGCACAAACTAAGGCCCATTGCTTCTGATGCACCAGGAATACGGGAGGGTGAGTAGAGCACAGATTTTCCTTAACAACTTTCCTGAACAGCAAAGTAAGAAAACTTTTTTTCCAACAGATTTTGCACAACTTAGTAGGCACAGGATAAAACCAGCTTTGTGCTGCCTCCCTAATATTCTCTTTGGGATTTCAAGTTGCAGTCATTCTAGAACACTGATTTACTGTCCTTACCATCCCCTGGGATTATTCTACCTTCATCAATAGTTCCTGTTATGAGAAGAGGACCAATGTTCTTGATACCAAAGCATCTTCATAACGTATTTTTCTTCTTCTTGATGCATTTCATTCTCTTTCTATTAAGTGCCAAAACCCTGCAGTGACCTTATGCAGTGTGCCCTTTACACAGGCTCTGTGACAGACAGGCTCAGCTGGTCTCAGATTTTTACACTTCCCACACCTCAGCAGGTATCATGCTCAACTTGAGCAGGCAGGACTTGAATTTCAGCCAACAGCTGCATGTGTAAAGAATTGTGTTCTGGCACACTTACAGACTCTGGAGCTTTGATGAAGACTTTGGACTTCCCAAGCTGGTACTGGTCAGGATCCATGTTGACTGACTGAAGCAGGTGGAGGACTCCTTGTTTCTCTTCTCCTTTCCACGAGGGCCAGGTTGCTTTGGTGAGAATGGCATACCTTAAACCACCAACGAGAAGAGATTAAAGCCTGGGGTCAAGCAGCAGCAGCAGAACACCGCTGACTCTTGGCCAGCACTGCCCTGGGGGAGCTTGACAATGGCAGCAGGACTCAGAGCCTGGTGTGTGTGAGGATGCACACTATTAAGATGTTTCTTGTTTAGTGAGACCAAACAACTGAAAAGAACAACAGTGCCCTGGAGTCTCCCAATTCCAGATGCTAAGTTCTGTCTGGTAACTGCAGGAGTTCATTGCAGAAAGTTTTGCTGGAATCTGCTTAAGTCCAGGGTGAGGTTATTCACCAACAATGACCTAAGGTCCAGATCTGAGTAGCTACATCCTTGATACTCTAAATTGGTTCCCAAGCACGTGTCCAGTTTCTCACTCAAGCCTTCTCACTCTTATTCTTACAAAGGTCTTTTCTGTTTCTGAGCAAGTGACCAGCTTGTGCTCCTAACCCACCTGCTCAACAGCTGGGCTGCATTTAGCAAGGAGCCAGTACTGGCTCTATCCCAGGAAGCCTCTGGCCTGGCCTCTGGTGCAAGAAGGAAGCCACAGTGATGTTGGTGCTACCTTGAGGGCACTCTGGGAACTGACCCCACAGAGGGTCCTGAAGGGGCAGGGAAGTGCTCTAACTTTGACAGAAAGAAGCATGAAGCCTTCTCTCTCATGGTATCCTCTGTAAGCCTCGAGAATGAAGTAATGCCAGGCTGCAGCTCCTTTTAAACTGCCCACTTCTCCAGGCTTCACTTGGGCATTTGGAACTGCCAGGCTGCAGTTACAAAGCTGCCTTGTTCCACTGCCCACCACAGGAGCACTGCTGGGCTTTAGCTGCCCCAGCATGTCTGTGGGGAAGGAACTTCTCTGGCAGCAGCTGTTTGGGCTCCTCTGACAACAAGATTGGAGTACAGCTAAATATATTGAAAGAAATTTCTCCCCAAAATCTAATATTCTTTACTCCTGACAGCTTCCTTTCAATGCCTTAGGCATACTTAAGTGATGTAAACTAAATCATGCTTATTAGTAAAACTATTCAACACATGAAAAAAGTGATCAAGTATGGAGGTCAGTTTGTTGTAATTCCCAAGTTGTTAAGTTGATTTAGGCAGCTCCTAATAAAATGTTCTCAAAAAATCAGACAAGGAATTGTTGGAAAATAGATTAAAGGAATGTTGACTACCAGTTACCATCGTATCTAAAATGTTATCCAGCCAAGAAGCAGGAACAGTATCATGCAATTTAAGTAACAATATCACACAAACAAATAGCAAACAGTTAAGAAAAAATGTATCACAAAACTCAAACACCTCTGAATAGAAGGTGCATGAAAAGAAAGCAATTCTGAATAATTCAGTAGGATTGAAACCACTGATGTTCTCGTGTTCAAATCTCTCAGTTAACAAATGCTCAGGTACTCTGCTGGTCAGTGTAATGAAGCAGCTCTTACACCACCTTAAATATGGCAGTGTATTATACACAACCTGTGCTAAGACAATGTGTGCACGTACAGATTTATGTGATTTATCAGTATTATGGGATAAATAGATGCAACCCAATAAGGAGCTGTAACTTAAAGTAACTCCCAGCTCATTTATTTACCAGCCTCTTTTGCAGGCTCATCATGTACTGCCAACAGTGCAGCTGTGTAGGTGGATCTAACCAAGGCAGAAGGTGAAGGAGCTAAGGTGAACAAAGGTGTTTGAAACTGCTACCTTCCACACCAGAGACTGTGACGTGACATTTCAGCATGCTACAAATTCTCTCCTACATCTCCTGAGCTGTAAAGGAGGGCATAGGGGAAACATGATTCAAGACCTTTTAATATATGTAGAGCTCTTGGGTACAAAGTAAGAACAGATTTAAAATTCTCCGTTTTCATCAAATTACCTTCATACATTTTACTGGTGTGACAAGTCTAGAGGGCAGAACAAACAGATAATTCTAGAACATGCACTACTTAAGCATTTCACAGGTTGATAATGTGACAACTCTGACTGCTCACTGCTGTTCAGCAATGGCACCTCAGTGTCCTCGTGCATGCTTCCCACGAAACCATTCCTGTCACTTTCCATGAATCCACGTTTGTTAAGCTTGTGTAATTTGATCTTGCAGATGATTTCAGCACAAGTACTAAATGTGTTCTTAACATGCTTTTGAAACAATTTCAAATCATGACTGCGCCCAGATAGGTATCACAGACTCCCAGAAAGCAGTTAGCTCTGATGGCTGAGCAGGGAGTGGGAGCTCAGCTTTCAGACTGGTTATGCTTGGGAACACACAGGCCTTTTCAGTGACTGTGGCTTTTTGCATGCAAATGTAAATTTTGTACATAAAAGTCTATTCAGCCCAGCAATCTCCACTTGCATGGAGCTGCCAAGGCACAACCAATGAAAACTAGTGTACAAGCATGCATTTCCTGTCCATCCCATGCCTCAGCCCCATTTTACTCACACTGACTCTGGGGGTCAGAACAGAGCTTGTTCTGGATGCTAGGAACTGTGAATGGAAAGGGTGCAGGAAGAGTTTTACTCATAACAAAATGTTAAATTTAACAAAGCTAATTAATCTGAAACAAAAGGATGAATTCTGTAAGAGCAGTTCCAGTTGCCTGTGGATCCAGAAGTAGCACGTAGCGTTCCTCCGTGCAGAGCTCTCAGAGCCTGCCCAGCCCTCACAGCCTGTGTTCAGGCTAGATTTAACACACAGTATAAATCTGTTATTTGTCTCAGCAACAGTCTGTGTTCAGTAACATAGCCTGCAGCATGTTCATGTTTATACATCAGGACTGAAAGTCACAAAGAAAAAGGAATTTATAATTGTTCCATGAAAATGAAGTCCATACTTTCAGAGATTTTAGGTCTGGCTGTTACTGCATTATTGGAATATTCTTGGTACTATCATGAAAGATTACTAATGGCTTTGTCCTGTGCTGTCTGATTAATTATACTCCACTCCTTGCAAAAACTGATTGGGTTTTTGTTTGACATTCTCAAATTCAATGCAACAACTTCCAGCAAAAGCTGATTTATCACATAAAGCCTATTTGGGCACTTATTAGCTGCATGCCTCCAGTTTCTGAAGAACAGAAGCTGAATGTTGTACAAATCTTGAAACTGCTCCTATTTAAGAGGATTTCATTAGCTAGTGGAGGTAGTTAATCATGGTAACAGCTGGTCCTAAGACACCCAGAACAGGACTGATCTTCCAGAGCTCTGACTTGCTTTCATTCATTCCATGAGCAGCTGCAGAGGTTTGAGCTGGGCTCATTCCCAGCTGCCAGAACACCAGTGGAAGGATAACAAGCTCTGTAAGCTGAGATTTCTCTTTACACTGCAATGGTTGAATGGCAGGTGTGGATTTCTTTACCTGTCTGCTGTGGGGAGAGTGGAGCAGTAACATTTTAGAAAAAGGCTTGCAGCTGGACACTCAGATTTCAGGCACTGCATCAGCTCCTTGAACTCTCTGTAACTTTAAGGAACCCTCTCATAGCACCACAAATACTGAGGCCTTAGGCAAGTTTACAGAAAAGATGAAGTACTTTCAGTAACACAAAGTCAGGCTTTGAAGCACTTTGAAACCTTTGTGTAATGGAGATCACTGAGCAAGGCACATGTGAAGAAATGCCTAAGTGGGAAGTGGGAAACTGGCAACCTTTTGGTTGTCTCCTCATCATGTAAACAACCCTGCTGCTGTTTACAGCAATTCTTCTAAACAGTGCTACCTACCTCTGCAGAAACTTCTTGAAAACCCGTCTGTAG
The DNA here is from genome assembly GCA_034509185.1 of Euphonia xanthogaster. Lineage (NCBI taxonomy): Eukaryota > Metazoa > Chordata > Aves > Passeriformes > Fringillidae > Euphonia > Euphonia xanthogaster. The sequence goes on from JAYDZK010000025.1 coordinate 14,598,791, forward strand.
GCGTAGCCAGCTCTTCTGACTCGAATATTTTCTTTCAGACCCAAGTATTCCACTTGATGTTTTACCCTGGGGACAAAAACAATGCAAGGCTTAAAATCCATTTGATTTCAGCATAATTGTGGATTGAGGCATTCTTAAACATCTGAATCATGTTTAACTGTTGATTGCTAAAATTCATGCACAGGTAAATGAATTGAATTTTGCACATTACCCTGCACACTGCATGGCAGGAAAGATATCTCAGGCAGGTAGACTACAGCACTGAAATATATGTAGCAAGTTAACCTTAGCATTTTTTCCTAGTTTAACTTCCCATCTCCAAAATAATTTGTGTATAAATTTCTTAGGTAATAATAAAATCCATAAATATTACTGATACAATTACACAGCTGGTATCCAAGGGACTGGGAAATTGTTTTGTGCTCTCTTCTGAAGGTTTTTCCTATGCTTTACATAGCTCCAACAGCAACACTGTGTAAATTTTCTCCTCGCTGTTATGGAGAGAAGACCAAATGTGATGGCTGGAAAAAGGCCCTGATGCCAAACCTTCACTACCAAAGAATCAGAAAGAAGAAGGCCAGGTCAGCATACTGATGAAAAGCTAGAATTCCTCCTCATTTTACCATGCTGCAAAGGAAGGATTCTAGGATAGGCACAAGACTGGCTGAAGCCAGGAATGGATGACTCATCCATGGCACATTTTAAATTACAAACAAAGGCTGAGCTGGTACCAGTCCCACAGAAAGTGTTAATGGCTATGGAGAAACTCTGCTGCACATGGGAACTGAAGCATCATTATCCCAACAGCAGCAGAGCTGCCTCACACCAAGCACTTCCAGCCAGGCTCTAATCAGGGAACAAGTATGTGCCCATGAAATGCTCAGCAGAAAACCAGCAAAACCAAACAACTTTTTCCTCCTTCTAGACCCATGACACATTTATGATTTTATGTTTCTTCTTACATATTCTGCTAGTCTACTGCCTAATGTTTGGCAATTTGTTTTGAAGAATTTCAGTTGCTGATTTCCTTTGCATTTTCTTTATTCTCTCATCTAAGTCATATGCTGAAAGAAGCAAGGTCAGTTTTTCACTCTGTTGTTTTTCTTCTACAGAGCAAAGTATAAAGGCTTTAGCTTTCAGTCTGAACTATAACAGTTTTTAAGATTTTAGTCCTGCAAATTTAACAAACAGTATATAAAAGACTCTCTGTTTACACATAATTTTTAAAAAGAGAGCCTCTAATAAGCCATTTCATTTTGTTTTGCTTACTATTTCTCTGATTTTACAGAAGGTTTTTCAAAACCTGAAACTCTCAGTTAATTCATTGTTATTTCTCTAGCTATTTTGTAAAGTTAAATTTAAATATAAAATGTACTGCCCATTTATTTTTTTTTTTGTTGAGACTTTTTTTCAAATGACTCATAGTATGAAGGGAAAAATCTTTTGAAATCCCTTGCTACAAATGACAAAATCCCCCTTCAGTTAGTTCTTCTTTTTCAAGAAGGCTTTTGAGAGGTATTTGACTAAATGATGAGTGATATTGCTCTTTTAGCTTGAAATAAAGACTATTACACATTTTAATCTTGCTGTGTTCAAGGAATCAAGTATATTTTGTACCCACTCCAAGAATTCTGGTATGGTACAAAGCTGGTGGACAAAAAGACATTTTCCTGTTTATAGCTTTCCCTCCTGTTCACATCTGGAATAATGCACTGGAGCAACAGTACTACTCCCATTTTCTTACTGTCTTGCCAGTATCAGTGTCCAGCACCAGAGAATTTGAGACATTTTTCTGGTTTTTTCCTTTCCTTTCTGAGAAAAGACACACTGAAAATCTCCCTTCAGGCAGCAACCTCAAGCAGGTCAGGGTCTGGGAATTCAGCTAATGCAGCAGTTTTGAATACAAGTGCAAATGGCTGTGCCAGGACCTGAACAAAAACACATTTCAAGAACACCCCAATTTCTGGACTAACTAAGGTATTATACAAGCTTTAGATATTACACAGGCCTACATTTCAGTGCTAAATATTCTGGAGTTATTCAACAGCAGCAGAAAGGTGGAGTTCCATGGCTTCTGTGAGCATGAAGTAAGAGCAGCTTTGTGAAAGGGTTTTTCCTTTTTCAGTTACATTTTCACGGTCTAGTAAACCTGCTACAAATAAGCAAATTGCTACTCCCATTGCACTGACTCAGGCAGCCTGTGTATGATGCAGCATTGTGTGACCACACAAGAAAATAAACCTAAAAAAATTTTTAAATCCACCAATCAGCAAAGTATTACATAAACTCAGTGATGTTTTTTATTTCCCTCAAATCTTTTTTCACAGTAAATTCGAGAAACAATACTAAGCTTAACTTTGAATTGCCACGTGCATATAAATTTCTCTTCCCCAGACCTTTCACTAAGTGCCCCAGTGAAGTCCTAGTACAATAGGTGGGCAATCACAGATTGAAATTGAAGAATGTTGGCATGTTTAAACAGGGATGAAGGATTACCATTGTAAGCAGCACTTCCATTTCTGTCTGAGCTTGACAGTGTACAACCCTCTGTATTTCACTTGGCAAATACAGCAGCCACTGGTAACACAGCATCCTCACTATAGGAAAACAAGAAGAAATCTTGCCCCTTTTTGCTCCTAAAGGGGTTTCCTGAAAGCTGTCCTTTTCTCAGGACTAGGACTGTATTTGTTTCACTGGTTTCCTAGCAACACCTTCCACAATAACAGGCCTGTTTCCCAATATGCAAATGATTGATTTTAAAAGCCCCTCAATTTTTAACTATAAGTTTTATAAATACTTTTCCCAGGATCACTTGTCTCCTCCTTTGGTCCCCAGTGTGAGTAGAAAATGAAGTGCTGCACAGTAGGATTTTCAGGGTGGAAAAGCTAAAGAGGGTCTACATTTACTGCCAAGCCCTCACTGAGACTTTGGAGTGCAGTCCCAACAGTTTCTGTAAGTGCTCTCCATCTGCATGTGACTGTGCTGGTCTGCTGGAAAGGCAGGAAGGGAATTCTGCTGGGGTTGTCCAAGAATGCTTTTCATCAGGCTTAGCAAGCCTGTTTCACCATGATAAAAATAACCACTTGCTTGATCAGCAATTTTACCATTTTCAGAAGTACTTGGTATATAGTAATGAAAGCTACCTACAGTAGGGCCCCACACAGCTTACACATCCCACTGAGCACCTACCCCAGTGCAAAAAGAGCATCTTTCCCAGAGAAGAGGAAGGTGTTACCAGCACTATGTAGTTAAAGATGCCTTAAAACAGATGTGATAAACCAAACAGATCATTTAGACCTCTATTTAATGTCTATATAGTCACCTGATATGACATTCCAGTCAATTCTTTTTAAAGAGCTGGCTAATTAAATGTAAGTAAATCAGGAACCTTCTCCACTGCTGGTTATAGACACTTTTTGGCAGGTTTGATACATAAAAGCAGATATAGATCTCCTACTGGCTTTCTGGCTTCTTAATAGAAGCTATTTTCAAAGCATAAAGCTGAAGTTAGAAGTGATCATAATACATTTGGTAGGCACATTCTACATGGAAAACTGAGTCTTTAATACACTGGTTGTGCTACTCATGCAAATGCTGGTTCTTCATAACTGGCAGGAGGAAAGCCAAGAGCTGCACACCCTAAGTGCTGATTTAGACCAAGTGACCAGCACTTCTCTTCAGACTTTAGGAGAGGTCATGCCACATTTCACTTCTGATGGTTTAGAGAACGTAGTTCTGTCTGTAGGCTGTACAATTACAAATGATGGATTTTTGTGGCTTCTTCTGACCAGCAGCACTGCCTCTCCTCACACACTCTGTGCTCCATACCTGCTCTCCTCCCAGTCCCGAGACTTCTTCGTCTCGTTGGGTTTGATGCAGCGGATGTAGTGGGGTGTGCACTTCATCAGGGTGCCAACAAGGTCATTGGCTTGCTTCTGTAAAATGCAGGAAAACAACAGGATCTGAGCTGAACAGGGTAAATCCTGAGGGAATCCTACAATCACCAGCCATCTGCTGATGACTCCACTGGCTAGATACAGGTGCCTTTGGTCTTTCTCCAACAACCAAAGCGTATTTGCACCTCATAATAAACTTATCAGTAAATAGAAGGCACCATTATCCCCAGCTATGCAATACATTTAAACTTCTATATAAAAATATGGAGCAAATGCATCAAGTGAACCTGTCAGGGTGAAATGTGAGAAAAGAGGTTGGTAAAATATTGATTTGCAAGTCATGTGTAATTTAAGTGTGTATCCTACAATCAGTCTCCATACAGACCCTGGCCTTGGAGCACTTCCTGCCTTATGCAAGGCACTCTGTGGTCAGCAGAGACTGCTGTTGACTGGGTGGGTGTTGGGTCAGGCATTTCTGCACTGCAGAGACCAGTTATCTGCAGTTAGCTGTAGGACATGAGAGGCTGAGTGAGGTTGCTCACTCATTATGCACATGCAAGAACCACCAGTTGCTCCTTCTGAAAATTCACTGCTATAGGATGCAGCTGAATACAACATCTAATGAACACTGATGCTGGGCAGAACAACTGGAACAATGCTGAAACAATGCATCACTTTGCCATGAAGATACTCCTAATATCTATCTTTAAAAATACCAGGACAGTAAAAAAACAAAATACTTTTTGAAATTCATTCAGCTATTCATACACATACACACAACCACATATACACACACCAACACTGCAAAAGGAGACATACTTTGATTTTGCTGCCTGCAGTGGTAGGACGGCCCTTCTTGTCCACTTGAAGATTTTCAGGAAACAGAGCCTTTATAAAAGGCCTAGGAAAGAATTTATAAAACAGGGTTGGCATAGAAAGACAATTCTATGCAGGCATGTCAAGGAATATGCTGTGAAAGTTGATAGTTGAGCAGAATATAAATAGCTATTTCTATTACTCTTGAGTTATATCAAATCTATTTTAAGATTAGTACTTTCCATGAGCCTCATTCCTCATAGAGACCCCTTGCTATTTTAGTGAGCATTGAAAGCCACAACACCAGACATCTAGAAGATTTGAAGAAATGCACACTTCTTAAAAAACAAGCATCAATTACTTAAAATACATCACCAAAAAAAGTTCCTTTGTCAAAACAGTGCCTGTTCTGAGAGGAGCCAGAGCACTGATGGCCTTGTTTGAGGCCAAAACAAAGGCTGCCATTACAACATTTGATTCTGACAGTGCTCCCTTGGTCCAGCCAGTGGAACGAAGGTCAGGCTAATGCAGTGCTGCTGCTGTCCTGCAGCACTGGGCACTTGCACTGTTACACAAAGGAGGTCAGCAGGTGCAAAGCAGAGAAGTGTGGCCCTCTGTGCCCTCCAAACCACCACGGCATTCCTGCTCCAAGCAAGGTTTGCTTACGTACAAATCACTGCTCTGCATGAGTTCAATCAAGTCCATGAAAAGAACATCCCGATTTCTCTCGCAGAATCCATCCATATCATAAGATACCTGGGCCAAGGTGGAAATTGATTGTTTGTGGTAAGTTGAGAACCCAATAATTAAAGAAAATTTAAATTCTGTCCTCATCAGCTGCTGTTCTGTACTTTTTGGTTAGTCTGGTAAAACTTAGATACTACAGTGAGCACTAAATTCTAGCATGTATTATTAAACTTTTTCACAAGAAAGGAGCTTCATCCTTACATATAAATTAAATTTAAAGTCAAATTAAAAAAAAACTTATGGAACTAGTGAATGGAACATGATGAATTTAATACAGAATTTAATACTGAATTTTACTAAGAAAAGGTTTTGTGTAGTAAGGATTCACTGTTATTAACTGCAGAAAACAATGAATACTCTGAGAAATAAATCCAAACGAGATAGAACTACACATTATATTCCTAGTTTTATTGGTATATCATCACCTTAGCATCACTTTTATATCTGAATTCCTTAAATTTACTGCTACTGTAATAAACAAATGAGATTACAATTAATGAAAGTTATGGGGCACTCATTTATTACATTAAAAGTTCTGGTTCTGAGAGCAGCAAGGCTCAGACCTCTCTCTCCAGCAAGGGCCAGTTGTGAAGGCATTTCTGGCCTAAGCTCCCTGCACTGTGAAGGGACACTGTCTCCTGGGAGAATCTGGCGGTGTAAAACCAAGCCAGCCCTCTGCAGGGCTTCCCCCTTACTGTTCTCCTTCTCATAAACACATTACAGAGAGTTCAGTGAGGATTTTCCACGTTACCTTTCCAGCATAATGATGGATGATGAAGCCCTGGTTCCAGCTGTTGAAATGCTCATGAGTGCCAATCTGCATCTGCAGCTTCTGGAGCAGTGTCTGGTCAGCCCCTTCTCCCACGGCGTGCATTGTGGCACACACGTCATCCAAAATGCTCATAATCCCTGGGGGGTTCTAACGTGGTGGGGAACAAGAACAGCAGCTCAGGTGAGGAGGAAAAAAATTATGATGCCAGTTGTTTCCCCCAAACAGAAAGTTGTCTTTGCCACAAAAACACTAGAGCACAGTCAGGAAAGATTTCCCTCCAATCAACTGAGATTAACTTTTACACCAATATGCAAATACTTTAAGGAGAGATGACACTTCATGGGATAACAGTAGGAAATGATGGAGAAAACAGTTAATACTGTTGAAAAAAAAAAACAAATTAACAAAAATATCAAAACACTCAACAGCTGTTTAAAGTTTCTTTCCTCACTCCACCAAAAAGCAAACCCATGTCTGAGGAAAGTACTTAAAGGGACATGCTGTAGTTTGACAGACTTAGAGCTAAATATCTGAGACTGGGAGGGAAATCTTATTCTCTTGCTAATTATCCTCATACTGACAGAAAATGGGCAAAATCTGATGTGCATTTAAGCACAAGCCACTCCAGTCTTTCAAAGCTGTTCTGGCCTACATGAGGCTAAAGAACTATCTGAGAAACACCCTACTTCTGACCTAAAGCACAACTCAACATTTGCTGTCATCCCAAAACAGAACATAAAGACTTGAGACTACAGAACAGTCTGTGCAGCAAAACCACAAGATTTCCTTTATCTACAATACTGTCTCTTCACTTGTTCCTGCCTGATTTGCAACAGCACCTTGAAGGAAAGGTGCTGCTGTAGCTTCCCCAAACGGAATCAGATCTCCAGGGACACAAAGAGCATTATCTGATGTACAGTATGTCAGTAAGGTCATGATACATTTCGGTGGATACAAATTTTTTCCCATTATTTTGTCTTTTTAGTCACATGTCAATCAAGCTATGGTACAGTTCTCTTTTTGGATGGTATCTTAGGGCTCCTATAAGACATCTTATGTAAGATCTATTTATAGACTTAGTATGACTCAGTAACTGAACAACAGTATTTGCATTTTCCTATGAACCTTCTTTACAGAAAAAGCAGCTGCCTAAATATTTAAGAGATAAAAAAAATCTTGTTTTCTCCCCCTGTTTGTTCTAAATACTTACCACTTTGTTCTCTATAAGGTCACACACTATTTTGTTGTTGAAGTACTCTATTGGTGTCCATCTAATTCCTTCTTGTACATATTCTTCCTGTTCAGTAAAAAGAAACAGATGCAAACATTCTTTTGCACTGTAGATGTAGCACTAGATTTACAACACACTGCACAGACACAAACTCTGCACTATTCATGTTCTGGAAGACTTGCCAAATGTATGACTGGGTGGAGGTGGGAGAAATGACCCTACTGATAGCTAAATCCAGCTCTCTGCTGCCTAAAAGATGAATTGGAATCCTACTCTGTTCTCCCCACACATTCCTTTGTCATTCACAGCCCTTCCGTGGTTACTGACAACAGCAGGAAGATTTCAACTGCATTTATTGTCAAAGCACTCAGCAAATAGTAACAAAATGACTTTTACAGTATCTTGACAGTGCACCTAAGTAACCACATCCAGATCTATTTTAAAAATTCAGATTGCGACAGGGACATGGAGGATCAGATCCCCCAGACGAAACATTTAGCAATGTACATGAAATGAAGATGCAGCTTTTTATTTCTGTATGCAATTACTGTATCTAAAAAGATACCAAAAGAAAGACTGGGGGGAAATCCATATTAAAATTGGATTAAATTGACCCAGTCAGTTGCACATACAAGGGCTCAGCAGACACTCTGCAGGTCACTTGTGCACCCAGTGCCATGACTGGTTACCTTCCCACAAAGGCAATTGTGTCTGGGCATTCCTGAAAACTCTGCCCCAAAGCTGGTGCCAGCCCTGAGCTCACACTGTGCACAGGGCTCCTGTCTCAGCTGCATCCTGTCTGCCCTCCCAGCAGAAACAAAAAAAATGAGATTTGGCAGTAAGACTGTGAGCAGAGAACTGCAAATACTTTCACAAGTATCTTTGTATTTCTCTGATCTATTTCATTCTTACATATACACACATATACATATATAAATATATATATATATATATATATATTCAACAAATAGAAAAGCTGTGGAGGAAATGAAGGGAAGCATCCCCAGTGAAATGTGTGTCACGCTCAAGGGAAGCCCAGGGATGGAGGCAGGCTGCAGCTTTCCATCCCTGCCCATGAGTCAGACTGCAGCACGCCTGGGCACAGTCATGAGACTGCAGCAGCACGCCGTGGGGTGGACTGGCTTTGCACCACCCCAGCAGAGAACACATGCCTGCAGCTGATGTGCTTTACAGTCTTAGGGTCAGCCAACAACAAAGGTTGTTTTCCTTCCCTTTGTCTTGCTTAACAAGGCAGATCTACTGCTGCAGATGATGACACCTCGATTCTGCCACCAGCTGAAAAAGGAATAGCTCGTTTGTGAATTCCAAAGTAATTTCAAAAAGAAGTCTGGTTACCTGCTCTGCCTTCAGTGTCAATTCAATAAAAATCTGCTGCAGTTTTTCATTTACAAAGTTGATGCAGAACTGTTCAAAACCATTTTTCTGTAGAAAAGGAAGCAATGTAAAAATGAGTCTCCTGCCTTATATACAATAATTTTTAGTTCTTATGCTGGCAATAAGCTTCAAAGAAACACTGTCAGTGACAGATGGGTTGCTGACTTTATAGACATTTTGTGGAACTTCAGATCTTCCTTTTAAGATCAATGACTTCATTTCTTTGAAGTTTCTTCAATACCTCATGTTTATTAAGTGAGACATTACCAGTGAGATCACAATGTCCAGGAAGGTGGGTTGGGATTTTTTTTTGCTTTTATTCTGGCTCTAGGATCTGTGATTTTTTTTTTCCGGTTTAAATTTTTTCCCCTCTAAATTACAAAAAAGCTCTCCTAGGTCAGACCTGCTCAAACCCCAAGTATTCCATTGTCATACCTGAAATATTTCAAAGCCATAAATATCAAGGACACCAATGTTATATTCTTCATGGTCCTTCTCCATAGCTCTATTAATAGACTAACAAAACAGAAACAGAACAAAACAAAATGTAGTTTATACAATTAAAATACACCAATATTCTTAAATACTTATAGTAAAATTCTTTTAAAATAATATATTTGAATTCGATACAAATATACAGAAAATGTTATTTTGCTTTCACTTTTTAATAAAGTGTTACAAACAGTTAGGAAATGAACAGTATGTTATCCTGTTTTCCAGGTCAGTGAGCCTTTGGATCTACTATCTACAGAAATCTTTCCTTTTCCCTGTAATTAGCTCAGTTAAATAAAAGGAGCCAACAGGAAAAGAACAGCTTTCAAGTCTGCTATTTGATGAATTTTGCTGAGGGTTCACTGAGTCTCCTCACCTCACTCTGCATGCCCCTCCTGTGCGGGTCAGCGCCGGCACAGGCGCAGCGGGAGGGGTGACAGGGCTGCAGTGAGGAGGGAGGGAGCTCTGGGTCACTGCAGCTCCCTCACGGAGCAGATCCCTGCTGCACCAGCAGCATCCAGGGCCCCCAGCCTCCAGCCCAGGGTCTGACTCTGAACAAGAGAGCATTTTAGCCTGGAGAATGGAATTTGGCCCCTGGCTCCACTGCCAAATCCTGCTGCTGAAGGGGCTCTTTGCAGGGAAGTGGGATCAGAGAGCAGGGGAGCACAACCAGCTAATTCTGCCCTGCTGAGAAGGAGGAATCACACTGAGAATCACTAGGGATTCTGACAGGAGGGAGCTCAGGATCCCACACGGGACAGTCACAGCAGGAACCTGCAAGCACAGCTCATGTCAGAGGCAGTGCCCTGCGTTTGGTATCCATGGCCACACTCCCACTGCACTGGGCAGGCTCGGGCAAAGCAAAGACAGGCAGGAAAAGGCCTGCAAGGAATATTCCTAGGGCCCTTGAACTTGTTTGGATACTTCAGTAGAATCAAGCAAATCCAACTTACATCCACCAAGTAATCAAAAACACGGGAATGAAGGGCCTTGGCCAGGGCATCCCTGGTGTAGCAGGCTTGTTCCACATTTAGTGTGACATTAATGGACTCAGATTTGCCTCCCCACTTGCTGTCCATCTGTCTGCTGGTCAGTTTTTCCTTCAGGCGGTCCTGGTTAATTCCCAGGAGAAAAGCAGGGAAAGCTAAAACTGCAAGAAAGATCAGGCTTGCTGGATTATGACTTACAGACTAAACACAGAACAAAGAAAAAATTAATTTTATCTTAAATAACAGTAAAACTCATGGAGTGTGCAGCTTAAAAAGGAAAAGAGGAGCAATTTCTCTATGCTCCTCAAGGAGCACAGAGACTCAGCACTTTCAATTCTTTACTTACATGGATTTCAATTAAGATAAATGACCTTGAAGTAAAATAGTCAGCTATTTCTGTACCTTCAGTCCTTCAAACACGTAAGCTGCCACAGGACATGGTTTTGAACTGTGGGGTTCAAACAAATCACTCTTGGAGGAGATGGAAATAAAATGTAGAGCTCAGACATGAAATAAAATTGACACCATTGAAAATTCTTTGTAAAAACATGAGATGTTTAAAATATAATAAAAAGTAGGCTGTTTCCTAATACCCTTTCTCTTTCTTCTTATAAGTTAGGACACTGCAAAAAGTTTTCAATTACCTTGCCTTTTATTTTTTAATTCCTTATCCTTTGCCAATTCTGTTTACCCTTATTTAAAAGTAAAGCACAAAAATGCATCTGTGCCATAAGCAGCCCAGGGTCTGGTATCCTCTGCACTCTCAGCACATGGTGCAGATGTTACTGCAGGTGTCACACACCTTAGGGAGTGGAAAAACACAAGTGCCTTGAAAGCAAATGGAAACAGCTCCTGAGAAAAACTCTTGGAAACTCTCTCCACTAAACCACATGATCCTCTAACAGTGTTTCCTCCATGTTCCATTGGTTTCAGATCACTTTACTGGTGTGAGGAGGATGCAAAATAATCACTAAGGTGGCAGCCACTTGCACTTATGCATCTGTAATGTCACAGCATGACTTCACTAAACCCTTTAGTACATTATTACAAAAGTATTTTTAAAATTGGAAATAACCACCAGCTTTCTAAAATATGATTTACTACCATCAGCAAACTGATTAAATTTACTCTGGGGTACCAGGAACCACACAAAGTTGAGTCACTGGCAACATCTCTGGTAATTCAGAGAACTCAGGATGAAGAGCACATGAAAAGGTCAGTCATGGTATGCTTTACCTTGGGAAGGAATACAGGCAATTACAGAGCACCAGATATGCTCACATATACTGTTAAGATGCCAGGAAAAATGCTCAACCAAACCTACTGGTAGGAATTGATGAAGACAGTCTAATGGCAAGGAGCAGCATGCAGAGCCCAGAAACTCCCCCTTCCCAGTGCTAATGATTTACTGTAAGGGAAGAGTAGCTGGCCAGCACTTGATACAACTTCACATTCCTAAGATGCCTGATTGTTTTCCCTAGTTAGGGACCATAAAGTTACAGTCTGGAAATTATTATAAAGCAGGATATGCATGTAATTGAAAAAATGATCCTCAAAGAGTCACCAGTAGCATTCAGTGGAATAGTTTTAAGTGCACTCTGTGAAGGAAAGCTGAAAAGACTGGGCTCACTTCCTGGGCTTCCAGGAAGTGAAAAACAACCCTATAATACAATGCAAGTGAAAAGAGGGAGAGTTCAAATTCTTTTCTCCTTCCAAGAGAGAAGTACTATTATTTGCCTTGATTTGTAGCAGGGAAGATTTCCAGCAAATAAGAAGTTTTTTCATCTATTAATATAATCAAAAACTAGAGCAGATAGCAAATCACTGGCAGCTTTAAAGATGCATTTGTCTAAAGGTCTGTCAAGAATGGTCTCTACAGATTTGATGCTGGCTCAGAGTAGAGTTTTTGGTGTCCCAAAGAATGGCTTTGCATGTTTTTCTGCAATTGGCTGTATAACAACAAGAATGGTACTGACCAAATTCTTAAACTTTTTATTATTTCAGGCTTACAGAAAGCAGGACTGACCAGTGGTGGCTCCTCGTGCTTTATCTTTCGTGGCTATGCAGGCTATGAATGCTTTACTACTTAGCTGGTTAGGACACAGAGTAAACTGGGGGGAAGACTAATGGAGAAGAGAAATGAGACCAACTTTCATCTTCATAATGCAGAAACGATGTGCTAGATGTGGCTATTTCTTCTTCTGGATTCTCTAAAATCAGTACACTTATGTGTAAGCTTGATATTCATTCTACTTTCTAATTTCTTCCCATGTATTATTCATACACAATTTATGCATTTGTATCCCAGGGAGCAGGAGAAACATGGTGGACATGGCTCATCACAGAAATACATTCACTTCTAATGATTTATTTTCAACTAATGTCTTTGCCATTTGTTATTTTGATGCAACTCACTCTGTATCCATCTTGTATGGCTTTCAGATATCTTGATCTGATTGAAAGATTTAACACTGTGATTTAAACTGAAGCACAGTAGCTCAGTTGGAACCAAAAGGCACACAAATACAACGCCACAAAATGTTTTTCTTTGGGTTCACTTAACTTCTTAATTTGAGAGACTAGGAAGGTTAAAAATTAGTAATTTTTATTTCCCAGTTTCATAAAACAAATAGCAGGAGAATGCTAATACAGCTGAGTGTGGAGCTGACTGCACAAGATAAGTAAGTTATGAAATAGAGTACCTAAAAGTAAACAAATGCAATTTTCCTAAACATAAGACCCATTCTGAACCAAGAATTAAGAGAACACACAGGTATGAGGAAGGTACTGTTATGTGTGTTGTGCTTATCCACTCTGTCCTTAAACTACCCAAGCAGCATAAATCCACATTAGATGCAGGGTGTAAATCACAACAGAAACATTTAAAACTCCAAGCCCATTAACATTCCACCAGCCTGCTGCTGTGAGCCCAGCTGCTACAGGACAGAGCATGTGCTGAGGGACACAGGGACAGGGCACTGTGGGAAAGGCAATTGGAAAGAAAGAGTTAGCAGCTGTAGCTAACAATGAGGTACCAGTTGAGGAATTTGAGACACTGAACACAACTGCAGAATGTAAAGCCTGCATTTCAGTTCAGCTCTGAAGCTCTGTTTACAGGACACAGGCACACACCTGTATGGATGCCTGGGCCCAGGGACACCCACAGCTGGGAGCTGCTTTCACAGCACAGGAGGCCACACAAGCCACATGATAAACAGGGGTTTATGAATGTGTGCTGATGCACTGAGAGAAGCAGAGTTCAAGCCCTTCTTACAGTGTCTGTTATTTCACACTCGAAGGCTGGAACAGGATTTCTCAAATTCAAAATCACACCCCGTTTAAGTCAGTGGCCTTCTGCAAGACAAAAGAGGGGCCCTCAGCACCTGGTTTTGGCAGAGACTCTCAACTGGCAGCCTGACATTCTAAGAAACTCCGCTCTGTTTGGATAAGCAGCTCTAAATTGCAGTTCACCTCCTGCCATCTGGGCTGCAGCCCACTGCTGCTCCTGTAACAGTTTCCAGAGGTACTTACACTCCTCACTCTCCACTCCTGCATAGTTGCCAACTTCTTTGAAGCTGATGTTTCCCAAATGCAATATTCCTGCCACTATCTGCAGTACCAATGCCTGCTCCTCTGCAAAGATCCCAATCACACTCATTGCGTGCTGGGAAGAAAAACAAACAAATTTGCATCAGTTGAAGAGACTTGTCTTAGAAATCCTTTTAAAATGTTTGTGTTAAAAAGTAGAGTTATTCAAAGCAATTCAGATTCCTAACACAATCAAATTTCATTAAAGCTGAAAGGGTTAACATACCCCCTCCTCAAGGCAAACTACAACTAGAATAAGTTACATCTACATTAATTTGTCATTCCCACATTAGTAGAGCAACACCTTTGCTAAAAACGAACAGTGAAATGAACAGACATCCTCCACTACACAAATCACAGTAAAGAACTCACCAGTGTTTCTTGGAAATCTGATTTGTCATTGATGTCATCCACCTTGTAGGAGCCAGAGAGACTCAGATAGTAATAGTAGTCCATACTGGTAATGCCAAGGCTGCTTTTTTGTTCTGAGGAGGCCCCTTCAATTAGCTGCAGAATAAAAACCCCCAAATTAGAGATCACCCAACAATCTCCAGCACAGATGAGCAGGTCAGAAACAGGTGACTGAGCCTGGAATTACTGGGAGAGACACGGAGGTGCTGTGCCAGGGATGTAGCCTTCCTACCTTCTGGTAATTGCTTAACCCAAAAGACCAGGCTCTCAATTCCATTCCCACAAATGGTTTAGTTCTAACTTCACAACTAATAAATAGCTAAAAATGTGACTGCCTTGAATGCCTTCCATTATCTTTAACTCATTAAGAAAAGGCAAAATGGGTTTTCCATCCAGAATGTGTTCCCTAAATCTTTAGCAGGGATGTGTTTTCCACATCTGCTGCAAGGCAGGCACAGCTGACAGCACATTGAGAAAGCATCACCTGTGGCTCTCTGTGAGGACGAGCACCCTTCACACTCCCCAGACCAGTGCAAAGGCCCTGCAGCCATGCACAGACATGGCTGCAGCAGGGAGGAACAGCTCGAGCTGTCAAAACCCCACAGTCTCTTAACCCTTGTGTCAAACAACCTCTCCAGACCACAGGAAAAGCAGCAGGACAGGACAAATTGTACATAAACCTCAGAAAAGGAGAACACAGCTCCTGGGGCAATTCCAGCACCAACTCAGCTTTCCCTCCTGGCAATGACACTTCAGCTATATGTGAAGCTGGCTACAGTCACTTACAAAGCTCTGGCTTGGCCCTAGTTTTGTACAGACTGATCAGCAGCATTCCAGCAGGTGAGGACCATGCACATCAAAGACCACTGAAGGCCAGCAAAATCTTTTCAAACACAAAACCTGGGAACACTTGGACAATTCAACAAAGTATTATCATAAATGTCTCAGAAAAATAAACTGAGAATCAAATGTCTCTTTCACAGGAAGTACAGGCCAATACAGATATATATAAACTGGCCTCTGTCCCTAAATATATAGGCCAGTTTAAATCAAAAACTGCTGAAAAGTTCTCCTTTTCTATTACATTCTCCTAGACTTTTCCATATGGGAACTCACAATGAGTTTCCAAGCAAGGCTTTGAAATACTGCAGTATTCTGTCCTGAAAGGCAGCCAGGCAGGTCTGTGGCAGATGGTGTCTCACCATGCTACTGAGCTTCCCAGCAGAGACCAGGTTACCTCTGCAGTGTGCACTCAAATCTCACTGCTTTCAGAACAACTACTCAAACAAAAGGAGAAACAGGTCCTAGATACTTTACATAACTCAAAAAGAACTTAGACACTTCTGACCTGGTAAAAAATGTGAAAACTCCTCTCTCCAGGATTCCTCATTACAACTCGAGATTTTTCCAGTAGGAAGTTGGAGATTTTCCCTCCATCTGGTTCTCCACCTGGGCTAAACTGTATTTCAAAGTATTTCCCCTGCAACAAATAATTCAAGCTGTTAAATGATTAGTAAATGCAAATTCAGAATTGTGCACTTGTACTGTATTCCAAAGCAAGGTTACAAGGGCATTTCATCTTTATGGATAGCTCAAGGTACAACCTAAGCTTACACTCTTGAACCACCACATCTTTTCTGCATTTATACAGGTCAACATCAACACATCCCATGGTAATGCAAATGTAGAGAGGATCAGTGGCTTCTCTTCACTGCTGAGACTGCTCAGTATAAAGCAAACCATGAGACTCACCTAAGCAGCAGGTCAGCTCAACAGATTTACAACCAACAGCAAACTCCTCTGCCTGGAAGCAAAGCTCTCTTGCTTTCAGGGTGACATTAACTGCATTAACACTCATGTTAGCCAAGGAACACATCTCAGATTTTTAAAGCCTATGTGTAACTTTTTCAAATGGAATCTCTGGTGTGCAATTTAGTGAGCAGTCACTTCATGAAATTATCCTGACCTGTCTGGAATGACAGATTGAAGGTCATTCCTGCCTACTGCCTGTATAATATTAGTAAAGGCTGCAGCCTTGGTACTTCAAAAACTGTACCCAGTACATATAGAGAAAGAAATGCAGGAAAAAACCAAAACTATACAGAAGCCTTTGACATCTACTGTGGTTTAAAACACATTTTATATCTTTTTCTATCTTTATATCTTATTCAGATTTACCTCACGTGTAGTAAATTTCTATTATACCCCTGAATCCTGTCTCTGTTACAACACACAAGTTGGACGAAGGTAGAGGGACTTACAAATCTGCTGGAGTTGTTGTTCCGCACAGTTTTTGCGTTCCCAAAGGCCTCCAGTAGAGGGTTGGATTGTAGAATAATATCTTTAACATGCTAAAATTTTAGGAAATGAAAGAAATGAAAATTTAGAAAGACATTTTTAAAGTTCTTACAGATTTTCTACAAAAAACCCCACGACATATAAATTATATATTAAAAAGGCAAGAAATCCTTTTGTAAAATCCATCTGTAAAAAATTCTCTCAATCATATAAGGAATAGAATCCAACAGAGCTCTTAGTTCCTATTTTTGAGGAAAATCTTACAGAATAAAACAAAATGCCTGAGGCTAAAACCTGGTTCTTCTGTGCATTGTCTGCCAATCAACACAGCCAATAAACTGATCTGGTTTTTTCCATCATCTTCATTTTAAACCATGCTTACACATGAGCATTTAATTTTTTGGGGGGCTCTGGAACCACAATCAATGAAGTCAGAATAGCAATGAAATTTAGGAATCTGCCAGTGCTTCAGCAATCTGCTTTGTGATCACTGATAATGATCACTGATAAACTATCCAATTGTCTTAAAAAGCAAAGTAATGTGTTACTATTGTCTCTTTATCTGGTCCTGGGAGCTTGAAACATGGAGAAGACATCAGCTTTGGAAAAAAGCCAATGCAGGCTGGGTTGTGAAAAGAAGATGAAATTTTATTTCAAAAGAAATGCTCAAGGCAACCTACCAACCTCATCAACTCTAACTCTGCACTTACTAGGAGATTTTTTAAAATTTTGTACAAGAAGTGGAAATCTTTGAAAAAAAATATTTACTATATAAAATATATTTATTGCAAAAATAACACAATGCACTTTCTCTCTGGATCATTCTCTTGGTTACTGAGTTATTCTCTGCAATGGTCCCAGTGTCACTGTTGTGCAAAACTACACAGAAAGAACACACTCAACATCAGAGACTGCAATAAAACAAGAATTACAGCAAGCACTCAACAGGAATGGACTGGTAAAAGCAGCCACTACCCACCAGTGCCTGTCAGTGAAGGACTGACACTGTTATGTCATTAAGGGAATTTTTATGTCTATTTCACTCAATTAGCCTTAGTTCATAGGTAGAAGAGACATCAACAGGATAGTTATTAACAAAAGCAACTATTTGTTCTTTCAGGCAGCTTTCACACACCCTAATTGTGCCTAGGTAACCTCATAAAACAAGATGTTTTTGCTAGGCCTCTGATGTATACACACAAATCAGAAATTTAAAGGAAGCAACAGAAACCCAAAAAGCCAGGTCAGTTTTCAATAAAATGCCAAGACATGAAGAAAAAAACCACACATCTACTGAAAGGATTGATTGTCCTTAATCTGGTTTAGAGCAATCAAAGTACCTCTTGCCACTTAACTAAAAATAACAGAACAAAACCAAAAACCAAACCCATCCATCTTGCAGATGCAATTCAGCATAAGGGCTCAGCAGCTGGAGCAGAGCTGATTCTGGCCCTGCGGCTGTCCCTGCCATGGCTCCCATTGGGGCCCATGTGTTTCTGGCTGCTCATCCCCAAGATACCCAGGCCAAAAGAGCCTCTTATCTGCCAGTGTCTGCCCCAACACCCTCTGTCATTCCACCTCTCAAGGGAATCTTTAGACTAAGGTTATGCTTCAGAATTACTGTGTATCAACTCACCTGTACTTTAGGACCACCTCCTGAAATTTTGGAGATATAACTCATAATATATTTAGCAGCTACAGTTTTTCCAGCACCACTTTCCCCACTATAGAAAAAGAAACACAAAAATGTACATGTTAGTTTTTAAGTAATGCTACAGTGGGGTAATTTGAAGTTCATCTTGCCCAACCAAGGTAAAGTACCTTAATTAAACACAGCACCTTCAGACTGAGTAACCTGGCAATACAGACTGTGATACAGTGTGGTAGCATGGTACTGGGATATGTTTGTGAGCACAGAACTCTGAATACACCATTCTGCACGGACACCAGAACCTCAGTGAGACTCCAAGGTCAGAAAAGTACATGCACTGAGAAACATCCACTTAAACCAAGATGCTCAAAAGAGAGTTAAAGACTCAATTCCCATCTACTCCCATCTACATTTAGGGGGATTTCAGGTCTTGACACAAAAACTAATTTGAAAATCTGAGCTGTGCATGCCATGCCAGATACCTACTCCATTTTAGTAGTTTTTTGTTTTAGGTGTTCCTGAATAAAATAATGAGGCATTATTAATCACATCCTGAATGACGGAAGAACTACCTTCCTGCTGCCATGCCTCTTGACACAGGGTACAAGAAGTCTTACTATCCCATACTAGCTCTCACAATTCCTTCCTTCCTTCCTTTATAATATTTCACTTCAATGGTGAATGGTGTTTACACCATCAGCAGCTTTGCCTTCTGGCACTCAGTAAGTTTCTCAAGAGGGAAAGAAGACTGGCATGCCAGGCAATCCAACCTCCCTTCACTTCATACCTTGAAGCTTCTTCCCTTCATTTCAACAAAATTCCTCCAGATTTTGTAAGCCTTGGTGCAAATCAGCTCTGACCTTAATGCATTTCCTGTGATCAGGACAACTGCACCAAAGCAAAAAGAACAACGCACAGATGTTGGGTCAACACCACAAGAAGAGCTAAAATAGTGTTCTCTTTTGTGAAAATCTGTGCTATCTTTAAACTCTTGAATAATTTCAGTGAATGTTGTTGACTCCTCTATCCTGCGCCCACTTGTTCCTGGATATGGATCAAATGCACATCTTTTCCTGCACAAACTTTAGCTACATCTGCCAAAGAAACATCAGCATGTCCTGTACAGGAAAGGGACTCACTGAGAACCACCCAGACCTCTTTATCAGCATGACTAATAGACACATTTTTAAAGGTTTCATTCTGGAAAAACTCCCCAAACTGCCAAGCTGCAAATGTAATTTTACATCTTTAAAGCTTCCAAACAATACAGAAATATACCAAAAGGCTCTTTTAAATTATTTTCCCAGAAATGTTTTCATGCTTTTGTCTTCTCCTGACTACAGTTTTACAGATCAAACTGAAAACTTGAAAGGGTGAAAAAGTACTTACTGAGCACCCATCTGTGGAGCACAGACCGTGATTATTACTATTCTTCTGAGTCACCTTTTCCTAACAACCAAGAAAGCCTGTATTATGCACATCTACTACCTTCACAGGGACAGACTCTGATGAATGGCAAACTGCTTTGAAAAGTTCAAATCATGAATAGTTCAATAATTAAAATAACATTTCTTCAAAATCTGCTGGCAGTAAATTTGTTCTTCCTGTTGTAAAACCAGACAAACCAACTGAACCTGAATCATACTCTGAGCTTACAAACTGCAGTTTTCAGATGTGTAGAGAGGAGAATCCAGGGCCAAACACTGAATAAATCAGATCAGGTATTATTTATCACACAGTAAAAATATAACACGTTTCTGTAAGATTTTCTTCAATGCATCCATTATGCTTCTCCTTGCTCAAATTAAGTGTGGCTTGTATTTCTTACTCCACAGTGTCTGCCACAGAACTGACCTGGAGCAACCAAGCTCTGTTTCATTGTTAGCCTCTGTTTCAAGATAAGTGGTCCTTTCTAGTAAATTAACTTGGCCAAAAATCTGCCTTCCAGAGTTTCTTTAGATTTATGCATGCATGCACTGTTTTTCAGTTTTAGGTTTTTATTGATCAAAGACCAGCAAATTGCTCCAATTAAACTAGAATAAAACAAGAAGATGCATTATTTATGAACCTAAGTAGCTTTATCTGATGGGATTGTATCCTGCCCCCTGCAAAGCTAAGGTATTCAAATGGAACAGGGAAATTGTGCCATTCCTGCCAAATGGTTCTCATGCAGCTGCTTCATATAAATTTTACAGCTCTGCTGCTATTAACGCTATTTTAAGAAGATGTAAGAATCATCTAACTTGGTAGTTTGAAGTATGTTGGAACTATGGAGGTTTTTAGAGCTTGAAAAAATTCTTAAAATGGCTTCAAGTGGATTGTGTGTGCAGCAATTTTTTCAGAGACTTTTCTTGCTAAAAATAAAACTAGCGTATAATGGCAAACTAACAAAAATTATAATGCTTTGAAAGATATATTGTTTCTTCTAGCACTATTTGCCACTTCAGAAAAATGACATTTTCTTCCACAAAGTCAATTAATACTTAGCTGAAATCAGAATAAGACTACAGAGAAGGAAATGTTTTTTGCTCCTCGCTTCCTTCCCAGAGGAAACAATCAGTAATTGGAGAAGCAAGATCCAATACACAGCATCATCCTTCTCTCTAAAATTAATTTTCTGAGTGACATTTAACATGGTATCCATGGCTGCAGAACAATACAAGTGATGCTTATCTACATCACCAGGACAATGTAGAAATTTTAATACCAAATATTTATAAAGAACTCTTGGATCTGCCAGTAAAGAACACTGTATATGTAAAATGCTCTGATGTGTCTGGAGAAGTTTTTTAGTTTGTTTATGCAGAAAACTTACTTTCTGCAATTATGTTCAGAGAAACCTCAGTAGCATGATTTCAGTGAAGTATTTCCCCTTTGTGAATCAGAGCTTTAACCTAACTTTTCTTACAATGTTAGACTTATGTTTCCACCACTTCCTCATTAAAATTCAGCCATATTTCCAGTCAGGCTCTCTCCAGAATGATCAGTCATTTGAGTTCTCTGGAAAGCTGAGATACAGAAGCTGACTAGAAATCTCATACTGCATTTTGAACTTAATAGATTTAACATAGACATGAGCTGTTCACTAAAAGCAGTTCAGGCAGTAAATGATCTTTTCATTAACTCCTATTCTTAGTACGTAAGATGTATTGTCTTTTCAGATATGAAGTCATTATACACTGCTTTCCTGGACTCAAATGTTGCCACACAAATGGCAAATGCAAACTAAAACCACAAACAAGAAAAACTGCTTTAAAGCAACAGCAACATCTCCTGGCAGGGATCACAGAAGCAAAGTGAAAATAAATCCTCAGCTTTACAGAAAGGTAAAACCTTAACAACACTCTGAAGAAATGCATTTATTGCTACATAACAGAAAAATACTAATCATAACCTCCACTCTCTCAATTAAAGGACAGTGATAGCCCAAAAGGAATTAAAGGCACAAGAGACAATTCTTAATAATTAAAATCTTGACTGGACAACTCCTTGATGACAGTCTGGAAGGGCTGCCATGCCACACAGGGCAGAAACGCCAACAGTCTCTTTTAATTGCCACTGACAAACTTAGTTCAAGAAAGGTCTAAAAGGACTATCATGCCTCAGTAAATTTCTCATTCAGTTTGTGTTTAAGTCCAGTGTAGCCACGTTACCCCTATGAGTGAACTTCCTCTGCACTCCTGCCCATGCACACAGAGCCAGGGAAGACCTGGGGCCACTGCTCCCTCTTCCCACCTAAGCACACCCTGCTCCAGGACTCACCCAGCCCGGAGGCAGCCCATGAATCACCTCACTGTTTATCTACTCCGCAGCAGCCATGCAAAGCAGCTCAGCTGGGATTAGACACGGGCACGTGTAACTTCCTTAACACATATGCAAATATGCTGGAATTACTCAGCTAATGAAAAAGCCTTCCCTGGCCTTGGGAAGGTTGTTCGGTAACAGTTTTCCTTTTTAAATTAGTATTATCATATGAAAAGAGATTATTTTTGGTTGCCATCTATTCACCATTTCAGAGGATTGCATTTTCTTTCGGATCTGCTTTCCCAGTTCATTCACTGACTTTTGAGTTTTTCTAGAGGATGAGTTTTTCTATCAGTGTCTAAATGCATTTGGAATTCATGTCCAGGTAAAAGGGGCTGTGCCTACATTGGGGACCTTCCTTCACCTGCCTGGAAACACAGGTCTGGTCTGTAGAATGCATATCCCCTCCCGGGTTTGCAGGCAGATGCCACAGGCACCCAAAGCACTCGGTGGGAGGGCACAGCAGGTGTGCACCTGCCCCTTCCCCACCACCCTTCTGCCTCCACATGCAACAGCAGCCAGACTTGGCCTTTGTGATCTTGCTGTGAACAGGGCCAGTCTACACCTTATTTCTCACCTTCTGTCTCTGCAGGGAAATCTCCTACTCAGACATGGAAAAACCTGGGTACTAGCTGGTTCTGTTCCTTCTGTTCTACCAGGGATTTTCAGCGGAGTCACTCCAAATTCAGACTAGCTATGAAGCAGAGATTCAAGAAGCACCTCACTATAACCACATTATCATCACTCATCTTCCACAGGACAGCTTTTTACAGCAAAAACTATGTTTCACTGAACACAAAGGTTCATTTGGAACTGCTTGTGCTCAGCAGCTTCTGTGGCAATGACAACAGCCAGCTGTGTCTCAGTTTTTTGAGAATCACCAGTTTAGGGGCAGAAACGGGAAACCCCTGGCAGCTATTATGTGAAACTGATGGAGTAGTTTGGTAGCAGACTCTAAGTTAGGAAGAACATTCATTTCAGTCAAGAGCTGCAGCATCCTGGAAGCTGCCGGTCTGCAGCAGTTTCAGGGCCTTCTGGTCCACAGGATAAAACAAAGCAAGCAAACTCCAAACTTCAAGAAACTTCCTCCCAAAGCCAGCCTTGGTTGCTGTAAATAGTGATGACATTAAATCAGAAAATACAAGCAGCACCTAAACAGTTTAAATCAAATGTGGTCCGAAAGATTAAAATAGTAACCAAACAATATGAATTTAGTAAGCAGCTGGGTTACTTGATTTATTATTTATAAAAAGAATTTTAAAGTGTCCTAAAAAATCAAAAATCATAATGAAAACTACTTGTAAGTCTAGTACACAGTTTCCAGTGTTTGTAATAAAAAAATCAAAAGAAAAATAAATGTGTATGCAGAAAAAAGTCTCTGAAATGTCCCTTGCAAACATGATCCTTCTTGTTTCAGTTTTGCAGTAGATTTCAATTAACACCAGCAGACTTTGAATAGGCTGTGCACACACTGAGAGAAGTTTCACTCTGCACATACAAAATGTACGTTCCTAAGAGCATTCAAGTACATCATCACCCAGCATTCAAGTACAAGAACTCTCATGTAAAATTAAAGCTCTAAGTTTGTATCTCAGATCTGCATCTCAGAACTCTCAATGTGACTCTGCACGCGTTGCACTGTGGGGCATAGCACAGGATCAAAAAATAGAGTTCTTATTCACAATCCACAACAGCCCAAAGATTTTCACTATAAATTTAGCTTCATGTGAAACATCCCACTCTCTGAGATGTTAGTTTATGCCAAAAGCAAAATCCCAATTTTACCCATTCCTAACAGGTCTCAATTTGACTGCATGTGTCTAATAAACTTCAGCACAGCAATAAGTATCAGTTCTCCAAAGAGAAAGACTGAGCTCAGAGAACAACTCAGCCATCCCAGCAGAGGCAGGAGAGCTCTGGGCTTTTTGTTTCCTTTTTCCCAGGGGCCCAGGAGCAGGGAGCCCCTCCTTGGACCCAGCAAACTGTTACCACCTGCTTGGCCTTCCCAGGTGTAAAATCCCTGCACAGCGCTGGGAGGCCCCACCCTGCTCTGAGCACGGGCAAAGGGCAGCTCCAGGGGCTCTGCACTGCACCCCCAGCAGCCCTGTCAGAAGGGGCAGAGGGTCCCAGCTGCAGGATCCTGCAGCTCTTGCTCTCCACACCTTTTATCATACACCACATATAAAACCCACAGGTGAGAACAAAGCAGAACTCTGGTCTCAAAATTCACTTTGACTGTCACTTAAACAATGCCTGTCATTAAAAAAGGTTTAGTAATAATTCTACAGTGAATTCCATTGCTTAATAATTAAAAGAGATTAACAGTGAAGAGAAAATTAATTTCCCAGTATCTCTCGCCTTTTGTCTCTGAGTGAATGCAAGTAGAATTCCAAAAGGAACAAAAGACCATGATAAATGCAGTCCATGTGGGACTGCTGGATTTAACAGAATCTGGTGGTACAGCTGTTAATCCAGCCCCCTCATGCAGTCATTCAAGCTGTTGTAATTTTGGCACTGGACAAGAAGCTGGCTGTGTGAGTAAGAGATTTCTTGTGGTTAAGCTGTCATCAGGATTTTACTGGAAAACAAAAAGGAGGGTCAGAAAATTCTGGCTACCCCAGAAAATCCCAAAATGTGGATGTGGAGAGAAGATTTTTCATGATATAATAAATTTTTCTGCTTCACCGAGGTGAAACAACAGAGGAAGGTGAAATACTTTTTACCCATCTTTTCTTACCTAATAATGACACACTGATTTTCTCTGTCAATAATCATGTTTCTGTACATGCTGTCTGCAAGAGCATAAATATGTGGTGGGTTTTCATACTGTGCCTAGGAGGGGAAATAAAAATATTTGTCAAGACAGCATTAAAAAATGCAGAAAGAGCAAAATAAGTTTGTATTTAAATTGGGAGAGTTACTCCAAATAATTCCAAATAGCACTTTATAGTGAATTTTCCCCAAGAATTCTTTGGTGCATTTCATGAAAACAAACTACAGTCTCTA
The DNA here is from genome assembly GCA_034509185.1 of Euphonia xanthogaster. NCBI lineage: Eukaryota > Metazoa > Chordata > Aves > Passeriformes > Fringillidae > Euphonia > Euphonia xanthogaster. The sequence goes on from JAYDZK010000025.1 coordinate 14,623,887, forward strand.
GACTTTGCTAGTGAACTTTCTCTCATCCATAATTTTCTCCTAGAAAGACCCTGTTCTAAAAATGGCTTCTGCTGGAAATGTATTACTTGTCCAAAGGAAACACACAATTTAAGCCCATCCTACCAGTGGTCATGTGCTAACAAAGGTCTCCCCCAGCAGCACTCAGAGCCTGGTGCCTCAGGTCCCATCTTCATCCACTGGGCCATCCAAACCCAACAGCTGCCCTGAGTGGACACACCCTACTCAAACAGGAAATTGAATTTAAGTCCCTAATGTATCTGTGCTACCACACTCTTCAAGCTGTATTTTCAAAAGTGGCATCTAATTTTGGCACCTCACTTTTTTTATTGTTCTTGTCCAGTTAGAGAGTTCTGAAATCACAGTCTCCAAATCCACTAATAGCCATTTTGTGCATATGACAGCTTAAAAACTGCCTTTGCAGGAGCAGGGACATGTCAAGGAGTGATACCTAATATGGATTAGAGCTAATCAATGCAAGTATTTTCTTGAAATACTGATCTTGCATTGCAGGGAGTTCAATCTGAATACTCAGTCTGTGGCAATGACCATCTGCCAAGTTCTCCCAGGCCAGCACAATGCTAGCAAACCCAGAGTTAAACTGTGCAGAATAATATTTCCAAGCCCCTGAATACTGCACAATATTTTAGACTGCTTTACTTACTGCTCCTTGGTACATTTCAATTTCCTTTTCCCCAAAATATGGCATTTGCTTGAAAGGATTCACAGAGATTAGTACAGAGCCAATGTATGTCTGCATTCAAAAGAGTTAAGGTAACAACAGTTTCATAAAGTATCATCTTACTACTAACTACAAAGAACTTTTCATCTATTACATGATACTTCAAATAATAGTAAAAACCACCACAACTTACAACAATTGTTAATAAAAATTAAATTAGCAGGCTTACAAAAATATAAACATACCATTCAATTGGAATATTTTTGTATTATCTTATTTTAGAATAAGCTAAGTACAGAACCATGCCTTAAAGGCCAAAACATGGCACACCTTGAATAAAAATACAAAATACAGAAAGGAAATGGCACATTTGAACTGGTTTTAGTCCTTTGTAACTGAAGAGGTCATATTGTCAGTATTAGAAAATACTGGTTTGACCTTTGCAGAACACAGTGCAGTGACACATTCTGATCTCACAGGACAGTGCTGAGCAAGCAGAGCTGGATGGAAATGGCCACTGCTGAGCTAAATGAGACAATTACTCAGCTGCATGCACTGGGGGTGCTGGGGAGAGTGGGTAATTCAGTCTGTGGTGTTATTTTATGAGTGAAACTATTAACAGTCCCTCAGAGTCCTCTCCTGCAGACTGCCCTGTACCACGACACTCCATTTCAAGCCATTATTAGATTTTTTGCAACATTTTTAATATAGTATTTCATCATTCTGTATTCAGCTGCACATGCTCTGCATTTCAAATACTTCATTCACCTTTGGAACTACAGCTGCAGTGTACACATAGGAAGCACCTGATAGTAATTCACAGGTATCACTATCACTTTTCATTGAGCTGGGAGTTAGCAATGAGCCCACACCTCCGGGTCCAAAATGTTGTACTGCAGGTTTCATTAACAATCTGGAATTGTTCACAGGCAAACTTGCTATCTAAGCTTTCTGTACAAAGTAGGAAAATTAACAAATCTATCCTGCTGGACTGTCATATGTAGGAACCTCCGACTGTGGTGCCAAAAGGTAACATGTTAGACAAGAACTATAACTCAATGAACAAAATTTCTGTAATATTAATTTGCAATGCTTTCTTCATACATTTGTAATTTAATTCGGAGTGAGTGACAACATCTGGGTCTTGGATAAAACAGATCAATTACTCATTGTGTCAGTATAAACACTTGAAGTGACAGTTTTCTGTTGGTAAACAATACCAGCATTTTCTGGGGTGATTCTGTCATCTCTGTACAATGTAGCACTGAGAAATGTTCATTCATGGGTGGACACACAAACAACTCAAATATTCAAGAGATGATCTTCATCTTTGAATGAAAAGCCTTCACAGAACTGCAAAAGGAGTCTTTCTCCCTGCACAAGGGAAGACTGATCCCTCAATGTGACCACCAGACCCCTTGGAAAACTCTTATTCTGTCTCCAGTAGAAAGATCATCTCCATGTTAATCTCGCTATTTTCATAAAAAAGAAAAAGCAAAACTCTTTCTTCTGCACAGGGCACTGAAGTCTCTGCACACACTGCAAGGAACATGCAGCACTCCATGGGCCAAAAGCACTCATGCTGCTACCAGGAAGGATTCTACAGCTTGTCCCCGTACTAGAGTCTGGCAAACACTGTGCAATTCCACTGCTCCTATAAAGCAATTTTAATAATAGTGTGGTACTTCAGCCAACAGAGGGTCCAAACCCATGTTCACACATGGATTAGAAACCTCTGCAGTTCGTGATGGAAACAACTGCAACATGAACTTTGCTCTATCAGTCCTTGCTAAATTGAGCTGCTACACAGCTCTTGACCATCTGTCAAGAATATCTGGAAACAGCCAAGAGATCTTATATTTCCTCCCCTTTCTGCTAAAATATGTTAAGCTCTTCAAGGAAACTATTCTCCAGATACAACTAGGAAGTATGAAAACCTGGCTAAAGCAGAAGGAACAGCACAACGTTCTAGTACATCATCACTGACTAGAATTCACCAAATTCATTACTGCAGCTCATGTTACACTGCAAAAGCTGACAATGAAATAGTGACTATTCTTAAGGAATTGCTTTCATGTGATTTTTTTTTTTAAAAGCAAGCCTTGGGTACTTGAGTCTTTTTTTCCTGTTAGGTGGCATGTTCCGGTATTCAATTTTTCACATTTTCACATTTTAATAATAGAAAAAAAAAATTAGTGAGAACACTGAAGATTTACAGATGTTGACATATTCACTTGTTTCCATCATCCCATGATTCACAGTATTAACAATTCCAGAATAACTTGTAAACAGGGCTATGTAAGAGAAGAAATGTTATTTTGAAAGCATTATAATTGTGGAGGTATAGAAGACAACACATCAATAAATGTACACACACTTAAAACCTCTTAATTCTTGCTCTTAGAACTAGCATTATCTCAGGAGGCTTCAGGGGTCACGTGAATGTGATAGGGAGGTACAACCTTCAACATAATAAAAAGAGTACCTAAAAATCATTTTTGCTATTTTATTTTCAACTCTTAAAATTAGCTGAGTTTTCAAAGCCTTTTCTGTATCTCAGGTGAAGTGTCACATAAAATGTTCAGCATCCTTGAGTAATCTGCTTAAAGAGAAATGTACATATAATTAGTGTCACATTGGCTCAGCAAGGCCACGGGGCTCCACAAAACCAGCCAAGGATACAAAAATGTAATCATCCATGTATCGTTTCTTTAGGTTCTCCACTATGGCATCCTCAGTGATTTTGGAAAGCAGGACCATATCATCCACTCCGCTGTGCTTGACATTGTGGCTCTGCCAGTGGTATCTGTAGTGTCCTTTG
>JAYDZK010000025.1:14627507-14657315 GCA_034509185.1 Euphonia xanthogaster
ATCTCTTTGCTGCCCTGCAGGAAAGCACAATGAACATCACAAAAGTTACTACATTTCTCATCAGCACTAAGGAACTGCAAACCATTATTCGAATCCCAACTTCCCAAATGTTTTCCTTTCATTGAATTCTATTCCTTGATCCAGGCACTCCATGAAAGCATACATAAGTGGTGTCAGCTGACTTGCCTCTGCACTGCCCTCCAGAACTAGAAGGTAATTCCAGGGGGTTTTGTGACCACCTACACACAGAATGAATTTCACATGGCAGACATTTTTAAACCTAGTAGAAAAAACCCCAATTATTCCAACTGAGATGCAGCTATTGGAAGATAAGGATGCAAAAATTACACTCCTACATTGTAACTATTAGCAGTGAGGATAATTACCATCACCACAATGAATTCCTCACCCTTTACAGTCTTTTAAGTCAAAGCTGCATATAAGCTGTTACTGGGAGGGAAGCTGTGAGCCTGCTGCAGTTAAGTATTCAGGGATGTTCTGCAGATTATGTACCCCAGCTTGTCGGCTGCATGCCTTCACAGCCCCTTTTGATCTGTTAGTCACCATGCTTAATGACATCTAAATAGATACTCTCTCCCCACATTCAGAGACTACTATTTCAGGATGCTACTAAAGCATGTGACATTTCATGCTGTACCACTTGAAATCAAAATCTGTTTTTCTTCCAGCTGATTTGAACAGTAGTTTGGTTCCATGGATACACCCACAAACAGATTTAAATCCAGTCGACATCAAGGCTATTAATTCAGCTATAAATCTGCTCTCCAAACCCAAACCTATTTTCTGTAGCCTGGCAGACAATGCTAATGGAGTTCTGATCTCTTCCCTTCTTCTACTAATTTTTGCTTACACAATACTGAAATTAGTGATGCTGGAAGTACAACACTTAACACTGAGAAGTGATCAAGTATGCTGTCAAGGAAGATGGGGCCAACAAAATCCCAGTTCTGCAAATTCCCCTTATTCTTTAATGCTACACTTTGTAACAATGTGATTTAACTACACTGCTCGGGTGTACTTTATCCAGGATCAAGTCACATTCACCAGGATACACTGAATTTATTATTACAAAGTATATGCATTATTTTATTCTGCAAAAAATTTACAGATTAAAGAAGAAAATTTAGGTAAGGTACTCTGAACACTTCAGCTGCATTGGTATTTTGAAATGGGACATCAGCAACTTACAGAGGGGCAACTTTGGTGTGCACACATTTCTGCAGGAGCAAATGAACCACACAACTTTACTAACACCAAGTGCTACACCAGGCCTACAGCTCAGCTTCATGTCAAGTGACATAAAAAACCAACTGAATTTTTACCTCAAGTTAAATTAACTTCCACTAAAGCCTGCTACTGCAGACAGCACAGAAGCTGTAGGCTTTATGGGTGTTTTCTCTTAAGCCTCCAGCCCCTGCTACCCTGATGCAGATCCATTACTGCCAACACCAGGGGAGAACAGGTGCAAACTTAAATCAAAAGAATGCTTTCAAATATAGTGCAGCAGAAGTAAATATGTCTGAAAACACAATCTCAGCAATTTGCTTGGATGTCCACAAGTGTACATGATGTTCAATAAAATAATAACCTTAAACTAGCTTAGCCTGTGTGAACCTTGTTGATTTTCTATCTGTACAATGGAAGCAGTGATCTGGAAGCACTGAGAAAACAAAGAATCAATTGTTTAATTGTCATAAAACACATGACTGAAAATATTAGTTGAAGCTTGGGTTTTTGGAGAAAACAGAAGTGCAATGGGGAAGCATAATTTCCTTCAGTGTATTCATCAGCTTCTTTGTGATACTACACTTGGAAAAAGGATGGACAAAACGGTACAGTATCAAAATAAATATGGATAATTAGATTATTCATAAAGCTATACAGAATGTGGTTCTGTATCAGATAATGGAGTAAGCCACAGAAAACGTGTAAGAAATGAGACTGGGCAAACAATCAAGCTTCCCTTTGGAAGCCATGGCATCAGACCCAGTGAGCTCAATGAGCACAAAGCTTGCAAAGCCACGGGATACATGGAAAATGTGCACACTGTCTGCAAAACAGCAGCTTTATGCAAGTCACTGACTGTTGCTGACTGTGATTAAGGCCAAAGGGTTCTTCCCCAAAAGCACTGGGAGCCAGCAGGGAAGCAGGAGGGCAGTGCCAGGGCAGCCCAGGGGCCCTGAGAGCAGCCCTGCCCTGCACTCCTGCCCAGCTCTAATCACAGCAGCAATCCCAGCTGAGAGCCACACGACCACAGGCACTGCAAACCGTGCAGAGAGAGAGGCTCCACAAAAAGGCAGCAGCCTAAACCCAGTAAAGCAGTGGCACAGAAGACAGCTGAGAGTCATGGCACTAAGTAGTTCACATTAAAAATGTAACTCAAATTAAATGGGAGTTTCCTTAGTAGTTTCCTTTCAAAACACAGCCTTACATTCAAATGTGCAGAGAAGCAGCAAATCACTACCAGATTATTGTCAGACCTCTCCCTGGGATCCAGAAATAAGCCCAAGCTCAGTGCCTGAGCAGCCACAGTTAGGTTTTTCTCTCACCTTTCCTTCTCCAGGAAAGTAACACCAATGGCATGGCTAGGTGCAGTGGACACCACCCACTCCCAAGTTCTTGCCCTTCCAAGCATGAGCAATTACTACAATAGAGTCCAACCTGAATTTATCAGTCACTTCCAACTCGTACTATAACCTTGTCCAGCTAACAACTAACTGGTTTTTGAATTCTGGGATTAAAAAACAAATTTTAAAAATTCCTATAATCAATCATCTAAAAAAGCTTCACATCATAGCAGTTATAAAAGCAACTCTTCATCTTACTCCAGGCTGAATATTTCCCAAAAGTCAAGGCTACATGCTTAAAAATTACACCAATGATTTGTTCTTATTGCATATTTCTTGAGAATTTAAGCTTTTTTTAGCCAGAGCTTTCCATCTTCCAGATAAAAATGCAGCACTCTAATGTGGAGACAATTTACATCTGAGCTAGTTACCTGGTGTCCACTGGAACCTGCTTTGCAGGGTGCACTCAGGCTAATTCTCTCAGCTGCTAATTGCCCTCTGCTGTCCAGCACAAAGCACATTCTCCCTCCACCCCTCTCCAGACAGATCATGTAGACACAAGGCCAGGTCTCCTGGCCTGCTTGTGTCCTTCTGTTCCAGAAGTTTCTTCAGAGCCAGCAGCACAAGGCTGGCAGAGCTGCCCCACACCTGATGTTGCAGCAGCCCCAGCCAGGACCTGGTAAGTCCTACAGAGCTCCTGGGACACGGTCAGAGCTGGCCAAAGAGCCCGAGGTCCAGCCCTGGGCCCAGCCATGCGGGTCAGATGGCAGCAGATGGGTACTTGGCTTCCCTTAGGTTTTCTCAGAGAAAGGTATGATCTAACTGTGCAATAAGTAAGCAAATAAAAGTCTGTGTCAGCGCTAACAAAAGCTGAGCAGCTGGAAAAAGATGAGCTTGGCAGATTAAGAAAAATACAAAACAAAACAAAAAACCAACCCTAAAAAAAACCCCACATCTCAACAGGCTGCAAAAAGCCACAGAAGTGGAAACACCAGCGTAGAACAACCTGGCTGCCAGGCCTCCTCCAGGCTCTTCCCGGGCTTCCAACCCCAGCATCTGACGTCGCACAGGGAGTGGAGGCTGGACTGGCAGGCTGCAATTAAAGGCGTGTTCCACACTGCTGTCAGCTGTTATTATTCATTTGGCTGCTGTTTTAGGCTCCAAATCAGATCTGCTCTGCACTGACAAGAATAATATTTCCGAGTCACGAGCTGACCCCGTGAGCTCGGGGCCTGCTGCTCCCGAGCCGCAGCCTGAGGAGGGGCACGGCTGCCCTGGCATCTCTGGCACCTGGACACCAGGAACCTGCAAAATCCACTCTGCTCCCCGCTCTGTGGGCTCCTGAACACCCACTCATTCACAGATCAACACAACTGCTACATTAATACCAAGAAAGGGGATGCAAAATATATTCTATGTACTAAATACTGTCTATGCTTCCTGCACTACTTTTGGTACTGGCAGTACAATATGGTTAAAGCAGATCATTGTTTTGCATGGAATGAGTAAGTATTGAGAAGACATTTATTTACAGAATTTATTTTTGCTGCCCTCCACCTTGTGTTACAGTATCAACTGCTGGTTTCTCATTTTTGCCTTTATTATTGTTTGTACATTCTTGCACTATCCTAAGCAACATGTATTTGATGTGGCTATAAAAAGATAGAGCCATGCTGTGTCACAACATGGGTTTTCTTTTAACTGGAAAAAAAGCAAATATTTTTATATTTCAAGGTGTTTAAAAATAGAACATCTAAAAATAAAGCACCAAAAACAAGGGATCAGAAGAGACTGTAGATTCAGTGCCTGAGAACCTTCTTTGTCCATCAGAACTCTCACTAAACTACAACCACCTACATGCCATCAATAATCATTCTTCATTCCCACAAAGGGAAAAATTGCCACTCTGAATCTCTGACAGCTTTTCTCAGTAGCAGGCAGCAATGTCCCATCACAGTGCAGAAAGGATGCTCAGCCTCCACGAGGGAGTAGGAGTGTCAAGTGATCACAAGCACGACCTTCTCTTCCCCTTCTCAACTGACACAGCGCTACTGCACAAAATCCTTTAGCCCTGGAGCACGTGCCTGCCTCCTCAGCTCAGTATTTAAACACAACAGTAAATGAGACACACACATCAGCCAAAGATGTCACAAAACTGACAAAGCTGCACACCATTTACCTGACATCAATGCTTCTACCAGAGGAGGCCTATCACCAGTCCCATACATACATCATTTGTATCAGTTTTCTCAGCTAACAAGAAAATAAACCCACGGCTTTCTGCAATGATATCATCTGTCAAAATTAGCAAACTTTTCTAAGCCACTTAGAGGAATCTTTCACATATTTCTAAAAAATGAAAGGGTCTGCCGTTCCCAGAGAATATTGCAAAAATACTTAATGTTAATTCTGGTCCTTGATTGGGATAATCAAAACAGAGAAGCTATAATGAGCAAATGGGCTCCAAAATAGCTCTTGTGTATCTTATGTTGGAAAAAATACTTACTGGCTGCAATAATGTGACCATATTTCTGAAAGGAAATTAAAGGAAGACAGAGAAGCAGCAAGATGGACAAAGATAAAAGGCCAATTATTTAAATTTAACATGAGGAAAATATTAAGGGAGATGAAAAGCAGTGCTTAAAGATTTGATGAAATAGCAAAGTAAAAATACTGAGCATCTAAGCAGCAGGATAGACACCTTAAACAGAGAACTAAAAACACCAAAAATGTATTAAGGAATGGAAGCTACTAGCAGGTTAATATAAAAAAAATTATTAGGGAAATATAATACTGGGGAAAAAAAATCTGTGGAGAAAAGGCAAATGCTCTTACTGTTTGCTCTGAGACAGGGTTGGATTCAGTCCAACACAACCTGAAGGACTGACCCCAGAGCTGGTTACAGGCTGCAGGAGATCCCAGTGGCCCAGACACCTGCTCCCATCAGCTCCTGTGCAGGTGCTGCTGCCCCAGCAGGGCCTGGCCCCAGGGCAGCTCCCCACCACCACCTCTAGCTCCGGGCTCTGGAGCCAGGGAGCAGCCAGGCTCCACCTCCCTGCAGCCAGCACTGGTGGGAGGAGATGTGGCAGCAACCAGAGCCTGCTCACCTGGACAGCAAATGCAAACTCTAACACAAGAGGAGTGACGAGAACACGGGATTCTACAGGATTTACACATCATGCTCATTTTCAGGAGTCAGGAACAACATTGGCATTCTTCTAAGATATGTAACAGGACATTACCAGAATAAAAGTTACTTCAATATTTAACCACAAGGCTCACCTGTTGCATCAGTATTAACTTTCACTAAAAGTTCTGAAATATTGTTTTTAATAAGGCACAGCTACATGACAGACAAAAATAAGGACAGGAAAGAGCTCAAAAGCGGATCGTGCAAACTTGCCTAAGATTTTGAAACAAGTTACAGAGACTGCAGGCAGATCCTGGGAAATAGTTAATGAACTGTGAACTCCTATTTGCTTATCTCACAGCTCGTTGGGTGGCTTTGTCCTGATGTTCCAAGAAATACCTTTCCTAAGGAAATGCAATACTGTTAACTTAATATGGCTGACTTGCTCTTAGATATTGACTAAGCCTTACTTCACTTATTGAACAGCCTCCGGAGCTGATTGAAGTCTGACTTGTTCCTTGCAGCACGAGCAGCAAGCTTTCCTGGGGCTGGTGGCTCTGTAGAGGCCCTGCCTGCCTTGCAATAGCAGCTTTTATACAGCACCATGATCCCCCCGCAGTGCAGCCACTGCACTGAGCAGCATTCACACACACTAACTCTTGATCTATGAATTGTACATGCAGTTTACATCTGTATAAACCTATCATACAATTTAAGAAATGTAAGAGATAAATAACAACAAATATTTCCATCTTGGTTATGTCAATCCTTGAGTGTAATAAAGATTTTGTGTGTGTCACTCTTCTCCATTAAAAACAGGTTTCAAAGGGGTTTAAGCAATCATACACCTTACACGTAAAATTATTATGGTCTTTAACTGAAAAACAGTTTGGAAACTCCGTCAGAAGATTCAGACAACAAGCCACTGCCTCTGCTAGAGCAGAAGATTGAAAATATTTTTCCTGGATCATCCTGAAACTAAGTCATAAACTGAAGTCCACCGGGAGTTTCCCATGTGCTCTCCAGAGGGAGGAATGTCAGAGCAATGTGACTCAGAGGCGGCACGCGTGGGACCAGCACCTCAGCACGCACTGCAGTGGGGAGCCTGTGCTTGCCGGGCTCCCTGCACTCTGCTCGTACCAGGGGAAACTTTCGGACCAAGTAAAAGCCAGCTTTTTTACATTACAAAGAGAGCACCCCAGCCATGTCCTGCTCTAGCTGCTGTCAACAGCCACTCCCCTGCCCCATCTGCTGCTTTTGGAATCCCAGGCTTTAGCGCCAAGCTTCAGACCATCGGGCCCGATCACCGCCCGATCACCGCAGTGAATTCCTTTCTGCTCAGTCACTGTCCTCTTTTTAGGGCTGCAGCCGCTCCTGCTCCCTTCTCCCGACCCTTCTGTTCATGGAAAATGAAGACATTTGTTTCCTCATCACACCGATACTGCCAGACATCATCCTGAGAGTCTAAGGCCAAAGCCTGCCCCAGCAGCATCCCCAGCTGACAATCCCGTGACAGGGTTTTACTGGGAAACGCCTGTTACCCCCGGAGTCCCCAGGGACGATTCTGGGGTGGCTTTTCCCATCGATGCTGAAAGCCATGGATGCTGCAGCTCACCGAGCTATCTGCCGCAGCAGCTCAGTGGCTGCTCAGCCCAAACTCCCCTTGCATCCCTTCCCGGTACCACAATGCTCCTTCCAGAAAACAGAGTGGGGCAGCACAATATCAAGAAAAGAAAAATAGTTGTTTTAGCCTTATTCTTTAGCTGCAGGTTTTGCTTTTTTTTATCTATGCAGAATGCAAATTAAGAGCACTGCAATATTTCTGAATTAGTGTTTAAACTGATAACAAGACAAGTCTGAAGGATGAAAGGATAAATGCATTTTTGCAATTATTAAATTATTGCAATTATTGAACATCTACATTTTGCTGGGTATATTTGTCCTGATCAATTACTATTGGATTGTAAGAACACAGCACATTGGGCAGATTACAGACCTTATTTTAATACTGCTTTTAACCAAGAATATCAAACAAGATGTTTTTATGCCAACAGTTTGATTTAGTTGAGTAACAGTATATAGCAATTCCACAAAAATGGAAAGATTAATTTCTAAAATAAGCATTAGCTAAATCATCCCCCTGAGTAACAACTAAATTTAAAATAATTTGGAAAAACTACAGCAAAGTCTCTTTCGGTTTTTTTTTTTTTAATTATTTTCCTTTTAAAAAAAGCCATTTTCTCAACTTATTTACAAACCAGAGGGAATATAGGTTTTTTTCCTAAGTGGAGACTGTCATGAAGTCACATGCCTGCGACAGTTCAGGCTAAAGAAAAACACTCCTTATTGCAACAGGCATGATGAAACTGCAAAAGCTGCAACACAGCAGAAAACTGTGGCCAAGACTTTTTTCAACAGCATGTACCAAAAAGCACCTTTGTGCTGACATCACCAAACTTTATTAGTGCTGTGCAAAGCTCAGAGTTGGAACATTTGACTGTTCTGATACCACAAATAAGATACACAGTCAACTGCTTAATTCTTAACCTGGGCATTAGCGTGGCCAAGGGTTTCAAGTTCACCTATTTTTGAGGTACTTGCTTTGATCTTCCCTCCTGTGTGCATAGTTTCAAGGGGGATGAGTGGGGCAGGACAAGACAATCACTGCTCTGTGTACCAGGGTGGAGCCTGTGATAAACACCTTATCTGCCGCAGACCTGCTTGTAGAGCTCCAATGCATTCTGTTAGGTTTACACAGGATTTTCCCAAGTCGCTGGCTTCAAGAACGTCTGCTTTCATGTTTGGCGAGAGCTGTGTAATCTGTTCTTGGGCTGTGCTCACATGCGGGCTCAGGGCAGTGTGTTTCTGAACAGGTCACGGCACCGGGGCTGCCTGCACCAGGAGAGCTCCAGAAGCAGGGGCAGGGGCGCTGGCCAGCTGGGGCACTGGGAGGCGGGATGTGCAGGGAGCAGCTGGAAGGGTCCCTGCTCACCCAGGAGCGCTCCCCGCACAGCAAGAGCCCCGGAGCGCAGGAGCTGGCAGCTCCTCTCACCGGGGACACGGCTGCAGGAGCGCGTTCGGGGGGCCAGGAGGAACTCTGCACTGGGGGAGGTTCTGATACAAAAATTGCTTTCTATGTTTATTTTAATTTCACAGAGTGCTGAGTAAAGGGAGTAAAGGCTCCAGGAGTGCAGCAGCTTCCTGTTTACCTCTGGCAGCACAAAGTGGGAGCAGCAGGGAAAGGCTCAGGGAGTGGTGCTCACTCACCTACAGCAGAGCCCGCACCTGGGTGGTAACATGCATGTGGCTCAACACGAGTCCCTTTTATGAGCTGTCATGTTTTGATACTCGTGCAAAAATCAGATTTTACTTCAGACACTGTGGGAAATAAGACTATTTGATATGTTGACTAAACCTTTAACTTCAAAATAATCCAACCATAATATTTATTTCAGTGTATTCAGATACAAACATTTCCTTGGTTAATTATTACATAAATACAAACAAGAATTTGTTTGAGCATTCCACCTCAGGAATACGTTACATCTTGCCAATGGATCAAATTTACAAGTTCACTTCAACTCCCAAAAAGTTTATCAAAAAGCAACAGGAGGCAAAAATCTTGGGAGAAGAAGTAAACACCAGACCCAACAAATCCCACAGTGTGCAGAGTTCTCAAGCAGATGCTAATCCACTTTCTCAGCTGCACAGTCACCTCTGTCAGGAGGCAACCCATGCACAGCTTCATTCATCCTTTGTCAGGGCTTTGTTTTTACTTTAACTAATAATTACATTATGCCAGGGCAAGCAGGTGCCATTGAGTGCCCATAACAGACAGATTCTCATAACCAGATAATGTTCCACATGCACATTATTCATAAAGCCAATAAGTAATTTTAAAAAATTTCTAAAGCAGCTTTGACTATTTAGTCCAGGTCAGCTTTGAGAAGAAATACATTAAAAAACCAGCATGTAACACTCCAGCTGTTTAGAATAACTGACTTATGGCAATTTAATCAATAGGATTGTTTAATACATTTGCTTTTATTACAGTAACTTTCAAATCTGTATGATAAGAATGCTGTTTCTCTGAACATTTTTTTATTAACCCAGCTAGCTTAAGATTTCATATAGTTGTCTAAAATTCTTCCTCTAAAATCCTATGCTTCAAATTATTTACTCTAATTTGTATTAGGCTTGTATCCTGGCTCTGCAGACTTTCATATTACCATAATAATACTCAAGTCACCCAAGAAAATTAAACTAAAAATCAATATACTTGATCTCCTCTAGCTCACTGCACTCTGTCAGTGAAGCTGACATCCCGGAAAGGTGGAAGCATAGAAACACATTGCAAATATGAAGCGTTCATTCTACTCCAGTGAACACCACAGTTATTAATGGAAATATGTAAAAAGTGTCTGGCCCAACATTTTTTAAGACAACCATCAAAAGCTAGGAGACCTGGCCTCCATGGTTATTATCTGGGCTGTCCATTACCAACATTACCAATGTGTATGATCTCTGCATCCCCAGGATGCTTCTTTTATTAACTCTGGGCAGAAGTTCACTTAATAGCTAAAGTGATAGTTCCTACTGGTCTGTGAAAGAGATTTTAACACAGAAACAACCATTTCCTCTCAGTCTTATTTTAAATATGTGAGACTGTTTAATGTTAATATCTAGCATTCAAATTATTCCTGAATCAAGAAAGCTAATAAAAAAAATTCATTTGGACACCTAGCTATCTTTGCAACTCTAGGCTTTCACCAGAGGTGTGAATAAACACATTATTTACAAACTACCCTTCTTCCTCCATTTGCTAAGAGAAACAGATGCTATCAGGACATGCATTAAATTCAGTCTCACAGACACTGTACTGGCATCATTATGTGCTGAGCACAGATGCCAGCCAAGAAGCTGTTTCACAAAACCTGTAACTTTATCACTGACTTGGCAGTATTTTGCAAAAAAACAAATTTAAATGTCTTTAGACCTTGCAATTCAGCATCAGCATCATAAATATACATAAGATTCCAACGATTTAAAGAGGAAACCAAGTAAAAAGCCAAGTATCAGCTTTGAGAAGAAACTGCTGCAGACCACTGCAGATCAATTCCCTGGTTTTATTTAAAAGAAGCTCTGTAGTGGTGCAGTGTGATGCTGCATTTTCTTTTCCCTTTAATTTCCCATTTCTATGTGTTTAGCAAAATGCTAAACTTCATAATGAAAACCAGAACAGGTGAAATTCAAGCTAAATCACAAGGTTTCAAAATTGGGGTAATGGAGAAAAACTATTTAAGTCTCAAATGCTGAACTGTGGCTGAAGACTTTGGCTTGCAGCACTTTTACACAAACCCACATTAAACTTAAATGCTTATGATGTACCTTGCTTTCAACTTCTGGACTCATTCAATTTAAGACCTCTGACTCAAATCCACATGAACTGAAATAATATTGAATTAAAACAAACTAAACTAAAGGCAACTGAATTACTTTTTCATCTAAGCATAATATTCTGATTCAGACAAGACAACTGTTCAGTGAATAGTGTCTCATTCCCTCCATCCCAAACAACGTGGACATGAACAGATGCTCAGATTATCAAAATCCTTTAACTTTTGGCTGCTGGAATTCACTACACTGGTGAGGCCCATAAAGCAACTTTACCTTTTTCTACATTCCATGTTACATACAAAATTTGTGTTTCTTTAAAAGCAAAGTTCTGGCTTACAAAGTAACTTGCACTTGAATAGCTTTTTTCTAAGCTTACATGACAGCTTGATAAACAACCTACTCCTTATGACCCCATCAAGGACCACGGGAAAAGCTAAAAGTCTTTCAACCATGCTATAAATGCTGCCTTTGCCTCCATCTTGCCTAACAGAATTACAATTTTAAGTGGTGTGCTAAAAGAGCAACCCAAGTGCGATACCTGTAGCTGTGCCTTCAGGCTGTAGCAGGTAAGGCTGCAGGGCTGCCACACAGCCCTGACTGAGCACCAAGGCTGGGATCAAGGCACACAGGGGGACACACAGACCCCATGAACAGGTACCACTGCAGTTCAGTTCAACCTCACCTTCTTTCTAACTCCTCTGTGCAGAATTCTCATGAGCTTTGACAAATCATTCCAATACAGTTTCCTTCCACACTTGTTCCTTTGCCTTCCTCACACCTGACCTAGAAACACTAAGGCACCCCTAAGTTAGAATGAGAATCAGAAGGAAAACAAGAAATGTTGGGAGCATTCCAGGAGCAATGCCAAAACCAACTTCTTAAAAAACACAGACACTTTCCACAGGCTTCCCCTACTCTGACTAAGGGCTGAACATGCTGTTTAGCATTTGGACAATCCTAAACCTTAAGACACCTTTCCAGGGCTTTTACTGTGTTGCTGAAAGGGACTAAGAGTTTTGTTCCATTTTTAAGTTGCCCAAGATCAGTCTCTCATTCTGCTGCTACCCAGCTGCCCAGGTTTGTCCCTGTTACCTGTGAGCACTATTCATTCCTGTCTCAGCTGGCCTTTGTCTTCTGCAGCACTGGCTTCTGCAGGGCTCAGGGGTTCCCTAGCATGATCCCGAGCAGGCAGCTCCCAGTCCTGACTTTGATGCAGGCATCCCTCACTGAGGCTCAGCAGAGTACCAGTCTCTACATAAACAAAGCTTAGATTTTGCCAAATGTAATTAACCAGAGGATAATTCTGAATAAAAGAATGTGGTAAAGTCTTTTTTTAATAAGTTGCTTGAGGTTCTTTGGGACATAAACAGTGTGTAAACAAAGTTCATAATGAATTATTCAACATCTAAAATACTGAAACTCATTGAGGCTTTTAAAATCAAAATTCTTCTAATTATGAACACACAATTAAAAAAGAACAAAGAATGATGAAATATCCAGGTATCTGTAATAACTTGCCAGTTTTATTTATACCTAGTAAGGTTTTGTTGAGAAGAAAACCATTTGCTTCTGTAAAAAGTATTTAGGCCAACTATCAGCTGCAGGACTGCATGGAAAGACAATTTTGAGGCAGCCTGTTTTTAAGGATAGTGTCCTTTTAAAAAAGTAAGTGTAAAAAAAGGACACAATCCACACATCTTATGTTTTCCTCCTTGTCTGCACATTTCAGATACCAACTGAAACCCTACGTTACAGATTCCATCTAATCTGTCCCACTGAAATGAAGGGCAATTTGTTCCGCTCCTTATAGAGCTGGATCTTCAAGTATCTTCCAAGATAACTTTACACAAACACAGACAAAAGAGTATCAACAAAACTAGAAAACTAAGTCCTGTAAGTCCAAATCCAACAACACCAGAGGAACTCCCTACCCAGATTTTTTTTTTTTAAACAAGCAAGGGATGAAGGCTTCCAGCAGCTAAACCAATCTGTGAGTCTTTGCTCTGCTGCCATGGAGAATACAATTTTTAGTATTTCAAACTCACTCCTTATTAATAACCCAATTAATGAAAGCTATAATAATCACCTATGTTAAGGAAAACCTCAGGGTTTTCTTTTTACATTTTTTCAAAATAAAAAAGAACACAGTGGCAGGAACTGTTCTTTATTAAAATTTGTAAATTGTTTACAAGCAACACAAAATAGCCCCTACTGTAGGTCCTGTTGCACTTAAATGCAGAAACATAACCCAAAGCCTTTGTGCACTGAAATGCCTCATCTAGTCTGGCTTTTTAATAGGTAGATGAATAACCCCACTTCACAGTTTCCTATTAAGTTTTTATATGCAGTACTGTAACACCTTATTCTAATACTTCAAATGTCTATTAATTTCATTTCAGTTGAACTTACTGAAAGTCTATTTGGTTTTGGATTGCATTTCTCACATTTTAACACATTAGTGAAGCATTCAGAGGCAGCTGCCAACCAGGAGTGAAGTTAGGCAAAAGCTCACAGTTCACAGCCACATCATCTCCCACTGCTTCCATCCTGCCAGGGTAGCAGCACTGTCAGTTAGTGGGGCCCACCGAGGGCACCTGAGGGCACCGTGCCCTATAGGACTTCAGGCATGTGCTGGAAAAGGGAGTAAAGGCACACAAGGAATGCTTTAGCCCTTTTGCTAAATCAGGGATTTGAAGCTCTGAGGTTGGTCATTTAGCAACACAGATTTGGGAGTCTAATTCCCATTCCCAAAACCTCTGCTAAAGCCATAGAATCATAGAATATCCTGAGTTAGAAGGGATCCACAAAAGTCCAGCTCCATGAATAGCACATTCTCAAGAATCCCACCATGTGGCTCAGAGTGTTGATCAAACTCTCCTGGAACTGTCTCAGGCTGGTGCTGTGACAACTGCCCTGGGGAGCCTATTCCAGTGCCCAACCAGCCTCTGGGTGAAGAACCTTTCCCTAATGTCCAAACTAGACCACCCGTGACCCAACTTCAGGCCGTTCCCTCAGGCTCTAGCACCGGTCACAAGAGCAAAGAGATCAGTGCCTGCCCCTCCTCTTCCCCTCCCAAGGCATCTGTACCTGCAGCGAGGTTTCCCCTCAGTCTCCTCCAGCTTGAACAGACCCAGTGCCCTCAGCTGCCCCTCACCATCTTCATGCCCTGCTTTGGACACTCATACAGCTCAATACTGTGGTGCCCAGAACTGCCCCCAGCACGGGAGGCGAGGCTGCCCCAAAGCAGAGCAGAGCAGGACAGTTCCCCCCCTTGTCCGGCTGCTGAGGCTGAGCCTGAAGCCCCCAGGACACGCCTGGCCCTCGTGGCTGCCCCCATGTGTGACTCACTATCAACCAGGCCCCCAGGTCCCTTTCTCCATGGGGCTCATCTCCAGCCTCTCACTCTCCAGTCTGTACACACATCCAGAGTAATCAGCATACTTCAAACAAACCTGGGCACATCAGTGAGAAAAGCTTGTTTTCTACAAAACACATACAATTCTATGTATCATATAGTGAAAAAATACATCACACATTGAGCATGTGTGTGATGATCTTCAACCATCCCGGCCATCTGCCTGCACCTTTTTCTTTCCTCTGCAAAACATTAATTTGAACAACTGTGTTATGCAGCTAAGCATGTCTCATCCAGTTAATGAAAGCATCACTTAAAATCTGTAGATTAAAGAATCAGACTATTAGATAGGCAGATGTGCTTCTGCATACCCCTTGTGCAATGTCTGGCTGCCAGAATAATTTTTTTCCTGCTAAAACACAGCAAGAGGAACAGGAGGCAGCCTGCAGCTATCTTGCTTTGCAATTTGCTCCTGTCAAATCTCAGTGTTTAGCAAGGGTTGATTTACATACCACTTGCATGGAGGAGCATCAAGTAAAGCCCAGATTTCTAGAGAACAACAGTAGTAATTTAGTCATGGATAAGTCAGTAATTGCCAGTTTTAGCAGAAGGGCTATCAAAAGGGACAAAACCTTGCAAATAAAGCGTCAGAGGTTTTGGTTATTTGTGGTGAAAAAAGGTGCCACATTTTGCAAGTAAAAGTTGAGTCCAGTTGTAAGGCAGCTGTATTGCTTCTAGATAGTGTTGACAGGAGGTTCAAAAATGCTCTACATTTTCAATCATTCAGTGACAGCCTGCAAGACAGAAAGGCTTTCCTGTATCTTCTAACACACACTTGTGGTCTGTGGGCTACAGGTAATACCTAACACCAGCTATTCCACAGATTCCTACTAGAGATCTATCCTCAGGGATGTTCTGCCTATTTAGTGCTAATGAACCAATTATTGATATCTTTTATTGCACTATGAAAAATTGTCCAACACTCGACAGCAGTAGCTGTAAGGATTACTACGAATATAAAAAAATATTTGTAATCTACTGCTAAAGTCACTTGTTTCATATACAGGCATTTAAGTAATGACACTCACATAGCCATGTTCATGAATTACAAATGTACATCTGTGCATGCATTTTCATCTCCATGACCTTACTGCAAAGTACAAAATAGAACTTCTTTGCCCTTATACAACATATTTCATTGCAAGTTTCCCTGTAGTATGTACTGCCAGGAAAATCTGCGCTTTAAAAAGGACCAGAAAAATGATCCAATGTTTACACACACCACTGCCTGAGCAAGCCTAAACCTGTTTAGAACTACTAGTAAAAGCATAACTTAGACATCACATTACACCATTACAGATAACATTTAAGGGATAAATCCCCACAATCACCCTGAAAGTTTGTAATGAAATGGAGCATGTCCTTTGGCATTTGCAGCTGAAGACAAAAGACCCCTGCAAAGGCTTGCTGAGAGTTAGAGAAGGGACGGCATGAGAAAGGCAACTGTAGAAGGTGAGAGCTAAGACCAGATTCAGGCAGGTATTTCAAAGCGACATTGCTGATCTGTGGGCAAGAGGACATTTCCTATACGAGGTTAAAATCAGAGGTGTCAGACTGAACCAATTCCATCAGCAATATTAAAGGCTTATAAACAGATGGAAAGAGCACTACTAAGGTAGAGCTGAAGGAGCAGAACTTCACATGGAAATTGGAAGCAGCTTGCCTGGACCAGACTAGGCTCCCACCATCTTGCCAGCCCAGACCACTCCACCATTCCCTCTAGGATTTATTTCCTTTATTCTCTGTCATGTTCAAGAAAGCTCTGTCACTCAGCCTACAGTGGACCAAGTCACATTTCCCTCCCAGGGGGCACAACATAGTCTGCATGTATCATCTGCCAAAACCAGAGCATTCCAGCCCTCTCTCAGCCTATAGATAATTCAGGCTCCTAGAAGAGCTCTACAACACAGTCCATGGCAGCTGTCAGGGATATGCCTCAGATATATTCCCCACTCCATCCTTATTAAAACGGCACCAGAACAAAACAACACCCACAGAGCGATCCCAAGGGCTCTGCACAGCTTTGGTACTTGGGGAGGTTCTCCCACATTGCCACACTAGAGACTGGAAGGCAGAACTGCAATAAGGAGGCCAAACTGTATGTTTTACTACAGCTGTAGTAGTAAATGGATAGAACAACAGAAAAGTACTCCCCCCACCTGCCAGTTCTAATAGTGTCCTGACCTGCCCTGACTTAAAACACCACCTCAAAAACCCAAAAACTATATTTATTTATTAGTTTTATTTCTTGAATATATTCCATAGTCTTCAAAAATACAAAGAAAGAAAAATGAGAGCTTAGGCATCTCATTGAGATGTGATGCAAAATAAGTAGGTTGGTTCATTTAAATGAGGTTGACTTCTACTCCCCTGAAGAGTTTCAATTGGCCAAGCACAATTCCAAAACAAGCCCTAAAAGGACACAGTCAGCTACAGAATGTAGTTGCATTGTTCACTGTATCCTGTTACCAGCCTGAACATAATTTTAGCTACTAAATTTGAGCTTCTTTGTTTTAGCAATCAGATGATATTAATTTCCCCTTTGTTTTCTTCTTTTCCTGTTTGTACACCTGCACTATCAATGAGCAAACAGCAACAGGATTAGTATT
Organism: Euphonia xanthogaster; assembly: GCA_034509185.1. Lineage (NCBI taxonomy): Eukaryota > Metazoa > Chordata > Aves > Passeriformes > Fringillidae > Euphonia > Euphonia xanthogaster. The sequence continues at coordinate 14,644,647 of JAYDZK010000025.1, forward strand.
TTACAGTTAACCAACTACTCCACACCTGTAAAGAGCAGGATGATAAAATATTTTCAAAGGCTTGCAGGAAAATAAACCAATCCAAAACAAACACCATAACAACCTTGACTTCTAACTTTAAGACGTCAGTGTAGTTACCAGCCAAAATAACCTTGAAATAAAAATGTATATTCTCCCTATATACTGTCTGCATCAGATGTAAAATGAATGTGCACAGCTACCTCACCACAGGTAGTTAACATCACAATTACTGACTCTCCACCTACATCTTTTGAAGTGCAGACTAGGAAGAACTCCCCAGCACCTTAAGTGCTTCTAGAACAGTAAAGTTAATACTAGTATTTTTGGTTTTTGACTGAAGTCTCCCCCCCACCCAGTTAAGAGCTATTTAACCATTTTTGACTATCAGAGACCCAGTACAAACCACAATAGGTGGGTCACAAGTCCAACTGACAGGACCAGTTTTGCTTGCTTTGTCCCTTCCAGTCTCAGACTGGACTCCAGCCACACTCAGATAAGCCCCCCCTCCCCCACAGAGCTGCAGGGTAAAGCTTGACTGCTGCATTTTAAATGTATTCTGGTCTCAGAATAGACCCACAGATGGACAAGTCCAGTGAAAAAGTCACCTAATGGCCTCAGGTGCAAAACCACCTCAGCCTGCTGTAGCGTTAAGAAATGACCCGAACAAAAGAAAACCTGATTTCAGTAGGTGAACACTCTCGAGGTGTGTCAGACTAAATAGCTCTTGATGACTAATTCATTAACTGTGGTAACAACACACTCCTCCATTACAAACTACCACCTTGGGAACATCCATCAGAGCATCCTCAGTGGTTTATGAAGTACCTGCCCATACTCTAAGGGTACAGCCTGTACTGCCAGTACAGCCCAAACAGACTGGCTCCAGCACTTGTCAGCTTTCACACCGTTAAGCCTCTTTTCAGAATAAACAGCTCTTAAATTCCTCTCCCCAAAAGAAATGCTCAGCTCTGGGAAAAAAAAACAGTTGTTCAAGTCTATAAACTTATCCTGTGGCACTGAAACAGGGATTTTAAACTCTATATTAGGTTCTAGTCTTCTGGATCGTTTTCAGACATTCCTTTCTTATTCAGAACTGGAGGTTTTTAGTTCTGTCAAGACTGTGTCCATAAAGGATTAATTTTAGCCATTGTGACAAATGCAGCTGAACATATTTAGTCTCAGTTCAAGTATAGATTGCTGTAATTAAGAACAAGAAAAGGTCAATCTCAGGACTAATAAAATAAAGCTGAATTTCTGTAGTCCTTCGTTTGTCTTTTTACTGGTGAATTACATGGAAGCAGATAATAGCCAGCTATTCCAGCAGGAAGTAGTGCCTACACTGTCAGTGACTAAAATGCTTTTCTGAAATATATAATATTTGCTTCTTTCCCAATATAGCTTTAATAGTGACTATTTAAGAAAGCAGATTTAGGGCTTGGGGTTCCCTCCTCACCCCTAAATCTGTACAGAAGTCATGAACCCTTTCCAGTAAAAGTCTCAGGAAAAATACCAAGGAGAAAGTTTGGAGATGAAAGTAAGTTGATATTCTAAATATTGTTTCCTTTTCCACAGTTAAATACTTAAGTGTTCATTTCACTAAAGTACTCAGAAATACTCACTAATTCCAACTATTTACAACACAAAATACACCACTACTAAGGTGTAGACCAATGGAAGCTCCACTGGAGAACAAAGATTTGCAACCATGTAAATACAAGCTTTTGGTACTGTGAAGAGTCAGGCCCACCCCTGCTAAGGGACCCCACCAGTGCCACCAACCATCACTGTAACTCCAGGCAGAAACTGCACCATGCACTGCCACAAAGAAATGGACCCCTGTGAGTCTGCCAGGGTTAAGCCATGGTTGGAGGCAGGTTAGATGTCCAGGAACACTGTATCACCTCTCTCCTTTAGGATGTCCATTCTGTCTAGAACAATTCCAAATATGGGAATAAGTAGCCACTGCCCTACTTCCTCTCAAGTGCTCCTAGAATGTACCAAGAATAAAAACACAAACGACAGGAAGAAACCACTGCTGGTCATGAACTTACTCTGCATATTGAGATCAGGTCTCTGTGGACTGGGTGTGCTGGTATTTCAGGCATTAAGAACCCTGGAACCAGAATTCCTATTACCACTAGAAAAGCTTTAACAAACAGTACTCATGGGAACAACAGTTATGACTCCTGTAGCAGTCAGCTGGGTACTGACAAACCAAGTATTCCTCTCAACATTAGAACTCTCAGTTAGCAATAGTCCTATCTATGTGAAATAATTAATCCATTCTCTCTGTGCTACTGAGGTTCAACCTCTTTGTATCCTCACACTTCATTACATATTCCTGAGACTGAGGTCAAAGTCACTGGAGGCTACAGAGAACATATATTCTGTGTGCCTGAAGACAGCTTCAAGCTAGATCAGATTAATCTCCTTTATTGTATATAGTTATTAAAATCACAACAGAAGCCATTTCAGTTTTATCAAATCTAAGTTTTGCTGACCACATACCAGAATATATACTGATTTGTTATTTAAAGCAAGTATCAAGTTGGGCAGATTCCTACTTTCTCCAATACACTGAATCTAGTCCTTTACTGCTATACAGATATATTTTACAGAATGCTGAGACAAGAATGACAATTGTAGACAAATCTCTAAGCTGTTTAAGAAACCAGGCTCAGTCGTTAGAAACAGGTACTCAACATTATCTCAAGTTTCAGATGCTGGATACTCAGGTACTGCCAAGTCCTCTTTCACTTGTAGGTACACTTCTGACCTGACTTGCTCTGCTGAAGGCCTATCCCTGCCTTCCTTCTCATCCAAAAACAGTTCATGCTTTGAACTCTGTGGTTGCAACTCAATGCTGAGACAAAAAACAACCAAAGCACAGCAAAACAGCAAAAGCAGTGGCCTCTCCTACAATGAAGTCATTCTGCCCACTCCCAATTCTGCTTCAAATGGACCTCAAGATTTTGCTCATTAAAGGCTCAGACCTCTACAGACATACATAGAGCCATAACAGGATCTCATAACAGGATTTGTTACAAAACATTCCAGTTCATTTTTCTCCCTGAGTCAAGTCTAATCCTTCTTTAAAAACCATACCAAATAGCACAGTCTGTAGAAGTTACTCCAGCCTCTATTTGCTGGCAGTCTCTTCCTATAATGAGGAACACCAACACAGTCCCTGGCTCCTGACAGGGCTCTGACCCCTGGTCCTGCTAGGACTTTGCCCTCAGCCATTGCAAGCACTGGCCACTAAATGCCCAAGGGCTGCTGAGACCCAGCTCAGCTGGGAGAAGAACATCCCTCCTCACAGAAGCACTGTGTGCCAGTGCCACCAGTGCACCAGCAAAGGTGGCTGCAGACAGCTGGGACAGGACCTCCCAGCTACCCCAGGAAAAAGCAGGAAGAGATGCTTGCAAAGCCAACAGCCACAGCAGAGCAAATAATGGCCAACAGTCTGGGTACAGCTCAAGATTGAATTAGGCATTTTTTGCTCTTCTGCAATAGATTTTTCATCAGGTTTACACTGCTCCTCCATAGCGGGAGGCTCATGCTTCCCACTCCACCAGGGCCAATCAATTCCAAAAAGGCATCTTACACTTCAGTCTACTCAAGTCCTGCAGGATACACAAGAAGCAGCCAGGATCCCCTCAAAAACTGAACACATCTAAATTGCCCTACTCTGAGAAGCTATTTTTTGCTTTTCCACTGCAACAGACCAGAATGTTTTTGTAGGAAACTTTGGTTTGCTGAACCTAGCAATTACTAACCAATATAGCAGTTCCCAGTGTATACTTGAGGGGAAGCACTGAAAAAGGCTTTGGAGACTACCAACAACACAGCATCAAGTCCTGGACACATGACTGCAAGTAAGGCACAGTTTTTAAGTGGAGAAAATAAATCCAGCTGAAGTAATTCTGTTCTTAGTGCATGTACTATATTTTAATTGGCCAAGTCAAATATTTGTTTTCTTGGATTCAGCCAATTCAGAATTCAGGAACTAATCAAGTTTACAAGTGAAGTGGAATATGTCATGGTAAGAAGCTACATGTAACAAAATCATGCTTAGTAATATATCAGCTTTCATTGTAGCCAAATTTTTAATTCAAATTATGGTAGGAAAGATATCAGAAGTTTCCTGTCAGGAGTAGTGCATTAACTTAACCTGCTCTCATAAAAATTGCACTATCAAGAGTCAACAAAAAATACAGAAGTATGATAAAAGGGTCTAATATAACTATGGATTCCCATGACTAATTATTTTTTCCTAGATGATTGCATCCTATCACTGATTCCTTCAAAAACAATCTATATTTAGCTAGACAGCAGAAATAATTATGCAAAATCCATATTTCTTTTGCCTTACCAGAAAATACCATAGATTTATCTACTAATTCAGACTATGTAGGCAGCTTATACCTCTGTGCTCTGAAAGGAAGAATGGGTGGGTTTGTAGCTTTATATCCTTTCTGGAATTAATCTAACCACATTTTTAATTCCCCATTTAATTTATCTCTAGTATGATTGTTTTCATTTACTGTTATAAATACTTTTGCACATTTCTCTTTCTTTAGGTATGTACTGAACACAGGTGGGTATCAGTACAGGAAAACAAATTCTTTCAGAATTAATAAATGGACAAATCAAATGCTCCTTAAATACTGAAAGAATAAACAAATACTTAAAAGTATGCACTTGCTTTTGTGTCCCATGAAGTAGCTTTTAAGATTAGGTTTAACAAAAGTTCTCCTTCAATATGCCTCACGTTAGCAAAAGAAGTATTTTCTGCTTCATACATCAAAACACCTGCAGGAGGTGAACGTGCCAGTGTGTGTCAGAAGCAGCACAACAGCTCAAAGATGTTTACAATATCCAGGTAAACTTTTGCCCTCCGAATGCTCCTGCTACCCCTCAGAGCAGCAGTACTTCCACACCAAATGAGCTATCAAAGAGCCCAGGGCTCACAGCACCAGGGACTCCACATGAGCTGGGAGCATTAAGCACACTTTGCATCTGCACACTTCTTCACAAAGCTGAGAATAACACAGGGTTGGAAGTTATTGCAAAAGCAAATTTGGAAGCACTTAGGCATTTCTGCAGACTTGTATCCTTCAAGGCAGAAAAAAAAAAACAAAACAAAACAAGATGAGACAAGTTCTTGACTACCGCTTGGCACTGCAAATATATTACTAACAAGAGGCTCCAATTTCCATCTTGCTCTATTTCTGCTATTAGCAATATCCAACTCAAAGCACAGGAAAAGACATCAATCACTGCAAAAGATAACACTGTGCCTTGGTAACCTGCCTAGAATTAAAGCCTCACAAATGTTGTGGAATGTCAGACTGAAAACAGAAGACTGTCCTAGGGTGCAAGATCAAACACCAGGCAGCATATTTTATAAGACACAAGCAGGAAAGACTTTAAAGCTGTTGAAAACATTTTGCTGGTTTTAGAGGCTATCAGGCTGCATTGTTCAGACTTGAGTAAGACTTCAACACTTAAATTAGACAAGGCTGACCAAGAAGTGGTTACAGACTCAGGCTCAGCTGATGACAGTGATTCAGTGAGTGGTTCTGAGCTGGCACAGAAAAAAAGCCCCACACTTCCTGTACAGGGACAAGTGCAGCAAGTCACTACGAGACTGCAAATCCTCTTTGAAGGATGCCAACAAAAACCTCTCATTTAGAGTTCAGATTGCTGAAAAAAGCACGAAAATAGCTTCTAGAGACACATGTTTTTGCATAAACTATTTATGTCCCCTTTTTTTGAAGATGTCTAGAGAAAAGCATCTATCATCACTCCATCCCAAAGCAATTGCACTGATCCCCTGAAAGCCAGAAGTGGCTTTCACCAGACACTTCTGGCAGCTGAAAGATCACACACATGACAGCAGAGCGGAGCACCAGACCTATTTTATAATCCTTTTGACACTTCCAGGACACTGTTGATCACACGTATACTCAAGATCCCCTAATATCTGGCTTTAACTTTCAAGTTCACATTTAGTAAGCTAATAGATAAGCCTTTGTACTTTAAAAGCACCTTGTAAGTAGGCTTCCCAATAGGCATCACTTCTGATAGCTCTGACTCAGGCTCCACTTGCCAACACTGCTTTCTTTCCTTGTCAGCTTTCACATTTGTTTCGTTTAAAGAAGTATTTTCAGTTTCAACTAAAAACAATGAAATTCAGAATTTTGTAAAAATTACACTTTATAATTTATGAACCCAACCCATGAGTGGTTTTAGTATCAATTAAATGCTGCTGTGTCTTTGGGAAAAAACCTTGATCACCCTTCTTTCTAGGCTGTTTGCATTACAGAATCTTGGGTTTAGATGTACTTGCTTGTGTAGAGGACCATCAAACCCCGAAGCCAGTACACATTTATATGAAGCATATTCAACAGAAGGGGCAGAAAACACACGTGAGGTTCGGTGTGTGGAAAAGCTGTAGACCAAGACACCTTTTCTGATCCCAGCAATGACTCAGTCAAGCAGAGAGAATGGATCCCATGCACTGCCAGGACTTGACTGCACACCTGGCACCCCCAGGGGGTAGTCACAGTTTTGAAGAAGTAAGGCAGGAAAGCAGTAGGTGGAGGATAGGAAAGCTAGAAGATGAGGATGAGTCAGGAGGAGTGACAACCGTACTTCCTGGGCAGGACAGTAACTGGCATCTCAGGAATGTGGGGAAGGGAGGAGGAGATGGGAAAGACTGAATCCAGCCCAGGAAGGTCTGACTAAATTACAGTTCCTCTCACCTAAGCTGCCCCAGGAGTTCTGCGGGAGGCTGAGATGAAAGTCTGAGCAAGTCCAAAGAGACAGCTCTCAGTTCTCATCTGAAGGAAGAAAATTCCTGTTTACTTCCTGCCATATTTCTCTGACGTTTACAAATACTTTTACAGCCATAGTAGAAATTATAAAAGCCAAACAACACACTACAGAGTCCTCTGACTACAGCAGTTCCAAAAGTCAGCAGGCACCCCGCACACCTGGAATACTTCCCCATACAAAGGCAGTACAAAAATCCACTTCAATCAGAGCTGAAAACAATGCTGGTCAATTGCTGGTGACCAGCATCAACCAGAAAAGCTCCTTGGCAGACCATAGGTAGTGAAGAAGTGAATGGCCTCCAACAGATGAGAGAATGTGAGAGAACCTTTATATGATTTTCCCTGAAAGGTTTAGCCTTTTGTGCTGAGGTAAACTTTCCTGCTCATATTCATGGTGAGAGTTCAGACAGTACAAAGTGGCTTAATGCAAAGAGCTACCACTAATGCAAGCCGACCCTTCCTTACCAAACCCCATGCCTGGATTTCTGTGCTTGCAGAGGAACCGAAATATCTTCCAAATCCTTATTTTTGTAGCACATACATATACACACTCCTCCCAGTCCCAAAAACTGCTTCAATTTTACTGCTTCTAGTCTAGCACGGTTAACTCCCAGAACAAAACCCTTGTTAATTAGGTGCAAAATCCCTTTCTAACAGTTCTTAATGCCTTTCAGTAGCCACACACCACCTAGATCTGGAATGCAGCTTCCTAAAAAAAAGCAGACTGAAGGACTGCATTACAAGAGCGCTTTACGAAACTGAAAAGGAAAGCAGATGCATTTGTCATTTATAAGCCATTTATTGTGGCAATGACCAGAACCAAAGGGTAAGCAAAAGCCTGACAGCCTGCAGGCCAGTCCCAGGCTGGTCTCCATCAGCAGAACTACGATGATCTGTGTCAGAACTCTTCAGGTAACTACAGGAAACTCATTCCCAGGGTTAGCCTAGCAAAGTAAGAGCTGGAAGCCCAAGAGGAAAAAACACCTATCTTTTTGCTCCCTTCCTCATCACAACACGCAGCAACTAAATTAGGCTTTATTAATACAAAGGATTCTTCTGGGACTCTGAAGATGTTTATTTACATGTTCTATAAATTAGTATCATTAATGTATACACGCATACTATATTAGAATACAAATCCAAACACGCAGGAATTTCATACTCCTTATGCTGAAATTAGGAATACCAAAACTTTTAATCTTTATAATATACCTGGGATAGAGCAAAGCATGACCATTTAGATCAATGAGACTTTTGGACTAACTCCTACAACTGAGAAGAGAACATACTGGTATTTATGAAGTAAAATTAATTTAAATTATTACAAAAGGGGATAATAACAGTTCTGTAAAGAGATGTACAACTTTTTTTACTGTTTTGAGCAATGTAGCATACTTTCCATGTGAAGATGGGAACATTACTAAGATTTTACCGAGAACTCATAAAAGTTTAACATTCCATGTGCTAACCATGACAAAACTTGTTTTAACTTCACCCATGCCACATGTGCAGCAATGCCTTAAGAACAAGGCAGTGAGACTGGTGAATGCTATTCCTTTAAGTTAGGAAAAAGTGGCTGCAAATAATTTGTTTAAATTTCTAATAGCATTGCCACCCCATTTCCTTCACAATTAGTTATGTATGTAGAACAGAAAACAAACATATCTGGAAGGCAAAAGAGATGATGAGAAAATTACTTAAGATATACATACATACATACACATAAACAGGTTCAATTTTCAGCTGCAGAAGTTGTATTTGAGTAACATTCTGCATACATTAGTGTATTCTGAAAAATATTCTAACATACACAGTACATCCATAATCATTCTACAGGTCTAAACTAGAAACAAAAACAAGTGCGCACACAATGCAAGCCTAAACAAAATACATCAAGTACTACTGTGTTTTAGTATATTTTATATATAAGCCAGAAAGAAACATTATCTAGCTGGAAGATTTTCCATTAATGCACCTCTAGACATAATGCACAGCACATGCTGTTACCCTCCCTAGCACTCCACACTTGGCAGGAAGCAAGGTTTGAGCTGAGGCTACTGTCTGCAGCACCAGCCAGAAAAGCACCCTTCACATACAGAAGCATCACATCACTGTCTTCTTGACTGTGACTTCCCTGCAGAAAAAAAAACCTTAACAAAGCACAAGGTCCCAGTTCCCATCACACATTCACTATTTCAGGACTGAATCCTTAAGGCCAGCAAGTCCCCTCAGGCTAATCCAGTCAGTCATTTCTGCAGACTTTCATAGGCACTACATGGAATCAAGACATCCTCAGCTTATTGCTGGACTGGGCTATAAACATCTGCCCTCTTTTGATGTCAAACTGCTATAAAAATGCTTCTTTTTAAAAATTAGCCTTCCATCCTTGCTAAAGAGGTGGAACCAAGAAGACACCAAGTACACCCAGAAAAAAATGCACACACTGACTGCAGTATTACAGAAAATTGCTTAGTATTGAAATACTGGTTAAAGGTAACACAGAAACACATTGGGTTTTTTAGCATAAGTATATTAGACAACCCTGGCTTGCTCAACAACTTGTGAGGTAATCCAGACACTGCTGATGCTGCTTTTTCTTGGGAGCTTTCCCTTCTCTGCCCAACAAATTGATACAAAACCTCAGCAGAAGTTCTCTGGAACAGAGATTATGCAAAAGCAGACAAAGTTGATCACTGATGGGTTGTTGTTGGGGTGGAGCATTTATTTGATTTTTGTGGTTGGCTTATTTTCTAAATATAGTAGCAGTTTATTCCTTAGAACATACTTGCTGATTGACATTCAAAGTTTTATCCTTAGAAGAGTCAAAGCCAGCTGACAGTCCTCAGGGGAACAACCTCTCCCTGAAGACTAAAGAGCTACTTTAAGTGAAAGGTCCAAGATAATTTTTGTAATGTGGTACAGATTTTCTATCCAATTCCAGATCCTCCAATGCATCTCCATGAACTACCCCATGACATGAAGGTTCTAACTCACAATATAACATAACATAGCATAAAGTTCAGCTGACTTTCCTGCTTCCCTTTCCAGCAAGTTCCAGCTTAGTTTCACCATGAGGCTTCCTGAATATTATGGATACAGTCCTTCACTGGAGTGGGACTACTTGGCACTGACATAATGCCCAGTTTTTGAAGACTTAAAAGCTTCAGCTAAACTGCTAGAGGCTTTTAGGACTTTTTAATTTTGAATTTAAAACATTGAAACACAAAGTCAACAAAATGGATGGATTTCAAGAGAAAAATTTCCAGCTGCCAGATGTTCCTTAGTCTTGTCAGTTTTACTACAGTTTTGCCCCTCTGTCGCTCATTCCCACCTTGTACTGCCATGTACAGCCATGGAACAGCTCACCCATTCCATGCTGGCAGATCTCCTCCCGAAACCACCCTGTTACCCTGACACACATACTGATCTGGATTAAAAATAAACCAGCCCAAAGGAGCAGACATGTTGCTAAGTGCAGAGAGCTTTGCAGGGTGCCAGCTGAGCTGGGTGGGGCAGTGCACCATGGCAGGGACTGGCAGAGGCACCAGTGCCAGAGCAGTGACACCGGGATCTGCTTTGCTCGGCCAGATGGCCCCAGAAGCACCGAGAGCACCTGGTGACAGTGGCAACTCAGCACCCTGCACTGAGGACCCTGTCAGAACAGGAAAGGGTCACTCTGAGGTCTACAGTGAAGAAGATATGGCAGAAGACTCGATCTAGAAAACACAAAACACTTGAACATTCAGCTTCTTTCACCCTCCAGATATCAAAATTCTTAAGACAAAAATAAGGGGAATAATGTGAGTTTTTTACAAAGCACAGAGAATGAGTATGAAGTTTCAGGATATTAGTAGCATGATTCATGTTCACCAGCAGTCATTCTAAGTCCTGCCAGGCAATCCTTCTGCCAACTAAGTTACAAAATATTACCTTCTAATTACTATCAAACAATGGTTTGGGAAAAATTACTTGAAAAAGCAGAACTTTCAAAAACATTATTTTCTAGTTTTGTTGTAACAATCACTTAGCAATAATCTAAAAACGCAATTCATATTATTTTGAGATATCACAGTGAAAAACTACTTCAGTATTAAAAGCTTGGGAATAACTGTCTGAATACATCCCTAAAAAGTGTATGTTGTAGAAGAAAGTAATTATCTTATTTTGATAAAGCAAATCTCACAGAGTATGCTGCCAGTTAGCTTTGTGTATTTACAGAAACTACTTTGATTAAAACCTCTCATTAAAAAGGAATGAAAGGACCCCACAGCAGATCAGCTAACGGACTGATCTCAAAGTATTACTGGAACAGGCAGACATACCTGAAGCACCTGCAACGAAGGTTTCCAACCCCATTTAACATGTCAACAGTGTAAGCAATGACCCAGCCCCAGCCAGCCAGCCCATATGCGCCACAGGTGTCTGTGACACAGCAGGTACTTGAGGAGCAAAGATTAAGGCTAACGAGTTGATCTGAATCACCTGGCAAAACAATCAACCCCCAGGGAACACAATCACCTATCTTATTCAAAGCTCCTCACCAAAAACAGGCTTGTAAGAGCTAGTTGGTATCATTATCCCAGACTTCAAGAGAAGTTTTAGCTTCCTAACTTCTGCAATGCTTGATTTAAAGCAAAGATCTTGCTCCACATAAATGTAACCAGGTACAACTTTACTCGTCTCAGGAAGTCAAAGCAGAGGCAATGGCAATAAGAAAGGCATCCTTGAAAAGGTATTGGGAGTGAAGCCCTGAATACACAAGTACTAGGCTGGTCAGTCTTTAAATCTCAACCTTAGTTAAGCTTTAGCAAAAATACTGCAAAAGTTTTTCAAGTACCTTAACAGTCAGATCTTTAGTACTCTGCTTTAGAACAGAGTAAATTTTAAAGTAAATTACTTGTTTAAAAGTTATCGATTTTAGCCTAGTTTATTACCACATAGGATTCTTCACTAATTGTTCTTAGTTCTTGTGTAACAGGTAGGCATAATCGTTCTCTGGATTACTTCAGGATGAAAGCTATTATCAATCATCAGGAGGCAATTACTAAAGACGAAGCAGGTTCACCTGCGAACCTCAATTTTCCCTCAGTCCAGCACCGAAGATGCTTTCCTGACATCGCGTCCCCTCATGACAACCAGCAGCGCACAGCCCAGCAGCGGCGGTGCCGCCTCGCGGGTTCGGGAGCCGCCCCTGCGGCACACCTGAGCGAGCGCTCCCGCCGCCGGACAGGCACCGGAGCGACCCCGGCGCGGCGGCAGCGCCGGCACCGCGGGGCCGGGCTGCGGCTCTGCCCGCCGCGACCCCTCGGCCAGAGCCCTCTGAACCAGAGGCGTCACCTGTTGTTGTACCGCGCCCGTCCCCCTGCCACGGCATCCGTCCTAGCCGAGGACACCGACATCCAAAACCTTCAGAACCCAAGCGGCGGGAGAGGGCGGCACCCGCGGCTCGCGCTCCACAGGCGGCGCCGGCCCTGCCCGCGCCCCGCGATGGGACGGGCGGGTTCGGGACGAGACTGAAGGCACCGACCCGGGTCCGCAGGGCCGGCAGCCGCCGGCCCTCGCCAAGTGCCTGGCATGGCCCGGCTTCCCACAGGCCGGCGCTGTTACACAACCGCTCCCTGGCCAGGAGCGGGACACGGAGCGCTGCCGCGGCCCCTTCCCGGCACCGCGCGAGGAGACGCGACAGTCGCGCTCCCGCCGCCGCTGCCCCGCGGGCCCCGGCCCCGCCACGGCTGCCCCCGCCTCGCTCGGCCCCCTGCCGAGCTCTCCGCTCACCATCGCTGCTCCTCGGCGCTGCGCTGCCCGCGGC
>JAYDZK010000025.1:14664449-14697225 GCA_034509185.1 Euphonia xanthogaster
CGGCAGCGCGCCCGGAGCGGAGCGGGGCTCGGCTGGCGGCGGGGATGCGCGGGAGCGGCGGGCAGCCCTGCCCTGCCCTGAGCCAGCACCGGTGAGTGAGCGCAGAGGCTGTCCCGGCTCTGTCCCCCCTGTCTTGCATGGCCATAGAGTGGTGTCTGCACCGCGGTGTCCTGTCGGCTGTCGTACACCCGTGTCCCCGCAACCTTCGCCGCGCCCACCGGTGACCCCAGCACCGCGGGGCCTGGACCCCCGGCGGGCCGAACCGCGGGCAGGGCAGGGCAGGGCAGGGCAGGGCAGGGCAGATCGCTCCGCCGCGATTCCCCCGCTCACGGCGACTCGGCACGGGCCGGCACCGGGGTCGATCGCACCTATTTCTTCAGAGGGCCCCCGGCCCGGCTCGAAGCCCCCCGGCCCGGCTCGAAGCCCCCCGGCCCGGCTCGGAGCACCCGGCCCGGCTCGGAGTCCCCCGGCCCGGCTCGCAGCCTCGGCTCGGTCCCCGCGCTGCCGGGGGAGCCCCTCCGGCTGCCGTCGCACAGCGCGTGTTCCCGAGTGCCACCGCCGCGCCCGGGGCTCGGCACGGGTCCGGCTCTCCCCGGCGCTGCCGGGCTCTGACCCATCCCTTCGCTGAGCTGCAGCACAGGGACTTTTCCGCTTACTCCGAAGCGTTGCCCCAAGGCGCTGGAGTGTAACACCGGGAAGCATCTGGCGGCTGCCGGGGTGGTGCCGTCACACGCTCCCTGTGCAGCAACCAAAGCGGTTTCTATTTTAAGAAGAAAAGAGTGATTAAAGTGTTTGCCGAGGCAGGTATTTCAGTCTGCATTGATTCCCGTGTGACTTGTGGCAAGTCACATAGCCCGCCCCGTGCTTCACTTCCCTACCAGCAACTGAAGGAAATTGTATTTTCAGGGATAATAATGCTTCCTACCTCACAGGCATATTGTGAGAATGAACGTGAAAAACACTCCGAGGTGCGCAGACATTACAGCATTAGTTGTAGATTATCATGGAAGATGGGAAACTGAACACTACAGGTATGATTATCCTTCAAAGCAGGAGAAATGGAGGTCCCACAGAAGATAAACAGGAGAGGCAGTCTGAGAAGTGGGGAAGGGATGCCACAGCACAAATAGCAAGGAGTGAACTGCACATTGCTAGAAGTATCTCTTCATCACATCCCATGGATGATTTCTTTTTCTTTTTTTTTTTTTTTTTCCAAGCTGTTACACATCTTATGCCAGTGATTTAAAGAAACACTAAGGAAGCACTGCACATTTGTATGGAAAACCTGCCTTAAGTATCAAGTGAACTGTTATTTTTGGTAATCGGGCATATAGTTTCCAAATAGGAAAAAACTTGTATCTTGTCCATGTGACAAGTATATTCGGAATATTCAGTAACTTAAATCAGTCAACCCAAATTTACTGGGTTAATACATCATGACTTAAACTGCTTATAGCAGTATCAAGCAGGAAACAACATTATTTAAAAAAGATAAATTAAGCTCCTGTAACCAGTATTTCAACTGGTATCTTACTTGATCCCAGTTTACTGCCATTGAAAGAGCCATGCAAAATTATACTCTTACAGAACATCTTATGGTTTCTATTGACTAGTGTGAGTTGGTATTACACTCATAGAGAAGGAGTTTGCCATTAGTTCTAACACCTATTTGTTAATTGCAAATATCTCCAAACTGCAGCAAAGTTTTGTACAACTGCCAATCAAAGTCTTAGACCCTTTCTGGCTGTTGGACCAGATCAAGAAATCCGATCTGATGAGATGCTTCACCGTGTACTGAGCAAAGAGAAATGAATCAGAAGTTCATTTGTGTAACTTTTGTTTCATATCCACACTTACTCCAGATATTTGCATTTAGCTGCATTTCTTATGGTAGACTGGCAGAAAGAGTTAAGACTTCATGCAAACCTATGCTTAGCTTGCTGCAAACATTATTTTCTAATTGATAATAAATGGGTACCGAAGGCTGTGAGACTAAAGCCCTGTTTGGCTGGTTTTTGTAAGGTGTATTTCACTAAATTTCACTAAGATGCTGCTAGATGTATGGACTTTAATATTTGTTCTTTGTTTTTCTAGGTAGGACCCAGTGCTTTGCTGCTGCGGTGCACATAGCTCTTCCCAAATCAGTGGGATAATTCCTGTGTTTACAGCTAAATTATGCTTAAAAGCTCCAGTGCATCAAGATGGTTAAGATGTGTTAAGGCCCAGAGGTCTCAGGCCCACTGAGAACTGGGTGCCTGGTGCTGTGACCAGGAGAGACCCCTCGCAGACTGCTTAAAAATCCTCCTTAAAAATCCAACAAGTGGGAAATGACGAGTGTGAGGAACAGACTGCAGAACTGGACATTCAGTGTCTGTGCAGGACTTTGAATGCAGAAGTCACCACGATGACCCCCAGCTCTTATACTGTGCTTTTTACTTATAGCCATGTAAGAACCTAAACAAGGAGGTAGGTATGGTTATCTCTCTTACATATAGGGAAACTGAGTCATTGCTCATGGGAAAAACTTGTCCAAAGTCAACAGGATCAGAGATTGAGCAAGGAATTCAATTCAGACCTTCTGAATTCCTGTCTGGTGTCACTGCTGCTCAGCAACCCAGCTTCTCTTAAAACTGTTTTTTTTTTCTAATTTGTAGTTTCTGAAGCACCGTGCTATAAATAGAACACACACACTGTGACAATGTTTGCTCTCTGCTTTCAGGCAGTGCTTTCCTACATTTCTAAAGCACAAACATGCTTTGCATTTTGAGATCTCAGAGGGTAGCCCTATTGCTCCTTCACTATCGATATTCGACTATTGTATTTCCATAACCCCATCTTTCCCAGATTGCACAGGATTTCATCAGCAATTGTAAGCCTCTTTCCATACACCAGCCTTATTTTGCAGTGAGGATTTTAGGTTCCCAAGGAGATCAGCCTCAGGCCATACTACTTCTCTTTATACTTAAAAATGTTTTTTGTTTTATGGAGGGGAGATCAGTTGGATTTGATTGAGGCTAATATATTTTTCATTAATTTCTGTCAGTGGACAAAGCTGCTGAGCCAGGTACTGGTCTCACAGTAAGACACTAAAATATCTTTCTGAAGCTATTTAATAGACCTACTCTGCTGCAATGTCTGTCACAGTCTGGCTGTGTCTAAAAATTAAAACCAGAATTTATATTCCTACCACAGAAGAATTTACTTACAACATAAAGTGTGGTCATTTAGATTTGAAGCCAAATTAATACAAGACTCAATTTTGATAAACTATGCTGATGTCACACATTTTATTTAGGTTTCTGATTGCCAATCCTTTTATGAGAAAAACGTCTTACCCCTATTCATCTGCTGTCATGATACACCTGTATTTGATTCTCCAGTCAATCTTTTCTTAAGTTTTATGACCATCCTGTAGACCTTACTGTATTATTAATTGATTAATGATGTCAGAGACCAGCAGAAAATTTGGGACAAGGCTTTGTTTACCTCTGCCCTGCCAAACCAGTTATGTAGGTCAACAGCAGATTTCAGTTTCAAGGCTGTCAACCTTGTCTTTTCAAGAGTATCATTTTCAGTATAAAAAGCTTTTTAGCAGTTTTCAGTCTTCATTCTTTTGTATTAATTTTTATTTGCATTTATTGCATTAGCAATATTTGGATGCCAAGATCACCAGTGTCAGCATAATATTACACTTAACTTAAAGGTGCACTGAAAGCAAAAGCTTTAAGTCATTTCAGTACCAGATATAAGCTATTCAATAATTCAATTTGTACTTTTTCAACAGACATAAATTATTGACCAGAGAATGGCCCACCGAAGCCCAATCTTCCCAACTCTTGCCCCTTCTGAAAGGTACAGTCTGGAATATAAACCCAAAAATCTTCATGATGCAGAGTATTATGTATCTCTTAATTCCCTATAGACAGTAATGCTGTGACCTGGGACTTTGGCATTAGTGTGCAATGCAAAGTGAAATACCATAGACATTCAAATCATAGCCCAAATCACAAGGCCTTACTCAGCTTTTACTTAGCCATTTCCCAAAGAAATTCAACAGCTTAAATCTCACTGACTAGAAGTCCAAGAACACTTTAGCCAGTGTTCAAATAGCATGCAATGAGTTGTGAAAACACAGAGCCAAAGTGACCTTTGTTGGAATCCTCATACATCTCTATCAATAAGTCCTCTCTTTCAGCCTAGGGGGAGAAAGCTATGGTATATTCTTCCAGGGCAAGGCCCTGGGGATTTCCCTGAAGGGTTCAAAGGATTCCACAACCATGGTCAAACTGAACTGATAATTTGGCTCATTAACAGGAAACAACATGAGAATACACAGTAAATAAGAGTTCCTAGAAAAAAATATTTCCTTTTCTGAAGTGAACTTGTATCCTCTACTTATGCTTCTGAAAATGTTGTTATTCTTTACAGGACATAGTGGCATGAAAGGTCGCATGCATTAGCAGACTCATTTTATTACTTTCAGCACCCATGAGCTCCACTGCTTTCCATGGGAGCTATGCCATGCAGAGCACTCTTCAAAGATTTAGATAATTATTCAAGGTACCTGAATGTAAGCTATTTTGCGGGAAATTTAACTTCTAAGACTATGAGAAGCTTGTCATAAATTTGGTCTCTCCTCAGTTTCTATGCCCACGTATGTTCCTGTCCAGTTTGCAGGAGAACAAGATTCTGTATGGTATTACAGGCTAGCTATAGAGACAGAAAAGGGATCAATACAAGCTACTCCTTTTTAATTCTGATCTGGTTTCATTTAATTTACAATACCTATCTGCAACTGTTACAGTTTTGATTAAGCCTGAAAACTGTAAAGAAAAATAACAGTACTTTTGAAACTCAGTAGAAAGGGTTGAATTTGGATTCTTAATGAAATTATAGTTCTGATTTGTAACTACTTTTATTATACTAATGTCCTTTCCTTAAGCTCCCATGCTTTTGTAAGTTCTTTTAAAGACCTGCCTTTGTACAAGACACACGGTAGCCAACACAGCACCCGTGTATTTGCAGCAGTGGGCACTCTCTCTGGGTGCATTTTGGGGCTTCCCCCCAGCACTGCCACTACTCAGACAGTGTCACACTGTCTTCAGTGCACAGGCATTGCAGAGTTTTGTGTGAGAACTTAACGAGATGTGGGTACTGTTCCCCCAGACGGGTCCGAAACATCCCGCTGCACAGCCAGGCGCTGACAGCGGTGCCGCTGGCATCCGCCAGCCTGGTGGATCAGCTGGAGGACAGAATCCTGAGCCATGAGAAAACAACAGCAGCTCTTGTGGAACACGCTTTTCGCATTAAGGAGGACATTGTTTCCACGCTGCACAGAATGCAGAACAAAGGGGGGGGTGACCGGTTGGCAAGGCAACTCCTGGAGGAGCACATCCGAAACATAACTGCGATAGTGAGGCAGCTCAACCGGGACATCGAGGTATGGCAAGAATGTTGCACAGCACTAATGCCATCTCAGCTACTTACTGCTTCTCATTTCCTAACAAAGTTTACCACGGGATAAGTAAAGGTCAGGCAAGGTCTGAAGATCCTGTAAGCTTATAAATTGTTTTTACAACTTGAAAAAGTGTTTGCAAATTACATAATTCTTTCGGTGGCTATGAAAATAGCACAGGATATTAGCATATAAACACAGGAGCCTTTGTGGTTCTAATAAGCTTGCTTTCAAAAGCTGCACTGGAAAATCTTGAAAAAATGAATTAATGTGACACTAATACCCAGCTCAACTTCAGTCCAAAGGCTGTGCTGTATAAACACTAGGAAATGCCTTCGCTCTACAACAAACTTTCTTTCCCTTCCGACTCACTGATGACACGAAGTAACCAAACACAAGTGCTCATTTTTATGACCTAATCCTAGGCAGACACATGACTTCATGTCTGACCTCTGCTGCAGTGAACAACAGGGGTGTGGTGGGGAAAATGAAAGGAGAAAAAAAAAATTAAGTCTCCACTGACAAGTTATACTTTATATATATTATGGTAGTTGTGTGCAGATTGGGCATTAATAATAAGAAATAATAGAATACCTAAAAGTATCTGGTTTAGTACATTACAAGACAAAGCTTTGAATAAAGTAATAATAAAATGGCATCTGAGGATACTGAATTACTGAAAAATAATGAGTGACATTTAAAGTGTACATTAAATGTGACATACTGAGTTTTTATTTGCATATGAATGTTCTGTAGATGCTGCAGGAACAGATACGTGTCAGAGACAATCTCAGCTATGGAACAAATTCTACCCTGAAGAGTCTTGAAATGCGTCAGCTTTCTGGCCTGGGAGATCTTCGGGGAAGAGTTGCAAGGTAAAAGTCCCCATGGAACTGTGTTTTAGGGGCTAGCTAATCTTGTTTTAATCCTGAACTATTAATGATAATGAGTTGAATTCAACTTTGGCAAAATTCCAAGGATAATTTTACTCTGCATTTTCAAGAAAATGAATATAATACTTTGCATTTCAGTATTGCATATTAAATTTGACAATATCACCCTTAATTCCTAAAATTCCTGAAATTAATTCTAAATAAATTATTTCAAATTCCCTGGGAAATTGGATTTGGTTCAGCTTTTAAAAAGTACTGTGGTTAGGCTCGTGTCTTTGAAACACGTTAATTAGCACAATTATAAAGGCAGCACGGAACAATCTGCACTTGTGAAGAACAAAACAGTTGCACATTTTTGCATATATTTTAGAAGTAGAAATCTGCACATTCAGTTAGTGGTTAGCCATATTAAATCCCACATGGGCTACATGACACATAAGGAACCGAAAACTGTACAGTAACAGAGGTTTTCAGGCTGCCCAAAGCTCCTGGTTACAATTCTGTGGCCACACAGGCTTCAGTTGTGCCATCAATGACAAATTTACAAACCCCAGCACAAAAACATTTGCTTAATTGCCTGTAAAGTTGAACACAAGAGACAGAGGATGTGTACAGCTCCAGGAAAAGACATAACCTGGCCTACAGCTGCTTGGGTAATACCTTTGGTGGAGTTATACTTGTCCTGAATTTGACCTGTTATCTATATTGTGCAGATAATTTTGCTTCCTTTTCTGCATGTCACCTGATTTAGTGATAACCTTCAACAGCATACAGAAATAATCAGAGAGGGATTTTCATTGAACTAAGGTTTTCTTATAAATTACTCAATTGTCTGAAGCTTCCACTGTAACTTCCATAGTCCATATTGCAGAAAATACTTTAGAGGTTTCAAAAAAAATTAAACAGTTAGCAAGTTATGCACTATCCTTTAGCAAACACAAATGAACTAGTTTATTTTTTTCAAATCAGGAAATTGATGGAAAAACCTATAGAGAGATATACAAACATGTATTTATCCTGCTGAGAAGGCCTCCCAAAATGTACATGCTTAGATCTTGCTGTTTCTTTCTATAAAAATACTTTGAGATCATAGTGCATCCTGAGAGGGGCTCTGTGTGGAGCAGCACTGTTACTGACACCTTGGGGGACAAAATGTGGTGCCTTTGTCCTCAGCCAGGGAACTCAAGAGAAGAAACTCATGCTGCTGTGGGTGTCACTGCAGGGCCAGGACAGTGACCTCGGTGGGGACGGGCACAGGCTGTGCCAGGGCTTCTTCCTTTATTTCCTTAGGGCACCACCCTTGTGCTGTGCCTGGGTTGCAGTTTATCTGCAAACTGAATGACATTATACCCATGTGCCATATGTCAGACTGTGTGACGAATGCAGGTTATTTGTATTCATTCCCATAAGATAATCAGTTTATTGCCTTTAACTGCTACCTTCCATCCTGCTTTCTATGATTCTATTCAGCATGTTCTCTTAAAAAAAAATCCCTGAATGAGGAAAAAAAATCTTCCCTTTATGAGAAACCAATTTAAAGCAGTGGTCCATGAGAGAAAGCCATTTGCCTTTATTTGCAGACATATTCTACTTTGAAATTAGTGTTCCAGTGAATAATGATTATAGCACTAGCTGGAGATTATGCCAAAACAATGGTTTGTTGTGCCTTTGGTACAACACAGAGACTGTCCCTGAGATAAACACCTTCTGATTACTTTAGGCAATGTTCCTTGTATAAAATACACTTTACTCACCTAAAGTAATTTTACCTCTAGTGCTGCTAGTTTCCAGATGGGTTCAGAGTGAAACATTAGAAACACGATCAAATTACTGTGGGTTACCAACTTCCTGTCCATCAACTTTCAGCCACAGCAAAGGTACATTGAGAGGCTCAGGCTGCAGTAGCTCTGAGTGCTGTGTTTGCTCCAGGCTGGCAGCATGCAGAAGGACAGTGGGAATCAGTTTAGACAGTAAATCCCAGAGCATGACCCCCTTGTCATGTAATAACTTTAGTGTCCATTTTAGGATTCTGGCCAAATTTCAGTTCCAGTAATTTCATGCATACTAAACATCCTATTCAAGTTCCATATTGGAGAGAGGGATGTTTATTTCCTAACACCAACTGTTCTGTAACATGTCAATATATCATCAAACAACTGTCCCATTATTTCTTGAGGGCTGGTGAGGTTAATGATGGGAACAAGGAATCCCTACATGCACATGCACTTCTGGAGCACAGCCCCAAACCACACTCCCCACTGCTCTGCAGGAGTGAGATTCCAACATACCTCACTCACATCACAGAATCAACTAACAGTGCTATCAGAAGGTGACAGACTACACATTACAGCTCATGTCTCTGGATCTTTTCTCAATAAGCACAGTTTACTGATGAATTTGTAAAGTGTTATCACAGCCCTGAATAATTGCTAAAAATTAGCATTATTATTAACTTTAAGGAAAAAATATGACCTCTACAAAATTTAGCGATGCATTAGCAGAAAACTAGATTGATGCCAGTAGATCATATTCTCCAGCCTCCTGTCTCTTATGTTGTCAATTTTATATTATACAGATTTACCAATTCTTTTTCTAGTGATAACAGATCATGAAATTCATTAGTGCCTTATCATTTATTTAGAGAATTACTTGTGCATAATGAGCATTTGTCTGGAAAGTTTAAATCCAGCAGCCTGGCTGGAACGACAGCAGTAGCTCTTCATAAAAGCTTCCTGAGAGCTGAAACATCCAGAGAAATGGCAACTATGTGTGTTCAAATTGGACCTACTTTGCATATATAGATGACTTTTTTATCTACATTATAGAACTGATTCATTTCAGACAACCTGGGCTCATTACACGTAGGCAGATTTTCCTGCTGCACAGATTGAGCCTGATGCATCTGGGCTGCACCATACTGACAATCTCCCCAAGAGCAGTAAATGTGCTGCCCTCTGCCCCTTGCTGAGTGGGAGGTGGCACCACGAGGGCAGCTCTGGGCTCCCTGCCCCAGGCCAGCACAATCCACCAGCTCTTCTGCTCTTGCCCAGCTGCCCCACTGAGCATTTCCACTTGCTTTTCACTCCCTGTTCTCCAGTTACTTGTTTTCCACTGAAACACTGGCATTTTAATGGAAACATCTCCTGTTATAATAGACTAGGAACATTTAAAGCTCTCTCCATACCATTACAGCATGTGCATGTAGCAGCAGCTGCAGAGTACTGGCACAGTTCTCACTTTATCTATGCCCCAGTGATACTGAATGGAGCAACCACTTGTCTTTTGATTTCTTTGATGCTCAACAGTAATATCTTCTTCCAGGTCAAAACCAATTGTGTTTGTGAGTGTGTACAACAGATACAGAAGATAAACCAAAATAATCTGATCTGTGCATACCAGGCAGACATTAAATTCACATTGTCAGAATATTAATGTTTCAGTTACTGTGGAACTACATGAACCCTTTCACCACATAACTGAATTCCATGAAGAAGAGAGATGCTCTGTGATTAAACCCAAAACACTAATGTACTTTAAAAACATTCACAGGTGCTTGCTGACTGAATTTACTTCAGTAGTTTCAAAGCTGTTGCCATTTTCTGCCATGCCTCAGAGAAACAAAACTAACTATTTTTTGGAGCCCATGACGTTTGGTGACTTGATGCAAGATGATTCCATTCCTCTGATTCTCTATGATTGTAATAACATGGAGAGATTTGGCTCCTCTCATCTTTCTAAAGAAACTGCCTGATTGTGAGCCCTACAAGCTTTTCATTGCTATGTAATCCCTAGCCAGGCTTCCTGCAGATATTATTAACAGGTCTCACAATGCTGAACTGCTACACTAGAAATTAATTTCCTCAAGTTTTATAATGCCTATGTGCTGTTTTACATTCCTGATTATTTTCATATCGAAACTGTACCATAATATTAAGCAGATGCTCCTTTTGTCATTTTAGCTGTGACTTTTCCTTCATGTTCAATGATAATGGCAATTCCTGTAACTGAGGTGATGAAAATGCATGTTGAAATGAAAGCTTTCAAACTGAAATGTGACTAAAAAGATGACAAAGTATGTCATTGGTTTAGATAATGACTTAACATGCCTCAGCTTGTTCTATTTTACTACCTTTTTCTCCCTCAAATTGTAACTGCTGTCTGTTCCTCATTAGTTTCCTATATCAAATTTGGTAATGCTGATGATTACATATTTCCCTTAGCAAAAAAAAAGAAATATATATACATGAGTCATATTTCACAGAGGTCTTACTCCTGAAATGACAGTACTCATATTTTTACAGCTCAGTTAATGCCCTTACTGCATTACTGTAGATGAAATCCACCTGATCAAATTATTTTTAAAATCTGGTAGAAAACACACATGTTCTATAGCATAATTATCCTGAAAATGTTACAGCATCAAGAAGTGTTCCAGTGTGACAAAAGGAAACAATAATTATTATGTTCCAG
The DNA here is from genome assembly GCA_034509185.1 of Euphonia xanthogaster. Classification (NCBI taxonomy): domain Eukaryota; kingdom Metazoa; phylum Chordata; class Aves; order Passeriformes; family Fringillidae; genus Euphonia; species Euphonia xanthogaster. The sequence continues at coordinate 14,675,268 of JAYDZK010000025.1, forward strand.
GACTTAATTTTACAGCCTTTTCTGAGACAAAATTGCCATTGCTTTCAATGACAATTTATTTATTCACCTAAATAAGGACTAAGAACCATAAAATTTGCCCCACATTGTTAACTACACATATTATCTGTGTACTACTATTTCACAAATAAAAATGCAAAGCTACAATAATGAAAAAATGGTCCTCAGTTATTTAGGCTACTAATCATGTAGGGGAACACATACACACCTTATCAGATATCTTCTGGAGCATTACAAAAAGACATGGAAATTAAATTCTGCATCTTTGCATTTCTGAGGTGATTTTCCTGAATGATAACACAGCCTACCCATATTATGTCAGTGCCAAGAACAATGGAATTTGTTCATCAGACTATTTGACCTTCAGACCTATTTGGGAGCACTTCTCTGAACACTATGAGATGGATTACCACTCTTACAGTCCCAAAGCCATGGCTTCCCTAGCCAGCCAGGAATTCCACAGAAATGGCCAGTATGAAATGGCTGATTTTAAAAGCCTGGACCTTATATTCTATTTGGCTGGTACTTTGTTTTTTTTGTCTATTCAAACAGGTGTGATGCTGGGTTAGCCAGGCTGTCTGCAGAGCATAAAATTACATATGAAAGACTTCAGAGTCTAAGTAAAGACCAACACACCTCCAAGCTGATCTTAGAATCTAAAATCAAAGAGGCAGAAATACAGGTATGGTACTTAGACCAAGGCAATCCCTGTACAGGTAAGAGTTCCAGTCTAATTCACACAGACTCCATTACTGTTAATTATTATCCTGGGAGGTCACAGATTTCCAAATGGAGAGGTGTATCAGCTCACAGTCCTTATTGTGAATTATTATATCACAGTCATTATTATTATTACACTGAACACTGTACCTAGGTGCATTACTGTACTGCTCTAACTGGAAAAGGTCCTCCATTTCTTCCTGCAGCATCTGTGTAGAAGGGATTAGTATGTGAAGGCACATGCTCAACAAAACTACAACAATGCAAGCCCCTGAGTCTTTCACTGTATGTTTTGGCCTTCCCAGGATGATCCTATATGTATTTGAACACAATTTTTGAAGGTCTGCAAAACACAACTGGCTTTGGGTTCTGTGAATCCATTAATCTGTCTCTCAGGTTTGTCTTCCATTGGGTTTGAGAATGGAAGAGAGCACTAGATACAAGCAGAGACTCGGAGATATGAAGAATTCTTTTCCTTAGTGTCACATCTCAAGGCCTTCCCATTTTCTCAGTCAACAAAAGTATTTTACATCTTCCTTTTGTGGTGGGTAAAAAAAGGGCTAAAATGCACTTTGCCTTTCTGAGAAGCCTCAGTGCAGTATATTAGCATGCCAGGAGCATGTTGTCATGCATCTTGTAGTGAACCAGAGCAGTCTGCTTTGAGAAAGTGGGATGGTTGTTTTGGTGACAAATATTCTCTTTAGTTATGATCTCTCCCCAGTTAAACCCAGCACTTCTACCACTGCAGTGGCCCTTACACACAAGGTGATGGAGCTCATCCCTCAGTATTGGTGGAGTGCTTAGGCACTTGTTTATTCTGATTATGTGGCAACTTGGAGATGCATGGATCATGCAAATTCAGCTGTCTAAAGGGGGGACCAGGCAGAGATTTTAAAGGTGATACAATCTACATTATTTAAGGAAAAAAATTTAGTTTTCAAAATGCTGATACTTTCATATTGAGAGATAGTATATTTTCATGATAAAGTAAAATATGCAAATTCAATAATTTTTGAAATGTTAGCAAAAGTGAGCTCTCTGTTAGACCTCTACTGTTATGAAAATGTCCCAAATTAAACTGTGATGAAATGCTGTTGAAAATTCTGAATTTTGTTCCAGATTTCTCATCTGCTGAGCAGAGTAGAGCAATCAATAATGCAACAAGAAGCAAAGCTGAAGATTGCCTACAAAGAGAGCAACCAACAGCTGCAGGTTCTGGACACAAAGTAAGTGCTTGGGAAGCCTTGCTGCTGCCATGTACCTTGGGAGTAGGGCCTCAGTTTTCCCAGTCTGACTGGTAAAATCTTCAGGCCTATAAAAGCAGGAAGCTCTATGAATATGTGTGTTTGCTCCACAGGTATTACAAAAGCTGACTGTCAAGAGGTCAAGAGGGACTTGCTTTCACCAAGAATTCTGCCCCCAATGTGGTTAGGCAATTCTGAAAAGTTGACTAAGTTTCTAGTTATCAGGCAGAACTTATATTAAAGGACACAACTAAGGGGTTTTGTCAGAGTGGCCTGGTGCCCTTCTATAAGAACTGCCTGAAGCAATGAATGCTGGAGGTGACTGTCCAGAGCAGGGGAAAAAGTTCAACGGAAGCAAGCAGGAAGCAAACCACAGCACTAAGTGCTATTGCTTTAAACTGGCTTCAAACATGAATAAAACTGAAATACCTAAATTATTAGTGATTAGATACTCTGTACTACCAGACATGACCAATATAATGACTACATGGGGTCATTATATTCAATTCAGATGTTACTCCTCTACAGGCATTTCAGTCAGTAGCAGTCCTGGTATAAACCATCCCCATCCTCATTTCTTACTGCTTATCACCATCCTCATGCAATGCAGGTTTCACATGTTCACTGGAGGAAAGAAACATTTTCACTGGCACAATCGGTTGGAGTAGAGTTGAGGTGGGTATAGGCAATGCAAGTGGAGCTACAGGAACCAGCACTGTCACCAGAATAAGTGGCTACCAAATCTTTGATACATATGGACATAAAATTTATAATCTGAATGGATAACCAGATTCTGTTTTCAATGTCACAAAGAATTTTCATCTACTATGATTCAAATTGTGTAATGTGTTTCATATAAATTTGCTGTGAACTTCTACCTTTATTTTCTAAACCAATATTACCATAGCCAGTTTAATAGCCTCAAAATTCAAAGGCTCACCTTAATATGGTGTGAAGAATGCATTAAATTGCCATTTTGTGTTTTAATGAACACCCTCATTAAAAAGTCACTGTTCAACCACCAGTTCTCTTTTGTATCTGCTCATTTCTGCTGTGCTCCTAGATTGAAAGATGCTGTTGAGGAGCTCAGCAATCAGATTTTGTCTGCACGGAGCTGGTTGGAACAGGAACACGGAAGGACTGAAAAAGAGCTTGTGCAAAAAATCGACCAACTGTCACTGACTTTTAAGGAAAGCACTGTAAGTTTCATTCAAATGTCCTGTAACACTTCTCAGGAAGCATTCAAAAGCATTATTAATAACTAAGATGATGTAATTGAGATATTATTTGAGTGAGATTTTCAGATAGCTTCATAATATGCCAAAGTCTCTTCATTAATATCAAGTGTAATACCTACAACTTGAGAATCTTTAAATTAACCTGATCACTGCTAAACAGATCAGTATTTTAACCTACACTAATAAAGTAATTTGAAATGATTTTATGAAAAATTGTAATTCCTTACATTTTGAATTCCAGATAAAAGATGATAAATCAGCATCTAGTTCATATTTTAAAAAGGCCACTGTTATTCCTCATGCAAAGTAAATAATTAAAATTCTGTTTCCTGACTCCAGGAAATGAGTGAGAGAGGTATTGAGATGAAATTCAACCAAATGGCAGAGAAAATTGAGAGAATAGAAGAAATGCAGAAGATAACCATGGAGGCACATGAAACAAAACAGACTGAAGAAAAGATAAATATTCGCATTGTCAAACTTCAAAATGAGATCAATGAAGATATAAAAGAAATGAAGGCTGAAGTCAATGCTGGTAGGACCATAGTTACCCAGTTCTTTATTCTGAATTGTGGTGACAGTGATCCACTCATAGTAATATGCAAAATGTCTTTGCTTGTATCAAAGTAGCTTAAATATTTTTGGGGCAGATGCATTGGCTACGCCTGTGGCATTAAGAGGGATTTTTCCACTAAGTGTGAAAAGCAGAGCAATAAGAGGTGACACCCAGCTTAGAAGTGCTCTCCCCAGAGCAGGCACAGCCACAGCTGGGCTGCCATCAGGGCGTTTCTGCCTTCAGCACACAGTTACACCCCATCTCCTTCAGAACTTTTGCTGAGTTCCTAGTGCAAAGCAGAGCATTCTGGAAGTGCATTCTGCTAGCAATGATGTGACACTTTGCTCCTCATGATGAACTAATGTCATTCTCACCTGCAACAGGGTTTGCAGCTATCTATGAGAGCATCGGGTCTCTACGGCAAGTTCTAGAAGCAAAAATGAAGCTGGACAGAGATGAACTCCAGAAGCAGATCCACCAAATGAAGCAGGAGGTTCCAAGATGGGGAGAAGCTGGACCATGACTGCAAGATTTTGTCTGAGAGATTAGTGTTTACCTGGCTAACTAGGCAGACTCTAGTGTTGTTCCAGCCTGTAATGCCAATTACCTGCATGTACCAAATGACATGCTGCTGCTGCTGCTGCTGCTGCTGCTGCACAGGTGTTTGCTCACAGCAGTAAATACAAGCTGTTCTTGGATAACTGGCAAGGAGCCTGTGGAGCTGAGGTGCTGCTTGGCCACTGCACTACCCCAGTTGCTGTCAGGAAATTTAGCACTGTGTAAAACTGGAGTACTGCACTGGTGAAGCTGGCAGCTAGTTTGCTAAAGGCATTCCAGTTTTGCAGGCTTGAACAGGCAGCTATATGCTTTTATATGCACCTGCACCCCTCCACCTTAAAAAAAAGGCAAGTTGCTATCATTTGCTTCATATGAATTTGGCAAGGTTCTCCACCTTGATACAAATTACTTAGTTGAAATCAATGGACATTTTTACAGTGACTTTATCTACTAGTGACTTCCTGGGAAGACAGAATTGGCACTAAACAGACCGATCTTCAAAACCAAGACAACATCAGAAAATCTTCGTTTAGGTTTGCAAATATTCTGTGTGTGAAAATTAGGTAGTGTTATATAATGTAGTTGTAGACTTAGATGATTCATAAATAACATAAGAAACGTCTTACATGGTCTTCAGTATTGTAACCTTTTAAAATAATAACCAAGGGAGCTGACACAAGGTAAAGGATGTATATAGGGTATTTTAGGGTATTTTTTAGTAGGCATGTGTTCCTATCACTTGCTTCAATATATTGATAAAAACTTAGAATGGTTTGAAAGCTAAAGAGAAGGTGATAATCTAACCTAGTCTGGAGACTCTAATGTAAAATAAAATGCAGTTTATGATCTCCTTAGAAATTTTCATTGAAGTAAAAAAATTGATGCATCATATTTAAGTAGATTTTAATAATTTAGCACACTCAAGTTGCTAATTGCATTCCCATTATTTCCAGATAATAATTTCCATTCCCAGAAGAGATTACATATGAAAATCAGCACCCATGTGGCATATTATCTGGACAAGAAAAAAAAATATGTTGTTTTTACTCCTTCATTCATGGCATGATATATTGCTCCTCATGTTTGTAAGCCATGCAGGATTAAACCCTCATGAAAAAATAAAATACTTCAGCCAGCATCCTATTAATTTATACTGTTAACAGTAATTAATACAAAAATTAATATTAATTGTCAGACTTTACAGTATTGTTAATCAATAAATTAATAGGATGTCTCTACACTGCCCTTAATCGACCTTTCATTCAGCTAGTATTGGAAAAATATATTTTTAGTTGGAAAATCAGTGGCCAATATCACTTCCATGAAAGACATTTTGGTCCACAGAGTCACCATATATAAAACAAAGAATTTTAAAAACTGCTTCAAGAACTTACAGTCATTAACGTCAGTAAGTCAGTGTAGAGTGTAAAAATCATGTAAATGCATACATCTTTACAGGATTAACACCTCAGTTTATATTCACTTCCTCTAGAGCTGAAAGTCATTGAAGTCTCAAAGGCACATTAAGCATTTGCAGCTCTGGCTCCCAGCGCTCTCTGATACAAGCCAGGAATACCAGAGGCAGTTTTGTTATCACCCATGTCCTGTGAAATGTATTTACAATGGCAGCTAAGGGGAAAGCCCAGTTCCCTAAAGAGAGACAATTGAATGCTTGTAGATATTTCTCAGGAATTGTCTTTAAAATTCCGTCTTACTTCCTGTGTGTATTCCTATATATTCCTAAATATTTAGCCATGTGCAGTAGAGAAAAGCTATCACAGGTGTTTTATTAAAAAAAAAGAAAAAAGAAAAAAAAAAGACGATAACAAAGAAAGAAATGAAGAGAGACAGAACAAAACTAGAATGATTTTGAAGTTCTGTAATTGGAAGTCTGTACCTGAGAAAATCTGATATGATATGAAGAGCATACAAGGAATCAGAAACATTTATATAGGACTTAATTAAATTGTTTCTCTTGTAAAAATCTTGTGTGATTGATCCAGATAGAAAACAACAGGAAACCCAATCCAATTTTACTTTTTTCTGCCTTGATTTTTTTTTTTCCTAAATCTCAGCTAAAGCAAATAAGCAAAAGTCCAAATAAAATAATACTCAACCTACTGCCAAGCAGTGTCTTCAAACTCTGAAGTGCTAAGTGGAGGGAGGCCCACGTCAACCTAGTCTTGTTGGCATTGTCTGCCAGGGAGTGCTCACATGTGATAAGCCAGTCCTTCAGGAGACAATTTGGAGTGTTTTTGAGCATTGGAGTATCCTCTGGTCATCTGAACACGTCAGGGCAAACCCCTCTCCAGACACAGCACCCCCTCAGGGAACAGCTGTGGAGCCATGAAGGCAGAGCTGCAGACGCTGAGCTGGGCGAGCTTGCTTTTGCCAAATGGAAGCCAGTTCTGAAAACTGACCCCCAGGGATCTTGTGAAGCCAAACAGAAGGAAAGAGCAGTGCTTGGAAGCACAGCTGCCCCTTTTTTTCCTTCCATGCTGATGTCCAATGGGATTCCTGGGATCCAGTCCTTCAGGGACACCAAGGTCCACTTCTGATGGTGGAAATAATGTGCTTTCTTTGCTCAGCACAAGAGCTCATGCTGTGAGTCTGGGTTTGTGCACCAAGTGCAAGCCTGCCAAGCCCACAAAAGGAGCAAGGTAGTGAGGTAGTGTTTGTGTGGATGGCACTTGAGCAGCAGAATGAGACTTGGGAAAGTATAATAGATGTGCACAAAATACTATTTAAATCACAAAGTTCACTGTCACAACCATAAACTCACTGAAAGAAGGACTGGGAGGAGCCTTAGGAAGTCACCTGCTCCATCTCTCCACTTTGAAATAGATCCAACTCTACCTAAAATATTTGCCATAGACACTTCTGTAACTTGCTCATTAGAGTATTTTAAGAATAAGACATTGATTAGTGCAGTCTGTTCCAGTGCTTAAAGAAGATTGCCTTGCCACCCAAACACCTAAACTAGGACAAGACATAATAGCCTTAAATTTCAAGCACAGAGGACACAAAACCTAATTTATTACTTTCTTTCCTGTGTGTTCATTAGTTTTTTAAGGTAATCTGTGTATAACAGATGATTCAAATGAAGGGATATTTGCCCAATATTTCTTAATTTTTTGTCCTTCCTACATCCATATAAAACCCACCAAACCAGCAACACCCAACCCAAAGAAACCAACACCACCAAACACCCAAAACAGCCAAAAGCAGACCACTTGCTCTCATGAAGTTTTAAAATCTTTCTTTTGTCAGCTATTTCACGTGCATGAGGCTTAAATCACTTGCAGTGTGCAGCCCATACTATTCAGTCAGCTATGTAGCACTTAGTGAGTGTCACAAGTTAAACTCATTGGAAAATGTTTAACTGGGGTACATGGCTTTTACATTAGCATGTGATAACACAGTAGAACCATGGTACTGTGCAGTGAGGCCTTGGCTGGAATCAGAATGGTGTCAGTAATTACAGAGCAATTGTGCTGTTTATACTCCTAAACAAACCAAAGGAATGGCGCAAGTAAGAAGCTCAAAGGATGACCCTAACTTCCACCTGCAGTTGTTTATGTAGTAAGTTTTGTGTTGTGGATACCTGTATATTGTGGATATCTTTGTCATTACAATCTGATAGAGTCCAATAGACTGTAGCCATGTTAGAGAAAAGCAGTATGAATGATAATGAAGAACAGTATATTCCTGTAACATCAATTTAAACTGAAATGCAAAATTTTCTTTTCTCAATTTCTGTTTTGTGTTCCACCTCCAAGAGCATCTGGCCATCTGGGGCAGAGTGTTCTCTGTATCTAAGAATTAAAGTGCTCATTAGACATGTCTTCCAATAATGGAAACATCTAATGAGGGACAGAGGACAATCTGATGCAGCCCTCCTGTGTGTAGGGGAGGAATTCCTCCTGTTACACTCCCTGCGGTGTAAGAAATTTGGAGGCAAATTTGAAAGAAACCAAGGAAATTGGGCACACGGTCCCTATTCAATTTGCCACAGGGTGTCACTGTTACTCTTGGCAAGGGAAGGACGGGGCTCAATGAACCTGTGTGATCCGTAGATGCTGCAATCCCACTGGCACGGGGCTGGAAGTATTACCTTGTACTTTGACAAAAGGAAAAAATAAGAATATTCTAAAGACGTCACTCTGTAAAATCACAATAAAGGCAGATTATAATTAAATAAAATATTCTGAGAGTGATTGTGATGCTCCTTTAGACAAGAACGCTGAGTGGGGACCAAATCTCTCTGCTGCCTGTTCTGTCAGCAGAACTCTGGTCAACACAAACCATTAAAAAACCCCAACCAAACTCCCAAACCCAGAAAAAAAAATCGGGGACAGTTCTAAAGCACTGGATCTTACATCATGTACAGCTCAAGGAGCGACATGCCTTTCACACTGCTGCAGAAGAGGCTCCTCCAGCACTGCCTCCTGCTCTGAGACTGCCTTGGCCTGAAAGAGCACAGGACAACCTCAACACTTACTACCAGTGTAGCTCTGAGCACAAAGAGCTGCTCTCAATCCATGCAAGGATTATCTCAACAAATAATACAGTGGAATAGCCTCAAACATCACAAAATATGTGAGAGAGCCGTGACTTTTTTGGCACAGAGCAGTGAAAAAATGCTTTGAGCATCTGAGTACATCAGTGATGTACAGAGAACCAGGATCAAGTTTAAGAAGACAACTGAGCAGAAATTGTCATAGTACAAAAAACCTGAACTGTACGAGAGGGTGAGTAGGAATCGCTGGTGAGAGGAGAAAGGAGATTTGCTCCTAGTAGGAAGTAATTACAATAAAACACATCATGCACTGCTGCACATACTCTGAAGAGTTACTCTTGTTAAACCTGACCTCAGCTTCTGCTAAGGTTCATTTTTTAACACCAGAGCAGTAATTCTGTGTGAGTGAAGTTGAAGCAGACTGTCAATGAAGACATATTTCAGTGCCTGTGCTGTGTCATTGTTGTGCTGCCACTTCCTGACGGTATCAGGACAGCAAGGCCGGCACCCATCCTGCCAGGGAGCCTTTGTGATCCTGCCATCTCTGCCAAGAATAACTCAGAGGTTCAATAATTGCATATTAGAGTATATATACAGCTTCATAAATAACACTGAAATTCCATGTTGTCCATGCTCTTTCATTCCTCACTAGCTTTGAGAATTGTAATTTCAGTACATTCCAAGTATTTTGTCTTATATAAATCATTCAATTCAAGAAAAGTATAATGGTTCACAGCAGAGCTTTTAAAATGCAAATAACTGGAAACAACAAAAGTTAAAACATACTTTATGCCACTGCCAGGCTTTGAAAAGATAAATGCCAGCCTGTTTACTACTATAAATAATAAACCTTGTTCACTTTACAAAGATCTTACGGAGATTGATCACTTTGTATCTTACACAAGCTTGAATATGTGAAGTGCTGTGACCCAATTCCACATATGTTTTCCTTTCTGAGATTAATCTGCCTAAAATGAATGTGGCAGCTCACAGGGTAAACTGCTTGCTTCCCATGCTGCATGTATAACGTCTTATGTTTCACAACAAAAGGGACTGCTGGTCTCTAGTATGGTCTCCTGGTATCTTAGAATCATAGAATCATTTAGTTTGGAAAAGATCTTTCATTAATAGCAAAATCTTAACATTTTGGGTTTCTAGTTATTGTGGACTAACAAGACAAAAAAAATGAATAGTATAATATTATCAGTGTTTATTCTAGTAATATATCTCCCATTTTCCAAGGGAGGGGAGATAAGGAAAATCCAATACTGATATCATGAGACAGAGTCCAGTGGTGGGATAGTGAATCTCCTGATAGATTTTGGGCTAGTTTGGGCCCATTATCTATAGCTATGTGCCCTTTATTTCAGTAAACTACCAGTGGTAAATTAATTATTTACATTTATCAGGCTGCCCAGATTGCAATAATTTCCACACCATGTTAAATTAACAAAAAAAGAGTAAAAAGCAACAAAGGAATTGAGTATTATTCTGACCCTGAGGCCCCACTGCCACCTGATGTCACTATTCTTGTCAGGCAAAGGCAGGCAGGCAAGCTGCATGTCTGCAAGAACTGACAGCTCTGGAAAGGATTTCAGCAGGTAGGAAGCCCCAGGGAAAGTCATACTAATTATTTCACCAAGTCAAAAGATCATGCCTTATGGACAGCACTTGCTAAGACAAATCCACTAACCTGGGCAAACACAGAGATTCAGTTAAGGGTGAGCCTCCTTGAGGTTTTCTGGGGATAGCTGGCACTGCCTGACACAAGTGGGCAGGAACTCCACATGGCAAACACAGCAGGGCAAAAATCCCTCCTCCCCTTGCATTACTACAGCTTGGTTCCCAGTAAAGAACACTAAAGTAGGAGAAACTCCACAAATAAGCCATCTGTCTGGCACACAAGAGCAAAGCCCAGGCAGAGAGCTGAAAAAAACCTCATACATTTAATGTTGGCTCTGAAGCTCCTCCTGCCTATCACTGGCTCCAGAGAGTCTTCACCGAGCTACAGAAGAACAATTGAGCATCTGAGGCAAGATTTAAGCACCAGGGACAGGAATGGAGTCACCTGCACACTGAAATAATCATCTGTGTTTGCATCTGGAAAGCTCAAGGGAATATTATGGCATATTAGGAACAGAACAGCAAGATTTTCAGCGAGAGGATATTGTAATTGTCATTCAGAAGTAGAAGGATAAAGAAGTAAAGCAGCCAGCAATGCTCTCTTGAGAGCCTTTTGCTTCATGAGCAGGCAGCAGCACAAGGGAGGCCTGGAGGAACATTGGCAGAGGGTCTGGCTCTCTGGCCATGTGCTATGAATGTGACTAATTTCAAATGATTAACAACTTCAACTCATGTATACTCTGGCTCACAGAAGCATATAGTGGTCAACACTGAAATGTCTACACATCTTTACATGTGACATCTAAAATATATCTTATATTTTGCATCTAAACAAATTTGCCACTTTGTGCATGATGAACCTGGTTTTCATGAGCACAAAACATATTTTAAATGCTTGGATCACCTGGGCTGTCAGATACCTTTCTGTAACTCTGGTTTTAATTATACTACTGGCCAGCAACCCCTAGACCCCAAACATGTTTTATTCCCCCTAAGGTTTCTTGTAACAATCAGTCAAATCCCCATCTCTGCACAAGGTTAAGGAAAAAAAAAAGGTATGAGAGATATCAATGGCCCAGTTTGGTACTGACAAGAAAATGCTGCAAAATAGTGTTCCAGACTAATTTTTTTCCTTTACTCAAGGCAATTTAATTTGTATATTAATGGACTCTGGTTAGCCACTATCTTTAATTCACCCACTGTGGGATCTGATGGTTTCAAATTCCCCAAAGCTGAAGAGCTCTGTAAACATGCTCTTGCTGCACTCTAGTTATGTGTAAGCAAACCAATACAACTTTGCTGATAAACAATTGTCATGATAAAAAATGGTGAAACAATGATCAGTTTTATAATATCCCTGTTGGATAGGGATTATAACAACTCATTAACCTGAGTAACTGCACACCATTAATTTTAGTCATGTCTCAAGACTACACAGTGGAGCTCAGTGTAACAGTCACTGCCAGCTCCTGCGTACCAGCATTAACCATCCTCAAACACCAAACTTTCAATTAAACCATGGCAGTAAGTAAATGCTATTTATACAAAGCTTGCAGCTTGACTGTTTTACAAATGAGTATGTGGGAAGCAATGTGAAATATCAACTGATAGTTAATATTTAAATCACTGCTCATTTACACTTAAGGCAACTTTCATTGCTATTTGCAGAGAATTTCAAAGTTTGGAATTCTGTGATTCATTTCAAGAACTTTTACAAATAACACCCTATTATAAAGGAAAAAATAAAACCAACTTGTGATGGAAAAACTTTCTCCCAGGAGAAAAGAATGTTTTTTAAAGATGGCAATAATTTTTTTACTCATAGAAAGAACAGGTTTTTTTGGTCTGTCTTAAAAAGCATTCAGGAAGGGGAATGCTTCTGTCCCAGATGCTTAAACTTACAGAATTCATCCATTGATTGTGCATAGGATAATCTGCAGTTAGAAATAACAATGCCTTTGCAATGTCATCATTCACCCAGAGGGTGGCTGGGCACTGGAAGAGGCTCCCCAGGGCAGTGGTCACAGCACCAAGCCTGCCAGTGGTCCAGAAGCATTTGGACAATGCTCTCAGACCCATGGGGACTCCTGGGGCAGTTCTGTGCAGGGCCAGGAGCTGGACTTGATGATCCTTGCAGGGCCCTCCAGCTCTTATATTCCATGATCACAAACTTTAACTAGTGGCAGTTTATGCCATACACATAACTATGCCTTGTTATTTAGACTCAGTTCCACCTGCAATGCAAGCATCGATTGAAACAATCCAACTCGGTTTTCACAGTGAATTTTGAATCCATTTCTATAGGGCACAGACAGACAGACACGGATGCCTTTAGCACAAATGGAGAGAGAGTAGCACACTGACGTCCTGCAAGTATTCCCAGTATTTAGTCACCAGTCTGCCTTGGACAGCTCTCCACCCATGTATTGCTCTTCTCAGAGCCTACTCCAAGTTTCCCACACGTACCTACCAGGCACCTTAATGAAACTGGGGAGCTCACAGGCTAGAGCAACAGCTTGGGATGAATCTGGGTTCCTTTTGTTAGTTCCTGATCGCTAAAGTAATGAAGAGGAGATTGAGAAGCAGAACTCTGCTAAATATTTTACCAAACTTCATTTCGATCCTATTTTGCTTCAATTTAATGGAATTTTCCTAAAGGAAGACTCTCTAGAATCATGTGGTTCTAGCAAGATGTTCAAAGAGAAAAATTCAAATCCTACCTGGCTGTCATCTTCTTCCAACTTCCTTTGGGTCTCAGCCCCATCTCTGAAAAGGAGATTCCAATTTTTTTCATGGTCTATGCAGTCCCTGTGGAAGAAACTGGATGCATTGAAAATATCTCAATAATTCTCACTGGTTTATGAATCACAGGAGAACATTTCCTAAATTATTAACCTGAATATGTGCTAACACAAACAATAAGATGCTGTATGAATTCCCAGATGTGATTAAAACAAAAAAGAGAAAAGAACCCCAAAATCAGCAGTTCTGCAATTGCTTACTTTCCTAACAAACATAGCTAAAGTTTAATCCTTTCACTAAAGATAAGCCATATTAGCTAAGCAGATAACCAGTTCAACTCAAAAAGGGGAAAGAAGCTGAATGTATATATATAAAAAAAGAGTGCCAACACTCTAATAAAGCCAATGCTCTCAAGACATCATCTCTATCTCTTCTGCTCCTGTCCTTAATCCTAAACTCCAGCCAGTCTCCCTCAGGTGGGAAACCTGACAGCATCTTGCCCTTTATCATGTGGGCACTTCCACATTCACAGAACAACTCTATTTTCTCCTCCTCCTAAAGGAATCCTGTCACTTCCTCTTCAAAACTAGGAAAATGCTGCAATGAAAGTGGAATTTGGGGCTGAATCTAGCAATACAATGCACAAGCACACTAACTGTACACCAGGATAACCAGGAGGAGCAACCCTAGAGCAGCTCAGGACGAGTCTGAGGCACAGAAGGATTTGCTGGGCTGGTCAGGAGTGAGCAGCAGCAGTGAGGTGAGCAGTGAGCAGCAGCAGTGAGGTGAGCAGTGAGCAGCAGCATGGCCCTGCCAGGCTGCAGGGCAGTGAGGCAGGATCACACTGACAGGGCAGGGGCCAGGCCTGTGCCACCAGAGAGCCCCAAGCAGGCTGCAGCACCTGGGCCTGCCTTCCACACAGCCTGCTCAGCTGAGCTCCCTCTGCCAGGGAGAGCAGAGGAAACTGTCCTTGTGACACATCCCAATTTATTATTTATTTTATTGCAAAGAATAAAAGGCAGTGACCTGCTTAGAAAACTCACTTTTAGGCATTCAAATTTATTTGGTCCCTCTAAGAATGAAGTTCCCAGGCAATCAGAATTTCTTCAGAAGGTATGACATCGGCTCTAAATCACTACAGGGCTTTAAAAAATATACTATTACTAACATTTTCTTATGATCACCATCATGGAAACATTGACATTTTTGCATTATAAAAATCAGTACCACAGACAATCCATCAACAAACAGATAAATTAAATTATTACTCAAAATATTTGAGCTATCTCAGCTACTTACAGGCTATCCTTGCAGGCTGGCATTAGCAACGTCATTGTTGCCTCTAACCTGCCACATTGCATTATCTTCACAATTAACTGGGAATCCAGAAGAACAATTTGACCATGAAAAAAAGATAGCCTTGAATTACAGCCATTAAAGAGACCCATGGAATTTTTATTGATGCATCCCAAAAGGTTTAATAGGAGTAATAGCTTCAAATGAAAATTAAAGTTTCCTTATGTAAAGTAGTGAAAGCAGAAACACAGTTTTAGGTAAGTAGATGTTTTACAGAGAGAGCAAAACCAGACAAATCTCTGAAAGTTTGGTTTCATTAAAAGGCATCTGGGTATCCAAACATCTCTGATTAAAAATGAACTTGAAATGAGAAAATAGAAAGCTGCTGTAAGCTTTTTTTTTTATTTGCCTGGCTCAGATAACCATAATTTTTCTCATGCTCTCATAGCATAGCAAACAGATCAAACTCTAGACCAACAGAGTTATAAAATTAAGGCTTTCACTTTTTATATCTGCCCTAGCAAGACGTGCAGAAAAAGATACTCCTAGAGCTGTGTGAGGCAAAATTCTCTCTGAACACAAGAAGACATTCCAAATATGTTGGTCTAATTGGTAGGCAAATTTCAAGTCAGATTTTAACTTTATTTTTTTCATATTTTTAAACTTCTAATTAGTCATTAAAATAATCAGTAGTCTAAAATTTCTCCCGCAAAACAAATGCTTAAGCAAATTCCTGAAAGCTTATCCAAGCTTGAAAAATCCTCCTACCTAATTAAAAGTATTGAAAAAAACAGACAGTTGCTTCCTCCTTCTCTGTCCCAATTCTCCTGTTTTTCATCCTGTCATAATAAAAAGACATTTTAGAAAAAAATTGTCCATAATAAATGTATGAACTATCTGTGGTCTTTTAAATCTAGCTCAAGAAAAATACACTGAAAGCAGTTTGCATTCACTCATGACTAACAAAACCCCTTTTGATGTTACTGGGAAAGAGAGAAGTTTTATTTTGAGAGCTAACTATCACCAGAATCAAAGGCAGGTCTAATACTGGAAAAGTCTTCCCTGTGTGCCTGTGTGCATTGTGACTGCTCACCCCCAGCTGGCTCATGAAATGGCTCCTTAGACATCTGTGCTGGGGCTGGTTTTACTCAGTTTTTACTCTGTCAGGTTCTCCAGCACTGAGGAGACAGATGAGTCACAGATGACCAAGGGCTGTATTTCCTATGTGCCCCTGAATATGTGGCTACAGGACATTCATTCACCAGTGCAGCAGCCCCCTTCTCTGGCTGGTCAGCAGGGGCTTGTGTTGGGGGAGTGCTGGGTGCTGGGGGCTTGAGATGTGCTTTGTCACCTCCCTGGCAGCACTGCTCCCTGAGCCATGCTCCTGGCACTCAGTACACCCACCTACACTGGCTCTGCAGCTGCTGCAATGGGGAGAGCAGCTGGGCTTTGAAACCAGCAATGAGAGGGAGAAGTCCCACCGACGGTGTCACAATAGCAGCAGAAGCCCAGCTGGAAGAGGGATCCACTCCTCCCACACACTTGGCCATCCCAGCAAACCTGGGAGCCAGCAGGCACTTTCTGCTGCTCACATTTGCTGTGTTTGGGAAATCAGAGCACAGCTGCTCCATGCTGTGCTGCCCATGTGGAAAAACACAGCCTCCATTCCTGAGCATGGCAAACCCACAGCCCATCTTCAGAGCTCCAGAAACACCAGTGAAGTGTATTTCTATAATGGATTCAGATAAAATAGATAATATCTAGTGTTTTGAGTTGTTTGTTGTGAATTTTCCATCAAACCTGTATTTAAAGTAGTTTTAGTTCCTCCTCCAGAGGTCCACAGCTTTTCATCAATGGAACAATCTAGTAGCTGCTTTGAGAATTCCTTTGAGCCCAGCAAGGAATCTCATTTTTTATATCTGCCCGTCTCTAAAGGATCCACAGACTCCAAATATGCTGTGTTCTGACAACAAAAATTATTCATTTTTGTTTCCATTCTCTGAATGCTCCCATTTGCAACAGTTTCCATGCAGGACTGTCACCAGCTGGCTGGAGAAGCATTTTGCACTGAGCCATGACTGGCTGCCACTCTCTGGTGCTGAGAGCAATGAATTCCTCTCTGGATTCCTCTCTGGATTCCTCTCTGTCTCCAGCGATTCACCAGAGCATTTCCCCTCTGTAGCCCTGCTGCTTCTCAGTGTGCTGTGCCAGTACAGAGGGGCAATTAGAGAAAGCACAAGGTCTCACTTCAAATAGAAGATGACAGGTGATGTTTGCTGCTGCACATGCTTGAAAAACATCAGCTTCACCAGTGACTGGTTAAAATAAATCACACAAGGACTGGACTGATGTCCTTAGTTGCAATACTGAGACTTTGCAGGAGAAGTTAGGAAGGAATATTAGGGAGTGCTGGTTTTATGCAAGGTAAGAAATACAGTTGGAAATTTGTAATCCATGCATTATAAGACAAGAAATAAAAAAAAATTCTTTCTCCCCAAAGCCAGATTAAAAATGTGTTTGATGAACTTAAACTTAATCATTAGGATTCTAAAGACCAAAATTCAGTATTCTCTGGCAGATGAGGGCATCCTAACTGGTGTTCCTTTTAGAAATCTTGGCTGTAGAAATTTGGCTTTGCAAGATTAAACTGTCTCATATCCCCTGCCTCAAATAAATGAATTTGCTCTCAATTTTGCTACAACATTCTGTCTTTGAAAGGGGTTGAGCTTAGCTTTATGGTCAAAAGCCTTATTAGAATGGTCTTTACAGACCAAGTGATCATTTTTGTGGAATTCATGTTATCTATTTAAATTGCAGCAGATGGGAAATTTTTCAGGAAAGAAAAATTTCCAGTGTGTTGCTTTAGGACAAGAAAAATAAGGTTGATCTTCAGATGCTTATAAATGAGGATCTGTTAAAGCTGTAGGCCTAAAATGCAGATTTCCTATCAACTTTAATTAGCTTCTGTAAGCCCTAAATTGTGTAGTTATTTAAAATTAACCAGGGTGAAGAAAAGCAGTTTTGTCAACTTTCTGTTATTCACACTCATCCAAAAAGATGGCCAAGCAACTCTGTAGTGTGACTTGTATGTCAGTGAGAAATGAATGCCAAGCCCTGAAAATGCATCACAAGGACCTGACAGAGGCTGAAATGAGAGGAACAAGAATTCCTTACACAGAAATCAAAGTGCAAACGTGCTGAGCGTGATGTCAATGAAAACATGTGAGATTTCTTTGGCAGAGAAAAGCACCTGTCAGGTAGATATGCTGAGAAATCTCTGTAGTTACAGCATTTGAGATGTTTCATTCACAGGAACACAGTGGTGCTGCCACTGCTGTTTAATATGCTCACGCTTTAATGTGAGTGTATGCCAACAGTAATAAAAGACAAATATGAATTTTGAAAAATGCTTGCATGACAGAAATGACTATAAGTCTTACTCATTAGTTATGCAGTCATTAGGCAAATTTGACAAATCCTTATTCCTCACATCTGAGCACTGTTCAGAAATACTCTCTGTAATTACTTTTTACAAAGTGGCAGGGCAGAAGCTTTGTTGTTTTTAAACAACAGAATAATCTGTGCTCTTCTTTATCCTTCCCAACAGATGACAATTTGGGGAATGGATCATTTTCTGGAAGTCACATACTGGTGTAGGAACTAAGAATTTGGGAAAGACACTGCCTTTGTGAACCTCTGTGCAAATTAGCATGTAGAGAATATAAAGTTCAATCAGAAAATTAACCATATTTCAGATCATTAATTCATCCTTCAATAGAAAACTCAACATCAAAACTACTTGCTAACTCCTGCAAGGAAGAACCATATAATGTTTCAGGACATTTTACAGAAAAAAACCAAGCTCATCACATGTACATTCTCAATCCCTGAGACTACTCATCGGGCATAGTAAACAACAGAGAATAATGAATAACATGGGATGCAATTACTAGAACTATCTAAAAAGAAAAAAAAAAAACAGTAAACAAATAAAGAGGTATTTTAATTCAAATAATATTGAAGAAAATGTGGGCATCTAACATGTGCTGTAAGCTACCATTTAAAATCCTAGCCTACTTTACCTATTTCTCTAAAGAGAAGGAAAAGAAGATTATTTTCTGATATAGAGACCCAGGTCATTGCAATTGCACAATAATTAGATCAAAGTCAGAAAGTGCTGCAGTCACTGTAGGTGGACACAGTACAAGATGGTCATTTCTTCACTATCAGCCTCTTCTCAGGGCTATTTTATCATCTTCTGCCACAGCAGGAAGATGCACGATTTTGTTCATCTGCAAATCTATTCAAAGAGAAAAAGAGAATATTTCTCTTTTTCAGTTCTGGAATATCATAAACCTTGGGCAACTGCAACATCTGGTAATGACTGCACAAGTCATTCTGAACATTCTTCAGTCCCTGGCTCTTTTCATTGACCAAGGCTCAAGATTAGCCTTGTAATCTGGACAAGGAGGACAATCTGGGTATAAACAAGCATCTTACAGTCATGGTGAGGGTCTCTTACATAGACACACTAATTCAGAATCCTGTAGCTGTTTCTCTAGCAGCTCTGTGCCTCTCTCAGACTCAAAATAGACCTGAAATAGCACTTAAGTCTTTTGCACACTGACTTATTTACTTCTTTGCTTGTCAGATAAAGGAGCAATAGACAGCACAGTGGTACTAGATGCACACTATTAGCACACACATTTTCTATGCCTGACCTTGATATGTGTGACCTGATCTGTGCATAATGTTGTGTCCTTGAGCAATTGGTTATTCACAAACAGACACACAACTGGCTGTTTCTAATCATGCCCCAGTATGTGAAAACAAACAGACATTAAGGGCTCGTTTACTTTCTGGCAAACACCCAGCTGTGTTGGGAAGGTGTGCTGGGGGACCTACAATGGTTTCTCGGGCCTGTAACTGTAAAGTGAACTCCCATTCATCACTATGTCTAGAAAGTTATCGTGTAGGGAAAAGAGCTGTCTCCAAATCACCTGGCTATCCAGCAGAGAGAAGAATCAAAGCTGAGAGAGGAGTGGGTATTGCCTCCGGTGGGCCCTGCAGGCAAAGAAAGCCTCTGCTGGCCACAGACTGTATCGCTTGCTTTGAAGTTGTAAGCACAAAATTCTACAGAGATAAACAGTGCCATAAATAAAGGCTTGTAGAGGACTTCAGTAATTTTTTTTAACCTTTCTTTGCTAGTATCTACACAATATCTATAAGTGTTTGTGAAATTAACTTTTATTAGCCAGGATGTCTACAGAAAGCAGATAAGACTTTTTCCTGCCATTTGTGTGCATTCACAGCAGAATCTCTGACTTAAAAGGTAAAACCTTTAGTAAGAATGCACCTGATTGAACAGAGTTTAATCAAGGAGTTGAGGTGCTGATTGCTATTAAAGAATATCAAAAGAATTCCTGAAGTGCCTATAAATTTCAATCTTCTAACATCAGATGAAAACAAGACTGCCGCAAACCATAAAAAACAAGACTTACAAAAGAAATAGTTAAAAATTATTTCCTCACTTATACTACAGGAATTTGGGGGTTCAGCACCATCCCCTGAAGATTTTACCTTTTGAGACCTTGGGCCCTGCATGTTGTTGACCCTGTGTTCATCACGGAGGAGTGAAGCACTTGTCAACAAAGCCAAGTGTAAAGCAAAAAAATGAGCCAACAGTAGAGGTCAGCCGTGAACTATAGATTTCCTCTCCAAATTTCTTGCCTGAACAATTCATGCTGTTTACTGAACACCCAAAAATATCTGGGACACCTATGCCAAAACAGCAGTGAATAACAGTAGAAGAAGAAAAGAAAACGAGTCCTTTCCAAAATGACACAAGGCAAAAACCCAGATACTAAGAGCACTGCCACGGGAAGGCTGAAGTACAAATGAATAATAACACTTGTTTTTTCTGCTAATAACACAGAGCTCCCCTAGCAACTTGCTCTTCTCTGCTGCCTGGTCCAAAAAGGTCAATATCTTATGGAAAAAAACCCAACCAAAACCCAAGAAACCACCAGCTATTACTTGGCTTTTGGAGAGTTAGCTTTACCACTTGCTGGTTTGTACTACCCCTCGGTAAAGTTGTCTGGCATGTTGGCTCATTTGAAAAAGGGAAGGTTTCAGTCCTGCTGTATGTGACAGCTGGAACACATGATGTGCCAACTGCTGAACTACTCAGGTTGCCCCAAGATGCATCTGCTTTTGTGTTCAACATTTAAAAATACTTAAACAGTAGCCACATTAAGTAGGTCAGTGCTTAAACCAAAAGAGATAACCTGGATTTTTAAAGCTGAAAACTAACATGGGCTAAATAAACTGCTGTTTGATGGTCATTTGAAAAACAAGCACTTAGTTACCCCTTGCAAATGACAACATTCTCAATACCATTCTTAAGTGCAGCTGCCTAGGACAGTCATTTAATGTAGCAATTGGATTTGAAGGGCAAGGATTTGGACTGAAAGAAATAACCCATCCAGGGTGTCAAAATTGTACTTAAAGCTGCAGATGGGAACCAGACAATCAACAAAATGCACTGAATTTTCTAGGCCTGCTTTCCAACTGTGGGGCATTATACCTGTACCAGGCAGGAGCTCAGCCACCATTTTACTGTCATGTGTTTGGTAAGCACTAAACGCAATTTGCCACGGCTTTTTTTTCCCATACCTAAACAAAACATCCAGCACCTGAGCCCCCAGCCCTGCATCTCTGTTGGGGATTGTGGCCACTGCTCTCCACCCCGAGATGTGACCTAAGCCAAGCTGCTGGGTGAGGCCAGCAAAGACTGGCCCTGCCCTGGCCCGTGCCCTGGCTGCCTTCCCTTTCCGCTGCCCTCCTGCTCGGGGCACTCTGCTGCCCTTTGAACTAATTCACGCCTCCCAGAACAGCAGCAGCCGCCGCCGATGGTGAAGGAGAATGACCTGTGCCGAAGAGGGCCAGGGAGCGGCTGATGCCCTTCGGCTTTTGGGGCACCGCGGGCAGGGTGTGCCCCCCGGGCCGGCTCCCCTCCCCTGCTCTCCCGCCCCGAGCAGCCGGGGCTCCCCGCGGTGGGCTCGGGGAGGGCAGCGGGCGCGGGCGGGCGCGGGCGGGCGCGGCTGCCGGGCAGGGGAGGGGGCCGCCCCCGCTCTCGGCTCTATAATGCCGGGGCCCCCTCGCCCAGTCGCGCCGCATCGCTCCGGCTGCCGCAGCAGCCTGAGAGCGGCTCCGCTCCCTCCCCTCCGGCCCGGAGACGCTCGAGGATTAGGGAAGGGAGGGAAATCCATCAGGCGAGAGGCAGGTCGGGGAGGCGGGCCGTCAGCATCCCTGCGCTCCGCCCGGGCCGGCGGCGCCGTAGGGCGAGCTCCGGTGCGGGCGCAGGAAGGGGCCGAGCTGCCGGAGGTGCCCAGGGCGCCGGCGGCTCCCAGCGGCCCGGATCCGCGGCTGCGGGCTGGCGGGG
>JAYDZK010000025.1:14697341-14741809 GCA_034509185.1 Euphonia xanthogaster
TGCGCGGTGAGTGGGCGCCGGCCCCGCGGGCAGCGCCGGGGCGGGTGGGTCGGGGCTGCCCCGC
Organism: Euphonia xanthogaster; assembly: GCA_034509185.1. Classification (NCBI taxonomy): domain Eukaryota; kingdom Metazoa; phylum Chordata; class Aves; order Passeriformes; family Fringillidae; genus Euphonia; species Euphonia xanthogaster. Next base: position 14,697,406 of record JAYDZK010000025.1, read on the forward strand.
GTGCTCCCGGCAGGGCGGCTCTCCGGCCCCGGCCGTCCCCTTCTGCCCTCTGCCAGCCCCGCCGCTGCGGAGGGCTCGCCCCCGTCCCGGGCCGCACTGAGGGCTGGCCAGCGCTGGGACCTGCCGGGAAGGGACACGGGAGAAGGACGGTGGGGATGGGGGACCGAACTCAGTCAACGGACTTAAATGGTGGATGTCCCAGGGCAGAGGCTGCGGCTTTTTGTGGGGAGAGTTGGGGACGAGAAAATCGGGAAGAGGGAGGTCGGTCTGGAGTGGGACAGGGAGGTCTCACATCCAGAGAACCTGTTCCTACCCTGTCGCACATTCCCCTTCATTCGAAAACTGCCTCTGTCCCTGGTCTACGCTGTTCCATTCATGCAGACCTGCTCCTTCTCTCCACAGAAAGACGGCAGAATAAGCATCCTCCCTGGATTTGAAGTGTAAAAGGAATAGAAATCCCCAAAAATTAGCATGTATATTAATGTGGTGTCTATCATCTCTGCCAGGAACACCGTACCTCACTTCATTTATAACTGCATGAACAGAGAACAAAGAGGAGTGTACTTGCCCCAAAGAGTTCTCTGTCTGAAGGAGCCCGAGAGCAGTGCTCAGTCTAACCTGTGGCCATTTTTCTCCTATTGTCTTGCTGATGCCTTCTGCCGTGTTTCTGTTCTGCTTTTCTGGTTATAGCTATGTCAGGACAGGTGTCAAATCACAGCTACTCTATTTCCTCTTCATCACTTGCTGCGGGACCGAAGGGTGCATACATTGAGAAAGCACCATTAGCATTTAAAATGTATCACTCCTGGCCAGTCAAGAAATGATCCAAGAGGCAATCCCCCTTATAGGCTGGGATGAACATTTGTGATTAGGATTTTGTTATAGTAGCTAATGAACTATTTTAAATACAGAGGCATTTTTTCTGGGAATGCAGCAGGTGTAATAATAGATACATAGTATCTGATAGGAGTGAAAAAGCATGCCTGAGCTTTTTCTTATGTAGAATCCTTATTATTTATCTTTTTATTCCTGTGCCCAAAGAATCTCTGCAAGGAGAGTTCCAAAGGAAGCTTTACAAGGAGCTGCTGAAAAATTACAATCCGTTGGAGCGACCAGTTGCAAATGATTCCCAGCCACTCACTGTCTATTTCACTCTCAGCCTCATGCAGATCATGGATGTGGTAAGTCTGTAACCTTCTAGGAAACTGTTTTAAAGGGTGGATTTTCCCTTCCTAGAAGGGACATTTGAGATAGTAAAGGAAGATTACAAGAAATTGGAAAGCACAACTAATTCAAGACACAATGTCAAATTTTGTCTGCATCTTTAAAGACCTAAACTTAGAAGTACAATCTACCTCTTTCTTAGATCTCTTCTCAGAAATTCCAGCATTTTTAGCATTAGAAAATATTTCAAGGGGAGCTCAAAATGCACACTTTGCCTTTCAAATCCTTAACTGTCCTTAGAACCAACAAGCAGCATAGTCTGGGAGGGGTTTACAAAACCAAAGTTTTTGATTTCTGGTGGTCACTTAAGAGCTGCCTATTTTGGAAGATGGAGGGGAGAGGAAATCCTGACCAAAATCCAAGTTGTGTTATTTCCTTTGGTATGTACACAAGATTGCTACATTCTATATGCTTAAATAGCTACTGTATTTGCAACCACACTTGATTGGTATATCAATAGGTATTCCTGTGCTGTGCTTCTACAATGCACTGCAGCATCTTTTTGGGTTCAAAAAGCTTAAATTATGACTAATTTAAGCTTCACTCTGTCACAGTGGCACAGAGATGCAACCCAGCATATAAGTGTGTTTACAGTATTTGTTTTTACTGAATTCAACTAGCTATGACAACTAATAAGGAAGTTATAGTCTTAAAAATGTACTTAACTTCAAAATTTCATTATCTTCCCATCAGATGCCTAATGTTCAAGACAGAGAGTTAATTTCTTCTGGAGTTGTCAAATTTAATTAAAACCCATACAAAATGAAAGGAAAATATGCACAGATCACTAGCCAATCTGGTTGCAGTCAATGACTGGCAGTCTTGGCTAATATGATTCAAAAGGGAGCTTTTGATCCTATGTGCCTGTCCAGAACCACACTTCACAGTCAGAAACCTTAGGTATTTTAACTGGCTGTTTAGTTACAGCTCATTCTGCTTGCCATAAAACTCACTGCATTTCTTTCTCTGAGATCTGGGATTGACAGCCAAAGAAAGAAACCAACCATGAAGTAAATTAGGCTTCATGCTATAAAACAAATGAGTTTTCTTCATTGTCAACAAGAAGCAAATGCTGGTGGGAATGACAGCTACTTGCAATAACAATTACTGGTTTAACAAGCTAGAAACAAAACATGTCACCATCACACTTTCCTGTAGTTTATATATTCACTTTAATGGCTTCTCAGCTGATAGCCACTGAGTCTAATTGGGAGTTAGACCTCTCCAGAGCCAATCCATCAAATCCCTGCCAGAACAGATTGAGCCAGGCTGGATCCTGATTGCTGCTATTCCTTAGGTCAAGTCTCTTCCATTCCACTCTGACTTTGCTGACAGGAAAAGGGAGACGGTATATGAAATATTTTCTAAATACAATGGATGTTTCCTACCTTGTATTTCTACCTGTCCTATTAAAACTAGAAATTTTCTACCCCATGGTTTCAGATATGTTTTTCTTTTAATGGTATTGTGCATTAATATGCATGCTAGTATCAGCAGTACATAATGAGGGATCTGTAAGTGCCAATTGCCCCAGCTTAGTGTAGTTCACTAGGAAATAGAATTAATTAATTGTCTAATGAGAACGAAAGCTGACATAGTAAATGATACAAAATGTTTCTAAATGGGGAAGAAAAGCAGGGGCAGCATGAGAAAAACACAGTTTGTGGATATATTACTGGAGAGAAGAACTAGGAAACTAAGGGAGTGCTTAGAGAAGAAGTAGGAGTACATGGTAGGCCTGAGATACAGCAAAATAATTCAGAAGAGAGGTGGAATTTAGATGGAAGAGGATGGGATGCAAAATGGAAAGTAAGAGGTTTGAAAGAGTGGACTTCAAAAAGAAAAATCTTAAGAGAAAAAGACTACAGCATACCTTAGAGGAAGGAGAGGAAGAAGGGCTAATGGATGGTCATAGCTTCAGCACAATGTCAGTAAAAATAAAGAATAGGATGTAGATAAGCTATTTATTTTTCTCTACTTTCCACCTCATGGAGACCCCTCAGTCTGCACATAAAACTGGTCTTTAGGTTCTGTTTTTCTGGTATTTTTTTCATTGCTGTCATAGAATCTTAACCTAATTTAGGCTTAGGAAAATTTCCAGCATATATAGTTTTGAAAAACAGATTATTGAAATATTCTGATATGATATAATTTCCACACTGAAAAAAATTACAGCCACCACACTTTGAAACACTGTATGGAGGTAAATACCTTCTAACAGTGTTGTTTTCTCTTGTAACATCCCTCTCAATAATAGTATCAGAGGAGAACATTCAGCCACTGCCTCTTGGTTTGGAGACAACACTAGGAATAGACACAGCAGCAGTGCTTTTCCTACTCTGCTACATCTCATACAGAATAGTGAATGGCGTAGAAAAACAAATGCAGGGAGCATGAGGGTGTGAGGTTTGTGCCTAGCCTAGCATTTTTACAATAGACATATCTGTATCAACTGTAAGTTGATACAATTCAGAGAAAGTATCAGAGGGTATTTCATCCCCAAAAGTCAGAAGATGAAACCTTACAAGTTAAGTGGTCACAATTTATACTGCAAATGACTGCTCTGGGACACAAGCATGAAGAACTGGAATACACTGAGGTATATAGTGATACTTAAACACAATTTTTACTGCTACCTAAATGAGTAGCAAAATCACAATCTTATTTTAGTTTGGACAGGGCCTCTGGCAGTCATCTTGTCCACTCCCCTACTGCAAAGATGCCTGAAATGGGTTACTCAGGACTGTGTCAAGTGCTGACCACTTGACAGCCTTCCTGGCTCCTGTCCAGGAGTTTCCACAACCTTCCTGGGCAGTCAGTATTCCACTACCATCATGGTAGATTTTTCCTAACATCTAAGCATAACTTCCTATTTTTCAACTTGGGAACAGTACAAAACAATTCTAGAAAAAAATGAGACATCTTTCATTCAGGATAATAATAATAATAATAATAATAATAATAAAGATACTTTTGGTGAAGTATCCCAGATTTCTTGACCATTTGCAGCAAGGTGTGTATATTTCTGAATAGCATAGCAGAAAGCTAGAGAATGAAATCCTGGTAAACCCACATGTCAGAACTCTTTGAGGGGCTGTCAGTGGTTCACTTTCAATATATAAGGTTTTCAGCTTTCTGTCTGGAATCTAGAATTTTTACCAGCTTTCCATATGGAACTTGGGGCAGCACTTTGGGAGTGTCCTAAGCTGATCTCAGCCTTTGCTACTGAAGAAATCTGAGTTCTGGGCTCATGCTCTCACAGCTTTGACTTGCACCACTGCCTCTCTGAGTGAGAGTTACCTTATCCTTTTTTGAGGGGTCAGTTCTCTACATGACCTGTACTTTGGGTTTAGATTAGCTTAAACTGCTCACAAAACTACCTGTGGTGGTTCTTCACTTAACATGTCACATGTTTCAAAAAACACAAGGGAGCTCTTTCTCTGATTCAAGTTGCAAAACTTGGGAGAATGCTGGATCAATACCATCTTAGCTTGTGACTTCTTCACAAGACTCATGGTGACAAACATTTTGGTGGGTAGGAGTGTGACCATTTTGGTCTACTCTGATCATAAATTAGTTAATTTTTTAGAATCAACATTTAATAATTTATTTAAGAAAGTTGAATTAAGCTACTTATCTACATGAATATTCAAATTCTTACTTATTTTGCAAAAGACTACTTAGGAATCTTTCATGGTTCTTGAAGACACTTGCTGGCTAACTAAACAATTTACTACACAACAGTTTTTGCTTATTTTCCAGTTTCTTCTGTTCCCTTTTTTAAAAATTTCTAGTTAGGGGAAAGAAAAGCACTGAATAGTTGTTTGTATGTAGTAAGCAGCAGCAGAATCTCAAGGGAAATCCTGTTCCTTTAGGCTGTTCGAGTCACTTGTGCAGACCAAAGGATAAATGAAAGCATGCAAACTTTCTTACATTTATCTGAACTTAGTCAAAGTTTGCTTATCCTACATTGCCCTTGGTTACTTGCATGACTTAGTTTTATCTATTCAAGGGCTTTTGTCCTTGTTTTGTTTTACACAGTGACGTGATCCAGCTGACTACAATGACTTACATACAAGGCTTTGCAAAGCCTCTGCATAAGGATCTGCAATTCAGTATTTGCAATCCAATACCCCAGACCCACTGGGCAAGACAGTAATGTCAAATATCTTGAAATTTTGAAAAGAAAATTATACTGTCATTCAAAGAAGCATAACAGCTTCTGTAAAGAAACAGACTATAAAACAAACATCATGTCCGCCAAAAAAGGGGAAAAAAAAAAAGAAAAAAGAAAAGTTTAAATCTGGAAAAGGAATAAAACCAACCAAATCAAGAGGCTCATTGAAAAATGGTGCTAATGAAGTTCTTAAGCTGTTTATCAGACCTCAGCAGCCTCTTTGCAAACAATGGCTGTGGCAGAAGCTCATCAGATCTGCATTATTCTTTTAATTTTAGCATTCATTAGAAAATATCTCTCTGAGCTTTATTTTCTTCTCAGTTTGCTGCTTGAACTTTTTTCCCCACCATGCTAAAGGGAGAAGCTGTTTGCAATTTCATCTTGCAGCCATTTCCATCCCACCATAACTTATTCCTGAGAGTTTAGAAAACTGGAAAGGTGCTGGGATATGCCTTCTGATATTTTTAGTTAGTTTAATAGCATGAAAGTTACTGGATTATAACAGAAAACAGAGTATTCTATTTTTCCATGAAATCTGAAGAACAGATCAGACAAGAGTCTAAAATATTCTTATAATTGCTCTACTTTAACAACTCTCCCTGCCCTACTGTGGTGAGACATTAACATAGTAAGAGAAACTGCAACCTTATTTCTGTGATATTTGTCCACCTTTCCTGTGCTTCTAAAGATCTCCTGGATTTTTTAACTCTTCTGTCAGCATTTTGGTTAGTGTCCTCAAACAGTGTTTAGATCTGGAAAGATATTTTAAACACAGGAGGATGTGTAGGATGGAATGGGAAGCAATGAATGTACACTAATTAAAGGCAGTTTGCAGGAAGGAAAAGAGGACTGACTAAAGGCTATAAAAAACCCTCCTGATAATAGTTCACTTGAGGACATTAGAGATGTCCATTGTATGTGAAAATCAGAACTTACATTCTGCTTTCTGGTTCCACAGGAGAGATGTTTGGAACTTTTTTGTATACGGATCAGCTGGGGTTTTTCTATTTGTGAGGGTTTTCTTTCTAATATGAGTAAAGTGAAGCAGTTTCTCAGACATTTTTCTTACTCTTTGTGATATAAATAATCAGTTTGAATAATAAAAACTCAGTACCTCATATTTTGTTTTCTAACTGCATTGGTATGGATGCCCCATTAACTTTAAAAGTGACTAAACATCTACTTCTATGTCAGTTGTGATGAAAAGGGCTTGTAACCTTCCTGTGAAAAGCATGGCTAAGGTGCTAGGAAACAGATTCCTCTGTGACACTGCTGTAGAGCACAGGGACTACCACATAAAGCTGTCACATTTTACACAGGGCCTTTTACTAGAATAACAGAGCCTGCAAAGTCACGTCATCTAGTAATTATTAGTAGTCCTCAGTAATCAGCTAATGAAACAAAATTACAGTGCAAGATGTAATTCCTGGGAGTCAGATCTGGATAATACTTGGTCTTATACAAAGCTTTTCATTTACAGAAGTTTGGGGCTGAAATGAATATATTCCTTGTAATATTCAGAGTTGTTCCTTTTTTTAACAAGACTGTCATGTTCAAGTACAAGACCAAAGAGGATGTCACTATTTGATACACAAGCTCACATGTTTCGTTTTGACCAATATGGATCAGCTTGTAATGATCTGTAGTAATTTGCTTGGCAAGATGGAAAGACCCATATTTCTTCATAAATGTTCTTGTCCTTGGCTAGTGGAAGGATCTGGCTCCCTGCAGTACCAGTGCTAGCTGAGCATTCCCAGCCCTGGGGCTGCTGGATGCTTTCCCTGCTGCTGCTTTCCTGGGAGAGCTGTGGGCTGTCCCAGCCCAGGAGCAGCCCTGGGTGCATGGTTTGGTCTCTGCTCCCACAGAGCAGTTGCCTGCTCCACAAACCTGCTGCTCCTTGGGAAAGCATCTTCAGTTGCCTGCTCCACAAACCTGCTGCTCCTTGGGAAAGCATCTTCAGTTGCCTGCTCCACAAACCTGCTTGGGAAAGCCTCTCCTGCTGTGCACAGAACAATGGGAGCTGCCTTGGTTCCTCCTGGGTTTGGTTTGCCTCTGACTGCAGTGTCACCATGCATGAGAAGGGAGTTCAGATGCAGGTGGCTGCCCCTGCTGAACACATTTCTTTTCTGGGAAGGCTTCTGGAAGTGCTGTGGGAGGATGCTGTGGGCTGGGTGAATTAAGTGGGGAAATGCAACTCCCAAGGAACCATCACGGCCCCAGCCCCACTGCTGTGGTGTGATCTGTGTGGGTCTGTAAGTTGGCAGGAATGTGCTGCAGCAATTTTGGGGATGATGGCAAGGGAAGGCAGAAATGCTGCTGAAGCAACGTGGTATTTCTGTTCCTGACCTGTCTCTGCTTAGGGCTGCATTCTCAGTGCCCTGTGGGTACAGTGCCTGCTTTTCTCTCAGCAAAGCACACGCTATCAAAAGTTTCCAGTCATTTACAAATCTAATACTGCTGACAGCAGTTGAACAAAGTATTGTCAATGGATTGGAAGCAAACAATTCTGTATGTCTGAGCAGCATATTAACATAAATACATTCAAATGTTAATTACTTCAAATGTTAATTTAGATGATACAGATGTGAATTCTTCAGTTTGACCTGAACTCTTCATCATATTCAGTAGCCTAAATAGACTACTAAACAATCCAAGTGTTCCCAATCTAGATATATGTGAGTTACAAAAATGGAAAAGAAAGAAAGGAAGGAAGGAAGAAAGACCTCACAATGGGTAGGCAGCAGGGAGCATATTTGGACAAGCACTTATATAGAAAAAGAAATCTTTTAAAATTTACTTAGAATTTTAATTACTTAAATAATTTACTGTGTTAACCAATTTATTTTTAATTTATTCAAAATTAAAAGATTTATTTTCCAAGAATAACCAGAAGCAGCCTGAAGTAAATGTCTATTCAGATTCAACCTTCACTTGTGCTTGCATTTTCATGCCTGTTACTGCAACTAGAATTTGATTTGTAAAAAGGAAAGGCTGGTAACCCTGGCTTCAACAACAACAAACTGTGAAGCACTAAGAGCATGGCATGAAGCCACTTGCTGCTCATTGGCAGCAAGGTATAAATATGATATTCATCCAGTTTATCTCTCCCAAATCTTCTGGTAGGGATGTGAGGCCACCTTTGCATGGTTTATAATCCTGTCTCCTCATTCCCTGTGTGCTCCTCATAAAAAACTCCCCTGAAGGGAAGATGATCAATAACCCTGTGCAGATGTGGGGGACCCACGCACATGTTTAATCACACAGCACTGCTACTTTGCACTTTTATTGGCTTGTTTTCTGCATTCAGTCAGAAGAGTTTGCACATTTCTGTGCTCAGCATCCCCTTAATTACTCTCAGTAACTACACAGGTGTGCTGGTTTAGGGTTTGAGAGGAAGGCAGGAAGGAAGGAATGAGGCCTCTTACCCACCATCTCCAAAACTACTAAATGCAACAATGAGGACAGAAAAAGTAATGAGCACTGACACAGAGCTCAAGAAATTCAGATGAGCATTTTTATGGATTTTGGAGTGCTCGCTCCATCTCTGTCCCCACAGACAGAAATAATCTTTTCAAAGAGGAGAATTTGCTCTTTTGTGCTGTGGAAAAAGCAGCCTGAAGGACCATGTAGGTGTTCTGACATTTCAGTCATGACGCTAGTTGCATTTGTGAAGAAACAGAGCTACAGCTGATTTCCATCAAAGCATTCCTCTCAGCTAAGCTCAGTTTCTCAGTGCCTTTGTAAGTGATTCTCTACAGGCATACCAGAGAAGTGGGGACAGTATGGATTTTCATGGAAAGCAGGAAAGGAAGACCCTTAAGAGGACTCTCAAATGTGTCCATCAGAGGATGAGTAAGGAATAACTAGAACCTCTGTAATACGACTCATCTTCTCGAGTTATTGAAGTGTCTTAGCAATACTTCTGTGTCAAGAGTTGCAGAGACATTCAGCAATGCATTTTGTACTCTGCCCTTCCCCAGGAAAGTTTTTAATTTTTAATAGGATAGATGAACACCAGCAGCAGTGGGGCTGGAGCTGTGTGCTCTGATCACACACAGGGAGAGGAAGAGACAGCTTTGGGTTCAGCTCCCTGTTCTCCCATAACTTTCTCTTCTCTCTCTTCTCTTCTCTTCTCTCTTCTCTCTTTGAAGAAATAACACCCACACTTTCCTTCCACTTCAGTCTGCTGGTACATTGAAGTGTAACAACCTGACCTTTCAATTTTAGTGTTTTGCAGCTAACCTCTAGGAAGATAAATCAAGTTCAAAGGCTTTGATTCCCTCTGGTTTTAACACCATGTAATGAGTGAGGCTATGGGGGCTCCATTCTTTGATCTTATCTTGTGCTACTGTTGGTAGTTCCCAGGTTCCAGCATGTGTTCAGAGCTGGGATGCCTATGTCTGTTGGACTGGCAATGGTAATCAGCACCTAGAGCCAGTATTTAACATAACTCAGGGTTCAGTCCTCTCAACAGGAGTCTGCTACAAAATACACTAGAATCAAGAATTATTTATAAATAAAACAAGAGAAGACAGTTGGCATGTTTGTGAGAAATTTAACTGCACTTTAAGCTCTATGCTATATTCAAAAATTGAACTGAGTGAAACACCTACAATTAATCACAGAAATTCATAAGGTAACTTGAAAAATGCAACTTGCTCTTCAAAATATATTTTTTCATGCAAGATGTGCTGATGTATGTGATTAGTCATGCTGTACTCTGCTCATTTCATATGCCTTATCCCTGCTTGTCTTTGCAAAGATGAATGCGTTCATATCTAAATACAATCTCTTGCTAACAATGATGTACTGAAAAAAAAAGAAGACAGACTGCTGTTACAATTACATCCCCATGGTAACAAAAATGGTACATCATGAGCCTCTCACACATATTTGTAATCTCAACTTCTTTTTCCTGGAACTTGGTGAAAGCCACTTCTCCAGCCCTCTGCCAGGACAAAGCCCTGGTGCAGCCAATGGCAGCACAGCTCTCAGACCTAACAGAACACAAAGAGCTTCCTCCATCCTAAGAAGGCTCCTCACACAGATGCTCTGCTCAGAGTTAAGGTCACTCTTTTATGCTCTTTCTGCAGCAGCTTTTGCTGTCATGGATTTGCATCTATCTGGGGAGACCTGTGTGTGGTCTGAGCAAACTGCCTTTCTTTTAAAGCAATACAAAGAAACTGGGGAGAAAGCAAATGCTTTTTGCAAAAGTATGTAAGACAAGTTGGTGTGGAGAAAACGCTGGCCTTTTCCAGACACAAACAGTACAAGCTAAAAAAAAAAGCAAAACAAACAACCCCCCTCAGAGTTCACCCGAATTAGGTTAAGCAAAGTAATCAGACTCCTTATTTCATAGTCCAAACCCAACCTTAACCCAGGTAAAATTCAAACTGTATTTTTCTAATTAAAAAAAAAACAAACTAGAAAAAGAGATATTAAAAAAGCCAAAAATGAACATCTATCCCATCAGCACAGAATGCTCCAGCAATCTTTTAGCATTTTAACTTCAGAAACTTTGCAACTTTCTCAGAACTTCAGCTCTAAGCAGAAGCATGCTTGTTTGTTGCATTCAGGTTTAGTTCCTCACTGCTTGGTTTCACTCCATGTACACCTGAACATTGCACAGGACAGAGGAACTCCAGGCTTTAACACCCATACAGAACATATCTGAAAATCCCTAATTTTTTCAGACTTCCACATAGGTCAAACTCTACAGTCACTAAAGCCTGAACTGTAACTATGTGTAAGCTCAAAGTAAACCTTGTATTTAATACATACTGGCTCAAGTGTTAAACACAGATCAGAACTGTAAACTAGGGCACCTGTCCATCTCTCATACCTGGAGCTTTCCTTTCCTCTTCTCCCATTGCCTCCCTCCCAGCTGCTGGATGCTTTTCCTCAGGAGTGTGGCTGAGTGACTTGCAGAGCTTCCATCCCACAGTTTCTGCAGCTTCCTCCTGCAGTTTCCATCCCACGGAGCCTGGAGGTCACTGTGGCTCAAGCGCAGCCCCTGCACCCTCTGTCCCAGGACCCCCTGCCCCCAGCACCAGGGGCCAGTTTCCATTCACACTGAGCTCACACTGCTCTGCCCAGCCTGGCCCTTCTCTTGCTAGAGAGGCCCAATTTTCCTTGTGTTTAATTTGCTGAAAATAATGTGCTTGTAGGTTAAGAGGGGAGATTTACAAAGCAATTTTTAAAAAATCCATTTGTTGATTTTTCTACTCATATATTCACATTTAAAATAATTTAATTAACAATAACCCCACAAGAGAATAAATAGTCTGAACAATTTCATGTGTTCTGGATGGGACATGTTTACAAACTATCAAGACGGGAAAATGCTCAATAAACACTAAGCAGCATGTTCTATAAAGTAATGTAAAAAATGGCATTACATGTATATACATAAGCCAGCCTGGAGGAGTGCATTTCAAAGGAAAATGGCATAAGCAGACATTGCTTTGAAATAAAGCTTCCATATATTGAACTTTAAACATTACAGGCTAGTTAAGGAAACGTTTATGAAGATAGGACATATTTTGAAGGTGAGAAGCTGCACAAAATTGAAGTAACAACACCAACAGAGCACTTTGCTAAGGAGAGGTAACTTGAGCTGGAATGTTTGGTTTATCCAGCACTGTTTCTAGTGGGGCTCACTCCTTGATTTATAGAAGAAATAGTTCTAGTAAACATGGCCAGGCAGATGAATTACTGAATGTAGGACACAGTTCCAAACCAAAAAATAAATAGAATGAGAGTGCAGAATCAGACCTTAATCCCACCTGTCCCATGCAGGAAACTTCAGTGGATTAACAATGGCCCTCTCCTACAAACATTTTACATTTGTTTATAAAATTGAGCCTACACATACAATAGTCATTAGCCCTAACACTCTGCTTTCAGCTTTTCCACAGTCTTCCACTGCATTCCCTTCTCCTGCTGTACCTTCTAGCCTTTGTCCCTGCTCAGATCTGCCACACCACTTACAGGATTCAGACAGGAAACAGAGGAGCTGTCACTGCATCTGGTACTGCCACTCTGCCCTGCAGGGTTATGGAACAAGCTCAGAACAGCAGGCTGAGTTCAGAATATGCCTGGCATGGTTTAACCCCAACCAGAAATTAAAACACTGCATGCAGTTGCTCACTCAGGCCCCTCCCCTGGTGGGGAGGAGAATCAGAAAGAAAAGGTAAAACACATGGGTTGAAATAAGAACAATTGAAAACGTGACACCAGCCCAAACCAGGAAAATGCTAAAGATTAGGGGACTTAATAACTTTATTCACTGTATCACAAATTAATGGGAGGAGGAGGTGTTCACAAAGAGAAACTCTACCTGTTCCCCATATAGAACAATTAAGTATCTCAACCCCAGAATAGCCATTTATTGCCTTATTCCTCATTAAATTTATAGTCCAAAGTCACCTTTCCTAAAAAATCGAAATGGATAATGGCAGCAATCTGTGCCAGTCTGCGCTATCTGTATCAACAAAACTCCACTTTTCCCAGTCAGGAGCAATTCTCTTGAGCTGTTCTTTATTTCAAAGAGCTCCAGCATGCAGACTGCATGAAGAACCATTTGTATGCCATCCATCACAAATCTAATAAACCTGAGAGCTCAGTGGAAGAGAAGTTTTCAGATTTCATTTTAATTAACTACTCACATTTTGGTTGGCCTTTATAGTTTAATTCTTTGATTAAAAAAAGCTAGAAAAAAATGAAATCAAATATCAAGGAGCCCACCAAGTAATGAAGACATTTTCAGGCTGGATTTTGGAGATTTCACTATAAAATTCACCTTAATGCTCCAGGAGATACTTAACTAAATCCTGAGCACAGCTGCAATTATCATTAAAGGTCTGAAGGAGCCAGAGTCTGAGTGGGTAGCAAGAGTCAGGCAGGTATTATCCTAGCTGTGAAGGTGCCTCAGGCTAAATTTGCTTTGCAGTGCAACATGGAAAAGAAGGGGATGTCCTCAACACCTTCAGCAACATCACTAGTTGGGGGCTGAGTACAAAATAGCAAAGAGAGCTTCCAGGAGATTCTCTGCACCAACAGAATCAGGGCAGATCAGCAGCTGATGTAAAGGGATGGCCCTCGTTTTACATTAACATCCCAAGGCCAGGCCATGCAGAACTGGCAAAGCATCCTGGCTGTGCAGTTCAACCCTGGCTGGACAACAGTTTGCAGCAATTGCTGTAGTTTTGGAGGGGCCTGGCTCTCCCAGCAGGAGGCTGCACCACTACAAGGTTAAGTCATAAACACCAGACCTCTGCTTTTATACAGAAATGTCACTGGTATGGCAGAAGTCAAAACACCAAATAAAAATGTGTATTTAAGTTTGGAATGACCTTAAAAATGTGGTGCAACAGTGAAAATTTATATTTTCCACTTCTGACATTTTACTGAATATATGTCTTTTGCACCTATTTTTAAAACATCAGAAATATTCTGTCGTCTGTTCCTGATGTTGAATCTCACATGCTGGATCATGGAATATTATTAATATTATTTCTGCAGTGGTAATAACTGTTTACACAGCATTTTCTGCTTAATTGGGAATATGTGCTGTAAGCTGAGTAAAAACCATTTTACTGTATAAAAAGGTCTATTGCTGACAATTGGAGAAGTGAAGGGTAATTGCACTGGCTTATTCCTTTCATGGTGAAAAGGAAGTTGGGTGGGAAACAGGCATCAGGAATTCCAATCTTTTATGTCACAAATAATGTACACTGACTATTTCTTCATCTTTCTTTTACTTGAACAACCTTTTTCACTTCGACAACTTTCACTTTTTCACATTGACAACTCTTTGTTTGGCTTTTTATTCCTATACAAACCTCCCCAAACTTCTTAATTCCCTCTACTACATTCTTCAAGATCAACACTGGCTGCAGCTCCAGCCCACGCCCATGGGTGATTAGGGGTAGTCCTTGGCCAGAAGCAGCAGTCTTCATTTCAGTGTCCCTGCAGAAGCACCAGGATGGCTTTTTTAAAGTAACTGATTTTTATCCTCACCACTGAGATAGCAACATTCAATTTTGTCTGCATGACTAAGAAGCCCTGAGCCACCTTTAATAGAAAAGTATAGCTTTAACCTTGGCACATGGAGAGGATATTTGCAATAGACCCCCTCACTGACTGACTGTGGGAAGACTGAGAGGTCACTGTGGTGCTCTCAGGGCTGCAGATGAGGGAAGCTGGAGCAGACACTGCTCTGGACTCTCCTGCAGGCTGGCCACACAGGGAGCTGCTGTGCACCAGCACCGTGGGCAGGGATGGAAGTGCAGCCCTTTCACTACTCTCCATGACTTTTGAGGATCTTGGATTCGTCCTGCCATTATGGTTGCCTGAAGTATGGACATAGCACCAATCTTCTGTCACCTGGCCAGTTGATGAGTGCTGAACTCACCCTCCAGCCTATCCTCTCAGTACTAACTAAGCCTGTAGGAATTCAGGCTTTTTCAGCTGATACAGTTCAGTGAGCTCAGGACCCTAAAAAGGAACAGGAAGAAAACCCCAAGCAGTGTGGAGCAAAAATTGAACATAACAGGATTTTAAATGAGGCGGGGGGGAATGTCAGGAGGCACAGGTAATTTGACACTGTGGATCAGAAAATGTTGAGAATGTTTAATGAGCAAGAATAAGACAATAAGAGCTAATGAACTGACTAACCTGCTGGTTCCAGTAGGATGACACTCAAGCACACAAAAGTGAAAATCACATAAAGTAAAGGAAGTGTCTTGCATGTTTCTCACCGGCTGTCAGAGTGTTAACTTCAGACTACAGTTATTAGCTTCAGTTTTGCTAGAGGGTACTAATCAGGAACATAGTATTATGGTGTAACAAGTGATGTCTTAAAATGTTCTTACTAAGTCTTTATTAAGGTTGAAAGTAAATTAAAGCCCAGTTCAGAGAGCCATAACTTTTTCTGTAATTTAGGTGAGATTCAACCACATAAAAATAAAGACTCTAAATTACAGCTCATAGACTTTAGTCAGGATGTCACCTTAGGCTAGTCCCTGGGAAGTATGTGTTTCTTGCTAGGGGCTGCACATCACTGCATGCCACTCTCTAGGCATGCAGCTTTATTTTAGTTCCTTTTCTCCTTGCAGTTGCCCTGTAGCTTTTCTAGTGTGGATGCTACACGTGCTGAAATCCATTTGAAAGTCTACAGATGTTGTTACAGAGCTTATAATGTCCAGGCTAACACCTTTCACAATGCATTATCAAATTTCTCTCTCTTTTTATATATTCTGAGGAACCCAGGGTAAGGGAAGGATAATTTGAGACTCTGGTAACTGTGTTTCCAAAGGTGATCAGTCTGATGGATTGTATAAATTGAAAAAACAGACAAAACCAGGAGTGGGAACTGGAAGAATGGAGACAGTGCAATTTCCTTCAAAGACTTACAGAAGTTATTACCTCTATCTTCAAAAAAAAAAAAATGATTCAAGGACTATTCAAGTCTCCTGATGTCAGCTACTTTCCTTTTCATTACCTGCACTACCACAAAATAACATGACAAGCAGTCCAGTAGCAATTTGCCATCTGTCCTCTCTGCAGTTATGGATAGAGATGACCAAAGCAGCCTCCACCCACCTCCCACTGTGCCAAGGAAACCTAACTCTCCATAAGGAGGGCTACTTGGCCAGTACTGTCTGAACAGCAAGTAACTTAAGCAGCTGGTATGGAGGAACAACCACACCAATCCCAACCTGATGCAGTGCCTGGTCTCATTCTCTGTTGGGAAGATTCTCCAACATGTGAAGCCATTTTTCTTTCCTCCTCTATAGCAGAAAGTGTTTGTAACAGGAGCTTCCTTGTTTTTGTGTTCAAAACACATAAAGTGTTCTCTAAGTGTTTACAAAATGAAGTGACAAAAACTGGTGAAGTTCTTTGAAGCATTTCAAGCCCACCCCATCATTTTACAGGGAGGTACTGCACAACTGTTGAAAAGAGTGTTAATGTAGTCTGCTGTGAAGCATTTAAAACAGTGTCCAAAAAACTCTCCTAAGCAGGGAGAAACCCTGCAGGATGTCTCCTGCCCCACCTTTTACCAGCTTCACTTGGGGCCACAGAGAGTCACATACCCTCTAAAATCAGAACCTTCCCTTTAGTGATGGATGAATCAATCCAATAATGACTAAAACATTGGAAATTGTTTGTTCCAACAAACAGTATTAAAAACTCAAACCACTGCTATAAACCAAGCCTCAGCAGGCAGTAAAGTTTTTATATCTGAGGAGCAATGGTAGGATTTATGATTCAAACACTAATGGAACCTTAAATATAGTGATCCAAGTGGAAATTACTTAGTTCATTTGTAACCCTCTTTCAGGCTCTAAATGCTTCAAATAACAGAAAGAAATACCATGAAAACAGCATGGGCCATCTTCACTCAGGGCTTGTCTTCACAGTACAAGTCACATTTGAGTCAGTGCTCTCAGAATGGGCTCTTTGAGCTAGCTTTGAGTGAAAGATCACACTTCAGAATAACTCCTGGATTTGGGAATACACTTGCAGAGTGTCCTGTGGTGGCTCTGCTGTGTGCCTGGCAGTGGCAGGCAGCTGAATCATGCTGCCAGCAGCAAGCTGCTTTCAAAGTCTGCTGTCCCCCTCAGCTCTGCTACTTTGAGTGCTCAGTGGCAGCTCTCTGGCCTGGGTCTGTGATGTGCACTGATGGTAGAGCTCCTTCCTGCCACTCCCAAAATAGTTCCCATGCCTGTGCTGTGGGCTCAGGCCCTCCCAGCAGATCCCCATGGCACTCCATCAGCTCAAGCACCAGCAACACCCCAGCTTCAGTACAATCCCTTTCTGGCTGCTGAAAAGGACTTTTTGAAACATCACTAATTTAAAGCTGGGGCCATTCATGTATAGAAAGAGATCACACTGGGAATTTAGCTCAGGATTTAACCATGCCATTCAGCTAATAGTCCTGAAACAGGCTTCCTGCAACATAATGGATTCTGAATTGCTCTGCACCTCTGAGTAGCCAGTTATAGCTGTGCAGAGAAACCCACAGTGGTGTTCTCAGCTTTGCTCAGACACTGAACCAGGACATTGCATTATAGGAACTTGTCATGCTCACCTGGGACAGCACACAGAGCTTTCAGAAAATGTTACTGAACTTTGGAGGACAAGTTATCATTGGCAATATTTCCATCACATAAAATTGCCTATGATGAATAGAAACATGTAGATTTTACACACCCTGAGCTGGCAACTCTTCTCAATAGACTTCAGTTCTGATGAGATGAATGATCTCTTAAAGATTGTTTTTTCATTCATGAATTAAAGATCCCATACAAACTAGTTTTGTAGTGCTCTAACACTATAAGCAGGCTGAGAGAGGCTCCAAATTCATGTTTGTAGGGCTAGAGAATAACACCTACTAGTGCAAGTTAATTACTGCTTTGCCTGGCTGACATCTTCAGCAATGCCTTCACCATGCAGATTCAGTGGAGCTTAATAATGCATTTCTGAAACCAAATGGTTAGAAACCTGTTTCCCCAGGATGCCATTTAAATAAGTTGCCCACTTGAGATAGTTTTGAAAAAGGTTGATGGAGGTGATGAAGCAGAAAATAGAGAGGAAAAGTGCTGAATGACTAGCTGTGCTCTGTGATTATTTATATTTTTTATGCTTTTTGTTTCAAAGCAAGGTAGGAGTGTGCATGGTGGTAGACTTTATTCATGCACATTGCCGTCTTTATTTAAAATCTATGTTGTACATTTAGTTGTGATCACACACAACCTAGTAACACTTTCATACATTTACTGATGCTGCTCCTCGAAAGGTTTCTCTTGCTTTAAAAATGCCATTGTCCCTTGCAGGGTATTTGGTTTTACATGCTGTGTAACTTCCTACTAATGTGCTGATCTAAAATGGTTGCAATGAAAGGTTTCTTGGGAGTTCTTTTTGGTTAGTAGTTCACAAAACAAGAACAGAAGAGGAAAATTTACCTTTAGTAAAGTGTGTCATTAAAAAGGGGGTTTTTATAGTATGAAATGTGATTAACATTTTTGGCCATTTTTTGGGCATTTAGGAATGGCATTTAAGTTCAAGAGTGACAGATTTAAGTCCAGAGGTCTAGACATATGAACAACTCTGGCAGTTGAGGCTGTACATGTGACTGAATTTCCTATGACACTTTCTCAGACTGTAAATGGAGCTTTGCCTGATGTTGGGACAGGGATTGTGTGCTCAGAGTGGAAAATGTGGAATACTGACTGCATATACAGTATATTCCATTAGCTTCACACAACCCAGGGGGATGCTGATATGGTACCTCCACAGAAAAAGGTCACTGATATTTTCCTGTGTCTGAGTAGTGAAGAATTAAAGTCTACAACTTCAGCATTAATATTAGGATGCCTGCTGTGTCACCTGAACTTACATCAGTCACTGGAGTGCAGGGGAAAGGCCTCCATAGAATAATAATATCCTGCCCTGACACCAGTTTCCTGGTAAAGCTGATGCAGCACTTGTTCTATAGTTCCACTGACCCAAGTGGTGCCACTTGCCTGTTAAGAAGCTCCTCAGAATGTTCCCAACACCCCACATGTGAGCTTTGCCCCACTTTGCTCGCTGTTTTTCTTCTGCCTGCCTATTCTACTGTCTGCTGGATAAGGTTAATTTGTGAGAGGGCTGCTCCTAAGAAAGGTGGTACAGGCAGCCCCTGCTGTAATCTGCCTTGCCTTTGGAGACTCTGTATTAAAGAAGGAGCCCCAGGGAAGAGTCTGGCAGAAGGATACCCCCAGGAGACAGTTTGACTGATTGCAGTAATATGAAATTGAAATTAAAAAGTTCCTGTGAAAACTTCCAATAAGTGAGTGGCAACAATTCCCATTGCTTTGAAAGGTACTTTAGCACAACTGGCTATTTTATAATACTCAAATGTATTTAATGGCATTATTTTATCTAAATAATACTAAATAATACTAAACTGTGGTTTGTTTTTTGATTCTTCCTCTCCTTCTTCCCTCCAGGATGAAAAGAATCAAGTTTTAACAACAAATATTTGGCTACAAATGGTAAGTTTTGAAACAAAGTATGTTTGTTTTTCCCCTTCAGTTTTAGAGTTTAATCTGGTGAGGGGTTTGAATTTTAGAAAACTTTCAGGTCTGTAGAGAAAATATGAATTGACTCCTAATTCCATGTCAGATTTTCTTTGATACCACAGCAGAGAACTTTGTCCTTATTAACTCATGGCCAGCATTGTTGGGCAGGAGTCAATTTTTACTCACTTTTTAATAAATGGAACAGATAATAGACAATTCAAGAACTTTGTGAGAATATTTTGAAATTGTTTTCTCTGAAAGGCTACATTATGACTCAGAATTAACAAGGTGCTTCTTAGCATGCTGACTCCTGTGGAGTCCTAATGCATCCATAAACATTTCCACCATAAGTTTGTCTTAAGCTCTGCAAAGACAGTGATGTGGAGTTTTCTCCACCTACAGCAGCATGGATAAGAATTTGTCATTAGTTGAATTCCCATCAGTGCTAAAGAAACCAAACTGTTTGGATTTGGTAAAGGAATTCACAGAAGATTTCTATTATTCCAGACAACCACAAGGCTTTTGCAGAAACTTTATACCTTTCAGTTTCTTTTACCAGCTCATTCCATTTAAAGGCATGATTTTTTTTATTGTAACATTTTAGTTAAAGCACCTCACTTGCCCTGGGGTAGGCCTTGGGACACAAAGGAAAGACTGTTCTGATGAGCTGTAAGAATAGCATGGCTATTCCATATATTCACAAAGAAACTCTCACATGGAAGAAGTACTCAACTCATGCTTTTGTACAGGCCAATTGGACAGCAAGGTTAAAACTGTCAGTATAATATGCTTCTGCCTTTCAGCTACAAAGACCACAGTTCCTATGACTTCTTACCAGTAAACGATACAACAATTCATACTCAAGAGGCTGCAATTTATTTTCCTTCTCTTTGATCTCACAGCATCCTTATCCTTTTTGAGTTTGTTTTTTTTTTTCCCTTAGGAAATTTTTATTATATTATACATTCTGTATTTCTTTTGATTTATTCACCTTAGCACATACTGAATATGAAGCACCTTAAGACTACAATGAACAGATCACTTGGTTACTACCAAAAAATGTAGCCACTCCTCATGGCTTGTGTACACATAAAAATAAAAGTGTTTGCATATTAACTGTATATTAATGGTGTTCTAGACAGAGTCAAAGCAAAGCTTAAGGCAAGCACATGTCATTCTATTATTCTAAATGATCTGAACTAAGTTTTTCCCTGAAATCCCTCTCCATTGCATTCCTTGATATACATGTGTGTATAATCAGCAACGTATCTTAAATATTCATCTTAAATGAATTTTATGATACAATATATCTTAAATGTATTTTGTGTAATTTTCCCCAAAATACTTAAATACAAAAAATAACTTGAGAGAAAGGGGAATATAAATCTAGTATTTATACAGGCAGACTATTTCATCTGACCACTATCTCCATGGCAATACTGTTCAGCATCAAAAATCTAAAACTTGATCTAAGTTATAGCAGGAGCCTTGCTTAATCACACAGATTGGTACTAACCAAAGCACCCTGAGCTCTTTGCCATTTTAATCCAAATTAAAGGTGCTTCAGCTCCTTTAAGGGTAGCTCTGAAGTTAAAGCACAATGGAGCAGATCATGCCCTGCTGGATGGGTGAGCGCTTTGTACACAGGGCTAACAGAGCAACTAGAAATCTGTTTAACATGATCAATAATGCAGCCTGGACTGTTGAGTTTTCTGCTGCCCTTGGATTTACGTCACTCAGCATCACCCTGTGCTACAGTGTTGTGGCCATGGGAACTCCTAATGTAAGCTGGGATAGGAAATGATTGGATATGTTGATATCCAGGATGCCTTCAGCTGGCAGGAAATGCAGCCTGCCAGTCCTGGCCCTGCCACCACGAGTGTGAGTGACCTGCTCTGGCAGCTCCTGAGGATGAGTCACCCAAAGCCATGAGAGCCACAGCTTTCAGTGCCTTAAACCCACACAGCTTATTTGCTTACATTGACGGCCTTCAGAAAAAACAGATAGATGTATCCTGGCATCTCAGCACTTCTACATTACACAAAGATGAAGTGGTAAAAAATCACAGTGACAATTGTCAACCAAGAAGTTCATGGAAAACAGCTTACTGGGAAAGTGCATGTAAAACTTCTGAAAAAATATAAGATGCAGCTGATCAGCTGATAGAAGCCGTGTATAGATGGCTGTGAGCAACACAAGTATCTTAGCTAGAGAACTGTGAAACCAAGAACTATGAACAGAGCCAAGTAATTGAAGATTTCCATACAAAACTATTTTCTGCAAAGCTAAAGGAAAAAACAGCGCACAACTCAGATCTTTTGTCTGGTTTTGCTACAAACTCATTGTAAAAAATGAATGAGATAAATATAGAAGCACAGGCCAAAAATAAATATAGTAAACACTTCACAAAAGCTGCATGATGAATGCTATTTGTTGTGTTGAATGCATCAAAATGGTCATTTATGCTGTTGTAAAGGTACAGGACTGTATTTGAATACCTGCAGCATGAGGCTAACTGGTAACTTGGTGTATCAAATCAAAACTTGCCTGTGACAGTGATACAAGGAATTCCATGGACCAGTTTGATGTGAATACCCCATGAGAATGACCAATAACATTTACCTCCACAATACCCACTGGCAATTTTTCCTGACCTTAATGTCTCAAACATTTTGACAAGGGCCACTAGATACAAGGGGTAATTGTTGTACATTTACTCACCCATTTAAAAGTTTACATTTAAGAAATAAACATTTAGCATTGCAACAGCTTGGTAAATCTGGACAAGTCCTCACTGTAAGTTACATGATTCCTACAGCCAAGTGAAGTTAATGTAAACATAATAATGGAGATACAGAGAAGCACATAATGAAGCATAGACAGAGAAAATTTGGTAAATTTTGTAAAATGAATTGAATTTTATTCCTTATATCCTTGGTGCTCAACAGAAACCACCCCACTACCATGACAAGTCATTTGGCACTGGAAGGAGTGATGTACAACCTCCACTTCAGGAAAATGCAGCAGCTCATGCTGCTATTTGCCTGGAGTGCAGGAGGCAAGCAGCTTGCTGGGGCTGCCACAGTGCTCAGCTGGCTGCAGGCTGGGGCTCTGCTCTTGTTTCTCCGTGCTCCACCATATGTTTCAATGACAGAGTGTAGGATTCAGCAGTGCTGAGCTCAGATCAAAGCCCTGCTGGTGCAACTGTGCCAGCCTGCCTGTGCCAGCCTGCCTGTGCCAGCAGCCAGGCCTGGGCTGAAAGGAGCACAGGCAGCCCTAGGGCAGCTGCCTCCAGTGCAGGAAGTGCCAGCCAGGGAGGAAACTTGTGGGACTGAGCAGTGCTGTGGAGCAGCTGCCTCAGAGATTGCCCAAAGCCAGGCCCCAGGAGCTGCCAAGACCTTCTGCTGGTGTTGCCCTTGTGCCATCACAGTCATCTTCTGTTAGCAGAATTTTATGCTGCTAACAGAAGCATATGGGCTTCTCTACCCCATGCCTATTAGCAAGGTACTACAACCTGAGAATTTCAACCACAGCAAACAAAGGTCTCTATGAAGATAAAGATAATGGAAGTTACTGTATGAATTACAAAAGCAGTTCAATCCCAAACTGGCACCTGAGGCAGTGTGAACAACAAAACTCAAGCACCCCAAATATCTTCTAGGCTGTTATGTGCACTGCAGTGTGACCTGAAAATGAGGGTTTATGAGTTCCATTGTGCTCTAGGTGGCCGAATTCACTCTTTCCAAACATTTCAGCCCCTTGAGCTAAACAAGAGAACACCTATTGTTTCAGCCCATCCAGTCCCTAGAGAACTACAGTAAACAGGGGATGAGATGACCTAACTCACTTTTTGTGTGTATGGCTTAGTACTGGACAGATCATTATCTGCAGTGGAATGTCTCTGAATACCCAGGAGTGAAGAATGTCCGTTTTCCTGATGGACTGATTTGGAAGCCCGATATTCTTCTCTATAACAGGTAGACATACTTTTCTTTGTGTGTGTGGGGATGGAGGGAAGATCATAGAATTATAGGCTTGCAAAATATCCCTTGAAAGCTCAACTGCTCCAGCTTTTCCTGGGAAAGGGAGTCTACATGAAGCTTTCTAGCACCCTGTCCAAACACAATGATAAGGCAAGGTAAATCACCTAATCATCTCATCAAAATGCCTAGATTTTAAAATAATTTTCCAAAACTTTCTAAGTGTTTGGAATACTGGAAAACTACCAGTCTCCTTTTCACAGAAGACAAAGACATATAGGACATATTTGCAAACACTTTGGGAAAAACAATATTGTCCCTACCACCATTCTAATTGAGCAGCTTTTGTGAGATGGTGTTCAATGGTATGGATAATGATAATTTTCTCTGAAACTTTTTGGTCTAAATGGTTACTGGTGAAATCAAATCTGATGTTTGCCTGCTTGTCAGGGTTTAGTTTGGGTTTCACTATAGACAGGAGAGGTAATTGCCAGGAAGGATCTTTGCATTTTTTCCATGTCCAGTTTTACTCTTATTCTCTCCTCCTGCTACAAAAATAGCTGAGATATTTGCTGTTCTCCTCATCAAACTGTTCTGAGTTGGGCCTATTTCAGGGACAGACAGATTGCCATCAATCCACTGCAGAACCTTTGGCTGACATTGAGAGATCCTTTGGCTGCACTGTTCCATGGTAGTTTCCATTGTGGAATTTATTTAGTTCAAAAAAATAAAACCCTGAGAGCTGCCTGTTCTATAACAAGTTGCCTTTTCCTGCAGTTGTTGTGGCCTTGTGTGCTGCTGCCCACTGGAAAGAACTTCATCTGCCCTGCACATGGAGCACTGGCTCTGCTGTGGTAGCCAGGGTACATCATTTTGCTGCCTGTGCAGATGACATGAACCTTTTGTCTTCCTCATGGCATTCTTTGCTTTGTTTCTCTGCCTGTGTCTCTTAAGAACACACCCTGCTGTGCTTATCAGCCTGATCCCCCTTCAGGAGCTGCTCATTATTGCAACAAGACCTTGAGAATGGCTGTGCCCAATGGCAGCTGCAGTTTTTCTCCCATTTGCCTTTTGGTGAGCACCTTTATGTTCAGTGTTGCAGTCACAGGTGCTGTTGCATTGTACTAATGGAATAACAGCACCAGCGGCAGCCTTTGCCAGGCACTGGGTACTTCTCTAGGGCCTGCATTGTGGCAGTGCTGTCCCAGAGGCACAGCTAACACTGAGGGATCTCTAGCTACCTTGGTTCCATAAATGACAGTGTCCTTGGGAGAATCTGACAAATGACACCTTCATTTCCACTGTCCTGATGAACAACATGCTGTGTATACCATAAAACTGGCACTCTACAACAGCAATTTAGTGATTTCCAAAAAACTGAGTTATGACAATATTCTTCCTCATATATATCACACACCTGGGAGAGACTTGCAATGTGCCTGATGATTTAGGCTTCAGTATTTAAGTATATCCAAAATGAAAGGGTAATAGTTTAGGAATTAGTCATATTAATATATGCATGCTAAGTGTAGCTAGAGTGGTTTATAGAATGAGAAGGGTCACAATAACCTGGAAAACTGAAACCACAATTTTTCTGTTAATACAGGTTTTCAACTCTTCAGATTGTTAACTATGACTCAGTCATGAAATAATTATTCTACAGTTTCTCTATTACGAACACATATTTAATCCAAAAATCTTATGCAGAGTTTAGTCAGAGAGCAAAGCTATTTAAAATAAATTCTTATTCCTGTTTGAAATTACATTGGGAATATTATGATGTTCCCTTCTAGTGACATGCCATTTTGAGATAGATGCTTTCCATTTCTATGCTTCACTAGGGACATGCATCTGCAGTTACAGAGAAATTAATGAACTATAAATTCACTTTCCATTTTAATGAATGCATGTTTCACTATGCCTTGAGTTCTTACACATCTTGCTACAGCCTAGTACAGAGAAACTGTGGCAGCTGTATTAAATTTTACATCCAGTCTATTGTGGGGAGAGCAGGGCCAGGTCCCCTGTACTTTTTCTGAAGAAAGAAAATCTAGGCCTTTGTACAAATTCCAGGATTGACTGTATTAGTGTCATGTGGACTATCATCCACTTCTAACTACACTTATTACATGTGTTCATTTCTGGTGGAATTATTTTCCAAATGGCCACATAGTGTTCGGTATTTCATGGAATAACAAAAATTCTGGAAGTATGTCTCATTTTAAGAGTTTCATTTTTCCAGTTTCATAAACATGAGGTTAGGTCCCAGTGAGATGCTATCTGCTAGGTCCAGCTTTGTCATCTCAATGTCCTGTAATCAATATCTGCTTACAAGTGGTTATACCCTGAAGAGGAAACATAACAGAAATTACTTTCTATCATTCCATTACATTTCGGTCCAGTCTCTTCAAGCTACTTAGTACATTCCCAATAGAAGCAGTGCATTTCAGCAATGATTAGAAGCACAGCATGGAAAAACACATGCTCCTTTTTCAGAAAAAAAGAATTTCATATTTGAATCTGACTACCACTGGATATTCTTTTAAGAATGTGCCTATGAAAGGCAAAGTCATGTAGCAATGAAGTCAAGGTTCCTTGATCATTTGTGTTCTTGTGAAAATTCTATTTTTGCCAATTATCAGATACAGCAGCAAGGGCTTAGAATCAGCTCCCTGGTGTTTAACTACTCTTCACTCCAGAGGAAGAGAACAGAGCCCAGCCCAGGAGTCATTAATTCCCACTTAACAAGTGATTTGTGTGGCACGGATAATTTTACATCCTAAATTTGACTACTTATTTGAATGCCATCATCTAACCCTTATTAATATCAAGTCAAAGCAATTATTTGTCTAATACAGAACCTTGTTGGAGGACTTTAGGTCTAGTTTTCTAAGGAAATGAGATTCATGTGCCCCTGTGCCTGCACACCTGGTGAATGTGTGTGTGATCTTGCTGCCCCTCTCCCCAGTATCCTCTACCAAACTTGGCAATGCAATCAGTAGAGATCTTTGCAGCACCAGTTTCTTACCAATATCACAAAAACAGGCAGCCAAGATGTGGAAGGAGAAGAATTAGAGCTCCAGCTGGAAGAGGAGCTGCAACACAAACTGGGAGCATGCAGCCATGAGCCGTGGAGCTGAAGGAGTGGCTCACACTGCTCAGTGGCCTTAGAACTGAGTGCCTTTGCCCCAGGGGTGCTAGAATCAGGCATCCAACATGCACAATGCTGAGACTTTCTGCTTCTCTTCAAAGTTCACATTAAATACTTGCAAGTATTTTCAATACTTGTGAGCCTTCTGCTCACCACAGGAAAAAGGGCAACTCCAGATGGGCAAGTAATTATTTAGATTTAGTTTTTTCTTGTCTGCAAATTTCACAAACCACCCCAGATATTTTTTTAAATCTAAGTTATTCAAGTACATAAGGGGGAAATAAAATGCAAATTAAAAACATCTAAAATAACAGTTGCTTTATTTTAGCTTCCGAGACACAAAATTTGCATCAGACTAGATCAAATATTAAATTCCTCTTTTCAAAAAAAAGAATATTTCAATAAGGATTTTCCTGCTAAGAAACACCTTTTAATATACTTGATTTTCTCCTAGAGTTATGAGTATTTCACTTTATGACCATCTCAGATTTTTACTCTGTTTTCCTGATGATGTCTTAAAAGGTGATTAGAAAATGATGAGATACTAAACCACTAATAGGCGAAGAGACAGAGACTTGTAGTGTTCCAGTCGATCTGGAGATGCACAGGTTTTGAAGTCCAGATTGCTGCAAGCATCTGGAGCCTGAGGCTTGTGTGGCTCCCCTGCCCTGCCCAGTACAGCTGGCTCTGCACTTGCCTCGTGTGCCAACCCACCCCACCAGGAGACAGCTTGGAGCCAACAGTACAACCAGCTGCAGCCGTGTCTCATTGTGTTTCCCGTGTAGAAGTCCTTAAAATGTTAATGCTTGGTAAATTCCTGGGACATAGTGCCAGACAGAATTGAGATATTCCTTGGCAGTAGATGCAAATTCATAATTTGGAGCACTCTCCAAATGACATTATGATTCTTTTCCTAGAGACTTGCTGTCTAGAGACAGCACAGCAGGGCAGTGCAGGCCATGTTACTACACTGACACCTCGAATAGGGCTGCTTTTTCTTCCTGTCTGAATGCAGTTCGTGGGTCTGAGATAGATAATGAAGGCTGGAGCTGCATTAAAGGGTCTCATGCATGAAATGTACTAATAATGGTCACCCATACAAAGAGGTAGGAAGACACAGACACTGGAGTATCCATCTCCTCAATATTCATTAGATGCTATTAACATAGAGGCCAAGAGAACAGATTTCCCTGTACAGTTGCTTGAGAAGTTTTTAACAAGTGCTTACTTTCCAAAAGGAAATCAATAGAGCCAAGGCACTATAATGAATCTCATGGGCAGGTGAGGGGCAAGAATGAGGTGGCTGACCTTCCCTTACAGCTCTTAATCAGGAGCAAACCCAGAAGTATCAGGCCAGTTACTCTGAGGCCACAGAAAACCGATGGCAGGAGAACAGCTGTCAAGTTTTGGAGGTGGCATAGTCCTTTCATGAGAACAGATTTGTTTCAGACATTCTTCAGCCAGTCAAAGAGCAAATAACCTATTCTGTTTTTCCCCTGTTCTAGTGCTGATGAAAGATTTGATGCTACTTTTCACACTAATGTTTTAGTCAATTCTTCAGGACATTGCCAATACCTGCCACCAGGTAGGCTGTTTCCATGTCATAAATTTTGGTAGATTACTTGTGTATGGTGTGGTTTCAAATTCACCATAAATTCTCTCACATTTTATTTGTTTAGCTAGCATCATCTGATAGATGTAAGCCTACATGCATTATGGTTATATGGTTAACACCTTTGCATGAAAACTGTCATACAAGATCCATGTTTTATTACAATTATGGAAATTCTTCTGTCATAATGCACAATTTCAGAAGCTTGGAAATCTTTACTATAAAAAGATGTTGTTTATTAAAGTAATGTTAATGCCTCAATAAATTTTTATTTCATTATTTTAGTGTTTCTTTTATTAATGTGTTAACTTTACAGTAAGATGCTTAGCAACATCTTGGATCTATTTCTATTTGAAATTATTCAATGAATGCTTCATCAAAACAATTTTTGGTCTGGATGTACAGCAGTGGAGCACTGTTTCTCTTCCCCAACTCAATTAGCATAATCATTAGGATTAACTCTTCCTAGTATCTGAATTTTGCAAACTACAGCACTAGAGCAAATGATTTCCAGACAAATTAGGTTTTCTGCCTAAGAGGGTTTCAGGGGTTTGCTACTTGATTTAAGATACTCTCTTAAGATATTCCATTTGGTGGGGGTTTTTCAGTTCAGTTCTGAAAGCTGCTGAAGGACAGAGTCTGACTCAACAAGTGAAAAAGAAGCTCACTTTCCTCAGTAAATCAATATCATCTAAATCTAATAAAACAGCAAATAAATATTTCAGGATTTCTTATGTTTCAAGATTTCTTACTTAAGTCAGTAAAAGAAATAGAAACAGATTACATATTCTGCTTCATTTCTTCCTGAAATACTGTATCTAGAAATCTGAGTTCTTATCTGAACATTCTTCCACTATGTGCCAAAATGGAAAAGGATCTTTAAAAAACAGTAAATAACATCAACACATTAATGGTACAGTTCTTTCCCTCCTCTATGACTGACTTTTGCTCTTTACATGTCAAGACAGGACTGAAATGAAAGATGCTTTAGAAATGAAAAACAGAAGGCACAATGTAGAACAAGTTCTGGTTACAAAATGTACCTGAAATTCTGTGGACCAAGCATTTAAATTTAGTGCTCTTGTTTCAAACCTCACCTAGGCATATTTAAGAGCTCGTGCTACATAGACGTGCGCTGGTTTCCATTTGATGTTCAGAAATGTAACCTGAAGTTTGGATCCTGGACTTATGGAGGCTGGTCCTTGGACTTACAAATGCAAGAAGCAGATATATCTGGCTATATTTCAAATGGAGAATGGGATTTAGTAGGTAAGCTCTCCATTCCCTATTTACACTGTGAACTTGCAGCCTTGTCTCTGCTGCTGAAATGGATGGAGTAACAATTGGGAAATGAAGAGAGAAATTAAATTAATAAATGACCTAGCCAGTGGCATTTGAAACTTTTGAGAACAGATCTCAGATGCAAATCAACGTAAAAAAAATAAAAAAGATAAATTTGCTGCTTGAGTTCTCTAAGTATCTTTTATCTGATTTTCCTTTATCAGCTGAGAAAAAGTGGGAATTAAGCTTAGGTAGTTTTACCAGTAGCAAAACTTGGAAAACTAAATTTATCCTTTTCAAAAATAAACACTATATACTACACAGTTTATTCACATTCATTTCTGGTTTTCTTCCTCTTCTCTCCTACACAGGAGTTCCTGGGAAGAGAACTGAGAGCTTTTATGAATGTTGTAAGGAACCCTACCCAGATGTAACCTTCACAGTTACCATGAGACGTAGGACTCTCTATTATGGACTCAATCTCCTCATTCCTTGTGTCCTGATATCTGCACTTGCCTTGCTGGTTTTCCTGCTTCCAGCAGACTCGGGAGAAAAAATCTCACTAGGTAATTTATTTTAACTTAAGCAATGGTTTGTGAAACAAATCTGATTTTGAGGACTTGATCTTTAAGATGGAGTTTAACTATGTAAAGAAACCTTTTGTCCCACACAAAATTCAAATTAACTGACTTCTACTAAGTAAACATTGCTGTTTAAATGTAGAGAAATTGACATTTTTCCAGAATATGGTTTAATTGAGGGGTAATAGCCTCCTTAATGAAGTTGTCCTTCACCATATTTTAAAATTAATTCTTTGTTCCTTAATCCTTTCCTACCTGACGATGACTCGTTATTGTTTAAGCCTAGTTCTGAGAAAAGAGTTAAGTCTTTTTCCAGAAAGATGGGAACTCATCACTGAGCAACAGAAGTCAAACTCCAAAAATCAACAGTCCAGACTGCTTGGGCATAATCCCCTGCAGAGCCCAACAGTAATATCAAAGGATACCAAAGCCCACCCAAGGCAGCAAATCTGCTTTTGAGGAAATTATGTATCACACCACCTGTAGCTTCCATGACAATTGATCAAGTGTCACATGTCCAAATGCTCAGATTCACACCATGTTTCTAAAGTTAATACAGTGCAAAAATTGCTTTGATTTACCTCAACTAATAGCAAATGATGATAAAAGTTGAACCATTACAAGGATGTAAAAATATCCATGCCTGTGCAAGCATTGGCACGGGTTTGGCAGCACTGCTACCCTGAACTTGAGGCAGTACAAGGAAGGACAGGAATACCACTAACGTGCTGGAGCAGGATTACAGTGGGAGTGCATCTTGCAGAGAACATTCCTTCAGATCCATTTTGTTTCTCTCCCTGTTGTAATTACAAGCTACTGATAGGATTTCATACTTCATGTTTATCTTCCAGGTATAACAGTTTTATTGTCTCTCACTGTGTTCATGCTGCTTGTGGCTGAAATTATGCCAGCAACCTCTGACTCTGTGCCCTTAATTGGTAAGCTTTTAGTCATTTGGATTTTTTTTAGCAAACAAGGTACAGTGACTTTGCACAAAGGCCAGCACTAAGGCAAATCACCAGCTGTAAAATGGATGACTGCAACTGAATTAGAAAAATATTGCCAATTGGTAAGAGCTCTGATGGATGCTCTCTGCTCTGAATGAAATAAACAACCTATGTGTATTTGGGGAAAGAATGAGAGAATCAATTTTCCATGTAAGAATGTGTTGCAGTTTTGACACAATTAGCCTGATTGTGTGCTGTATTCCCAATTCTGATTAGGAAACTGGAACACATGAGCTAAATGTAATTAAATCTTCTCACTGTAATGGTTCAAACAAAAAGAGAAACTTTTCAAAACAAGTACCAGTCAGTTTATATAATAATGCTGAAATAAAATTAGAAGGCAGCCTGTGTCAAGGTTTCTTTAAAAAGGCAGGTGCTCAGTTCCACAAAAACAACAGCTAAACACTGGCTATCCCCTCAAAATAACATCCAATATTTCTGCTGTTGAGAAATCTTTCACAAGTACCTAGAGCAGCACAAAACTGGAAAAAGAACTAAATGCTATGAATGCATATTTAAACACCCCTTATTAAAGCTGTATCAGCCAAAGTATGTTCCTGTAACTATTTCTTTATTTTGCAGCTCAGTATTTTGCCAGCACTATGATTATTGTTGGTCTTTCTGTTGTTGTCACTGTTATTGTTCTACAATACCACCATCATGATCCAGATGGAGGAAAAATGCCTAAATGGGTAAGGTTTGATTTCCCTTCACTATCCATGGCATAAATGTCCAGCTCAGGGATGTAATAGAGTAGCTAGTGGCCCATGATTACCTCCTACTGTTAAAAACATATAAATCCTTCCCAGACATGTTGTTTGGAAAAGCAGTTTCACCAGAAATGAGGTGTCCAAATATGTTCCATGTGGTTGGTTTCTTAGAAAACATTTGTGTGCAAGAGAGAATGAATATACCTCCACTAACTTCTCATGTCCTTCAAAACAGCTACATGCAACTCAGGATTTTGTTAAGACCTAAATATATAAATGAAGGTGATTTTCAAATAACCTCCAGATGTTAGAAGTGAACCAGGTAGAAGAATAGAGTAAGGTGCTGATGGAGATGAGAAATGCATGAAATACTCTACTCTCAAGGTGCAGCTGTGCAGCTGCCACATCCTTAGCTGCTGCCCAAACAGAAACATGCATAGCCTAAAAAGCATCTGTTAAAGATGGCTGTTAAATGGAATTTTCTCTGAAAATCCTGCTATTTATATCTCTTTTCAAGAACATCTGTAAAGTCCAAAGAATTAAAGTATTTTTTCCAAGCACATAAGACTTGTAAAATAATGTCTTTCTATGAGGGGTGGGTTTTACAGGGAACATTGTGCTGATAATAGATTACTACACACTGCTGTCATCAGCTCAATGTCCCCTCCTCTGACTTCACCCAGCTCACAGCAGCATCAGGCCTTTCTTCTTTTTCTCTCTAGAACAATGAGATATTATTACCCTTACTAGCTGGAAAAATGTGCATACAGCAGCACCCTGAGGACAAGAGATAATGAGGTATTCCCTGGCTTGTCCTGGGGTGGTGACTTGAAAATAAATTTCAGTGAAGAGAATTAAAGGTAGATCTCTTTAGACATGTGTTTGATGACCTGAAGGGGACAATGTTTAGTACTGAGCCAAACATCCTCAGAAAACAGAGACTTGAGGTTGAGGAGTGAGCTGTCCTGTTGAGAAGCTGAAGTCCAACAAACATTATTTGGACACTGGTGAATTTTGGATAAGGCCCTCAATTAACAGAGTATTATCCTTCTTGGTGCAACTTGATAGTGTTAAAAAAGTAATAGGCCAAGATGTGTCTCTTGCTGGGATATTT
This sequence comes from Euphonia xanthogaster, assembly GCA_034509185.1. NCBI lineage: Eukaryota > Metazoa > Chordata > Aves > Passeriformes > Fringillidae > Euphonia > Euphonia xanthogaster. The sequence goes on from JAYDZK010000025.1 coordinate 14,730,309, forward strand.
GCATGCATGTACTCTGAGTAACAATCCATGTCAGAATAAGTGGGCCAAACCTAATATTAATAACAGGAAAAAGTTTGCATATTATATGATACAATAATAATTAGACCTCTGAAAAAGAACTGCTGGAATGAACTCTTAGAATCTGATTTAAATAAATTACAGAAGATTTCTCTTGAAGTAGAACAGTCTCTGGCTTTTCTGCATTTTCTGTAAGGCTGGATTAAGGCAATGTGGAAAACAGTAAAATTATATACACAGATTAAATCTGCAAAGTATTTTTTTTTAAATCAAAGTAATTTTTCCATGTTTTCTTCATGTTATATCCAGATTTCTTTTCTAAAATCTTCAACACAGAGCTGTAACATTTTAAAGCTTGGTGGTCCAGTCCAAAATCTGTTTCAGCAGCCCCACCCAAACAGTAATAGATATGAATTTAATATTAGAGCGCAAATAAGAGAAAAAGAATTGTAACTTCATTGACTACCATCCAAAGCAGTGTTATTAAGACTATTAAAAAGTAACTCTTGATCAGTAAGAGTTCAGTTTTGTCTAACTCATGGCTTTTAGTAAAGGTGGAAAAGGCTGCCATGTCACTGTTCAAGTGTCAGGAAGAATCAGCACTATGGACACTCCCATCAGAGGAGAGGGGAGTCCCAGTACTGATTGTCAGCCCGAGGCAATCATTATCACTGCTAGAATAAGAAAAGAACCCCCGTGATTGGTAAATTAATCAGCTGGAAAACTCCAGCAGCATTTTCTAGAATGCAGTGCAGGCTAAGCAGACAGCAGGGGCCAGTCACCCCAGCTGCCTGAATACCTGCAGCACCAGAGACAGTGGCTGTGTGAAGAGATGCTTATTCCCAAAAATTTTCTTTCAGACAAGAATCATCCTTCTGAATTGGTGTGCTTGGTTTCTGAGGATGAAAAGACCAGGGGAAGAGAAAGTGCGTCCTGCCTGCCAACACAAACAGCGGCGCTGCAGCCTGTCCAGTGTGGAGATGAACACCGTCAGTGGCCAGCAGTCCAGCAATGGCAACATGCTCTACATTGGCTTCAGGGGGCTGGAAGGGGTTCACTGCACACCCACCACTGACTCGGGCGTGATCTGTGGGAGGATGACCTGCTCTCCAACAGATGAAGAAAACCTGCTGCACAGTGGGCACCCCTCTGAAGGTGACCCAGACTTGGCTAAGATTTTGGAAGAGGTCAGGTACATTGCAAACCGATTCAGAGACCAGGATGAAGAGGAAGCCATTTGCAATGAATGGAAATTTGCAGCCTCTGTAGTGGATCGGCTCTGTTTGATGGCCTTCTCAGTATTCACCATCATTTGTACAATTGGTATTTTAATGTCAGCACCAAACTTTGTAGAGGCTGTGTCTAAAGATTTTGCTTAACTCCTAACTAAAACCTGCTTCTCTGATTGGTATGTAGCAAATAAGAATGTGGGGTCTTTGATTGCTTGTTTTTAATGAGTATAATGCTTCTCATTGTCTGCTTTCTTTTGCCCCCCCTGCCCTCTGGTCCTGAGTTCCTTTTAGAAGAATGGCACCATTTCAGAAGGGAAGCCAAGAGTTTCTCTCTGGGCTGTGTCTATGTAGCCCCTCTGAGCACTCTTTTGTGGAAAATGCCAAGCGGCTGCAAGTCCCTTCAGAATGATGGGGTATTGAACCACCACCTCTTACACATGTTCAAACTGGCTGCTCCAAAACAAGAGGTAGGCAATGTCAGAAAGGGCACTTCTTCCAGACTTTGTTATAAAGGATAGCACAGTCCATCTTATCTATTTGAATGTGTGATTATAAACATGTTTAAGAGAGGATTTAATCCAAATGGCTGCTCAAACAGAGAAAAGGGAGAAATGTCTTATGTAGCTCTTCAGCCCCTCACCTGCACCCTGTAGCTCCCTCCATGCACTTTGCATACAACATACATGACTTCCAGGATTTTGAATTTGTCTGAGACACCAGAAACCTGAAAGCTGAGGGAACACACCGCATAACTTGTCCTTCATATCTTTCTGGATTTGACCTAGAAATTTGGCTTGAATTCTAAAACAGGCTTCGCAGTAATTGCTGCAGCTTACTACTTCTTCCTTCTCCCCAGAAAGGCATTCTTTCAAGTAACAGCCATTTTAACTATCAAAAAGAAAAATGATTGATTTAAGATGCCTTTATCATCACTTGCTTAAAAAACCCAACCCCCACACTTGTCTCTTGACTGTTAACTGGATTCCAGTGTGGAAAAGTAACTCAATGTCTTGTACAGGCTTAAGCATAAATGAAGACTCTAAACCAAAAGAAGCCATTAAATCCTGAGATCAAGGTTTTCATTTAAAAATTAAAAGTTTGATCTGTTGTATGCTTAGCCTTTTATACAACTCCTTCTGTTGAGTCACCATAACATTGTCTTTACAAGAAAACTGCACCTCTTCTGCTCACTCTATCATGAAATGAGTACTAATGAATAATAAAGCTTCTTGCTTCTGATATAAACTATTAACTGTATAAATATATATTTATATACACACACTGCAGATACATTCAAGGAAAGGTAAAACCTTAAATACAAATTTTCCTAAGTCTAGACAGACTTCTGCAAAAGCAAAACTAGTAGTCAGTACTTGGTTATTTTTGGTTCTGAAATTCTCTTGCCAATATATGCTTAGTTTTGATGTCACTTTGATGTCTTAATGGAAAGGGCTGAGCTGAGAATATCAGGACCTGAAACTTTGTGTGTACAAAATGAGAATTAGTCTCTCACTGGCACACCAGTATTCCTAACCGCTGCTACAAGTGGTAAAAGATGTGGGTAAGGATCAGTTTAGCATTGGTTGCATCCTCTGTCCTACAGAATCAAAAATTTTTGGCTGAGGGCTTCAGAGACACAAACAGAGGCCTGTTGTTGTACCATGTTTTTACTGTGAAATAAACTCAAGGCCTCAGTTTATCTCTTAAGATGGATTAAAATAAAGTTGCTGTAATGCTTGTCCTCCTTAAGTAACAATTTCCTTCTCAGGGTCTGCTCCCTTGAAAGAAGGAGAATCAAATTTCATGGAAAGCAAGCCCAAACTCAGCCCAGGTACCACTCTTCACCTGATTGAACACCTTGTACAAGCACCTTTGCACCTGAGATAGGGCAGGAGGAGTGAAAGGCAGGCAGGATATTTCTCAGTTTGTGAATTCTGTGTTCCTGAAGGTGCATTCCAAATCTCACTTTAAAGACACAAGCAAAACATTCAAAGCCTTCTTGTAACTTCATCCTGAAACCATGTGTTAGAATTACTTGTGAAGAAGTTATGTTTTCAGGAACAACTATTACGAATAAGCCATGTAATAATTCCTGCAAATGGTTTCTAGTTTACAGATTGCATATGAGTGCAAACACTGAAATGTGAGTTTTGTTCATTTGTGAATAACTGCACATATCATGTGGCATGTGCTCCTCTTCTGGGTAGTCTTAGGCTTGGCTTCCTGATGAGAATGTTGATTTGCATTGGTATTTTTTCCTGCTGCAAGTATCCCTAAATAGCTATATGGAGTGTTCCATTTAGTCTTTGTAAATTTTTGGGGTCCTCTTGGAGAACAGCTTTTCAAAGAAAAATGAAGACCATTGAGGATTGCCTTGCACAATGGAACACAACTATTGCACTCATAGTGCCTGATGCATGTGGAATAGGAAGCATGAGAGTCCCCCTCTTGCCACCCAAATCCCTTTACAGTATCTGTGGAAATAATCTTTCTAAATACAGGAGGATGGAGAAAGCAAGCTACAATTTGAGAGTAAACTTCATTTTCAGTGACAGACATGCCTACCCTTAAAAACTGGAGAGCTTGGCCTTACATGAAATCCTGCCAGAGTCTGTCCCAGCGAGTTGGTAAAACTATCAGAGAGCTGGGGGTGCTGCTGAAGGGGCTGTGAGACACCAGCATTCTGCCCACGCTGCCTTTATCATTGGCAGGGTCAATGCAAATGCACCAAGGGGACAAGGGAACCCTCATTTTCCTACTGTTGACACAACCTGTAAACATTTGCTAACAAGTTAATGATACATTTTAAATGTAAGAGTGACTCCTCCATTATGTTACTTGGCGCCTCTAAGTTAAATTTTCCTGTAACTGAACTGAGCAAAATCGATGTGGTTCTTGTCAACTTGTGTGTCTTAAATATATTTGTGTATGTGCTAAACAATATTTTGATCTAAATGCTGTGAAAAAATATTTATTTACAATTCTGGGCATAGAGATGGAAATTAAATAGTGTATAGAGTATGTGTATATAATATTAAAGCCTACATATTGATGGTAAAGATCTGTTATAATCTTAAAGAGTCCAGAGAGAATAAGAAGTGGTTCACCACAACTAAGCTATGACTTGCCTGACAAATTCAAAAGCTCACTCTAGAGCTCAGGTGTCATGTACAATACTATGTGTGAACAATGTATATTACTTTCTCTGTTTTTATATGGAAACATATTGAATATTTAAAAGATTTTTTAATATTAAAAAATTATTTAGGTGTTAATGCCAAAAAGGTTCCAAACATAAAATTTTAAAAACTTAGTTTTAAATACAGATAAATTATTTAAAAAGTATTTAAAATATTAAATTATTTTCTATAGGAATTGATAATACTATCTAAGACTTTTTTTAAAGATTTCTTTAAATTCTCTTTACATTCTCTAGCTGCAGGATGTAGTCTCAGTTCACCTGTGACAATTCAATTCTTCACCTTCTTTAACAAGACAAGAAGGTTAACCAAAGCCCCAGATTTTCTTTCCTTTGTTTGACTATTTTTTACATTAAGAAACATTGCATAAAGGGCATTAGAAAAAGATGTTACATCTGTCAGGTACTGATTGTCATATAAGCAACTCAATGCCTTTTCAGTCCAGTACAAATAAAAGACTTAGATCAAGAGACTTTTGATTCTTTTTCATTTTGCTAACATGGAAATAACTCAAGTGGTAGAAAACATGAATAGCCATAAAAGGAAGAGAGATGTCTGTGGTTATATCAATCTGGGATGACAGTGTTCTTTGATAATTAAATATAAATTCATATCCTCCTGCCAACCAGTCCCACACCAAACATACATTACTTCAGTCTTATATAAGCAATCAGAGTTAACTGAGAAGGACTGAGATACCATGTAAATTTTGGGCCAGCCTCAATGCCAGTACGAATTTATTTTTTGAAGTTTAACACAGACGAGCTGAATAAATTGTTGGTTTTGCCAGCTGCAAAATTTGTTTGTTGGCTACTATTGAAAAAATATCTAATCAGCAGAATATTCCTCAGATGCAAAAGGATGTGTCAGTGTAGTTTCTTGCAAAGAGTTGAGTTCTCCTGCCCATATGCTGAAACAGCTTCCTTTCTTTACAGCACCCTGCTGAGCACGTGCCAGAAGTAAAAGATCAAGGGTTGCTGTACCCAAGACTTCATTCTCTTCATGCTTCCCTAAGTAAGGAACAGCTGAAGAAGACCAGCTTGGTCCAGGGCACCACACGAGTCATACAAGCCTGCAGCTGTTACTGACCCCAGGCTGTCCCTGGGGAAGAGCTGCCAGGGTCACAATGTCAGATGCCCAAGTGAGGCTTGTGCTGCTCACTCTGCCAGTGCTGAGGAGCAGGACAGCCTGTGTCACATTTACTGTCAGACTTCAAGGAGCCCAACAGGTTCAGCTTATCACACAGCAGGCAGGCTCCTGGCACTGTCCCTGAACCCCCCGTCACAGACTCCACCTCAGAATCCTCTGAGTGGGGATTAAAACCAGAGCACTGTGCGCTCCTGCTCTCAGGCATCTGGGTGCTTCAGATGCAGACTGAGAGCTGCTGGGATTTAGGAGCTTTCCCATGAGCAGACCCAATGCCATTGCCCTCTGGGTGGCAATGCCCATCAGAGCACAGGGTCTTGTGGCCATGGAGATGAACAGCACCAGCCACCCAGTTTTAATCCTCCGTGTATCAGGGTGTATTTTACTTCAAGAATACTGATTTGTTAGTAACCTCATCTTAAAAAGTCAGTAAATCTCAAAAGGCTGTGAACAGAATCTCCACATTAACCTGGTAATCCAGCAGGATCTCAATAGCACTAGAACCACAAATGACAGCCTTCTACTGTTTTTTTTTATTATTATTACATTGCTCCTGCTGCTCAAGAGCAAACCTTAGCATTTCTGTAACATTGATTTATGCTATTAAGCAATTTGAGCAATTTGCAGATGACGGCATAGAGAGAGAATAAACAACAATCTCTCACGTCCCAATGAACACATTCAAAACTGCAATATTCACAGAAAATGAAAGTATTCTGAAGTAGTCTGAAAATTAGCATCAGTCCAAAGATATAACAAGAAAATCACTGGGCTTTCAGAGCTGCAGTGACTTGTCCATGTAATGATGCTACACAGGAATAACAAAATAATTTGAGCTATCTACTTATTTTTACCTTTATAAACCCCCAACAAAACCAAAACCCAGCAAGAATTTAACAATTAACATGATATAATGCTACTCTGGAAAATGTGTACATTAGAATAGCATCTATAGAGGCTTTCGTCTTAGCTAAAAAATTAAGGATATAACCCAATGCCTCAATGCCTATACAAGGCAGAGAAATCTTTCTACTGAGTCTGAATTTCTGGGATCAAGACCACATTCAATCCAAAAAACCTCAAAGTTATAATTTATGTATTAGTCTAGTTCATGGTAGGTATGGGAATGAATAGGAATAAGTCAAATATTAAATATTTATTAAATATTTATATTAAACTGATTTTAGGCTAAAAAAAAAAAAATCTGCATTCCAGAGCAGGATATATGCACAACATTCCTAAGACAGTATTATCTTATCTCTCAGTGTACATGTATTACATACAGCTGTGAAATATTTCAATAATAACTTTTGCTCCTATAAAAGAATTCTGATTTGAGATCGCTTTTGCTAGCACAGCACACTCACTGCTTCCTGGCCTTCTTCTGAATTCTGGCCACATGAAAACTAATCAGCAGACTACTTTGATCAGAAGAAATGTTACAGGATGGACACTCAGAAATCCTGTGTAAGTTTAACACTTAAGTTTTCTGACTTGTTATCAGAAAATCTGTTGTTATTGTGCCAAGTCGTGCCAGAAGGGAGATGCTTCAATGGGAAGTTCATGCCAGCCCTGCAGTGCCAGGTGCCTGGGCAGGGAGGGGGGCCTTTCCAGATGGCAGCAGAGCAGTGGCTGGGCACAGCAGGGCAAAGCAGCCTCCCCCATCCCTCTGTGGGGCAAGGAAAGCAAGTTCTCCTGGTTCTTCAGACTATGCTCTCTACAAGGATACAGTGAGTATATGCTGCCTTTACCTATCAGCTAGCAAGATTTTATTTCTTTTGATGAGGTAACAATGTAAAATACTTGGGAATTACAGGTTGCAATACACAGGTCAATTGGTCTTTCCTTAAGACCACCAGAAACTGTCTTAAACTGGACTAAGCTGAAACCAGGTTAACAACAAGGACAGTGGTTGTATTCTGTCTTTGCTGAGTGCTGTTAAAACCTACAGAAGTTAATCTGCTGCATCTTTCTCTGCAGTTGAGGTTGGCATTCATATTCGTGTTTGCAGTTAGCGAAGTGGTAAGATTGCTTAATGATACTTGACACTTTTACACTGTCCATATTGTTTATAATTGAAATGATCTCACAGTGAAGAGATTAGAAACAGGGACAAAAAGCCAAAGTATTGTACCTTTTAAAATAAACTGTGAAAGATAAAAGGATATGAAGGACTGGCAGAGGGTGAGTGGAAGCAGGTTTGATATTATCATCAACAGAGAGATGTGACATGTCATCAGTACCACACCTGCACCCCAAAGCCCAGAAAGCAGCAGAATCTCTTTGACCACCAGCACCTGAGCACAGCCTGTGCTGTTTGTGCCAGGTGGGGCTGAGAGGGGGCAGGTCCACACTGACAGGGGACAGAACAGTCACAGAGGGCCAGGCTTCAGTTAGCTCAAAATCAGTATGGTTTCTGCTGCTAAAAATATACTGAAACTCCTAGTTTTCCAGTAGGTTTCAGCTGCAGTAATATGCCAGAGCTTTTATTATGTCAGCTGATAACGGAATGGGGGTAGCAACCTTCTTGCTGAAATTGCCAAGCAATCTGTGTGGGTCGAATGAGGCATAAGTGAAAACTCCTACAGCCAGCACAGCTTTCACTGAGCACATTCCAGCCTGTCTTTTAAAAAAGCTCACTATTCTTTGCAATCATTTAATGGATTGCTCCCTGCACCTAACAGAAGCCAACCCATAACAAATGGCAGGGCAGACATCGGAAGTGTCCAGCCGCAGCTCTGAGAGGCTGGATCTGTGCCCATTTATTTCCTCATGCGCTTTTCCTGGTGCATGAGAAAATATCCTGTGGACTTGGAGCAATAAAACTGGCACAGTGCAAATTCTGAGATTGGCATCTTCATACATTGGCTTTATCATTTTAACAGTAATCCTAGATCAGTGCAAATGACAGGAGACTTAGCCCAGTATTATATACAAAACACATCTTCATTTTGAAACTTCTGCAAGTTCAAAACCTGTCCCTAGCTCCAAAGATCCAAAAAATAGTGGTATCATGTCTCTGCACAGCAGAGTAATAACAGCAACAGAAAAATGTTTTCTACAAGATAAACAATGCCAGAACTTTTTGCATAAAACTTTGTGTTTGTAATCTTTCATATACAAACCTTATTTAGATCACTTTCTAGATCTCAATACTTTTTCCTACTTGGACAAACTCATGGAAAAGAAGAGAAGAAAAATAATGGAATACAGTAAGGATCCAAAAACTAGCTTTCAGAAACAGATATGCAACCTCCTGAAAAAGTGCATCTGCAAAAATGCTCAGCCAACAACCTCAATGATCACAGATTGCTGAAGAGTTACAATTGAGCTTGTGAGTAGGATGACAGGCATGCCCCATGAAAACCAGCAAAACATTTTGGGGGAAAATATCCCTCGAGTTATCAGGAGGTCTTTTATTTTTATATTTTATTATCAGGAGAACTTTATTTGCAATATTTCTTTAAAATATTGCCCATATGACTGTGCCTAATACTGACTAAATAATTTCTTTTTATTTTGCTGAAAAACGTGTCTAAGCTGTAAGGCTAACTAACAGGCCTCTGACTCTGCAGAGGTAACAAGCCAGTGCCAAGGAAGATGTCCCTCCTGCAGGGTGTGCTCAGGGACAAAAAGCACTACAAGCCTGAGAAATCCTGGCTATCACTTTGTAAACAGTTTTTTTCAGTGCTTGTGTTTGGGGAAGAAATTCATCCTGCCCCTCTTTGCAGCCCTTTGCAGTCCTTTACAGACAAACTCTTTTTGATGATAACGATTCATCTTCCAACCTGGTGTACCTGTTCTTCCTCCTTTGGCTTCACTGCAATTGATGGACTAATATGGCCTAACATGACTTGTAATTACACACACTCATAGAAAACCTGCAAACGGCTCCTGGTGGTGATTATTAGCTCCTCATACTTCCTGTCAGGGAGTCAGTGGCATCTATATTTAAAAGGGCAGCTGCTGGGCTATCAAACCTCCTACTTTATGTCTGGGGAAACACTTTTAATTTCTGATGAGAATATCCTAATAAAGAATAGTAGGTGCACTGATAAAAAGAGTGTCTACACCATCACACAAAAGAAAGGGGTTGAGTCTGACTTCATATAAAGATCTCATAACTCTCAGCACATTGTTTACAGGCAGAGCAAGTGAGTAGGAGTGTTCCTGCTCCCAGAGAAGAGCTCTAGTATAATAAATTTAGCAGAGACCCATTACTGACTGACTTCCAGATACTACTGCATTATAAATAGTTGACTTTATGATACTAATTTATTACTGTAAGCTAAACTAGTATATGCATGAACAGAAATCTACTTGTTTATGAAAATGTTGGGGACATCAGCTGATTTCACCAGGAAAGGATGCAGGCTGGGGATATTTTGAAATACCTCAGCACAAAAATACAAATTTTCCTTAAAAGAGAAATGGGATTTTACCATTTCCGTGTGGAATACCACATTGCATGTGAAAGAAACCTTAGGAGAGTGGAACAGTATGGCACAAGGGCACTGTCATTAACCTGAAAATGTCTGTGCCCTATGCATGTGAAATATTAGCATCAAGAAGACACCTGAAACATATAGAATAGAGGGCTTTTGTCAAAATATGAATTATTTATAGCATAGAATAAGTTAGTATTATAGACATACAAATATAATTTGGACAGTAACAACTACTTTTTCACCCTGTGTAAAATTCTGCCTGCACCTACAGCTGCATTCTCCATTTTTATGCTTCCCAGCTGCCAGCAGTCCTTGCTGGAAGTGCCACATCCGTGCAGCAGCCCCAGTGCTGACTCACTGGAAATGGCCCAGTCAGCTCTCCCAAAAGGATTGCACAACCAAACAGGCAGCACATAACAGGACATGCCTGGAGCTGCAGTTACCAAGGTGTGCTGAAGTTATCCCGGAAGTTGGAAGAAAGGCTGGGGAAGTACATAAATTTCAAATTAGATGACAGACTAAACACTACAGTACAAGCCAATCTGCTTTGGGAATTATCCCTTTATTTTATCACTGCAGGAATTTTCTTGTGACTTATCTGAGTTACACCTAGCCTTGTGCCTTCCAAGAAAGCATCAGGGCCCCCTACTGAAAAGACTGGTGAAATTCAACTACCAAAGAGCTGTGGAGCAGGATTAAGATGCTATTATAGATCTTTAATAACCACAGGATGTCAAACACTAACACAGAGATACCAGCAGGTAAGAGTGACAATCTTCCTGCAGGAGCTGCCAAGCTTATTATGAAAACTTGACCCCAGCCAACCCTCCCTCCCTCTCCAGTAATTATCTCAAATCAACAAGACAGTGAATTTAGCTTGTAAAGTTAACAGGTCTTCAAAAAAGCCACTCTTAGTCTGTCTATCAGCCCTTCAGTTTGCTTCATTTCTTAATGAGTTTCCTGTTTTGGCAATTACAGAGTTGGTTAAATGGTACTTCTATGTGACCTGGCAAATGAAAATCTATAATTGTTATGTTTTCCTCACGTAAGAAAAATAAAATTAACATTTCTGAGACAGAAATTTCTATTCTATGAATAGAAACCATATTAATATAATCCTTCAGTTTAAAAAAGCAGTTTACATGATCCTGAGCAAGCTTCATATGTCCTACAAACTTCTGACATAGCCCTCATGTATACATGCCTGTAGTATTTACTGCACAGCAGTGTCTGGATTTTATAACCAGTGAAATGTGAAATTCTTCAGATGTTAAACTCTTCCCCTTCCAAAATTTGTCTTTTCAAATTCAAATTTAGCAATTTGTAAGCCCCTGATGCTTGAATTTTATCACAAATTCCCATCCTCAGCGTCCTTTAAATAATTCAGAATTTATTCCAAAACTCAGTGAAAGCATAGTATCTATCTCTGGACTTAACTGCTTTAGATTTTCTGAAAA
>JAYDZK010000025.1:14741909-14799959 GCA_034509185.1 Euphonia xanthogaster
CGCTCTTCCGATCTGAGCTTCCCAGGCAATTGGAAAAGAAGGGAAATATAGTTATATCAAAAATGTCAGTTTAAAACTGCCTTGACAGGAAAAGCCTGGAGGTAGTCTGCCCTGAGGAAAAGAAAAAGGAAGGTAGTGATCCAGGTCTCTCATTTCTTTAAAACCATTATTATTTTGGGCATGAGGAAATAAGATAGAACATGTGTTCATTTCTTTGAAGAACCAATATTACACACTACTCTGTAAATTTGTAAATACAATTGTAAAAATGCACCCCATTCATTTTATAGCTTATATATTGACTGGCTATAGCTCTATACATGTACATTTTTCCTTTAAAAAGTGTAATTTTATAATATTTTGAGTATCACAGTATCATCACAGGAACTTTCAAGACAAAATAATTACCTTCTTTCAACCCCACGATTAGTACTGCAAGAAGTATAAAAGTAGTATTATCTTGAGACTTTTTTTGAAATTTATTTTTTAGCAAATGTTCTCTAAATCCTCTCAGAAGCTTGTACTGCTAACCTCATTCTGTCTTCCAAAAGGCTATTTCCCTGGAAAATTGCATAATCCTAAATAACAGATGAAAAAAGCACTGCAAGGAAAAATCTTTGGAGGGATTCAGTCCTTAAACTATTCTAATTAAAAATTTTGCAAGCAGCTTAAACAAAATGTACAGTGACTTTCAACTGACAGCCTCACTTTGGAGAAGCAAGTTAATTCCAAGATGAGGAATGGTAAAAGGATTAAAGGGCACAAGGCAGAATTTAAACTGCAGTAGGGTTATTAAACTGACTATGGGCTTGAGATTATACTTTCTAAAGCCATTAATGCTGAAAACTCCCACTGAGTCTAATGGAGGTTGGATCCATCTCTTCCTGAAAAAAAGGCAACTTCCTCAACAACTTCATTCTGAGGAAGTGCAAAGGTTCCAACCACTGGAGCCATCTGAAAAAAAGGCAAAAGTTGGCCCAAAATGTCTATCCCTGCAGCAGTCTGTGGAGAACATGAAGGCACATGGTGACCTGATCAGTTTTTTAAGTTTGGTGGGCAGAAAAAAACATTAATTTGCTGGTACATGTACTGTGGAAATCCTGCAAACATTCAAACACTGCCCTAAAGCCTTCTGGTGCCACCCTCCTGTTGGGCATGTGGCAGATCCCAGGTGGTCTCTTAGCTTTCCCCAGTAGGGAAAGGGAAGTGACCACCTCTTTCTGCCACTCTTTCAAGCAGAATTCATAGTCCTAAAACATCCTGGAAGGCCCTACCAAGGAGTACCATATTTAGAACTGATTTCTACACTAAGGGACTGGAAGAAGGAAACATGAGCAAGAGAGAGAATAGCAAAGAGCACACAGGGGAGTGATATCCTACTGAAATGGAGGGATTTGAATTCTGCAGATCTACAGAAATCTTAATCAGGCTAAATATACCCTACTGAATGAATGAAAGGGTGGATCCAAGTAGTAACCTCACTAACCTGTCTGTACCTATCAGGCCTCCAGGAAAATAACCTTTGAATACATGTTCAAGATGACATTTAATAGTATATTAAAAATGGAAAAAAAACATCATAGCTATAACTAATCATGAGAAAAATTAAAGACATTGGTCTCCTAATCTACATGGTTTCACACTATTCTCAACTCATCTAAAGCTCATATAGTATTTATCAGATATAATAAACTAATCACCATCTGCAGATACAGATGTTTGTCATTAGGGAAATACAAATTAGCGATGATGTAACATCACCTTAATTTTATAGTTATTCCATGACCCCTGGAAGCTTTGGGAGGTTAACAACTTATGAAATTATTATATGAAGGTGTACACATACTCACAGTATGTGTGGTTTTTTGGTTTTGTCAGATAGTTTCATGTGAAGACATTTCCTTGGGCAGAACTAGATAAGGAGCCTATCTGTGCCTGCTGCATCTGCTGGCTCGCAGATCTAAACTCATAACTGGAGCATGGGAAAACAGCCAGCTGGAGACTTGGCACCACACTGTGTGCCATTGGGTTTCTGGTTTTCTCCTTCTTATACCAGCAATGTGGACAGGTCATGAAGAGCCACACTCCACACAAATGAAGGAAAGACCTTTTTGGATCCTAAATGTAGACTATATTATGGACACTCATGTTTTAGTACATGTATTAAAGATATTCAAAAGACTATGAAAAAATACTAAGAAGAATCACGTGCTTTAAATTACAGCATCCTTTTGTTTGAATCAACAAAGCAACATCAGGGATAATGAAAAAGACACCACAGTAACAGGCTCTGCTCCCATCTTTGTATGCCTGTTGACTATGGAAAACACCTCACAGCTCCCAAGTTTCAGATCCAGCTGTCTATATCTAGACAAGAAGCATGATAAGTCACTGCTGTAAAGTCCCTACTCATGCATGGATGATGGAATCCTATCAGGAAGTTTGAGACCACTGAGGGCAGGGTGAAGGCCAGCTGTATTATGGAGATACACTGAGGCACAAACTCCTAAGTGTGGATGTGCTGTAAGCCACACACTCTTTTTTCCACTGCTTCTTTCCTAAAGCACTGATGTATCAGCACTACAAAAGCCAGCAAGCATCCCAAGTGGTTCAAGAGTTAACTGGGTATTAAACCTCCATCTCAGTGCCTCATTCCAACTGCACATTCCATACCCGGGACTTCCTTTTTCACAGACCAGTGCTACAGAACTGTTACTGATACTTTTTATTCTACTATGCTACCTTTTTTGAAGTGCCTGCAGTAATAGAATAAGAGCAATTTCTTGCATGACTGCTTCTTACTACGGAAAAGTAAAACTTCCATTTTATAGCTATGGAATAATTTTCAGGAAAGGGCTCTTCTCAGTTACTTTAATATTTAACAGACTCTAGCTCCTCTTTCAAGCAGTTGTTCAGTAAGCTGCAATTTTCTCATAATTAAGATAAAGCTATAGCTGAAGTGTATAGATTTGTATCATTACAAACAAGCTTGTTGGCATTTTCCTTTTCAAGATAGGTAAGGGAATGATATTTAGGAAGACTTGGCTTTTTTTTAAATTTAATTTTTTTAAATACACATTCATATCAAGTATACTAAAAACACCACTCACGACTATACCAGCAGCACCAGAGTGAAAGGCTCCAAGTCCCAGTGTTTAAAGCCATAAATGCCACCCAACCACACAGCCTTACCCTCTGTATGTCACAGCCCATTAACACTTTTATTACTGCCTTTTTTTTTTTTGCTTCTTTGTCTTTTCCCCTGAAGGAGATTTGTCACTGATATTCTAAGGCTGAAATTCTGGCTTTAGTTGCTCAGGTTAGAAATGCATTTCATTTTTGCCGTGTTGTAAACCAATTTTTTCTATCAACTTAAAAGAATTAGGTGTTTCTCTGCCACTGAAGGTCAATGAACTTTTGATGTCTTGCTTACTTGATTCACTATTCACAGTGCAGAATAATAAAGACTCTGCTCTTGTTCAGATCATCTTCTTCAAGTCTGAGTGCAAGTTTCCTTGAAGGAAGGTCTGTCAGGACACAGCACTGCAGGCTGGGTTAATTCAAGCACTAGGAGTGAGTTTCCATCCATCACAAGTGCCAACTGGATTATCCACCTGCTTACTCAATGGCTATCAACACTCATGTAGTAACCACTCCTCCCTCAGCCCTACTGCTGTGTGCACAAGAGAATCTCCTTCAAGAACAGATTGACATCACTGGAAAAATCCTGATGACTCCAATTAATTTCTGATTTCTGGCCCCAAACCTTCCACTGCACTTGCTTTTCCAGATAAAGATCCCTATACACTAACCAGAAATACTTCTATAGGTAAAACAATTACATTGAGCTTCAGGATTTGTTTTTGGGAAACTCATCAAGGAATGAGAAATTAATTTAAATCAAGTCTAATTAATTGCAACAGAAGGCAAATACCAAAGTGTTGGTATTCCTGCCTCCCTAATATCCCTTATGAGAGACAGGGAGGAAAAAATACCCTGCCAGACCTGTCTTCCCTGTAATGAACCACCTGTTTTAGATCAGCAGAGTAAGGTTTCATCTACTGTACAGGTAATTATGATAACACAGAAAAAATGAAATTTGACAAATTAGATCTCCTGGTTCAGAAGGTAAAAGTCACTGAAGAAATCAATACAAGAATTCCCCTACAATGTTACTCCCACTCACAGCATCAGGCTGCATTTATTTCTTTTGGGTAATACTGAAATTGATTGTAACTGAGTGTAGGATGCACTCATGAGAATAAAATATTTGTAAACAGAAGGTTTTTATTTTATTATAGAGCTGTTAGACCTGGAACACTGGACAGATTCCAATCTACATAATTACATTCAGTCTTTCTAAATTCTCTCTGCAGCCTTAATTGAAAATGATGTTTTTCTTCATTTCCTCTCCTCCATTATGGTTCCACCACAGAAGTGTCTGCACTGGAACAAAATCACTTTTTATGGTCAGCATAAAGGATAGAAAAGAGTTGCTACAAATGTAGAAGTGACAGAAGACACTTGAACAGGCCCTTACAGACTCCCCTCTGAGGAAGAAAACCAGGAAGAAGTGCACTTATCTCACTGTGTCTGAAGGTAGATAAGATTCTCCTCATTTTCTAAATCAATCATGGAGTACCTCCAAAAATCTTACTCCTCCTCTTGATGAGTGCTAAAGCAACTACAGCTGCCTCCCACACTAATAATGGAGAATTCACACTTACTTCATTCTTAATGATCTCTGTACTGTGTGTGATGACTAATTGTATCAAAGTTAAAAATTGCATACAAACCCGAACTAATCTCATTCTTAAGAATGTAATGTACAACTTAATAAGTAATGTACAACTTCCTGAAGAAAAACTAGCAATAAAATAATCTTACATTGAATTAGCTAAGTATCTTTCCCTTCTCAGGCCCTTCAATCTGAAGCAGATGTCCAAGGACATGTTTAATTTTCAGAAGTCATGCAAGGAGACTGTAGAGTGTTCCCACTCACTGGTAATACAGATCTCCAATAACATTTTTTCTGTATTTTCTTTTAAAATAGAGAAAGTGAGGTGTTCTCCATTTCCTGGGGAGAGGTCACAGGAATATATTCACATATGCAATCGCTGCTGGGCCAGACTCCTTCTAAGACAGAAGTTCAGAAAGAAAAATTGCTCAAGAAGCTTCCTGTAACAACATGTATCTCTTTACAGCACTCGGTAGTGTCACTTATAAACAATTCACTCATTTAATATAAAGCTGCCAACAGAAAAGCAACACATCTTCCACAAATCAGGAGGCTGAATGTTCTGTCTGTCTTATGCTATTGATGTATTTGTGTATGTGCACATAAATAAATGAAATATGAATATATCAAAACCTGTAATTGTTTAGTAGTCATATAAACCAGGATATATGGAACTAAAGTGTTAAGAATAAGCATAGGAGTCTTGTAATTCATCTGATTTAACCTTTGTGCTACAATGTAATTAAAAAGAAAAAAGATTGAAGCTTTTCTCACTTAGCATTCAAATATCTTCATAAAACAATATAATACTTTTTCATCTTTTAATTATGCTACAGATCTGATGCATGAGCAAGGTCTGGTATTTCATCTTCCAAGGTCACTTAAATGTTACATGATTCTCACTGAGACTATACAGACAACATGAGTACAAGGACTTTTCTGTTTACAGACAGAAAAAAATTGAGCTGACTACAAAGCAACTACAAAATCTTCCCCTGGTTACTTTCCCAATGGAGGAAAATCCCAAATCTTTCCCAATGGAGGAAAAAAAAGAACAATATAAGAAAATACAAAATAAAAATAAGAAAGACCAATATAGGATGAAAGAGGAAAAGTAAAACACTTCACACTTCAGCTGCACACTGATTTGTTGCCTTAAAAAGAAAATTCAAATGCAAAAAAGGTTCAGCAAGTGCAGAACTTCAAGAACAACCTGACTGCATATAAAATACAAAATCTCAACATTTTCTTGTATGATTCATGACCATATATATTCCAATATATCCCAGATTCTCTGAAAACATGTCAGAAAAAAAAAAAAGACTAAAAATCAAACTGTAAATATCAATGTTTAACATTTCTGGTTTTCAGCAGAACAGGATGGCAGTGCCTCACAAACATGAATGCATTCATGCTCAAAACATCCCCTAAATAGTCTCACACCTCATAAGCACATCACTACACTCCTGGGAATTTCACTGTATCAAAGAACCAGTATCTCAAAATGGCTGCTATCAGCCATTACAGCTACAGGATCAGAAGGTGGATGATCCTTCTCTTTTTGCATGAATTTATGAGGATGAAGCTGGCCTTAATCAAGATGATTAACAGCTCTCTTTGAACTGGTGAGAAAAGACAGCAAACATGGCATGAGGTTCTCTTCGGTGTATTTGGCTAGAAAGAATATGATCAGGACCCAGGGACCCAAGGAAGAAATTTGCAATAAGTTAATACAGGGGAGAAAGAAAAGCCTAAGGATATCCAGGATCCAGTGAAGACAGCAGGAGACAGCAGGGTGCAGACAGCAGCTCCTCATCCTAATCTAACAAGACTGATGAGCCAGATGGCAACCGTAAATAAAGTATCAAAGAACTCTAAGAGAGAATGAAATTCCATTGCAGCTGGAATTACGTTTACAGAAAAGTAGCATGGAGACCAAAGGGACAGTGGAAGGTACTGCACTCATGAGGAAGAACAATGACCTTTGTTGCAGTGAGCTCTGTTGCAGCAGCTCAACTCAGCTTGTTCTATTTTCAGCCTCCATCAAAAATTTTGACTCTGGCATTCATTCTGTAGAGGGAGTGGCCTTCTATTTACCCTACTAAATTAAAAAAAACCCTCAAAGAATAAATAACAGAAAGCACCAGAAAATAGATGCTACATTTTAAATTGACAGTGAAGGATATAAACATCAGACTATGCAGCACAGTGAACAAATTCAGATCGGTGCTGGTTTCAGTAGCGCAATGCTAATGTAGTGCTGCTCTAGACAGAGCCACTGCAGGTGCTTTAAGAGTCCCACAACTGCTGGAAGTTACCTGCTCAGAACATCTACATTTCACAAAACACAAACCCAGTGCACCCAAAGAGGACAGTACTTGCTCCTAGGGTGGAATCCCGTAAGAAAAGAGAGAGCACTGATAGAAGGCGGTTCCTGTGCTTTCCAATACCAAGGGGGTGTTACAGTCTTTACAGGATGCCAGAAGTCTGTGTTTTTATGGACACCTCCAAATCTGAATTACATTTAAAGGCTTGTAACTATCATCAATCATAACAGTCCTCTTACTCAAAGCCCCTCACAGCTAGCTGAAGATTCAGCTCTCCATAATTTTCATGTTTTCCTACTTAATCTTGAATCTATCAATATCAGAAGTACAGGATAAAAATTAATCCAATCCTACATTTACAATACAGAATAAGCAGCTGAAGTTCAAGTAAAAATTAGAAGTATGTAATCTGTAATTACTATTTCTGCCCTTAATCAGAAATATTCTGAGACCAAGGTCAGTGTAACTACACTGACAATTAATAAGACTAGAAGGAGTTATGACATCCAAGGGAGTTAATTCTGATTCCAGATGTCCTGGCTCTCAGCTGTGTAGCTGGACAGCCTTGCAGCACCAGCTCACAGGGAGTGATGGGCTCACTGTGGGTGTAGAGCCACTCATGCTGAAACAGTGCAAACTCCCACCTTCCTCTATCAATAAGAGACCGTAGGAACTTTTTAAACAGTTCCACCCCTACCCACCCTCACAAGAAGCTCAAGATAATCACTAGCCATGATGTAAAAAAATCCATATGGCACTCCAGCAGGAAACGCCTCTAAAACATTCTCCAATGCTGGCATGGCTTGCTAAGGGGTTTTCAATGCATTACTGCAGGCCTGAGGTCTTCCCAGCCTTTGTCTTCCATGGTTCCACCATCCATGCTGCACTCCAGGTGCTGTGCTTTAATATGAGCTTCCTCAGACATCAATTTCACTAGAACCAGCATCACTAGGTGCTGTCATCATACAACTAAAACCAGGAAGAAAACAACACACTGAAAGTTGTGTGCTTTCACCAGGGCTGTGAAGACCTCAGTATTCCATGAAGCCACCTGAGTGGTCTGACATTTAATACACTCTGCCTCTGATTTGGTAACTCTTACAGATGCAAAGATTATTTTAAGGAATACTTGGAAATAGATGGGTTAATGCACAATATCAATACTTGGAACATTTGAGTCATAGAGCTCTCTTTGATCTTACATTCTGTTTGCTATTGAAAAAGCAACCATCTCACCCTATGCAAGATAAAAAATGAAACAGAATTTGACATCATGTTAGAAAGATTCTATTCATTAGTATGATTTGGTATCAGAACTGCAAGCCGTGATCTACAAAGTTGCAAATGGAGAAACTAATTTTAAAGTTTCTTCATTTGCAACAGATTTCAAGCTGTCAGGCCCTCCAAGAGTGTCCTGCTTATTAGAAATGAAACTGGAGATGTGGATCCAGGGTAATTATGTTCTTTTAATGACCTGAACCCACCAAATATTCAACATTACAGAGAGCAATACAAACTTCTGCAGTAATAAATGACCAGACCATTCCATTTTGCTCAGCATGGGGTCCCATGGCATTATCAAGGAGCTTAAAGTTGTTTACTGTATTACCTTAATATAAAACACAACTTCTCAGCAGCATTGTCCCTGAAACACTGCAGTGCCACATTACCCCCTGCCCACAGAATTAATTTATCAATTCCCAAATTCTGTATCTAGAAGTAGAAGGATTCTTAACATTGCTGCTTACACTGCCTGTTACATCTCTGTATCACCTTCTCCCTTGCACTGAGGATCAGTGGCCCCTCTCCCCTTGTTAGATTAGGCTACAGAAGGGCCCATTCCACCCTGAGCAGCAGAGCACAGGGTCAGAAGGACAGCAGGAACATCCTACCCATGGGACTGCTGGCTGGCTTCTGACTGCAGGATCACTGCCCCTGGGAGGGTGGGCAAGGCAGAGAGAACTCTGTATTTACATCTGACAGCTACTCTTACTCTAAATAATTTTATTTCAAACACTGAAAATTGTTCCGGTGTTTAATGAGGTGCAAAGGAATTTTGATATCTCATTTTAATAAATAAAAAAACTTTCAAAGCATACCTGTGTTTAGAGATTTGATAGAAACCATTTTGATTCTGAATTTACTGACTGTTGAATAGGTGTCATTAATAAGACAATAAACCATTTTGATCCTGATTTGATTTAAACAATGTAAATTGAAGTTCCTCTCCAGTGAAGAGCATTTATATGCCATCAATTTCTGAGTAATTCAGCAATTGCTACTACATAAAAAGTATTTTAAGTCTTTTTATATTTATACAATTTTAGTGTGTATCTATAACGTTTCATGCAAAGTGCATTTATTAACGAATTCATAGAGCTAATTCAGGTTATTATTTCTGAATTAAAGTTCAGATCCATTTTCACCATTCTAGAATGTGTATACTTATCTACCATTTCATATAAAGTTTGATCCTCTCCCATATGAAGCCTGGACAGTCTCACGTAATATTTCAAAATGCCAATAGAGAAGACCTATTCCTCATTATTACTTTGAAAACCAAGTACCTAATCTGCATTTCTGCCAGATAATTCTAAAATTGGCTGTTTGTGAACAGCAGATAATTCTTAATTAACTCCCAATACTGCATAAAGATGAATTCTTCACTGTTTGTGCATTTCTAAATAGGTCTGCATTATGGCCTCAAAACCAAGAAGTGTGAACAGAAATCTGATATCAGCTCCTTAAAGAGGAGAGCAAACTACTTAATATTCTGGTGCTCCTGCAGTTTGATCTAATACTCAGTGAATCGTAGGAATGACATAATATTAATTATGGACATATTTTGCTTCATTATTTATGCTTCATCCAAAAGTTAATGTTTAAGAAACAAACCCCTCATGCTTAATTCTCTTTCAACTTTTTGCTAATTATCACAGCAGGAGGAATGCACATTTAAACCAAACCAGATGACTCCTACTGTTTGCAGCCTCTCAAACATGTGTTCTGTTTGTAAGCTGTACTTAAAGCAGGCTAAAAGGTCATGTTTGTATAAATTCAGGCTTCTAACACCAAATGATTTCATTAATTTTTATTTTGAATGACATTCTCTCTCTCATCTGGATTTAACTTCATTATAAATGAAGAATGCACCTCCTCTCCATCGAGAGCTCGTTCTAACATCCTTCCCTGTGGAAGATACCTAACCAGAGTATCCTGCTCTGGATGGAATGGATGAGTCCATAGGCTCATACTCCAAGACAGACCTGATGCTCCCCAGCCAGTGCAGTTCTTCACAGCTGCAACAGAATCCCTTCTCCAGGGAAAGCTCAATACTGAGGGCAGACTCATCAAGCTGCTTGGAAATGCCCTGTGGAGGAGTCTCTCTCCAGTTTCTTTCGGAGGCTCTGGGATCAGCTTCACAACTCCAGTGAGTGAAGTACCCTCAAATCTATTCCTGGTTTTACACATTGCTCTGTCTGTAAACTGCTTACACCTGAGCACAAGGGCTCTGTGCCCTGCTGGAACCATCCATCAAGTGAATGTAGTTATTGATTTAGACCTTAAGGTTATAAATCTGACTGGAAACAGAGGCAAGTATTCATACAGACACCAGGGACATGGATATAAGCCTTTTCCTAGCAATCGTTAAGCTACTTATACCAAACCTTGCCCCTCTATTTTAAGAGCCAAATTAATAGGCCATAATTTTAGAGATGAACAAGGGCACACACACTATGGCATAATTCATCGCACATTAACTCCTTTCTTTAGGGAACAAGAATGCATCAAAGCAGTGCCCTAGCGATAGACCAGGAACATGAGCAGCACCAGGTCATTTCAGCACAACTGCAGTACCTCTTAATTGGTCACTGGCTCATGGCTGAAACATTAACATTTTTGTTCCCTCACTATTGTAAAATGTAATAAACAAGGATTTTGCTTCTTTTCTTCCCTTTTATAAGTATTATCTCTGCTTTTGGAATCAAACAATTGACCTAATGATATCTCTTCAGACACATGTGAAAAAGTCTGTTCCATTCACAGCTACCTGAAAAGACAAGGATCAAACATTCATATTTTTCCCCCTTTGATCAAGTAAAAACAATTTTTCCTACAATTCTGAACAGTACAGTAACCTTTTTATGTTAAACTGCTTTCAAATAGTTGGCAGAGACGTGACCAAATAATGCACTTGGGTTACTAAAATATAATGGTTGATTGCAACGGCAGCATCTAACACAAGGACAATCAGTGGCAGAAGCGGCTGTGCTGCCCCTGCATCCTTTCCAAAGAAGTGTCAGAAAATTCCTGGCTAATGTTTTCAAGAAACTTCCCAACTAAGCTGGGCTACCTCAGAGCTCAAGACAGTTTGTGAAGCCTTTTCCCAAAGTTCAGCAAGTAACAGAGTTAAACAGAAACCTCACACTACTTTTTCCTGAGAGCATCTAGCTGTGAAGACAGAGATGAAGACTAAAAGAGAACAAATCCCTTCTAAACAATTAAGCACAAAGAAATCCCATGATATAGTCAGCCCAGCTGAATAGCAGTTTTACAATACCACCAAAGTTTTTTGCAACTATTCCCCTTGAAATCTGTGTACTAAATCTTTGGCTGATAGTGATGCATGAACATCATTTATAAATTTCTCCTGAAAACATAGGGGAACTCCTATATAGGAGAATTCCATCAGCTGTTTAAGAAACATTCTGGGGCTTTAACACTTTGACAGCAAAGAACAAATTTGTATATCCACATTTATATGTGAGTACATATATTTACGCATGCATATATATATACATATATACACTACATAAACACACATATATAAAATAATATATTCACAAACTGGACCTTTAACAGTCCTTTTCTCTCTGTCTGCATCTAAATATATTTCTCTTGAAGCTTGTATCCAAGCCTCTTACTGTAAGCATTCATTTTATGAAAGAAACTACAGACTTGCAGAGGTATATTAATATTGATAAGTCCCTCAAGCTGCTGTTCTTTGTAAGCAACCAGCACAAACAGGCACACAGAACATCTCATCATTATGCTACAGATGTGCATTAGGGGAACACAAGAAAAGTCAAAAGCAGTATTTTCTTCTCCTACCACATAAATTATCAGTGTGTCCCAATATTCTGGAAATTTATGCTAACTCCAGGATGCACCAAATAATCTTCATCTGCCCTAGTTAATAATTTGCAACTCTGAACACATCAGCACCAGGAGTAGCAGCATTATTATTAACTATGCAGGGAGAAAAAATTACCATGTATTTATTTTAATTCAATCCTTTTGTTTATATTCAAATCTTTCCATTTGAGCACAAGAAAGCCACTTTCTAAACTCTGTGCCTTCATAGGTAGTAGAACAGATCTGGGCAAAGACCAGTGTCTCTCCTAATGTACACACAGGAAAAAACCTCCTTTTCACCCTATTCTTCCTAATAGAACATTCCTAGTACTATGCCACATGCACACAGAATCAGGTAGATTTCCTTTTGGAGTTACAGCTGCTCAGTGTTGCCTTGTACATCTCTTGTGTTTGATATGGAAACAAACTGAACTTTAGCCTGCCTGGCTTGGAAAAACCAATGGAAGCTACTGGGTTTTGCTCTGGATGGTCACCACAGAGACAAGATTCCCAACAAAAGACAAAGCATTCAGTGGCTGTAAAAATGCCTGTTGCTGCTGAAGCATAGGACAAGATCCACACCTCCACAGACTTTGTTGTCACAATAGCCAATATCTAGAGATGATGCTGCAGGTGGTATGGCTTGGCCCCACTCCCCTAGTTCGGTCACAGGAACTCCACAGTGGTTTAAAATTACCTGGTCTTCAAGCATGGAATTTATGGAAACAAGGATTTTAGCCCCAACAATCTCCCCATCAGTCGAACACATGAACTATGACACAAGATCTTTATCTGTTTTGGTGAGGTGTTGGGAGCTGTGCTGATGGCTCAGGATTACGGAGCATAATGGCTCCCTTTGGAGGGCAGGGCTGCAGGCACTGAGGTTTGAAAAGGGGAAAACTAGATGCACTTGCTACATCACAAGTAGTCTGGTATCAAACAGCAGCTCCTAGTCCATTAAACTGGGTCACCCTACTCATGTCATCTGTGCCCACTCCATCTTGCTCCTTACAGAAAGTCTGTCACTGCTTTCTTCTTAGCCCAAGCAGAAGCAGGAAGAAGAGCTCTGGAGACAATTCCTTCACATGTAAGACATGAACACCCTACATGCTTTGGCAACACTTGCACTTGTGGTGTCATTCACCTTTTCTAGGGAGTTTCACTAAGTGAAGTCAACTTCCAACACTCCACAGTTATTTGCTTGCTGTGAAAAGCTCCCAGTCACCCACATTGGTGCCTCTTCTCTGTTGTTAGTCTGGATGCATAATCATAAAGCACATACCCCCAATGTATGTTCCATTTCATCCTCTGCAGAACATGGTTAAAAAGGTTACATAAACATGGTTAGATGTGCTTAAATATGGTTATATAAATAGGTTATAATTATCCATTATAAATCAGCAGACAGCACTGCAGAGTGGAAAAACATAGTAAACTATCACAAGGGATGCACACTTATTTTACACTTGAGTCATTACTACCATTTAAGCCATGAATAACATGAGAGAAGTTGTTAAGTGAAAGCTGGAAACTGGTTTTAAAGCTCAGTGGGAAACAAAACACCATTTGAGGCAAACAAAAGAGGATCATTGTGTTGTGCAGGCAACAAAAAAAATTAGGGAAAAATTACACCAATAATAAAATCCATGTAATTGCCATAGTCTGATGCAGCTAAAAGTGACACCACACCCAAGCAGGTTAAAAAAAAAAGTAGTACAAGTCTTTCATTGCCTAGTCCATCAGCATCAAAGCCTCATTTATTGGGAGTTAGGAACAAAGTAAGTCAATTAATATCTCATAGCTTGTTACTTTCTTTAAGTCTTCATTATAAAAGTGACAGAAGCTATAAACTAAAGTAAACTTTAATTTCTTTTTTTAAGCTATATTAATAATTGTTCAAGCTATTTCTCTTTTTGGAATGAATAGTCTGAAAAGGAAATTTTAGACATTGGCAAAATGAGACTGGGAAACAGAATCTTGTTTGTTTACCAAGACAAAACATAAATCACCTTCAGTTACTATCAACATGGAATTAGCAATAAAAAATACATAGCTGCAAGAGCATGGTCATGTTAATTATTAATCCAATAAACACTAACTGATCACTACTTTGGAAAGCTGGTGCATTGCTAAAGCTCCTCAGATGCACTTTTAGCTGGAGCAGGTCAGGGCTCATTTAACCAGCTGAGCTGACAGATCTGACAAGCAGCAAATATCTGGGAGAGGGAGAAGTGGGGACAAACACTGCAGTCAGAAGTAAATTTATGAACAAGCTGTGAATGAAATGAAACAGAAAATAGAACATTTTTACCATTTTAAGTTAAAATTTTCCCATGATGAAAAAGGATGCTGGTTTTCAATGGTGTTTACCGCTGAACTGACACCCACAAATGGAGTGGTCACTCTAAAGAAACTTTTAACTGTTTAGGACCTGGAAATCACGTAACACTGACATGAACCAGAGCTCTCTGCCAGGATGGCCAGCGCCTGTCTGGGAGGCAGTGGGAGCCTCTGTGGCCAGGCTCTTCGCAGCGTCAGTCACATCTGAATTGTGAGGGACTACCCAGACAACTCTTGTGCTCAAATGTCACAATCCAGCTGGCCCATGATCCCACATAACCACTCCAGCACAGGCATAATCTATGGCCTTGATCTTAACTATATTTGACCATTTCACACCGACAGTTTCTATAGACTATGTACAAATATCTTCCCTATGTTTAATTGCCCTCTTCTGCAGCAGCAACGCTCTAGGACACTCCACCAGGGCAATAATTTAAGCTTACAAATCAGACTAGACACAGCAGGAGCTGGCAGGGGAAT
Organism: Euphonia xanthogaster; assembly: GCA_034509185.1. Taxonomy (NCBI): domain Eukaryota; kingdom Metazoa; phylum Chordata; class Aves; order Passeriformes; family Fringillidae; genus Euphonia; species Euphonia xanthogaster. The sequence continues at coordinate 14,756,934 of JAYDZK010000025.1, forward strand.
CTTGAGAGCCCCACCTGGAGAGATCCTGAAGCTGTGAAACACCTCCCTACAAAGGTGACTGGGAGGGCTGTCCATCACCCAGGTGCAAACTACTCCAATCTCTTCCTCTGCAGCTCCTGCATCCCCTGGGTAAGCAATGAGTGACTCCCATGCACTGAGCACAGGCCTGTTAGCTGCTGCAACACTGTTAGAACCATAACCAAACCTTATTTTCTCACTGCTCAAGTCCCACAGCTCTTGCCACATTTGCTGCCTCCAGCTCCTACTGAGTCCAGCCAGTGAAATGTAATTATCTGAAAGCCTCAGAGAGAGATCATTCAATACATTCTCCTTTGAAAAACAACTACTGTGAGAAGCAACCAATCTCTGAAGCTACATGATAACATGATAAGATGCATATGCTTGCCACACTGCCAAAGAGCCTGAATCTTTTCTAGAAACCAAAATAAACCACTCTAGAGAAGTAATTGGTGTTCCATCAGCCATAGAATTAAAGTGGCTAATGCAAAGGAGATTATTTTGCTGGTACTCAGATCAAATTTGCATTTTAAAAGTCAAAGTTTAACAGAGAGAAGTTAACAACAGTGCTAATGAAATGAGGGTGATCTTTGAGAAAAGATCACCTTCCTCTCTTCCTGCCAAATAGAATAATATATTAAGAGTAATGTTCTCAAGAAAAGATTCAGCTCCTCAAAAGATCAGAAGTCCATATATAAAACCCAAAGAGCACAAACTGGTTCTTTCTAAAACTTTACATAAAAAATAAAAGAAATAAAAGAAAGAGGCATTTAATGGCATAGCTCTGCACTAACACACCTCTCAAACTCACTGGACCATTGAACATAAAATCATGTCACAAAATTGATTTTTTTAGCTCTCTAGTAAAGCAATGTGTAGTTGGAACATATTTCAATTCCTGAGAAAAAAACCCCTTCAGCTATCCTCTAGGGTTACAGGCTAACACACATGATATTTAATAGAAACGTTTGCAACCACACTCAAATAGATTCAAAACACTGGAAATGTTTCTTCTGACTCTCAGATATTGTTAGAAGGCAAAAATGCAGCTGACTGCAAATGAGGGGCCTGATACTGATCTCCTTTATCTATCAGAACCACAAACCCCTTGACAAGAAAAGAATTAGTAAGATTTATTTCAATATACAGAATAAAAAACATGGCCCCTACAAGTTATTGAGCATTCATAGAGCACAAAGAATATCCGGAGTAGCTGGACGCAGAGAGCCTTACCCTCAAGGAGTCCTGATAACATTTAGATTCAGACTGAGCCTTAAATTTGCATTTTTTTGGTGTGTATTAGATGATATTACCAGCAGAATATAGCCTAATTACATTATACTGCATTTTTAATTAAAGATATACAAATGCAAATTTTAATGAAATTAATAGTTATATAATAATGGCTATTCATCAGGAAAATTTGCTATTCTGTTATCTGAAAAGTATTAAAAATGAAAAGCTATGAAGCCTTGCAGAGTAGAAATACCACAACTGCATTTTTAACTAATTCAGAGTTCTTATTTCTTAGCTCACTCAAAGAAAATCAAACACTGTTTTTATAGCTTAAAAAACTATGTATTTTTCTAATTTAGAGGGTTTAATGCCAATTTATTATTCATATCCCAAGTCCCTTTGCAACATATTCATCTTAAATGAAGGCTCTCTGGAGTACAGGACCATCATGGAAATACTTCCATGGCATCATCAACAAAGGACAGTCATTAGCGACCAAAGGCCACATGCCAAACTCCACTATGTTCAGTTCTCTGCAATTCTATCACTGCAAAAAGGTGAAATTCAGACCAGCTATATATTAAAAGGGATATTTCTTGAAAAATGAAAACAGCAAATTACTCTTTTTAAGTACAAGCAGCATGTAGTCTGTAATAACTCTGTAAATAGATCCCTTTCTGAGTGAGAAAGCATATCATGTGTATATTTGAGTATTTTCAAGAGGATGTAGCACACTAAATTAAATAGGAAGATGCCATGTAATCAGTAAATGAACATGTAAGACTAATTTTTACAGAGGATATACATGAAGAGGATAATTAGCAATGTCAGTGATTCCCAGTGCAGCTAAGACACTTGTTTATTCAAAATTTTTAAAATTGTATGCTCAGTAATGAATATTTAAAATGAAACCATTTCCTTATTTACATTGTCCCTGGATTCCAGTGAGATGTTGTGTGTGAAGGCAAAATGTGGCCTTTAACACACATCCTGACAGCAAGGAAATTCCATGAGGGTGAAATAGATGGCTCTCTACTGCATCTCCGGACTTTCTCAATATTAGTGAACAGTTAATGATTTTTTCGTGGTTTGGAAAGAAAATACATGACAAAATGCAAAAGAGAAAAAATCAGCATGCAGTTTTGAGCTTTCTAATCTTTCCTGTAATTCCCTTAAAAGACAGGAGCACACCTTTGGTGCATGTTACAGAACAGAGTGGAGGAGACAATGGCCCATCCCTGACACAGCTCCTGGCTCTGCTGTGGTAGTTACAGCAGCAGCTTTATGATTAGGAAGTCTCTTTTTCACTTGCAGAAGTCCTCTTCAGTGCTTGATTTAGTGCTTCAGTGATACTTATAATTTGTCCCCTCCCTACTTGTGTGAAGCTGCAGCTGGATCTACAGCCCATTCTCAGTGATGCACAGTTTACCATGAGCAAAGGACCAGACCTGGTCCTTCCTTTGTGTCCCTCCCTGCTCTCAGTCACACAAGGGAAGCCACTTGGATCAGGCTCTGTTCTGCTTTCTGATGTTGAAAGCAGCCCACACCTACTCTCTACAGAAAACTGCTTAGAGGCTTTTCAAAAATGAACTTACTGAAGATATAAGCCTAATTTACATACAATTTGTACTACACTGAATTTCTCTCCCATTACCTTGGATAACTCAGAGATGACTAAGTAGTTCTACTGACAAGTGTATTAAATGTTTTGAACTTTTGCTATAAATAGGGCTCTTTTGCACTGTGAAAACAAAAAGGCTGAAATGCCTTTGTAATGCTTTTGGTTTGATGGGTAGCACTTTCCTAGAACAATCTTCCCCATCTACAACCCCCAACAAATTGGTAAGTCACAAGAGAAAGCTGGTATTTAGATTTAACACCTTTCCTAATAATCCACTATATATTCTGGGCAAAGTTTAGAAAGAAGCACATAACTATTCAGCAGGGAAATTTGTTGTACTATGGATATATGGAAAATTCCAAATAGCAAGGATTAATCTGATTGTGTGAGCAAAGTGGTGACACCTCAAATATTATACTCCATGTTTTACATACAGTGTGTCTTTGTAAGGGAAAAGACATAACCTATGCTTCTTTTACAATTTATACCAAGTTACCACCATTAAAGAGTGAAAGATAAATAGTTAGATTCTCATACAGCCCTAAAAATTTCAAAATGCTTGAGGACACAGGGTTGCATAAGGGCCATAGCTGCCATCTATTCAGAAGGCTAAAGCCCTCTGGATACAAATGCAAGAGTGGGAAGTGAAAATCAAAATGAGTGGGAGAACTCATTGGCAAGTTAGTAGTCCATGCTGTTTGTTCCTTTTGCTACTACTGTCACTAACACTGAGTACTGCCTCAGAGCACTTGAGGCTATCACAAAGAAATACAAAGTCAAAGTTACTATTGAACAAAGACTGATGAACAGAATTTTAGAAAGTTAAATCATAACACCTAGTCTTGAGTAAAGTGTACTTGAGAGACCAAATGGATAAAGTATTTGTCTGTGCTGGTTATTTTAAGCAAGAATAGCATGAAGAGTTAGAAAAAGAAGCAAGTTAGACATCAAAAATACTTTAACTAAAGATAATGCTTGGAGTACTCGGTCCATTTAGGAGTGCAAACAAAGCTACTTCTGAAATATTACTTATCTCACCACATAATGAGCAACACAATATTATGGGACAGATGTAATGATCAAATCTTTTCTTACCTTTTATGCACAGCCATTATCACCGTGTTTCTACTGTTCAAATAAATCAGGCATTTGTTAAAAAAAATAATGCTTGCCCTTACACTTTTAAGTCTTCATAATGCACATTCTGTGTTATACTCTTCTACTGAAAGTTCAGATCCTTGTTTTGGAAATCAAACCCATGCAAAATAAAGTGCAAGCAAATTCTTCATGTTCATTTGCAATCCACTACCCCTAGTGGGTAAACACTGATGTCCTTGGTGATACTGACCCAGCCCACACAACACCTGGCTTCCAACCTGATAACCAGGGACCAGGCCACCAAGCAGAATAAACTTGTCAGACTCATTTCACCTTACACCAAGAATACTGTGACAGTAAATGAACAATGCTTATACAGCAGCAATAACCAATGTGACAGCAATAGTTATACACAGAAGAACATGCATGAGAACAATCATACACCAGGACATCTGCAGCTACAGGATATTAAATAAACCTTCCCAAATTACTGAGAGTCTGGGGTGGTGGCAGAAATAAAAAAGAAGGAAAAGCCTTACACCTACCTGCATGTTTGCTGGGACATAGATTCTTATGCTCCCAAAGAACTGGCCAATGTCACAATATTCTGGGATGAGGTAGTGTTCTCGTGAGCTCAGGTGATCTGGAACATTAAAAAAACATTTCAAGGTTAGATTTTTATGTGCCAAATTTCAAGCTGCTGAATTATTCTTTGCATGTAACATCCAACTTTGAAGATATTGATATTTTAGACAGTATTTCTTCAAATTTCCATTGTTTTGAAGTAAAAAAAATAAATTAAAAAACAGCACACCCACACTAAAACTGTTAGTGGGTTTTTTTTAAATCTGTGTAATGTTAGAATAACCATATTCTTCTGAAATAACCGTTGGCTTAAGGAGTATTCAAACAGCTTTTTCTGTATTTTAATTACATTAACATTTTCAAAGAAAACTTAATTGTAAAGGCTGGATGTTTTTCAGTATTAAAAGGAATCAATTCTGTGTTGTAATGTAAATGACTGGTATGCCTGTTAACACAGCTACACATTTACACAGCTATAAGCTAACAAATATTATACATACAGTGTGACATTGGTTAGATATGGACAGTAATTGTACCCAGGAAAGCAAAAGCTTCAACTCTCAATCAACCTGAGGCAATAAAACCTATGATCATAGATTCTAGGAAAAGCAGTCAGTGTGTTTTATTACAGAAAGAATACACCAAGCCCTTGGAACTCTATTTTCTTTTTTAAATAATGAAGCATAACAGAGTCCTGGTGGGCTGAGTAGTGCAAACCACTGAACAGTTAGAGGAAATCAGACAAACTGTAAACAAACAAGCAGATGCTGTTAGCATAGCTTGGCAAGACTGCCCAACTTGCATGAACTAGAAAGCCACTGTTGAAATACAATTAATTTTTTCCACTTAAAAATAAGACATGAGGAAACTTCCTTACACAAAAAAATTAGTGAAAACATCAGCATAATTAACAATTTCTGTTGAAGGGAGACCTTTGATTGATTTAAACAACAGATCACAACTTTTGTGAGGAAACCCATGTAAAGATCTGGAAAAGATTTCAAATCTGATTTACAAAATCTTTTGAACAATTATGTTAATGTCTTACTTGACCTGCTCAGCAATATTAACAATGTCATGAATTGAAAAAAGTAACTTAAGTTTATATTTTTACTCCAAGATGAATGGCACTTAGGCAGACTTTGTGTAAACATCTGACAGTTTAAGCAAGCCCCGTATCTGTGTGAATGAGACAGCACTGTTAGATGCTGCACCCACACAGTCTGCTGCCAGTACAGTGGGAGTGACCTTGAAAATCATCAGCACTCACCAGAGCAGCAGAGACAGCCCCTGCTGCAAAACTACACTGGAGGTATAAACAAATGGGTATAAAAAGCCTCTGTTTTTACAGAAGGAAAGGAATCCGGGGGTTGAGGCTCTGGGTTACCTCTGCAGTGAAAGCAGTCTGCATGTGAGTAGAGATGTGCTGCACAAAGAAGCTTTACTTATGCTTTCACTTAGCTGGGAGCAGCTGTAATTTGCAAGTGTTCTTAACTGGGGGGAAGACTATGGGCAAGAGAGATGATCTCTTATCAGAAGGCAACTTTGATCCTGTAACCAGCTTACATAACGCTGCAGCAAGTACCTGGGAAGCCCTGGAGAAGAACAGATTAATGATACCATGAAAATCCTGAAAGAACAAATACGGACATGATTCATACTGAAAGACATATTGATTGCACAGAATGCAAATCAATAAATATGAGCCAAAGGTGAAGGGAATAAAATTAGATGCTAACAATCTAGAATAGAATTGTATGAAATTAGGAGTAGCTGGAGGTTTGCTGTAATTGATTCTCAAGTTGACACAATTGCTAGGGAGGTGTCTTCACTTTTCAAAGAGTAACTTGAAGGTTGTGTAAACCCTCTTCCTGTAGCATCACAGTCCATGTACTGCTACTCTTACTATTAGGAGCTCTGTGAACTGTAGTAAAGATTTTTCTGTAGGAAAGACCATGTAACTTGAGACTGTAGCCCACTAAAAGGCTCAGCTTAAACTTAAAAGTACTATAATCAAGAATCAGGGAGCTGAAAATTTAGCTCTCTTGACATACCAATTACTGTGCTTTCACTTTTAAAACTTTTACCAGACACTAATATCCAATAAGATCTCTTTGCTAGAATAAGGCCATGTATTCTTTGTCAAATACCATAATGAGGGCATTCATAAATATTTTCTTCAAAGAACTTTATAAAGCAGCGCATTATCCAAACAGCTAACTGACAGAGAGAAGGTAGAGAACATTAAAAAATCTAAATAGCAAAGCCAACAGAAATTTGTACAGTAATAAAAAAACAATGGTGAAACAGTGACTTAATGTGACACAGAGATGAAAAGAAATCTTGTAATCTCAAACATCTCTCTGAAAAATGCAAAACATTCTGCCATTTTCCAGAACACATAGAAGTTTGTATCAGTTTCTAGAGCAGTTTATGAATTGTGGCATAAATTGCATGTGAAGTGCAAGATGGTTACAGGACTTAGAGGAGTAAAATGCTAATAGAAAATGTAACTCATTTGTTTCACTAACCATGCAAGTATATGACAAATTATCATATTTACTATGTCTCCTAGCATAAGCACATAGAATACTGATTGATGTGCTTGGTTTGTAGAGATTTATTAAGAGAATTCTGAGTGATTGGACAGGATATGTGAATTAGTTTGCAGTTTATACTTTCTTGACCTTGTCATGGCTTTTTTGTTGCCCAGATTAATTTTGTTTCATTTGTGAATCCATCTCATGCATGCTTTATACTGAACTGACACACCAGAATTGCTTTATTGACTTATGGTGCCATTTCATTCTGTTGATGATCTCACAGTTCAAATTCATTCTGCCTTAACACAGACTATATTTTACCAATAGTTAAAATAAACATGCTACCTAGACATCATTTAAAAAGATACTTCAAAAGACTGTTACCCTGTTCTTAACTAAATTTGTTCTATTACATTAATTTCCAGATTAACTGTTGAAAAAAATATTGGAAAAAATGTTCCAATGACAAGCTTTTGGACAACAATAACTGAAACCAGAACTCCAGCTGAGCCAAAGACAGAGGGAAAGGCACTATGAGATGTGTGTATATGGTGATACAACACTGCAACTCCGGTTGGCCGCAGAAGTGATTCCTTTCACGCTGCACAGCATTAGAAGGGAGCACCTCCTGCTGTCTATAAGCCCCTGAACCTTAACCCAAACACTTCAGCAAAATCTGGACAAGGCATTATGGCTTATCACAACTGAATGCAAGTTCCTTTGTGCTTATACACATTTAAAGAGATAATTTTAAAAAGGAGCAGCAATCTATACTCTAAGAGCTGTCCACATTCAGACATTCAACAGAGCAAATTCTGTCAAGTGCTGCTGTGGCAAGAGCCACCCTTTTGGTTTTGAATTCAAAGATGGGACAGAATAATAATCTTACTTTGCATATTAAAATCTCTGCATTATCAGGTAAAGTAATGACTGAAAATTAAAATTTGAAGTCACAATAAGGTTAACAAGTAAAAACATGTTTTTCAAAATTAGAGAAGAAGTTCTCTATTTTTAAAGACAGATGAGGAGCTATATCAAAGAGACAGCTGGAAATCCTAGAGTCCAGTGTGCTTATGCTTGTGCCAATAAATAGATCCAAGGATAGGAGATACAGCCCCCGTGTGCTGAGAGCCTTCAGGACGCTGTGGTGAGATTTATTGACCAGTTTAAGGACAGGACTGCCCTGGGTGATGAATTGGAAAGAACAAGGGAAGATAATGAGCTGCTTTTGCTTGTTTCAGCAAAGCCATATTGATGCGTCCAAGCAAAATCAATGAAAGAGTGACTGGGTGTTCTTGTCAGCAAAAGACAAATACCTACCTGTTGGGGTAAAATGATTTCAATTAAATAATATGTAAAACCCACTTAATTTGACATATTACTTTTATCCTTCATCAGTGCCAATCAAAAGGGATTTTCAGAAAAACTACTGTCTTCCCTCCACTGCTGCCCCACAACAACATAACCTATTTTTCATTTATTTGCACTTACTAATTTGTTTTCTGTAAGCTTAAGGATTCACTATTAGAATTCACTGGTAGAAACACATTATTTAGTGCAAGGGAAGTGTACTTCTATAAATTCATAGTTCCAGGAAATTTTAATTTTCAAGAATAAACACTTGTCTAAAAAAGTAACCATCACTGATTTCAACACTTCTCCAAAACACATTTGATAAAACATATTTTCAAACATTATTAACAGCTTACAAAAGGGTACTTCCCTGCAATTCAAAGGGAAAGATTAGAATATTTTTAACTGCTTTCTTTACAGCACAAGGAAAGGTAATGGAAAAGAGAACTAACACCATATTTGTAGCACACAGTTATGATTGAGAACATTGTTTTGCTCACAAGGGTTCTGTATCTCAAGGAAAATAGGATTGCTAACCACAGAAATGTTGATTACATAAGAAATAGAAATATCTTGCCAAAATGTGCAGACAACTGTTTTGATTTTAATAATTCACATGGCTGCTAACTCCTTCCCCTTTTTTTCATCTGATTTCAGTCACTAGCATGAAACAGCAACTCAGCAGTGTTGCCTTCCTTCTCTTAACAAGTGTGCTCTTGATGAGTAGTGTAGTCAGCTTCAGAGATAAGAGATGGGGGTCAGCACTGGACATGAAAAGTTCAGCACTCAGTAAGAGAAAGTGCAGTTAGAAACCCAATAGCCCATAAAAGACTGGAGATAACTGAACAAATGCCCTACTGTTTGTTCTGGATCCAGAAGAGAGATTCATTTAGGGTCAAGACTTCCACTCCTATCTCAGGGGAGGTGTGTCCTACTGTGGGAAATCATGTCAGGGTTGACTAATGGATTAAATCAGGGACATCTACTGTAGTAACATAATACTGTTACTCTCAATAAGCACCCACAGCTGTAATAGTTTTTTTTTAAATGAAATTCCTAGTTTTTGCATTATAGTTAACCAGGTGTGTTACTAAGAAAGATGTCTCTGAAGGGGCAGCTGTATCACTACAGTGCTGATGCACACTTCAAGAGGCAGAAAACAAATCAAAAAGGAAAAAACCCAAGCCTGTTGAAAAGCAGAAGTCATTCATTGTTAAGAGCACAACTTCTATTTATTAAGGTGGGATCCTGCATTTCTTAGAGATGCAATATTTCCAACGTACTCTTGCTAATGAACCATTCCTAATGATTCTTAATCAATCTGAATTTTGCTTGTGGAAAGCGGAGAAAATAGACTGAGCACAAGAAAAACTGATCACTCTTCAATCAAAATGCATGCACCAATTTCATAAGAATTTCTTCCTCATTCCGAATTCCATCAGACCCTTCAAACTTTATTCTCAATGAGTCACTGCTCATTCTGTTACACAGAGGTGCCCTGAAGCCTCTTCATGCCTTCCAGACTACGTAGGCATCTTCTGCTGCTCTTAGCAAATACTCTGTGACTGCATTTCTATTCTTTTGAAAACCTCCAGCTCTATCTTTGAGTGATTGGTAGCTGGTTGTTTTGCACAGCTCCACAATCCAGTACAGCAGAAACTTTGCTAGTCTTGCATTTCTTTATTCCCACTGGCAAGTCTGCAGATCAGGACAAAGTGCAGGGATCCCATTCATTCCTCACTTAAGCATGAGTGCCAACTTGACAAACACTGGCACAAAGACATCTGCTAATGATGGAGGAAGACAGGCAATATTTAATCCATCATTCATATCCTTCTTCAATGAGGTGACACATAAAACTCATTAATTAGGCAGAAGTGTTCCAATTCATTCAGCCACATTTTTGCTCTAAGACACGAAAGGGCAAAATCACATTTTGAATGATGAATTTAAACATTCTAAATCCAGTTAGTGTTCAACAGTGCATACAAATTGCATACACATGAAATATGAAACTAATCCCTGGAAGGACACTGCTGGACATGTGGAACACAAGTCCCAACACTGTGCCAGTTTTACCACAGAGCCTGTTCAGTGTCATGGAATGCTAAAGACCGCCCTGCTGAAGTTCCTTTCCTCCCAGTCAGGAGGAGTGCACAGAGCAGTGGGAAAACAATAGAGCACAGCAGCACAGAACACACCAAGTCCTTCTGTTTTATCACCCAACGATCATATTATATAACAAGAGATTGCATCAACAAAAAGATTTGATAGATGTAAAATGCTACTGTAATTACTGATGCTTTAAACCTTCCAGATGATTGTTTCATCCTTAAATTTCAAAGCAGTGAAAGTAAAGCCAGATAAGAGGAAAGACTTTTCCTTCTATCAGCTTTTAAAAAGATAAGTCAAATCTTAGATGGAATTTGAAGGTTCTTGTTTTTCACAGCATATAAATCCTATTAAATTTTGATAGTGCAACTTTGTAGGTCGGAAGGACTGTAAGACAGCAATTTATAGCTGCATATCGGAAACCTCTGCTTCACAACAGAAGCCTATTTTGGTACAAAACTGCAAAGTAATTTATTAATGCTTTCAACACATACTAAAATTACACATTTGAATTCTAAATCCTTTAGTACCCTAATCTTTCAGAAATGGCAGCTATAGGACTGTGTCGTTTGAGGTACAACAGCCTATTTCTTCTGCTGAATTTTGAGTTTGAAAAGACTTTTCCACAAAAAAAGTAACAACATAAAAGGCATCACTATAAAAGAGAATTGCTGCCCATAAATTTCTTCTTCCTCCTTCTCCCCCTTAGCCTTAGTAAGACTCTTTAGGCAGGAAATTTTTACCTCATGATGGCAACTCAGTTAAAATAATTTCCCATGGAGAGCTGCATTATTTTTTTTACCTAAAACACTGAGAAAGGATGCTTCCTCTCTTTGCTTACTTGAAGCTGCAGTAAATACACTGGAACACCCCTGCTGAGTGCTCATTTTCGGGCAGTGTTTTGCATGCTGTGGATCAATCTCCTGCTGCATTCCTGGGTTTTGAATATTGCTGCTGTGCACTCAGCAATGGAGGGCACATTCCCATGGAAGCAGGATGGACACGCATGGGAAAGAACATATCAAAAGGAGCACCCTCTGATGAGGATGTTGAAGGCTTGTGATTTGGCTGTACAAAGCCAAGTCCATTTTAATTTAGGAATGACATGACTGCTGCACATCAGAAAAACAAACATGTCAGGCCACTACATTCCGTAATGTGAATTTCTCACAAATAATGAAAATTGATGCATCTTAAATCTCAAGAATGCCTGTCTAGGGACATCACTACTATGATTTTATTCTACTTACTATTCAGGTTGCAAAGCAGATAAATCCAACCAGCAAAAATCCTGTTCAGTCATATTATTTGTGAATTACACTAAGCCAGAACACCAACTCTACATTTCTCTGAAGCATGGAATGTTTCTTAAGCTGACAAGTATGTTTGTATATATTGCTATTAGTCCAGTTTGCAAAGGCAAGTTGACATCTTGAGATTAAAATCAGAACATGCAACTGCACTGACAGAGAGCATTCCAAGCAGCATCAAGACTGAATAATGACAAGGATGTGGAAATAAATCATCTCCAAGAGCAAGATGCCATCTGAAACAAGATGTCTAAAATACGGAGGGATTTTTTCTCTGTCAGCTCCTTACATCATGGACGAATATGCAATTTCACATCAGAGGGAAACAAAATATCATAGAAGAGTTCTCTCCTAAACAGTGAAACCAAGGTCAATATAGTGTGTTTCTTCTTAGGGAAAATAACAATTAAATTAATACCTTAAGCTCATTAGGTGCACAGGGTGCCTGTATTTCTGATGAATGAGACAAAATCCTCACACAAGGCAAAAATCAATGAGAACTTGGTAGAGATTTACACCCATACAGATCCCATAAGGACACATGGTCTGAATCGGGATGATTCTTTTAAAGATTTGCTAAGGCTATTATATAATATTTTAAGGAGCTTCTACTATTCCAGGGATTAAAAACTCATGCATCTATTAAAAAGCCACTGAACATGTCATAACCTTAAGTATGTTTAGTCTCACACTGTATTCTATTCCTCCCCTTTTACAAATGGAAAGCTGCAGTACACAGTAACACTGCAGTGGAGATTTGGTCCTCAGCCTAAGAAGTTTATTGTAAGCCTTGCCATACATATTCTCTGTTAAGATACTTTGGATATGTAAAATATGCAGGAAACTCGAATTGATTTGAACATGGGCAACCCAAAATACACAGATTTTGCAGTCTGAATACCAGATGTATTCAGACACATTGTTGTTGCATTTGAGTCTTATATACTTAAGAGCAATGAAGCACTGAATCCCAAGGTAGGCTCTAACTACTGAACTAGGCTTTTATTCAATTGTATCAAAAATAGTTTAATTTATTTCTCTTCATATACACAGGCACTTGAAAGAAGCATACGTGAGTACACAAATTCTGGAAATGTTTTGATGGTAGCCATGTAAATGTTCAATTAAGTTTCTGTTTTTCCTTCTGTCAATTCTCACCCCTGCTGCCCCAAGGGAGCACCAAGCCAAATGCATTTTGGATTTGGCTGATAAAGGAAGTTATACCCTACAGAAGAGCTACCTAAAATTCTCTTGGCCAGGCTCTCTCCACGAGACACCTCTAATAAGGGCAAACAGTGTCCTGGAGTGCATCAGTACTACAAGATCACAGAACTGAGAGCTGGTCAGAAAGGTGGGAGGGCCCCTGGCCCTGTCATTTATCATTAGCTGCTGCAGGAGATCATGATGTGGGCACAATTCATCAGATGCTCAGTTCTACTTCAACTGTGAAAATGGCAAACGAAGTCAGTAACACCAGAACACACTGTTATAGCAAAACTACATTGCTAAATGAGGAATGACTGATTAGTCAGATTGTACTCAGCCTGGTGAGGCATGTGTTACAGAACTACACAGAAAGCTTTTATACAACTCTCTCATAACAGCTCTTACCCTAAAACGCAACGAGCTACAGTTAAAAAAAAAAAAAGCTCATTTATTCTTGTCACAGCAACACTGCAGCCTGTCTTTGCTGAAGACAGACTGCCAGTAATTATTTTACAAAACTTCCATACATGCCATCTGTCAATAACTCTCCAGAGACTCTCATTTATTTCCAAGATTTCCAGCTATATCTGAGTCATTAATTAAAACAAGGTATTAAAGAAAACCCTTGAAGGAACACTTGCCTTTAATATTGCCTGCCTGGGAACAGATGAACTTCGATATTTCCACATTTCCCATGTGAAAGCTCCAGATAGAGTCTTAAGCCCTAAGTATCAAAATATGCAAGGTCTAACTTCTTGTTTATTTCAATCTTCCAAAGGATGAATGACAGAAGACAAGTTGTATGGGTAGTACTTCAAACGCCTCTGAGTGAAACAACCTAACAATATTCTCCGGAAAAATTTCCTTCTTTTCAAGATATTGTAGGACCCGTCTGCTAATACTGCTCATTTGCATTTTAATTTTTTGAGAAATGCCTTCCCCAAACCAAGCACCAGAATTCCTCTTCTTACAACAGGAATGAAAGGCCTTAATGTCAGAAGACATAAATGATACTGATGTCTCATTTATGTAAACTACAGTGAATTTCACAGAAGTATTGAGCAGCACTGCACATTGGGATGTGGAGGAATGACACAGGCAGAACAGATGCTCGGGTATATTTTTACTGTACGGTGCAATATTGAAGCAAGAACATCATGGTTTACATGTGTGTAGGATAAATTCTGCCCGTCAGTTTCCTCTGCTACTGAAAATGAGGACACACACTTCCCCAGAGATTAAGCTGCAAGGATTAGGACTGATTATCTATCCTACTGCATGTTTCCCATGTCTGTTTTGTTCTCTGGAACTATTCTAAATTCATGCTGTATTTAGAAACACACACAATATCCTGTTCCCTGCTGATTGGCACAGGCCTTTCATTCTGGACTCTCCAAGACTTGCTGCCATGCTTTTGTGAAACAGCAGCAGCAGCTACCCATATTTTTCTCTGCACATAACACTTGCATAAAACAGAGGATAATTTCATGCTTCCTTATTCATATTTCACATATGACTGATATTCATCTTGGCATCTTTATGATGCTGCTGAAGCAGGTTTTATACCCAGCTTTTATCAAATATTCTCATCTAACTGTAAATGCCTGCATGAGTCATGTAGCTGGCTATAGATGTTGTCAGTGAGTCCCAGTCTCTGCCAAGTCCCTTTGTGCCAGGGTTGGACAGCACACACTTACAGCCACAGCCACATTCTCAGTGGCACCCGTGTGACTTGTGCAGCTGAGCTGCAGCTTCTGCGTTCTGCGTTCTTTTCGGATGCTACGCTGGATGCTCTCTAGCACTGAAGTTTTTTCTTCAGAAAGAACTGGTTCTTTCCACCACTGTGGGTTTCTCTTGTGGCCAGCACTGCACCATGCTACTTGTATATTCTGAACAACACCCTTTTAAATTATACATACCTTAGGAAATTGCTACTTGCACACAAGGTATGTGTTAAATTACAGAAGTTTGGTGTGTCTGCCTCCATCATGAGGTCTGAGTTGATATTACCCCTAATAAAACAGTTCTGAAGAAACATCTTCAAATCATCTTCTCCTCTCCCTCCTTTTTTAAACTGCTCTCCCAGGTCACAGATTATATTTTCATTTCAATGTGCTACCAGAATGACTGAATTTCTCCAGCAATAAAAGTAGGAAAGCTGTTTCAAAAGTTTACATAATTGTGCAGCTTCTAATCTAGTAATAACTCCTTCAAGGCAAAATAAACTCCCTTAGTGCTACAAACAAGTGCTTTTTAACCTCTTCCAAACACATGAACAACAAGGACAAAGCATTTATCTCTTCAATAATTGGAGTTCATCATCTGTATCTCAAGGAACTGTTTGCAAAAAGATAATTTATGTGCAAGTGTTTAACCCAGATTGATTACATTGCCAAGTAGTATATCAACTATTTGAGAAATGTAATTTACAGTCTCGCAATAGATACTTTACTAAATTTTGCATTCATCTGCCACAGCTGTGTTCAATGATTTGACCCTGATTAAAATTCAGGCAGTTTCTTTCTGTGGCAATTCTTTTTGGTATCTCATTCATCTCCACAATTTCAATAAACTGGGAATAAAATAGGAACATTCTGGCCTCTATTTACTGTATATATTACCAGCTGTCTGCAGATCCTTACAGTAACAGAACAGCACAAGGGGCTGACTTTGTTAGATCCTCCTCCTGAGTCTTTCAGGTATGTGACAAAGAAATCAGCAATATCTCCCTCTTCCCCTTGCAAGACCACATGGAGTGTTACAGACAAAAGAAATCAAAAGCTTGAAGATCCCATCACATGGAAAGTAATCGTCTAACCATACTGTGAGCCAAGACTGAGGAATGACTCATAAAGCAGCCTAGAATAACTAGAAAGTTGTTTCCACAACCCATGTAAGCAGTGATGTTCTGACTGAATCACAAGGAAAATAGGAATGCAAGGATGTTCTCATGTAACCAGGCATGCTGGGGCTGCCTGACCAGCTCCTGCACCAGCTGCCTTTGGTTTGTTTGCTCAGGAAAACCATGACCCATCTGATCACAACCATCTAGGAAATTGAAGTAGGAAGAAGGTTGAACCAACCTTCCCCTCCCACATGAGAGCTTACAGCATATGCTGAATTGCTACAAGAGTTTATTTCAGTGGCTGAATGGTGTTAGGGAGCAACAGAGTAGGAGGAAAACCTTTAGCAATTGTCAGACTGTATAGAAAGATTAAAAAAATGGTTGTTTAAATCAACAGTTGAGTATGGGAAAATAAATAAACAAACCAACCACCTCTGAGTAAGGAACTGAGAGCAACTGGAAACTGGCCTTGACAGAGGGTATTAGATTGACTTCTACTGCCAAAAGCCAAACTTGGTAGGCACAGAGGCTTCCTAATGTAAGAAACAAATCCAGCATGGGTTCTTCAGTAAAAAGAAAAAAAAGCAAAGACATCTTCCCTCAACGAGACAAGCTTTATGTTGTATAAATTTCGCTTTTTTCAAAAACATGTATTTGACTAAAATTCCTCCACAATCAAGCTGTTATACTGACAGCAAATAGAGGCATATTAACAAACTGAAAGCATGACAAAACCATTCAAATGGTGACAAACACAAGCAATAAGGCCACAGGCCAGAAGGCCTCAGATATTTTTCAAGTGCAATGTGATGAATGAATACCAGTTTAAGAATTTCCATGTCAGTAAATGCCTTTCCAGACTCCAAGGCTAAGGATATGACAGACACCCTCACAGAGAAATTTTATTGCCATTTAACAAGATTCTCTGTTGCTGCATTTTCATCACAGCAGAAATATTAGTGGAGCTCAACTAAGGTACAAATAACACTGATACCAAGGAAACACATGGCACATGCTGATGTTTGGATGAAAAATCCAGCTAGATTTGTATTGGAGTATTGTCAGCTCAAATACTTCCATGTCATGACAAATTATTATAGTAACTGTAGAAAATGTTTAAATCAGAAGCTATGGCCTCAAAATGATTCTTTTTCTTACAGAATCTTACTTGAATCTTTAAAAACACAACACTATTCTATTACAATTTCACTTAGAGAAAATTGGTTAAAAAAATACCAAAAACATTTTAGCAACTCAGGGAGTCTTTTTTTCAATTTTTATATTCTCTTTGAATGCAGAGAAACAGGGATAGTGATTTTGGGTACAGCCAGCCATATGGCATCCATGCATACTCTAACTTCAGATTTGTCTTCTTTTTTTGCAAGTGCACTATACAGCAGTGAATGTTATACAAACTGTGTGGCAACCAACCCTAAATGTTATACAAGCTGTGTGGCAACCAAAATGTACAGCACAGCTCACAGCCAATAATCACCCACCAGCTGCTAGCTGAAGTAAAAGGCATTCATGTTAATCTAGAGACAGCTCACTGAGGAAGAGTTAGCCATCATTCCCTGGGAGCTTGGTTGTTTTTTGAAGACGAAAAACAACACAATGTGCCTCCTCAAATGAAATATTGTTCAGTGAAGACGTTTCCTTTTGGAATTCTGCTCAATGCCTGTCAAAAGACACGGCTAGTGGCAGTAATGCAAACAAAACTCTGACCCCTGGAACAAATTAAGCACCAACTGATGGGATGTCAAGGAAAAAAGGGTTTCAGACCTACAGCATTGGCCTTCATCTTCCTCCTTGAAAAAGCATTTAGGCTATTAACAGCTACCAGATAACTCCTGTCTGTAGCTCTATTTTTGGGCTAGAACAGACAAATCTAGAGAGATTAGCCTAGAAAGACATGCAGAGGAGTGAAGGAGAATTCTTGCCAAATGCAAGAACAGAATCTAAGATCAGAACAATTCCCTCTAGGTATTGGCAGGTGCATTCTCCCAAAGCTTACTTCTAATTTCTGGTGGTTTTTTTTCAGTTACAGCCAAGAAAAAATGTCACCACATGAAGACTGAAGGAATCAAGACTGCCCACTTCTGGAGATAACCCTTTAGATTTCCTTCAATATGCCTCCCTGAAGAGCAGAGTGACTCAGCAATAATGAGATGGCATTTAACAGGATATATTAAGAATTATGAATTCTGTAGAATTCATTTTTCCTTTTCTCACCCTAAAGAGGAGAAAGAATTGAGTATTACCTTTCAGCATTTCTCAAGTTTCCTTTATGTTAGTCCAGGGTACACAACACCTGAAGATCTGGCTGTAATTTGCAGATCCAAGCCACTTTTGTACAGCCAAACAACAGATATATGAAAAGTAATTGCTCATCGTGGGTTCAAATGCATGTGTATGAGTCAGAAACCAGATAACAACAGATTTAGGACACTACTCTACTTACATAAAGTACAAAATGTCACAGTTAAAACAGAAAAGTAGTTTTGTTTTCCTACAACTGAGTTTCTTTTCAGTAAAACAATGATATTGAAACAATCCTTACTATAAATGAAGCATAGAATCCGAAGAGTTTCACTCTCATTTGGGTAAACTGAGAGTTTTATCATCATTTAGCAAAATTCATTTTTCTTCCAGTTTATCACTCTGCATAACAAGCTTTTAGTCGATTACTTCAGGACTCATTTTCAATAAATAAAACAGTAACAAAATACTCAACTCAAAGTCAAAGAAAGGAAAAGACAATCTGAGCAAATTAGTTTTCCTTTTCCTTTCATGTAATTACTTAGGATCAGATGCTGATATTTCACCTCCTTGAGAATGAATATGAATTTCCTAGCAATGTCAACTACACTGTAAACAGCAAATTCATGCATTTCAAAGGCTTTGTTAAAGACAGAGAGCAGCGGCCAAGAACGCAGCTGTAACACTGCCCTGACAAAATAACTATCAAAAGGAAACAGAATTGCAGTAAAGACCAGGAGATCACTTTTCTCTTCTGAATTTGTTCCAGTACTTGAATTCAGATCAATTAGCTTCAATCAGTTACTAAAGATCAGAACAAGTTCCAGAAGGCAACTAGAATGACAAAAAGCTAAATAACAAAACTCTCCACCTGAACAGATGTTAAAAAACCAGACTAAGTAAAAAAAGGTAGGTTGCTTTAGACTAATAGTAACCCTAGATAAATATACCAGATTAACCTGCCCATGCATCTTCTGGACAAACTTATGGCTATATTCTACAGCAACTCCTTTAGGGAAAGGTCAACACTATACATAATTTCCATATCCATTAGAGCTGAGGATCAAAACATTTCCAGCTCCTGCTGTTTTCCCTTTACTAAGGTGGTATTCCAAATCACAAACTGCTGGCTTTGGCAGCAGTTCCAGAACACAGAAGGTATTTGCAGTGAAGATTTACCAGCTGTAGATCTATTATAGCACCAGAAGAAGGATTTGGTCACTTGGGTATTTCAAGTCTTTTGAGTTTGCACAATTTCCACTTTTGAGCCCTTACATCCTACCTCATTGGAAATAAAGTATACAACCTCTAACACAGTTTTACTCATGGGATTTGAATATACAAAATGCAGGATGCATTCTCATGAAAACTAAAATAATAGCACCAGGTGCGCAGTAAGCAGCCCTAACCACAGATTTCAGAGGAGATGTTACTGACCACTGAAGAGAAGAGGAGAGCTCCAAGCTAAGGACAGAAAGTGAACCTGCACCAGCAATAACAAGAGGCATGACAAGCAGTGAAGACTGAGTGCTGCATGCAGGAATTCTCTGCTTCCTGTCTCCCCACCACCCATCCATGACGCAGCTCCATTCCAGAACATAGGTCAGGCTGCCTTGTGAGTTGGTGTAGTCTAAAAGCACCACCATTAATCCACTGACACTCCCCTGATGCAAGCTTGATTTGCCCTGATCAATAAGTTAATAAGTTATTACTGCCCATTTTTGCCTTCTGCACTTCCCCAGTGAGAGCACAGCATTATCATAACCTGAAGTTCAGTGGGGATTCAGCAAAATTCATCTCAAAGGCACCCAACTACCCCTGGCTGCCAAAAGCATCCATCAGGTGTGAGTTTGACACATCCTGCCATCTTCCCTTCTTATTACTAACTGCAGTGGTTGACAGGCAAAGGCAGGCTGGGATAATCTAAAAGACAAGCAGCTTTACTGAAAGGTTTGACAAAGTTTAGTGATCTTGACATCATAATCAGTGCTCTCAAAATTCTTTCATGGATAAAACATTCATCAGCATGTGAATTGGTTTCAAAATTTATTAGACAGGAGGAAAACTTCCATTAGAAAGCTGCCAGAAGATTCAAATCTTGCGCAATATGTATAGGAGTATTAAAAAATGAAAAAAGGACAAAAAGAAAAGGACAGAGAGTTAGAAAAAAAATGAAGCCTTCATCTTCTGAATAATCTGTAGGGGGAAACTGCATCTAATTAAACTGCAAAACTGAAACACAAACCCTCTTATTTTTAAAAAAGATATAAACTTGGAAATAGTCCGAAGAAAAAAGTGAATTTTAAGCCGCATCCCTTAGTTATTTATAGATCTTGCTGACATTTGCAAACTTAATTCTGCAGCTACTTTTAAACAAAAATGTAGATAGAGGTAACTCATGGAATAATTTGTAGAAAAGGACAACTCTGGTACCTGCTACTCCTTTTGTACTCCCACTTCTAAACAGGTAAAAGTCAAGTAAAGAATTGCACTGCCACCTTCAAAAGCTGTTTCAAAAGCTGTAGGAAATCTCTTCATCACTCCAGAAAGCTCAGCTCAGAATCTCTGCAGTGTAACCTAGTTTCCACCAAAATTTCAGCTAGGAAAATACCTTTCTCTTTCATATTCCAATTACAGCTTTTCTCTGAACCAGCTGAGTAGAACCACAGCTTAAAGGAGTTGAAAAGTTTTCTCACTGGAACATAAAGGAATGATAAACCATTTCAAAAAAAACACCTCCCATATATTAACCTTGGCCCAGAACAAAGCCATTCTGGAATAAAAAAACCTGAGCAGAGAATGCAAGTCATAGCAAATAAAACAAGGACAGGCTCCCTACTACAAACACTTAGAAACAACTCTCTTCTTGTGACAATATTGCAAATACTCCAGGGAAGCAAATTTTTAAAGACAGAAATATCATCTCAACATGTCATTCACTCTGATAAAGTCCAGATCTTAAAGCAGACACAAAATCCCTGAGTTAGGCGGCTAAATAGCACAGATCTCTTCATGGAGCAGGCTCCAGCTTTTCACTTACTCCTAATGAAAATTAGGAGTCAAGAGACCCCTTCGGCTTTCAAACATCTCTCCCTTATATTCATTCTGCCATTTGCGGCCTGGAGCAAGGCAAATACCCTTTGCAGATAAGTGTTTATGAGGCTAAGTGATCCACAAAAGGGTCTTAAATAGCCTTATAAGACTATATGGTCGTTTCTGAAATGATAGCACACACTCAGAACTGGAAGATTTGTAGATGAGAATAAAGCACATTTATCCCTTCCTTCTTATATCAGAGGCAGACATGACATACCATTTGCTTTTGCTATTTATGAACTACTTATATGAACCACAGAGGAATAAATGAGATTACACCATTTGTTAATTCTGTTGACTCATCCAGAAGGGGAAGGTTATTACATTAATTTGGATTTACATCAACTAATACCAGTTTGCCCCAGCCCACTTTCATCAGTATACCAAATGATAATGACTGGTTTTAAGGCACACAAATACATTCTATTTCCAGTTTAATTATATTATACTGAAACTAATGGCAGTAGCAAGTCTAAACTCACTCTTCTTGCAGGTTTTCTATAGTTTGTCAAACTCTGATTACAGTTTGAAGAAAGACAAAGCATCTGCATCTTCCCTCACACATCATAGTTGTGCTTATTTGCCTACCTACTCCCACTATCAAAAAAACACCAAAACCTAATTGCCCTCAGAATTGCATTCACAAAGACAGGAAAAATTACTTTCACAGCAACAGTTCTATCAGGCACCCTTGGACAAAAAGGACAAGCAGCAGTGAAGTTCCCAGGGTTCTGTTCTAAAGGAAGACAGCATTCACACAGAGTGACTCTCCAGGGGCACGGTCTGTGCTACACAAACTTGGTCCAGCTCAGTGCACAGACGCAGCTTGCAAAGCTTCTGCAGCAGTACTTCAAAACAGCAGCCTAGGAGTGCCAATTTCTAACTGCCTAAGAAAAACCCCCACAATATTTCAGCTAACTGCTTTACAAACCTAATCATCTACATTTATGGAATCAGTAGAAGTCTAATAAAAAACGTATGTCCACGTGCACACACATATATGCAAGCCCCACCCACACCAAATTCATACATATTCCTGGATAGACATCATGCTGGAAGCAGCTCTGAGGCCAACAGCTTCTTTATTGATCAGAGCCTCTGGCATAATTTGACATACAGCCAAAAGGCATTTTACTGAAGAGGAGTTGGTACAAGCAGATACTTAATATGCACATCATGGGTTTAGCCACCTTTCTGGACTTGTTGATTTTTAAATCACTTTCCCCCCTTTCTGCATAGTAGCCTTCAGTTGCAGAGATGTAGGAATTAACCATCCTTTAAAAAGAAGGGAGTAGTTTTAAGAACTGTGTTTATCACTCAGATAATTTCTCTGAACATGCAGTTGTGAGGTTTCATAATGACCACTTCTCAGTATTTGTAGTGATGTTCGTTCAACCTACAGCAATACCTTTTTCTTCAGCTGTCATGAAAACTCCTAAAGTCAAGCCACACTGCTCCCTTCTCATGCACTATCAAATGCAATAAAGATTTACAGATCAAATTATGATCTCTGTAGCATCTCTGCAGTTCATTATCAATGAAGAACTTGCACCATTGTAACAGTAGGAGAGTAAAAACTCCCTCACTGATAAAGCCATATTTAAAATCAGCTATACTGGTTTTTTTTGACCAAAAAAGAATATGAAGATATATCAGGAAAAAATTAAGCAGTCTTTGAACTCCCGAAAGAAGATTCCTTGAGCTCAACATGATAAAAAGGGTCACGGAGGGATTACACAGAACTGGACACAAAGGAGTCAGTGCAGAGACAGTTCAAGCAAAGGGCAGCATAGCAAACTAAAAGAGGAAAATGGGGGAAGCCCCAACAGGAGTCAGTAGCTAATTCTGCACAGGGCTGTATCACCCCTTCTTGTTCCAGTCCTTGCTCCAGTCATAGCTGACTCTGTAACCTCAGTTTAGGATCCAGATGTTACGTTGACTCCTTGCATAGTGTTCACCAACACCTTGGGATGCATCTGGAGGAGGTATTAAGTCATCTCTGCATGTGACAGATGTGCATCTTCACATTTCTAAATACTTTCAGAAAGAGTACCTTAATGCAATTCTAGATCAAAGTTAACCACACTTCATCATTTCTATACCTGCAAACTGGTAGAGTTGATTTGGAAGTTTCTGAGGACCACTGGGACTAGTTACCTTAATTTAAAGGCTGTTTATCTCTTTATTCTTAATTATGTTTTATTTACGCACAATTAACCACAGCATCTATGTTTGGAAATTGAATTTTGTTTACAATAAAAAATTCTGTAGATGTTAGGAATGGTTATTGATTTTAAGATGCAAATGCAACTCATCGATCCCAGCACTACAGAGATGTTTAACTGGCTTCCTTTACAGATGTTATTCAATCTGTTCAACTGCTTACCAATGTTAAATGACAGCAACTGACTTGTGTGGAAAAGATAATTTACAAAGATACTAATTGAAACATTTTTCTTTATGAAGAAAAAGTAAAAAAAAAATTCCTGAAAACAGCTCAGAGATTATTTGGGGATATCTAGTCAGAATGCCTCCCAGATTCTGTTTATGCCATAGTACTTCTACTGATATGATGTTTTGTTTATTCCAACAATGAAAAGAAAAGCAAATCTATTGGAACAGCAATGTATTATAAAATGTGTCAAGAACACTGATCAGGAAAAACAATTTTACTATAATTATTCCTATAGAATTTATGCAAAGTAAGCAGAAAGGGTATTATCTAGTAAAATACCAGTTCACATGAAGGAAGTGTAACAGGACCACATGTCACCAAATTTCCAGCTTAAGAGAATATAAGGCTTATATTCACTGCTTCCCTTGGGATTAACTGATATTGCAACATTCACATGACTAATATTAAAATTATGACACTGTTAAAATACTATACATTATTTTTGCAAAATTTACTGTGTTATTTGAAAATCAGGTCTACTTTTGAACTAAATGAATGTAAACAATTCTTATTTATCCACTGTATGATAAAGGAGCAAAATCATCATGTGTATATACAGGTGTGCCTGACAGATCCTTATAGCCCTCTTTCCTGATAGGGTACAAACTGCATACTTACAAAAATACCCACCCTGAAGCCCTCATAAAAGAACAGCTCAATCCTTTCATAGTGTTAGGAGTCCTCACCACTGGTGATGTTACAAAAAATTTTCTATGCTTAATGTTGTCTCTTAAATCAATACAGCTTGTGCTAACTTCATTGTGTACCCCATGCATCATCTGGGCACAGCAGAATTAATGAGGAAAACGCCTTCCAAGGAAAGCAGGCTCTGAGTTATAGCACCATCTAGGGGCATCAGTTCCTGAAGTGACATTCAGCCATAAATGTACACGGCTGTTTTTACAGCTCTATCTTCATGACATTATCAGGATGCAGTCTGGGGAACTTGGATTTCTTTCTCAAAGATTGTCTTGCTATCCTGTTCAGAGTGTTGACAGGCTGGAGCTTAAGTTGTCATTACTCTGTTGTAAATCCCACAAGATAATGTCTCAGTGAATCAAACTGACAGAAGGAATTTAAACGCACAACTAAACAATCACAACTATATCTGACACTTGTTATTGCAATATTATATAATTGTGCTAATAATTTGGAAGTTACTTATTTCTGAAATTTAAATGGTGCAATAAAGAGAACCAGACTACATGTTTGAGTTGTTTCTAGTGAAATTACTGTACCTCTTCACTTATGGTAACAGAATGTTCCACAGCAAAGGCACTATTTCAATATCCAAAACCAGCTTAATCTGCTTTTTCAGATTTTCAAGCTCGGAAATAACAAGTATTCATCTACAATAGGAAGCAAGCTGGATAACTTGCCTCAAGAAATTCAAGAAGTGTGCAGAGTGAGACAATAAAATCCCATCTCTACCATGGAATGACAAGGCATTTAGAAAACCAGCTTTGGGAAAGAAAACCTTAGCACTTACGACATAACCTTTAGTGACTTTCCCCACAGGTCTCATGAAATCTGAGCACTGAGGTACTCTAAATCCAAGGAAGGGTTCCACTGAGAAGGTCATTTTGTTTAATGCTCAGCTCCTGAGCTCCTGCTCTCCACACAGTCACATGAACCCTTCTTCCTGCCTTTAGGGAAGGAGCTGCAAACAGACAGCACTGAAACCCCTTTGGCCCCAGCCCCCACACAGCGCAGGCTAACCAGCAAACTGCACCTAACTGTTCTTGTGGCACTTTCCAAAACCTTTGTGATAATCTCCATGATGATAAGAAGAGAAGCAGGAAAGAGCAATTGGGTTAGTTTATCCCTTATCTTTCAAATACTATCAAATCACTTTCAAGTTGATTGGAAAAGGACATTAAAACTTTGAAATGCATTGAGTTTTAAACTTGCAAAGATCATTGCAGAACTAACAGAAAATGGTAGGTAACAAAAACTAAAGGGGGAGAAAAGGACAAAAAAGCAGTTGCTTTCTCAATTCCTAACTTTATAATTAAAAAATGCCCCAACACCACCCAGGCTTGCAAAACTGCTTATCACTAGAGACAGCAATTTGGAAATTTGTGAATCCACATTTGGCAGGCCACAGGTGAAGCTTACAACCTGCCATATTGAAGCTTTGTTCCAACAGTTTGAGTGCAGAGCAGCTGATCTGTGATTAGAAGCCCCAGTGCACACCAACCCACAGACAACTCTGATAAAACCAGTAACCAGTGTTAGTTTTGAACACAGGCCAGGCCTACAGAGCTGAAGCCTCAGGCCACAGTTTGAGGGGTCCTCTCCAGCCAGTTGTCAATGTGCAGTAGGTCTGACACATCAGGACACAGTGGATGGACACAAGACTAAATTGAAGTCCCTTGCAGTTATTTTTCCAGTCTTTGACATTTACAGGCACATTTGCACAATGATTTCTTGTCTTGCTGATGGTATGTGACCTTTTCTAATGGTATGCTTGAGATAGAGGAGCAATACACAATGAAAGACTATTAACAAAAGACTTTGTCATTTGGCAGCATTTGCTTTTTAAAAGGTCTAGTCTACTCTAATTCCATATCAACAATTTAAGTGCTGTTCCAGAAAGAGAGCAACATCTTAAATGGTGTAGAACCTGCACCAAAAAATCCAAAGTATTTGCAATCTAAAGCTTCTGCAAAAACAAACACAAGCCTGCCAACTTTTGACTCACCAGACCACAACTGTGCAAAACCAGAAAACATAGCAGAGACAAGTACAGAAATAGCCAGAAAATATTTTATACTGCCATCATAGCAAGTCAGAGTCCCCACACTATAAATTGTGATTCTAAGTCTAACAGGCTGTTAGATTTAGGCTCTATGAGCAGCAAAAATGGATTGCTCCAAGTAATAGGTATATTAGGCATTCTAAAATTATTTAATTTTCTAGAAGCATTCCTTTTTACTACAGAAGGAAATCCATTATTACTGCAGTGACTGCTCTTAGCTATATCTAATCTAAAGTTCCAGAAAGACTTTATATTTCAAAGTCAATGTTCAGATGGCAAAGGCATCAGTACTTACTATTGCTGCCATTGAAATAAATAATTTTGTTAGTCACAACATTTTTATGGCAACAAAATAATTCTGTAGTAACAAAAGGAGCTCTGTAACACCAAAACTTACATAGCATTTATGCTCTTTCATAGTACTTGAAAAATTCCCTAAAATGAGCTTTGCTTCTAAAAAGTAAATGAAAACTGAACCCCCATATAAGGATGTGTATATTTATATGAGACAGGAACTGCCTTCTCTAGTGCTGCTGTATCATAATGCCCATCACTCTTTATCCTGAAACATTAAAAGCTGCTGTTGGTGGCTACTAACGCAGATGGAAAGTGAAGACAGTCACACATACATCATTGCACATCTCAAAAGGGTAAAAGCATTCTAAGTTGCAGTACCTTCCCCTACTGAAGTGCTGTACTTCTGATAAACTTGAAAATATTGCTAATGCACCATGTTCCTCATTAAATTTGCAGTTCATTGACTGAAGCAAAAAACTGAAAGCTGTTTTTCCCCCAGAAGGGAGTAGACACTGAAATCCAACATTGGGTAGATAAACAAAATAATGCCCTATTCTCCTCTGATGTCACCTAACCTCACTTTGCTAGAGGAAAAAATCACATGCCTCTATTGAGGAAAAAGAAAAAAGAGTTAACTGATCTAATCAGAGTTAACTGTAAGAGGAGCAATGCAGGAGAAATTAATGCAAAAACCTGCAGGGTAACAAGTTCAGTTAAGCAACTCAGTAGCTAAACAGTAAGTATTCCAAATTATGGAGCATAAACCCTGATTCATCAGTGCCTACAAGATATCTTTGCAGCTTCATTATCATGTTAATTCAAGAAAGCTGCAGGAAGTAAGCTCCCTGAAAATAAAAAGTTATCACCAGAGGCCCATCATATATCATATCTCCTCTATCAGTGGAATATCTTTAATAACTGGGAGATTATGCCCTCATCTTTTTATATTATTCTATTCAACTATTCTGTGGAACTAATTAATTACAAAATACCTTAAGCTGGGAAAGGGAACAGCATTTGTAAGTTGTCATAATCACCACTGGGAAAGAAAAGCATGCTCTTCTAAGGTTGCCTGTACTGACAGATGTGATGAAGACAAACAGCACTGAGAAGTGGCAAGGAGGGGGCTGAATTTGCCATTGGAAAACAAGCAGTTTGCATCAAAAATTTGACCTGTTTGCTTGCAATTTTGTTTTGTGCATTTTAATCACTTTGGTTTTCATTGAAACTTCAAGTTAATAAACCTCTAATATAATAATAATTTATCCAAAAATAGAAACAATTCAGAAGATTCTGTAGGAAAATGGGCCTATCTTGTTTCTCTACATGGTCTGGTTTATGGTGGTTGGTTGAATCACACTTGTGCTTCAATGGAATGTAACTGATCAAGGCCTAGCTGCTTCAAAAGGCCTGGGTTTGCAATAAAGGGCTCTCTATGGAACCTGCCTGGGGACTCTGCATCACAACAGCATTTCCCTATCCTGTAACCTCAGCACTGAAACCTTCAGTCAGCCCCCACCCTCGGCTCACTGCCCTCCCTGTCATGTTTGAACTGACATTTCTGTAAAAACCACCAAACCAAACACGAGGGCACAGCTTTTATACAAGGTTTTCCTCAACATGAGGGCCAAGATGGTGACAACAGAACATCAAAGGCTGATTTGTTTGCAACTTTTCTTCCCCGTTAGAACCCCCCCAGAAAAATAAGCAGTCCCTGCAGCTAGATTCCTTTTTCCACTTCATGAGGAAACAAGAGACTTGAATTTTTACATTGATCACATCTATGGCCAGTAGTAAGGGGATGAGAAAAATCTTCTCTAATAGCATCTGTAATCGACTGAGGCCCTCCAGTCATCTGTGGCAAACTTGTGGCCACAAGGGCCACAGTAACTTGACTTGATGCCATCCAGTGCCTTTCCCCTCTGGCAGCTGCTGCTTGTGTTGGAAGAACTCTCACCTATGACCACTACTCTTAATTATTGCCTTTGACATGTTTTAATTACATAAAGGTCTCATAACATTGCCAATTTCTCTCTGTTCCTCAGGATATTATTTTCCCATTTTCCTCCTGCCACAGCATCTTATCTTTAAAACCAGGCATGGATGATCTGAGCCAATATCAGGGCTGTGAGTGTGCTAACAGCTTTAGAAGCACTGTCCAGCCTCTCTGGGAGACTCCCCAGACAGCCCTTGCAGAGAAAGCAGGGGCTCCATTTCAGCTTGAGCCTTGATGCCTGCCTGAGCTTCCACTGTTATCCCTGTCTCCAGGTCTGCCATGCCTGTGCCTGGCTGTGAACCCCATTGATCCACACCTGTGGACCCCGTTTCCTATCTGGACCTTGGCCCAGCCTCACCACTGTGGAGCAACTCCATAATTCATTCATATTTTATTCTTTTTAAGGAAGGCTGCAAATGCTACTAAAGTGTCTTTCATGAACTTGTAAAAGGACAATCTCTGTTTCACATTATAAATAAAATTGAGCCAGGTGAAGATATTTCTCAAGGCTCTGAATTGTCTGCCACCATCAAAGCTGACTTAGTGTGGCATTCCTCCTAAAATCCAGGGCTATTATAACAGAGTGTGAGCAGCAGCCTGGGCAAAGACAGAGAAAAAAGTCCAAAACCCTACAGCACAGTGTAAGATTAGGAAGGTCATAGATAAAATGCTTCCAAGGTCTAGGTATGAAAAATAACCACGTTTGCTAATATTTGTAAATGCTTTGATGGAAGTCAAAGTTATCTAATTAATCACAATTCTAAAGAAGTGTGAAATGCACAACTTGACTTCATAATAATAATAACATGAAGTCATTATTTTATAATTTCTTTGATCTTCTGATTTTCTGTTTCATTGGATCATGTTCCCCAAGTATTTATAGTAATAGTAAGAACTAATAAGGGCTTTCAACAGAAATTAATTTCAATTTCAAGCCATGTAACTGCTACTCAGGTTCTTAATGAGAAAATAATCCTACATTGCAGCCAATATGAAATATTTTCCTTTTTATGCTCACAGTTGATTCAACATGGGCAAAAGATTATTATGCTGAAGCAATTTCTTTTTGGAAGTTTCCAATACATGTAGATAAATACTCCCAACAGAAAACAGAGTGCCAAAGGTGAGTTGATGATTCTCCCTGATGCTGAGTTGATGGACTCTGAGGCTGAGTATCTGCCTTCAGAATTAAAAAGGATTTCTTTCGTCTGTAGCACTGAAGATGCTGAATAAGGCACAAACCAGTTTAGAAAGATGCATCACAGACAGAAAAACAATGTTCACTGAAGGGAGCTCATGCATATTCTTACATTACAATTTATGCTTGCTAGCAAGAAGGGCATACATTATTTCTGAAACACATGAAATATCCATCTTGTATAATTTCTAGTTTCTGAATGTGAAAGATCTTTCTATTTTAGTCACATTCTGCAAAGCTATTAAGTGGGATCAATCATTACTTGCTCACTGAGGAATTATACACAGGAGACATGAACATTTAAAATTATTTAAATCAAACTTGGAAAGACCCTTAATGGCTTCTCTGTCTTTTAACTTCCAACAGACCTCCTGCTTGTTTCAAAAAAAAAAAAAAAAAAACCAAAAAAAAAAAAGTCATTCTGGCTAAAGCAGTCTTGCACATTATTGATTTAGATAACTGGCTTCAAGACAATTTTTAAGCCACAGTGGAGAGCAGAAATAAGGGAAAAGTCTTCCTTGAATCTCTGCTCATGCTTTTACTGCAGTTAGAACATTTCTCTTGCTGAGAAGGAACTGCACAATTCCAATCATAACTATAACAGAACATTTACCAGCTGTTAAATTTCTGTTATATTAACAGTCATGCATCTTGAGAATTTTTACTCAAACTAAAGAAATCTTTGTGACTGACCTAGTACCATTCACATGGATAAAGGAGCTTCACCAAATTCAAACCCTTTCTTGTCCTGAGACATGGCCAAGTACTGGACACTGTCTCGTGCACAGTTTTCATTTCAATGTACGTGTTCCAATAATCTTTAAGATGACAATGTAAAGATACCATAAATTTGTGATTTTCAAGTGTTTTAGCACTTGGTAAGTTATTTGCATTTACTATTAGTATAACATGTGCAAGGTACTTCAGACACACGGCAGGATCATGAAGTGCAAGGAATCAGAAAAATCATGGACAAAGTACCTCTGTACAACTGATTCTATGAACTACAAGAAAGGCAAGTAGCAGAAGAGGGCAAACCAGAAAGGCATTGCTCCAAAGTTTTCATACACTGAAATAATATTGTCAGTTGATCACAGTAAAGCTCACAATTCAAAAAACTCAAAGAAATTAAAGGTTTACTTAATTAAAAAAAGGACCATTTTACACACTCCATAAAAATAGTGATGTAGATGAGTCACTTTGATCTAATTTTTACACCACTGAGAAGTAATACCATATATTTTAACTACTACCACATCATTTTAAAGAGTAGCTAGAACATAATTTCAAATTCTGAAAGAATCCTTCAGACTGAGGGCCTAGAAGGTTGATAATCCTCAGCTATCTTGAATGCTGCTTTTAAAAACACAATCATGGCTCACCCATGGTTTAGGTCTTGGGCCATTTCCTGCTAGAACCTGTTTAATTTCAAAACACTTCTGTCACTGTCTGGGACTTCACCTACACTTAAGGAAGGACTTTTCAAGCAGCATGTGAACAGCTAAAGACTATGAGAAAATGGAGGGGAAATATCACATCTTCCCTCTCTGTTTCCACCACTGCAGTTTCTAGAACAAGAAAAGAAATAGTACTAAGAAATTGGGTAATGGAAGAGTGAAGACAAATCTCCCTAGTTTCACTGTAGTACCTCATTCAGACATAATTCTTCCATCATCTTCTTGTCCACATAGAAATACTGGCTCAAACAGGTCCTCAGCCATTGTCTTCTGCAATCTTGAAGGCTACACCAGATAAAGGATTGTTCTGCCATTTACTTTCCTCTATTTTAAGAATTCATTACTCAAGACAGGAGAATTTGACTCCATACAGCAAAATTCCTACGTTGAGTCAACAGCTGCTACAGTAAATAACAGCTACATTGAATCAGCTGCTTTAGTTAGAATTGGTTTGCTTTATTCTAATTCAAAAATCTGCTCTTGCTGACAAAATTCTGACATTATTTTTTATTCAAGGATTAAGCTTGAAGCTAACTACTGGTATAGGCCTGCTCACAAGTCTGGAAAAAACTGAAAAACCAACAGCATATTTTTCTTTTGGACTAATATAAAGGAGTTACCTCAATTTGCACCATTAATCTCTACAAATGAAAGGAAAGGATTTTTCAGGCTGGGGAAGACTCCTGACAATGGAAATCACCTACAGCACCTTCCAAAACGCTCTCCTCCAGAGGTTTGAGAAGCTTTTGTGCTCTATCTGAACAAACATGGCTTGAAGGCAACACATGATCCAGGATTTATGTAAATTTTCATTAAATTTAGGACTGAATATTCAATGTAATGCTTTCCAATCACCACCTACTACAGAAGACAGTACAGAGTCACCTAATATACCCTTCCAGCCCTGGAGATTGAGTGCTTAATATTCCAGTCTTATACTTCCCAAATGCAAGACTGCTACTCACTTTGGTATGCAAATTTTAGGAGCCAGAAGACAAAATTTCCCAAATTAACAAAAATGAAGTGACTATGTTTCCTATTTATACACTTCAGAAAAAAAAATTAAAATGTGTGTTTCTGTAATTGCTAAAGCAACAAAGTTTATTTTCCAACTTCAGTTTGCTTGCAAAGCTGACTACTGCCTCCTTATATATCTTCAGAGATGCCACTTCAAATTGTAAGGTCTGGCTGTGTTTTATCATTTAAAAGAAAAACACTTATGTGAAGTAACTCTCAGATTGGCTCCTTTCAGATAGGTTAAGCCCTGCAATATGCAGATGAACACATGGCTGTTTTTTGGAGATTAACTTATATTAATGTGACCAAAAAAACCAGGTCATCCTTTGACATCCAAGCTCTTCACTCTTAGGACTCCATTTTCATTGCTTAGGCTTGAATTATGAGGACTCCTGCAACAGACTTCCAGGCAAAAGGAAGAAAGAAAACCCCACAAAATCAGTGGACAGAGACACGCACTAGACAGGAAACCAGAAGTGCAGCTGCAGTCAGGCTGTGCTATCAGACTGCAGCTAGAGGGCTGTAACTAACCCGAGCAGAAGGGCTCTGCTCTAGCAGGTGTCTGCAAGAAGGGAAAGAGCCCCTGTGCAGCACAGCCAAAACCAGCCCAGCCTGGCCTGCTCTGTCCTCCCCCCAAGACTCGCCATGGCCTCTCACAGAGCATCCATCCATGCCTGGGGCAAACACTAAGGAGGTTTAGGCCAGGGTTTCTCCAAATTGAGGATTTTAAACAGTACAAAAGTATATAAACCTAAATGGCTAATTTAATGCCATATACGTTAAGTATGAGATTTGAAGTTTATAGTGCTTTAGCATTTAGGTTTTTGGTTTTCCTTTCAGCATAGTCATTGTTCATACAGGATATCTGCTGCTTTCCCTTAATTTCTGATGGAGAGACTATAACAACATTTATTTTGATATTTTTTTGGTATATCACAAGGACTTTTAGGTAAATGAGTTTGTCACTATAAATGCATTTTTCGACCTCTCAAGCGTTTGTTTATTTTCTTAAATCATAACACATTTTCTTCAAACAGGATTTCATGGCAAAATATGAGGAAATAAAGTATAGCAAATAAGATAGAACTGAACAAACAATTCCTGTCATCTGTAATGTATTAAAAATACAATACATGCCAAGATAAATATATTTAATCTCTGCACATTGCAGACAATCTGACTGAACACAAAAAAGGGGAAAATTATCAAAGGAATATAGAGAATTCCAGCTTGTTTAGATCCCTGCAATATGGGCTAATACCTTCCCCAAGATCTATATAGCACCTAACTCTTAATTTTACTCACAGAAGTTCAGATGATTGGATGAACACACATCATCCTCAAGAGAAGTGAAATCCACCTGGAATGTATGGTGGGACAAGGTGGCAGCTGGTACCATCAACAAACTTCACCTTTTCTCAACTATTCAAAGTGACTGAAGATGATCATTGGCACACCATCTTCAGTGAATCCCTCCTCTCCTTTCCCCTGCCTCACACAGCTTACAGCCATGAGGCAGTTTCCCAAACCATCTATGCTCAGCAGTTCTAAACACAAACGTGTTCTGCATCTCAGATTACATTCTTAAGTGCCTGAATATGAGTATAGCAGCTTTCATCAACTCTTGATAGCTTCATTGCACAGCTAAGACTAAATGATTTCAAACTGTAAAATTTCCCAAGCAGCACTTGCAATATGCTCTGAAGTAAAGCGTGTATGTGCTGTTGAAATCTGCTGTCAAACCAGTCTGTATCAAATTTTGATTTCTCTTAGTATTTCTAATGTAGCTGTCTTCTAACCCAATCAAAATAAAAGTAATATATTTCCCACCACATTATTTTTCAGACACAGAAGGACACAGTATGTTTCTCACTTGTTTTTGACGGAAGACCCATTTTATTATAATCTAGGTTAAGGCTCAAGAAATAAAGGCCACATTCTTACGTGTACTCCTGCAAATGACACATTTAATGGTACCAGAAGAGACCTAACACTTTGCTAAAAAAATCACCTAATTCCAATTGTTTCTAGAGAGAAATTTAGATATAACTTGATGTAATCTGAAAAAAAATACACAGGATTTCTAATAGGTTCCCATTAAAAATAAGGGGGGGTGCAGGAAGAAATTAAAAAAGCTGCACATTTTTAAGACTTTTTTTTGTCATCCACCCAGGAATGGCACTTGGAATTGACTATATTCTCAGTAGGAGGCAAGGCCATTGACTCATCTAAAAAAGAATAAAAATTATTCATCTGAAAAAGAATAAAAAAATACAGTGACCTATAACCTTTCCAAGGAATGGGATCCATTTTTACAAAAACACATACTTTTTTTTAAGCTAATAAAATAAAACAAATGTTCAGTGAAAAAAAACAGGTCAGTTAAGAACTCTCCAAACAGTGATGGCAAAGCCTGCAGCAGACGGCTGCACAGCACAGCTCTGTCACCAACAAACTGAAGCCATGGTTTCTCCATAATCAAATAATATCCAGTCTTTTGAACCAGAAGCCATAACAAACTTCTCAATCTTGGCCAAGTGTAGAAGGAAAAACAAGTCATACTTAAAATACCTTCTATTAAAATATTGTCACTGGTGATAAAATAAAAAGGGTACAACACAATGCAGGTGGTAATTCTTCCTTCAAAATGTTTTGTTTACCCTAGAACAAGTTATGATTTGATCTCTTTGGCAGATACTAAGACAGGATGTTGTTCCTTCAGTAATGACAGTTAGAGCTGTGATCACACAGATAAAACTGACAGTAATCAGAATACATTTATAGTTGGAAAAGTGAGAAACTAGTCTTCAAAACTAACATAAAACCATGTGAAATCTTCCTTCTGTAGTAAGTTCTGGGGTTCACTGATCAGTCAGTACACACATTTTATTCTTACTCACTCTTCCCCACCATTTTCTGGGCCACTTCACCAGCTGCCTGCAGAGGAACAGAGCCCTTGCAATAGCTATTGTAATAATGGTTAAAAGGATTCTTGTGGCTGCTTCTGAGTGCTGAGGAGAAATGCTATGAAGAATAGCTCTTCCCCCAGCATCTGTACTGCACCAGGCTCCACAGCTAGGAAACATCCCATAAACATCCTATAACCTTTCACAACTGGAAGCTCATGTCCTGACCCACTTGCAAGCCACTCACTTGAGTCTGCAAGTCACCTCCACCCACCCCACATTCAGCCACATAGTGCAAAATTGTATCACTCCTAATCACTTTCCTGTGGACCCAAAAGACATATCCTTTGTGCAGCAGTTTGGATTTTGTTATATGTGCACTGCACTGGTGCTTCTGCCTAGCTGAACACAAAAGATACTCCTATATACATGTGAAATTAATTATTTTAATACTACTCTACAATTCCCACTGCAAGAAAAAAGCAGAAGAAAAAGATGGCATATACAGTACTCAGCTGGAACATAATGCTTTTCAACTCTGCTTTCTGGGGAAATTGCCACAAAGCTCACTAATCCCACAGCCTTTCCCTGTTACCCTGCTTTCACGGTGCTCCAGCATAATCAGATAATTAGATTTCCTAGCACAGACATTACAAAGTTGATTGATGCTTTTCCCTGACTCCTCTCATCAATTCCCTTTTTGCTGCTGGCAAATTTGAGCAGAATCTGGACAGAGATAAGCAACTGCATTTCAGATCCTCCCAAATCAAATAAGATAGCTGTGGAAGCTTTTTTTTTTTTTTAAATTTTTGCTCTTACTTGAAAAATAAAACATTAACTCTTGAAGAGTTAGTGGTTGGCTCATGGATCATTGCCTCATGCAACACTAGGATTTCCCCATCCATGTGGATGACATAAAACTCTATGCAGCGCAAAATAATCTCACATTTTAGTACCCAGTTTCTGTGACTTCGGCCTTTAAAAGTGTAAGCTATTTAGGACTGACAGCACTTCTGGTCAAATGTTCACTCCTTCTCTTAGCCTCTTACACAAATACGGTGCTCCCTAACTACAGGCTTTGTGTTCGTTTTCTAATGTATCTTCTGATTTCTACAAGACAAACTGTTCTTCCTTATGAGCCTATGTCAACATTCACAGAACTGCTCAGTCCCAAGGGCTCATCTGAGCTTAATGCTGTAGCTGATTCAAGGATTAGAGCAAACTCACCAAGGACAAAATAAAGCAATTAAAGGATGATATATTGGGTTTAGCTCCTATGAGCCCCATAGAAATTAAGAATGCTGGTAGATAAGTCACATTTGGCACAGTGTGCTGGGATAATTTTTCAAAAAAATTAAAAACTCACAAATAAAAGAAATTTAAGCTAAGAAATACTCAAGTATGACTGATGAAATACAGTGGTCTATATTTTTTTTTACTCAGTTAAGGTGGTTTCTGTCTGGTACACCAAGTTCTACTCTGTTTGACACAACCTTATACTGCACAGTTTTGATGGTTGAAAATACTTGTGCCATGAAAATGACACTACATAAACAGTAGGCAATTACATTTCAGTTTGTGATGTTTCGTGGGTTTTTACACCTTTTTTTATACTACTTTGCCAAGTATCAAACGCAACACAAAGAATTAATTTAATTTCTAATAATCTTCTAGCATCGTCTCAGTGTACTGAGATGAAAGCCAAGACTTTTATGGAAGTACAGAACTCTAGGATGCCATTTACAGCCTCAACCTCCAACTGAGGTATCCAGAGAGCTTCCAGAGCAGAACCTAGACCAAAGGTTTTCGGATAAAATGCTGATTTGAAGGATTTCTCATTTTTCCGAATAGTCCATAAAGCAGTAGCATTTTTGACAAAATATTCATGCTGTTCAGATGAAGTAATCAGAACTCTGAATGGTTAACATACACATAAAAGCTAAAGGAGAAGGCATAAAAGGAGCAAGGAACCTTCTCATTCTTCCTCCTCCCAGACAGACAACAGCACACCCATTTTCTTTTGCCCTTCTCTCTCAATACACTTTCCTTTTCCCTTGTTCTTTTCTCACAGTACTATATGGTTCCCATAGTCATTACTGTGACATTTAGCTACTGAACCAAGCCCACGTCAGATGCTTTTCAGTGTTGTAAAAAAAGTTGTGCTTTTAGCCCCAGTTATACCTTCTTCTCTTGAAGCAAGGCACCGGAATATGATATTTTTGCTGGCAACTTTCTGCCCTAGTTCTACCCAGCTAAAACTCCAGTGCAGTGTTTAAAATGGCTGTAGATTGATGCAAGAAAACACACCAAAGTGATTTACAATTAAAAATTCAGAATAAATACTGACTCCCAATTTCAGCTGGGTTCAATTGGGTTAGGCTGCAATGTAACCAGGGGACTCCAGAATGGAACCTGAGTCCCCTCCAGCAGCTGGCATTCAATGCTTAGTCAATGAAGCATAATTGCAACTATCAATCTATCAGTTGTTCAACTGCAACTGTAATTTCTTTCTGCTTTCCATGGCACATAAGGGATTAGATTTTATTGCAAATGCTAAACCCCTTGCATCAAAACTGCAAGCCTTTACTGGCAAGGTACACAATGAACAATAGGTATTTTACTCATTTAAAACCCTAAAGGTATTATGTTGGCTTTTTTTTTTTTCCAAATTAAGATCACAGTGTCAAGGTTTATAATTATTGTTCTTGATTTACAAAGAAAGACTACAACTATACACTTTTGACTCTCCAGACAGTAACATAGCTGTAACTTCCAGCAGTTTGTAAACTCATCACCAGTAGGTAGCATGTTGGAATGAATAAGTAATTTAGTTTGAGACAGTACTTTAGGAATATCATTGTGAGTTCATTCAGATACTTGCCAGCAACTGCAGCTGCTTTTAAAATCTAATAAAAACATCAGAAAAAAAACAAACTTGTTTTAAAAAGAAAAAAAAATACTGGACTAGGTCTTCTCTTGAACAACCTAGAGACAAAAATATGTTAATTCATTAAAACACTGGCATGCATTATCTGCTGTACCTGACATGCCATGAATTGCATTACCAAACTGTAGTTGCTTCAAATGATGTCAGAATATGCACTGTCAACATAAAGAAGGAAATCTTTTTTTTCCTGGACAACATTCAGGGCCCACTAGTTCCTCTTGTCATTTTACCACAGCCACCTGCAATGGGAACAGATCTTGCACTAACAAGCTCCAAGCTCCCCCAAGGGTAGTCTCAGCAAAGTTCTCCACGAAATTACAGAAATGCTATGCATCCCAAAGCATCAACTTGTAATTGTAATTTTAAGATGTCTTTGTAGAAGATTTCTGAATTTAGTAGTATGATCACAATATTAAGAGATTTTGCAATACTGCAGTACCACAGTTAAGAAATAACCAGAAATTACCTACAAGAAGAAGGGAACATTGAAACTTACACTAATATTCCCCAGAAGCACAAAGATGCTGTGGCAACAGACACAATATTTGCCAGGATCAAGTACTTGATGAAACTCGATTCTGGATAAACCAGCTGTATCTTAACATCCCTTATTTATAAATATACATTTCAGCTACTTAATACATTAAAGTTGTCACAGCACAGCTACATGATCCTGTAAATGGAGCTTTTCTCAGTTCTGATTTATGACTATTAACTATATTTCACTTTCAAAATCATCTGATAGACAAATTAACATTTTCTCAACACAGTTTCTTCAGACAAGAAGTTCCAAAACTTGCATTGGGAAATCTGCAAATAAATCTTTATCTCCTTTGTTCAGAAAGTTTCGTTGAGCCACAGTCCTTTGTACTCGAAGGTAAAGAAGACACTGTTCAGGAAAGTGCTGCATGGCAATGCAATACCCTTGGTAGGAGTGTTACACAGATATCAGCCACAGCCTGCTTTTAATATGTTGTTATGACAATGGAAAAGAGCAAGCAACACCAAGAGGCAACGCTTTTCTACAGATGCTGCTAAAATAATCTGACAGTCTAAAAGTTCAAACAAAAGCCAACAGAAATCTAATACAGCTCTCCGAGGGCTATTTAAGTGCACGCTGGCTACAGAACCATCTCTTTGTCAGAACTGAGAAAACGTTTGGCAAGGAATCCACAGAAAAGGACAGAAACCTCTGCAGTTGGAAATTACACTATTTATAGAAGCTGCTCTTTGGATCATTTGCTGTGTGGAAAGACACTTGCATGCAATGACCCAGCCCTCAAGTCTTCAGCAGCTTTCCCTGGGCTCTGCGTGTGCAGGGCTTATGGCAGGAGTTTTCCTTTGTACAGTCTGGAAACCAAGTTAAACTCCCACAAAGCATTCACATAGTGCAGCACACTGAGCCACAAAAGGTGGGTATGTAACTGAAACACAGGTGTTTAAATAAAAGGTCCCATGATTCTCAATTTATCTAGATGAAAACACTGACAATACTTACTGAGATTCTTCAAGTCACATTCAAATGAGTGACAGATTTTATTTTCTAATAAATATTAATAAGCTTAAACTGAAAAGTAAAACTGCTCTATTTTGGTAAAAAGTGACTTTACATCTCCTGCAGAATACTATGAGGCTGCAGAGCCAGACTGAAAGAAGTAAACTAACTGAAAACTAGTTTCAAATATATGATTGCAATCTTACTCTGAGTGATAAAAAGGAAGATGAAAGTGCTGCATCATGTGCAGCTATGCTGGCATTATTATCAATAAATCCAAGAGGCCTCATACTGGATTATACAGCGTCTTTCCAGCACAGCACTGAAAAGATGCTAAATGTGCTGACATTGTTTTAGTGTGGAGAAACTACAACTCTACAGCTGGAAGCAGGGGGTGGGGAGGCAGCCATTCCCTTTGCACTTCTAAAAGAAAAATTACCAGTTTTCAGCAGCAGAAGAGGAATGGCAGAAGTGGCAACTGAGCTTTATAGCACTCATTGTCTGAGCAGTCATTGCTCATGTGGACAGTCAAGTGCTTCAGCCTTTTTGCTAAAAACATTCATCATCACAGTGGAAAAGTGACAAATCAGGAACCAACGAGACTATGCAAAAGTGTTCTGACATTGCAGAAAACTTACAATAAAAGAAGTCTGTATCTATGCATAAACACTGCAGAAATTCCCACCCAAAGAATGGCATATCCTAGCATTTTGTGAAGGACTGTTATTTAAGTGAAAGAGCTTTGATATAAATTTATCTTGCTCTTTAAGATCTATGGACAGAAAACAGCCTGAAAAAGATAGAAAATACATGCAAGGAATTAGGAATCAGGTATGCAAGCAAGATCCTAGAACAAATGAGTGGGGAAGAGTAGCTCAAAGCAATACAGATTTTGGGTGAAAAACTGAGCACGTCAAAGGGAAATTTCATCCTGTGGTTGCACAGGCCAGACATCCAAGTTCAACTCCAGCATAACAAGATCTTGTTCCTAACAAGGAACAGAGTTCTCTAGAAGAGAGAGAGCCAGAGGATTGACCTTTCATAACTAGAATGCACTTCCTAAACACACATATTTCAAAATAGAAATTCATGGGGAAAAAAAAAAAAAATCCCCCCCCCCACCTCCAAAAAAAAAAATCAGAAAAAAAACATATTCCTGATGTGGAATATGAGTCTAGCTGTAAGACAATTAAACTGTTGTCCTTTAGCAAGACACAAGTTCACCATTCAGAGCTCATTAAAATCAGAATAAAGGGAGGTTGTAAATAAATTTCATCTACTTAGCCATTCCTGCCAGGTCCCCCATGAAAACAAGAGTCTTTTCTGAGAGCATCCCCCCACTCTGAATATGCCTAATTTCCAAAAATTAAACACAGTTTATTCCATATTTCATGGGACATGAACACCCAAGAAAAACAGAACTACTTTATTCTTCTTATCATTATTGCTGTACTTAAAATTATACAATGAATAAGCAGGAATGAAGTATGAAACTTATTTTAATATTAGAGCAAATTTAGTTCTCGTTCCTGATCTATCCTAGTGGATTTTTCTTCCTTTGAAAGATGGAGTCTTTCTTCTTCAAATATTCACTTTTCCTTCAAAATACCCCAAGCAAAAATGAGTAACAGAGAATAAACAAAATAAAACAGCCCAGAGTAACAAAGGAAATACAACAGAAATTATCTACTGTGCCCAAAGCTGTGCCAGACATTTATATGCATTCATTTCCTTTCTACTCAATAATTGCTTCAACTCAGTAATAAAATCTCTGCTTTGGATCCCAAGATTGGACCTAAAATCTTCTCAGGCATTTCAGCTGTAGAAGTCACCTGGCTGAAGACATCACAATGACAACACAACATTCCAGCATTAACAGTCTTCATAGTTCAGAGAAAGAAACTATGGAGCACTTCTCTTCAACTTTCTGAAGACCTGATGTGAAGGAATGGAGACAATGCAGCCAGGTGCTTCTCAGGGGTCTGCAGTGACATGACTACAAAGAGGCAAAGGGCACAAACTGAACAACAAACAGGAAATTGCATCCTTTGGATGACATTGAAAACTTGACTGGACCCAGATCTGGGCAATTTGCTGTAGGTGACACTGCTATGAGTACAGAGGTTGAAGTAGATGGGATCTCTGGATGCCTTCCAACCTTACCTAGTCTGCCAGGAGCTTCACACTTTTCTGTGGACAGGTGTTATACTACATTCACTCTGTTTATGTACCTCAAAATATCCTCACCAAAGCCAGCCAGACTGAAGGACTTAATCATTGACTTAATCAATTATCAGGTCTGCCTAGCTACACCAGAAAACAGGACAGGAGGCCAGCACTGCCTTTTTTATATTTGCTCCTCATTGGAACTTGCATCAGTGGAGAACCAAAATCTAGTTTTTGGGTTCATTTAAGAGTAATTATTTGAATTTTACCTCATCAATAAAATCTCTTTAATAGTTTCCATTTCCTTTTACGACTGTGGCTAGTAAAAACTATGTAAAAGAGTATTCTGAACCAACAAAGTAAAGCTTAACATGGAAATAGGGTATGGAGACAGGCATTAAAGATGAGCATTTGCACACAACAACTACAACTACTCAGTGCAGGGTTGCACATAACTCTTGTAACTCTGCCTACAGCCTCTGCACTTACCTGAGAGGTCCACTCTTTGCAGGTACCACAGAAAGCAAGGACCCTGAAACCAGCATCATTTGGTGATGTGGAATCCTCAGGATCCTCAGGCTTGAGGGCTTGGACAAATCACCATAGGGAAGTACTGCAGCTGCTACAGGCTCCTAATTTTACACCGAAGTTTTATTTTAAATGTAAAGAACGGCTAGAGGAAGAGCAACACATTTATCACTGTATAATTTTGTAATTTTATAGCTTAATACCTCAAGTTCTACTTTAAAAACCAAAACAAACCAAAAAACCAACCAACAATACCCAAGCAACCCCCCTCTTCCCTTTCCGCCCCCCCCCCGCCCGGCCTCTGTGTCCCCACAGAGGGACACGGGCGCTGCTTCCCCACACGCGGTGCCCCTGAGGCGCGGAAAGCGGCCCAGGCCAGCCCTGCGTTCACTGATCTGCTCCCGAACGAGGGGACATCGTCACGATAAAGCGAGGACACCGCGGGGACACCACGCAGCCAGTCCGGCCCGGCCCGGCCCGCCCAGGCGCGCTCAGTCCCGTCCCCTCAGAGCCCGGCGGGC
>JAYDZK010000025.1:14800194-14817147 GCA_034509185.1 Euphonia xanthogaster
GCGCCTCGCGGCTCCCCTCTCGCGGCGCCCCCTGGCGGCGGCCGCGCGCGCTGCCGGCCCCTGGCGCTCCTCGCCAGCGGCGCAGGCGCTGGAAGCTGCAGAGAGCAGAGGTCTCTGTAATCCTCACGAAACTCAAGTGCAGATCATCCAAAAAACCCCAAACGTGTCACATAAATTCATCTTGAGTTACTTTATTTTCCACAATAATAAAAAATAAATTAGTCATAAACAAAAATAGTTAACATTTTTTCATCAAAGAGAAAATGTATACAATATGAAAATGATGCTGTACAGTTCTGGTTCAGGTACATTGCCACGGATATATATTCCTGAACGAGTCAGAAAGCAATTTGCTTATGCTCTCCCCCTTTAATTCACTCAAGGAACTGGCTAATCAGAAGGTTTAGAAAATCGTATTCTGGATTTACAGTATGACATATATACAAAAATATATATGTAATACCTGTGCGATAAAATTCCCTAAAAAGATGGGTTAGTATAATGAAAATGCTGGACAAAATTTGAATGGTATATGTAAATAAATACATATTAGGTCCCTTTTAATAAAAAAATCTGCCTATTCTAAATATTTGAAATATTTTGGTGCAGTGGCTTGTTCCATAGACAGAGCTCAGAATTACATATTTCCCATAGACATCTTGTATTTACAAATAACAAAATAAGTTATAATAAAGTATATCCTTCTGCCAAAATCAATTATGAGGGTCAAATAGACAATTTTATACATATTAAAAAAAAAGTTAGGGTTTCTTTTGTCTCCCGTCCTTCCTGATGCTCTCTTTAGATCCTGAGTGACTATGATGGGACTTCACAAGCTCCTATGTACCCAACCCTGCCAAGGCCACTGGTCTCAAGAGACCCAAACACAGTGTGGAAAAACAGGGCAGCAGCAATGATGTGCTGAAAGGCCAATGATCCATCACAATTAAGCTCCCCTCCTCTCCAGGTATGATGCTACTAATCTGTATCCAGTTACAGTACAGGGGGATATAGAAAACCGGGGACTCTTGCTCCTCTGAACTTCTGGTTACTAAAAGGTGAGAAACAAAGAACCAAATTCAGGTCTGCTATGAATCCTCTGAAATTGAATTTTCTCCCTTTCCCCCAGAATGAATTTCGCCCTCAGTGAAACATCATAATGATTAAAAGTTTGCTTTCAAATATATTGAAAAGGTTGAGTGGATGATTTTTCATTTCTGATATAGAAATAATTATATTACTCTGTTTTCTAAACAATGCCTAATTTCATCTCCCACAAACATTCTGTAAGTATAGCAATAAATGAAGTTTGCTTTCATGTTCAAAATTTCATGGTTTTTGTTCCAATTCCAGGCATGCACATGAATTATCTGCCCAATACACAGAACAGCTCCTAGGAAGTCAGAGACACTAAGTCTCAGGAAAACCAGGTAAACACATGGCTTTTCCTTTGTGAGGACCATAACTATTTCTGTGCAATAGATGTTACATATGAGAATAAAGGGCCACC
Source organism: Euphonia xanthogaster (assembly GCA_034509185.1). Classification (NCBI taxonomy): domain Eukaryota; kingdom Metazoa; phylum Chordata; class Aves; order Passeriformes; family Fringillidae; genus Euphonia; species Euphonia xanthogaster. Next base: position 14,801,705 of record JAYDZK010000025.1, read on the forward strand.
CCAGACTTCAACAGCTGTGCAACCACAGGTTCACTGCACAGGAATGAATTCAGTATGTCCTTTACTACTGTGCATTTTAAACTAGCCAACATGGAAATGCACAGACACGAAAATCCAGGGGCTGGCAAAAATACAGCTCTCTTAACAGCTGGGCTTATTTCTAACACAGATTCTTAAAAACCAAAGGCCAGTTCAGGATCTTCAGTAATTCTGGCAAAATTTAATATTGTCATCCAAAGGACAAAGGGATGAAGGTGGGATAAGGAGAGGAGAAGCATTAGTGTTGGTGTAAAAGGGAGATGGGTCAGGATGAGGATGGGGAAAAACAAAGCCCTAAAAGGCACATTTTACTACTTACAGTGGTACATGTTATAAAGAGAGGAGGCCAAGCCTCCTGTACGAGCCCTACATGAGCCATAGGCTGCTTGAGCACCTCCCTGCTGCCTCCCTCAGTGATGACCACTGACGCAGTCCAGGACTACAGAGTACATGACTGACACAAGACTGCACCCCATTGCCATAACACTGGGATCTAAGCAGGAACACCAAACACTGCTCGATTCATACACAAAGTTCTCCATTTGCTGAAGTACTGGGAAAAAGCAGGATGGTTATGTGTGTAATGAGGAAGACAGCAGCTCCCTGGGCAGGGATTCTGAGGTGGTCCTGCAGTGAGCCTGTGGCCACCCAGCAGGGGTGGGCTTCAAGGCTGGCAGCACAGCCAGGGGCACTCCCAGCACTGCCCTGCCCAGAGCCCCGGGGGCTGAAGGTCACAGACCAAAGCAAACACTGACTGTCTCACTGCTGGCCAAGGCAGACACATCCACAGGGTCATCCCCACAGCAGCAACCCTCACATTTCACACCATCTTCTGGGAGAGGAAGGGAGGACTCCATGAATTCAGTCTCAAATTTGGTGTACACAAGGAATTCTCCATGTGCTTTAAGATGACACTGCACAGGAGCTAGTAAACCCTGACAAGCCCTTGGGAAGTTGATAAACAACTGCACCAGGAATCCTCCATTCCAAATGGAAAGTGCTTTGAGACACAGGGCCTGCTCTGGATGAAGCTGATTTTGGCCAGCTGCACGTGTGTAACACATGGAAGCTGTATGCAGATTTTACCCCAAAGTAGCTGGACTCTTTCAATAAAGTATCTAACTTACTCTGGTCTTCCTGGATTGCATAAGGCATCTTCAAGGCAAGGAAGCATTTTTTTCCACCATTCTGCAACTTTTGACTGATGCTAAATTGTCAGAAAAAGAAATTAAAACATTAAAAATCAGAAGTGTGCACAATTGATATTTGCAAGTGATAATATACATAATTTCTTACTTACACTGGTTTCACACCTGCTCTATGTCTACTACATTCATTAAGGCCACCTCTGACTTAGAGAAAATAAAGTCAAATCCCCTGCAGGCATCATCCTAAGCTGGGGCACTGTCTATCAGAACAAACACTTGCTATAGGCCCAATTTCAAAATCATGCTTTGTGAGATGGTGAAATCTTTGCACAGCACTTGTGCAGACAATATTAGTATATCAAAGTGCTGATGAGAAGGGCTCATTAGTTCATTTTGCAGGAACAACTATTTTAATAATGCTGACATATGAGAAGAGATGATAAATGATTAGATTCAGCAGCATTCTGGCACTTTTCTTTCCATTAATATTTACTTACCATTAGTATTTAATTAGGTAAAACTGTTTGGTTTTTTTTTAATCTGGTTCATCTGAAAAATGTCTCTTTACTTAAAAATAAAGTACAGTTTGTATAACCATAGCTCATCCATTCAATTCACAAAGCTGCATACTTTAGATGTAACACAGGGTTATACTGCTATGTGTATGTATATATTCCTTGACAGCTCTCACTAATGCTGTTTACATTAGTGGAAGCTTAATAGAGCCTACAAGATGATCATCTTCATACAATAAGCTAATGGCCATATATTCCAGAGCAAAACAACAGATTTTATAAAATAGGGGGATCTAGCTATGTGCTGAGTCACTGATGGTCTCACAGCCAAAGCATGTGTAAGAAGAATTTGTTCTATGACTGCAAACCAGATTCCTGCTGCATCTCATTTGCCTTGGGGTTTCCAGGAAGCCTTTTTATGGAACAGGTATTTCCCTCAAGCTGATAGAAAACACTTCCTTGGGATGAAAAGGATAACAGCAAAAATTATATAATGTATGTCAAGATTTGCTGCAATGACATACACAGATGAAAATCTGTATTCAGAAGTAATGGATTCCAGAGCTGTTTACACGGCACTTCATCCATATCATTCTTTGGTCAAGAATCTAAGGAACATAATATGGTAACAAATCTGTAAGTTATCTTTGTGGATAAATCTCTGTAATACAAGGAAACAGGAGGACTGTGAAGGATTAATGAACTTGAAGTTTCCTAATTATGGTTTCTGTTTCTAACAACTTTATGTCTATTATTTACAGTGAAAAAGCCCAAGTCAAAGTGTCGAGAAACAGCCAATGACATTTTTGGCTGACATACAACAGTTTATAGTTCACAAAGAGTACCTCCAAATTTTAGGGGAAACACTTCTTCATTTCAAGTAGCCAAACAGTAGCAGTTCATCATGTCCAAAATATATTTTTCAAGAGTGACCCAATCAAAACATTCAGAAGTTAATTTCAATGCAAGGCAGCTTTTAGACTACAGGAATTCCACCTTCCTGTGGCTCCAGCACATAAACTGATGTGACTGCTTTCACACCCAGCAACATTTGCCTCCCAGCGTTCCTCTCCACCAAAGCAGCAAGAAGAAAATGATACACACTGAGGCTCACACATGGCTCTGCATCAGTGCCAGGATACCTCAACCCCACCTCTGGGACTGACTGAACATAGATTATTACAGCTTCTTTGCAACTCAGACATCAGGCACTTTAGGAACAGATGCATAGATGGGCACCACTAACTTACAAGCAATATGCTGTAATAAACAGCTGAATAAGCAGAGGTGTTTATTTTTTTCCCCTCAGCCTTATTTACACATTAGAAAGACCTCTCAAATAAAGGCTAGAGAAAAAGCAGATAATGCAAAACCTCATCTGCACTGCATAGTATACTATTCGCCCTTAGCAAGTCTCAAGGCTTAGCACAGTAATTTCAGAAATGAAAAATCACCACTTAAATTCAGCTCTAAAGTCTGCAGCCATTCTTAAGTAACAGGAAATGAATGGTATGAATAGATCTGCACAATGAAACACTGAGCAAAAAAAGACAAGTAGGTTGTAATAACTGATCAAAACCTTAAGAATGCCAATAGGTAAGATCCCCTTTGTACAGATACTCAGCTACTAGACCACTACTGCTGCCTGATACCAGGAGTAACAGACTGCTCCAAGGCACACAGGCCTCTCTCCTTTGGTGGTTGTTTCAGAAACTGGTGACATCTCCAGACTAGGTCTGAACAAAGTACTTTGGTTTGGCAGTTGTTAAACAATAGTGCAGAGACAAGAATTAGGCAAGATCCCAGTTCTGAAATAAGTCCCCTACAGAAAAAAGACCTCACCAATGGAAACAATCACTTTTTATACCAGCAAAGGCTCTTCACCTTTCTGGTTAACCTGTCTCACTGACAGCTGCAGCTGTTGAAGACTTAAAGAGTTAGACACTAGTGTCACTCTGGTAGGGAACGGATTTTAAAATCCATACAAAATTATAAAAGTATGTCTTCACAAGTTTATGAATTAAATATAAAGGCACCTTCTGGCAGTCAAGTGTGTATATATTTGCTGCCTAAGGACAGGATATCACTTAAATGGACAACTGAGAGACCTTAACAGTGACTCTGATTTATTATGAATGGACTGAAGTAGTTAAAAATAAATGTTAGAGTGCTAGGAAACTGATGATAAATGCTTTTCAAGGGTCTGGTTCTTTGGGAAGTCATTTTTCTCATGCATGTTTCATTGATTTAGTCCTCTAACTTAAGGCAGTCCAAAAAACCAAGTAGGCACTCAGAAAATAATGGAGCAGCTGCATCCATACTGGTCAATTATCTCCAGTAATTGCCTGCAATTGATTTTAGTTTTCATTAATTTCACAATCTTAAGGCCAGTATGTTCCTTAAGTATCTGATGAGCAGGTGCAAATAATAGTATCATTACAAATGAATGCTTTAAAAAAATCATGATTTTACAACAAACATCCTAAAAGAGATAACTGCACAATAACTGAAAGGGTGTGAGATTTAACCAAAGTCTTGATGCACTCAGCAATATAAACCCCATCTGTAAGAAGCTCCGAGTGCTGCAGTCCAAGCAGCACTGCCCAGGCTCCATGTGCAGAGTGCCAGTGGTGCTGTGAGCAGGGCAGGCTGTGTTATCTGCGGCCCAGGAAGCCTGGCTGTCTGTTTGCCACGCGGCTGCAGGAGGCACAGCAGGCTGATTTGTAGTAGGTGTACACACAGAGCCGGGCCTGAACCACCACGTTGCAGTTGTAGTATTTATCCTTGCAGTTCTCATCTGTGGAGAGAAAGGAAGAGAGAGGAAACTAAAGAAAACCCTACCAGAGCAACAAATCATCAGGTCTCTTCCTTTTACCATGTAAAACCCCTTGGACCTGTATTTAAACATTCACTGTCAGGTTAAAACAGGTTATCTAAGCAAATAAATCAGATTATTTAGGATTTCATATAAAGATACATACAGCACTTAAAAAATGTAGCTATCCCCATTTCCCCAGGTTTTTAATGTTATCTTAAAGTATGTTAAATAATTCTGAACTGAAAGCTGTTGGAGAACACTGGGAGTTAAAACTGTCTCTATATTCTTGCATCTTTCTCTTCCTAGCCATTCTCATTACTATAAAAATCAAATCTGTATGAGATGAATGACTAATTCCAATGCAAATTAAGTGCATCCTTGTATTTACTATATACAAAAGGAATTTGCTTCATTGCACTTGATACCTTAGTTTAATTTTGTTGGTTCATATAGAACCTGTTTCCAAATACAGTATATAATGATCCTTTTTTGTTTGTTTGTTTTAAATACTCTTCCAAGAGAAACCTTGGAGAATGCAAGGAAGCTGCAGAAAAACACCCTGTATTTACCATTTTCACAGAAGCAGATGTCTCACATTCTCAGCAACTTCCAGAATAAGCCAGTTTCTTACACATTACAAGGAAAACATTTTCATTGGAAACTTACTTTTAAATCACAGAAAAGAGCTGTATTTTGTGTAAAAATAAAACCCTGAACTCAATAAAGAAAATATACTAATAAAGACTATAAAATAACTTCTCCACTAGATGGAGTTCCACAGTTAAAGCAGAAGTTTCCTCTGCCTTACCTATTTCAGGGACACAATCCTGTGTATTACAGGGCTCCTTCTCTTCAGGTTTGAGCTGTGGATCACACTGAGAGCTGGCTGCCATGTCATCCGACAGACAGCGCACCTCGCGCACCCGAAACCCTCCTTCACAGGACTTGGAACACTGAAACAATTAAGCTGAAGTTCATGAAGGCCATAGGAGATGTGTAATTACAGAAAGTAAACAAGGGAACCTTGATGACAGACCCAGGTATCACTGCAGCCTTTTATCAACTTCACCCTACTGGGTTTTATTTTCTACCTAGGATGCCCTTAATATACAGGTAAAATTTTCTTCAAGATTCCCAAACATTTTTGACCACAGGAGCAACAAGCAGACAAATAAACACAGTGGATGCCGTGCAACTGAAATCAGGCTAGAACAGTTCCCTTTCTGAATTTATTACTTAGCATCCGCTTCTTTAATTAGTCTGGTTGTTCTCTGCTCATTTAGATGTATCTCCCAAATCTACTCTTTCCATAGTGTTCACATTTCCTGCTTTAAGAACTTAACTGCTCTGAACTTTATTACTTGACTGCCCTGCCCTCCACTCTCCCTTTTGCCAGTTATATACAAGCAAGAATAATTTTAATTACCTTTTTTTTTCCTAGCACTCAATTATTTTTCACTTCTTGCAGCACAATGATTTTACTAACCATTGTAAGTTTCTTTGAATTTCTAAAGGAAATATTTCTGTGCTCCTTCAGGCTCTGTTATGAAGCCAGAGACTTTTGTACTTGCTTGTTATGGTACTTTTAAAGCCAATTATTACACATTTCTGCCCATACTGAAGCAAATCCCCATTGGCCAAGGATTTTGCCTGAGTGAGGTCTTTGAGATTTGGCTCACTGTCCAGTTTGACCTAATGTTCAAAAACTTAATTAAACCTGGGTCATTTATGATTAAAACCATAATAGCCCAAAACTAGTAAGAATGTTTTCTTTCTGACTTTTTTGGCATAATTATTTTTTTTCCTAACATCGCATAAACAACTAACCATGACCATAAAATAATATATTGTAAAAAACTAACCAAAGTAGTCTCAATATTATATTTTTAAACTGTTTTTTCATCTTTAAGTACAATCTTTACCCACATTTGAAAGGGCAGCCATGTGCAACAGTAACAGAACATGGATTTTTCTGGAGTTATTCCCGTTACATGCCTGTATAGAACACTGTAATTATTCCACATCCACATCCAGCCATAAGGACTTCAGCTCTACAGAGATCTTAAGCACTTAGAATGGAACCAAGACTCACATCACACTTCCCACAAACCATTCTGAGCAGCACCCACATTGCGGAGCCGCCAGTGGCAATGTGACCTATGGCTCAGCAAAGGCCCAAGTGACTGCATTTGGTACGGTGTCATCTCATTCTAAGAGGACAGTGGACTTCCTGATTTTCATTAAGGACAAAAATGTTGATTTTTTTTTTTGATAGAAAAGCAATAATCTATGTCAGATATAGGAAATTACAGATGAAATTGAAGTGTTTTGTGGCACAGTGGTGAATGTAGCTGGTCCATTTCCAGGGGAAACTGAAGATACATGAAGCTGTACAACACATTTTCTCCCAGTGAAGTTCTAAGTATTGCAGTGAAGAGTTCACAGTAAAATATTATGGTAAAACTGACTCTAAGAAATGAATACATCCCTCATTCTTTATTAAGTACTCCTCAATTTTAATGAAACTAGATATCTAAAAGGAACTTCTAAGTGCACTACACTGTCTCACTGTAAGGGCCAAACCAACTTTATAAAACAGGACAATTCTATGAAGAAGACATCAATGATACAAAGACAACTGTGCAGTGTCTCTTTCTGGTCAAGATACTTCTTGAATTTTCTATGTTCCACCAGGCAAAGAGAATGCTTTCTTTTTGTTATCATTCCTGTGCAAAGTTAAATCAATTTCATGATGGGTGCTTGTATGCAAATAGTGTTCTCTTTCAATATAAACAGAAAAAGATGTGTCAAACAAAGTACAGATAGAGGAAAACAGACTTACTGTGCTCCATTCTGTATGAAACCACTTAGATCCACATGGTTTGAGGTAGCAGGACTGCTGGCTGGGAGGTTTCTCCAAATATGAACATTCATAGGGGTTCAAAACTTCAAAATTACCTTCAGTTTTCCTAACACAAATTACTTCTCTCTGCTGAGTTCCACTACCACATTCAGTAGAGCACTGTATCAGGGAACAAAAACAGTGGGAAAATCTGTCATTCTCCTCATGTCCTTCAACTTATTTACAAAGTAACATTCCTCCACATCACATGGTACCACGGACTCAAGACATATTTCTAATTATTTTAATGAAGAAGACATATGACTCTAAGTGCACTTCTGGAAAAATCTCAAAGCGTACTTTTACCTGTAGCTACAAAAAGAAACTGGTGTTTATTTTCCCAATGAACAGAGAAGCATAACTCACTTTCTCCATAAGCAGAGCTACTGTTTCTTGCTGAAGCAGGATCCTATGTGCTGCACTGAACTTTGGAGGGTTATAAGGTTAGAGCACAGTTTTGCAGCTTTACAAAGCCTCACATTCTGTGCTGTTTTTAGAAAACGCCTTGATCTGCCAGGGTGTTATTTTCATGCTTGCAAGTATCTATGTGATGTAGTGTTGGTTCCAGTTCTGAAAAGTGAATTTGACTCACTTGGATTCCTACTGCCCATTTAAAGGTTAAGTACACACACAATACTGTTTCTGGCACTTGTAAAAAGGTTTTTAGAAGATGATTACAGCAACATATTGGTTTCTAGGTTGCATAAAGGACTATGATTTTCAGAAGGCTTTTTTCAGCCTAAACCAAGGAAACATTCCTAACACTGGGGATTTTCTTTATATTTTTGGTAGAATTTACAATCCCTTTACCAGATTCCCACAAAACTCTTGAGCAGAATGAAGAACCTTAAGATAAAGGCACCCAAATAAATTCTACAGGAAGCACAGTAACTGCACATTCTTTAACACAAAACATCTCTTTCAGTGGTTCCTCCTAAAGGCACCATGTGAACACCCCACCTTAGCTCTGGCAGGGGAAGGCCAGCCTTCTGTGCTCCCCACTGCTCTGCCCTACTGACTGCTCTCATCTTGCTATTAAAAACCAGACAGAGCAGCCAGGACTTGGCCAGTAGAACTGATGTGGTCAGACACAGCTTTCACATCAGTAAAGACTTTGATTGTGTGCATCAAACAATTCAATTGCAAAGAAAAAAGGTGAATTAAAAGAATGGTCAGGATGCTCTGAACTGAACACCTTTCCAGCACAGCAAAAATGGGTACAGAGTTCCTATTGACTGTCTGGAGCAGTCTGAGTAACAAGGCCTGGATTTCACCTGTTATTAGAATGCAGATAAAGATTTTTTAAATCTGAATTTGTTATTATTGTTATACATATTCTTATACACAATAATTACTGCTTGCACTTGAAAGCATCAGCACAGCAGTAGCCCTGAAATCTCCCCCTCAGCTGTACCACTTTAACTTCCAGCTCCTTATCTTCTGGAAGGACTGTGGGATCTGAAGTGCAGTGAGTTAACAGCACAGTTCCACCAAGTGCTTGTGGAGCTCCACCAAGCAGTCCCAAAGGCTCTCCAGGCAAGGCCAGAGCCCACACAAAGGGACACAAATGCCTGGGCATGAGTTAACAGCTTCTGAAATGCCTTTGTACCTGACAGAAGAAATGTTCATTTGGAACAAGGGCTACTAGATGTGGATGAAGGGAACCATTTACTTTGAGGACAGAGTATCACAGAGTATAGAGGCCACTAACCAAGATTTGTTCTTTTGCCTATTGTAATGGCTTTTAGTACAACAAAACCAAAGCTAACTTCTGGATTCATCCATTGCTGTTTGCCTTCTTTATCTTTTGGAAATGTCATATGCATACATATCTATAGGTATGTATCTCCCTGCATTTATGCACAATCACAAAGGCTCTACTTTAAGAATTTCAAATCCACTGTTTACCTGAACATGCTGAGCAGAATTCTGTCACCATTCTTTTCATAAATACACTGGGTCAGTAGGTGAAAAACAAAAAATGAAGATGGAGAGGAGAAGAAAAACAATTTTTTTTCTTTTCATCGAAGTAAAAAAACTCAGCACATGCTGAAAAGTACTGAACATCAGCTCAGTAAAATACAGGGGAAAATACCAAATAGTACTCTAGAGAGAAATACTCTAGATACCAAATAGCTATATTTGGTATCTAGAGTATTTAGATACCCTAAAATACCAAAAATACTCTAGAGAGATGAAGAAATACCTTATGGCACACATCTTTACTGAATCAAAATACAAGTTTAAAGTAAAATACCAGTAGAGAAGCAACAGTTACGTTCGATTTGGTGCCTGCCTTACCTGGGTCCAGCCCCCAGCAAACCACTCCACCTTCCCAGCGCAGGGCCCGTTGTTGCAGGGCGTTGTTTCGGCGGGCCGGTTGTTGCCGCAGCCCTCCAGGGGCAGGCTGCTGACCTGGTTGGTCATGCAGAGCACGGAGCGCGTGCGGATCCCATCCCCGCACTCTGCCGAGCACTGCCAGAGACACAACAGGGGCACCTGTGAGCCCTCGGACTGCACAGCTGGGAAGGATCAAAGCTTGCACATGGACAAGAAAGTCTCACAGATATGTATGCTTAGCAGAAAGGTTTTTAAATGTGGAATCTGAAGAAGGAATAGAGATGGAAGCAAGTTTTGATATAGAAGAAAAAACTGCTGAGCCAGTCTTACTGGATAACCAAGGAGGCAAAGTGTCTGTCAGTTAGAAGGGGTTTTTATGGCTTAGAGCAAAGGAAAAACCCACCCCAAACAAGAAGATGTTTTTACCAAGCAGAAAGATAGCACAGGCAAACAAATCAGCAAATGTTGCAAGTGGAAAAAAGGTCTCAGAATTTTCCACCACAAGAAAACTGAAAAACAACTTCTAGCTTAAACTGTAATGTACTGACTTTTAGTGATTGGAGAATAGTGACATGAATATGGTAATTAGAGTAGTTCTGACAGGCTATAGATAAGAGTTAAGGGATAGATTGGTTCTAGTGTATTAAGGTGCTCAGCAAAGAAAAGTATAGAATGCATTGTAACCAAAACCAAAGGGTCTCCAGGGCTGCCTGCAGCTGGAGCTGACAGCTGTAGGCACAGGCTCTGTCATTCATGACCCTGGGCTGCTGTAACGTCTTGGATGGAATAAACTGCATTTTGGAGAGCTGCTTGGAGTCCCCCATCCCTCATTTAGGCTCTTACAGCACAGGGAATGACAGTGACAGCCATGGAAGTTAAGTCATCCATTCATTCAAAGTCAATTATTTTTACTTGTAATTCAGCTGTAGCAAATTGTCTTACAGTCTGAAAACACTACAAGTAGTACCTTGTCTTTACAGTCAAAAATGAAAGGATTAGCCAAGAAAGAAATCCCTTGCTTTACAGCTTTTTGTTAGCTTTCTTACTCTTCCTTTCTTCTTCCTGTCCATAAATCCTTCCAGCTTTCATTTTATTAATCGTTTTTCACATTAATTAGTAGCTCTGAGAATGGGTAATTTCAATAAAAACAGGACAGCAGTCCTACTCCAGCCTTTGTTTTGCTCTCCAGGTTTCTCCTCCAAGCGTTTCAAGCTGTCAGCCAGGTGGATCTTACACTGGCTGAAAGGACAAGGTCAGGAAAACTCTGAGGGCTGTGGCACTGGGAGTAAAGTGACTGCACAGCACATCCTGGGCCTCCTCTCTATAACAAACTGACAGAGTCTGACAGCACAGAGAAGTAGAAGAATCTGAATTATTTTGACAGGTCATTTCAAAAGATTCAGGTAAGTAACTGTAACTACCACGAGTTATTGCCCAGCCTGTTTCAACTGAAAGTTTTAAAGTTGTTTTGGGTGCTTTTTAATGATATGACTTTCCAGTAACTAATGTTCACCACTCTGAAAGTTACACTGCTAAATTCTGAAAGCTCTTACTAAATAGTGATATGCAGATTTTTATGTCACCCATTCAGAGACAGTATGCATGTCACTCACAAATCACAGGATAAATTCCATTTATGCCCTTAGAGTTTGCTCTTTCATCTACTGAAGCAGGAAAGTATCTGGTATTTCACTGTCCTAAGCAGCATCAAACTACTGACATTTAAAAACCAAAAACATGCCAAGGAATTCAAGTCTCGTGTTTGACTGTTCCTTTGTTGCTTAATTATTTCTTGATCTTCCCTTTTGTTTTCTGTTAAAATGCATTTAGCATTCCATGTATAGACCATTAACAAAGAAGAAAAACCTGTATGCAGCTCACTGAAAGATATGTGTACAATGGAATTTAAACAAAGCAATTATATTTCACATGCAAAGAAACCCACAAATAAATATGTAATATATGATAGAAAAAGATGCATTTGATTGCTATTTCAGATTTTATTTTTAACATACAATGCAATTAGGAGAAACTGTGTATTACTTCCACAATGAGCACCACATTCCTTGTGAATGAATATAACTCTGCATTAGAACATTAAAAAAATTTTATTGACTAAGAATGAGTCAAAAATCTGGTAATGAGACACAAAGTTGACCATTAACTTGATTTAGCTGCCATTGGCAACAGTGTCAGGGTTCACTTCCAATAGTTCAGCTGCAAAACAGCAGATGCCATGACAACACCACTATTAACAACAGGACCAAGCAAGACAGTCACTCATCTTCCTGAGAGAGCCCAGGGACTGAAAATGCCATTGGTGGCAAACTTCTCTTTACTGCTGGCAGGGAAGAACACTGGTTACTTGTGTGAAACATGTAGTCATGTTACACTTATTTCACTGATACAGAATAGAAAACCACTTTTCCTATCAGCAAGTTGATTTCTTTCACAAGATGTTCAAACAGAATAGCAAAGCTTTACTGAAATGGAATACCTAGAGAACTAAAGAAGTGATTCATCTCTTTAGAAGAAATTTTTCTAACAAAGTACAATTTTGGAAAAACTAGAAATTCAAGTTTCTTCCTCCATCTGCAAGATCAAGTAATTAAGCATCTCTTAAATGATGCCTAGAAATAACATAATGAACCTTTTCTGCTGGTGGTGCACAACAAAATTTTCCCCCTTCAAGCAGGTATGTAAAATAGATTCACCTCCTCAGCAAACCAATTTCATGGCTAAGGAGGCCTTTTCAAGGTAAACTGCTAAAATATTGAAACTACAAGAATAATGTAAATTGTGCTAGTAGTGAACATTTTCCTGCTCACATAAACTACAACTAAGCTACAACTAAACGACACCCATTTCAGACAGGCCACTTGCAGGTGAGCTGAGCCCCCCACCCTGGCTCCCACTCAAACCTACAGAAATCAATTCTGTGGCTGTTCCCATTCCAAGTGTGTCCAATTACATCAAGCAGAGAGAACTCATGCATATGCTCTGCAAATACTTCTCCTATTGATAACTAATTTTCATTTGACAATCTAGTTTGCTTTTCTGCTTTTCAAAAGAGAGCTGGGAACAAATTTAGCTGTAAAGTCATCCAGAATATCTCCCTAGTCTTATGTTTTAAATGATTATGTTATGAACTAGGCTTGCATATCAAATAACAGAGGAAATACCAAATGGGAAGGTACAGGGTTGTTCCACTCTCTGCTGCAAGATTTTACTACAGATTAACTACCCTCTAAGGATTTACAAAGCAAACTTAAACCTGAATGTTTCACATTATGCATTTGTTTTTTCATGTTTTTATCTCCTTTTCAGCAAAAAATCTTCTCTGTGAAAATCATGGATTTCTAAGGTCCAAGGCAGGGTGTAGGGAGTTGGATAACCAATCTTTTCCCCTTGTTTTTCACAAAAGACACACCCATTACTTTCCATTTGGTGCCATTGATTTGTTGCATTAATACACAGTAACTGCCATAACCTAACATTGTGAAACATGAGGAACTTTCACAAGCTGCAACTTTATTCTGGTCCTATTATTAAAGATATTTTGTTTCACAGTCTTGTTTTCACTGGCGCGAATTCCTCAGAAACCTCCGTCTGTGTTTTAAGGAGTCTGCCATTTTTCCTCTTCCTGAGGTCCTTCCCTCATGAGTTCAATTTCAGCAGCTTTCCATACCCATTAAAAACTAAAAATAAAACCCCTCATTCAGGGCCCTGATACTTGTCAGAAAGCAACTGAGCAGCAGTCCAGGAAAATAAGGCAAGCTCCTGCAAACTTGGAAAACTGTGAGTGGAAGACTGAATTTTTGTCACAGCTACAAGACAAGGGTAGAGCAAAAAAAGTCCCTTTGAGCAGCGCGAGTTCCCCTTCACTGACGCGCCAGCCCTACTCATGACACTCAAATGGGGCAGCGGAGCACAGGAGAGTGGCAGCAGGAATTCTCCTGGGCCTCCAGGGAGCTTTCACACAGGCCTCAGCATCACTGCTAGCCTTCACTGAAGTTTTAAACGACAACCAACTGAGTTTGAGTAAAACATCCCCATTTGTGCAGGATTTGTCTCTACCACACTTGTAACCTTCATCACCTTAATTATGTCCCACAAGATAGTAAAGACTTTTACAGTCATGTGCCTGATATTACTGAAAAAAAAAAAAAAATTAAAAATCTATGTTTCAAATACATTTCTAAAACTCCTTAGCATTATTTGACCTACTCTGAGAAAATCCATTTCAGAAGGGATTTTAGACAGATTATGTAACCTTTGTTTTTCCAATAATACACTCAGAATCGTATCTCAGAAGATCACTTCTGCCACAGCAGACCGGGGCAGATTTTCAAAAGACATAAACCCACTGAGAGCTGCCTTGATTTCCTACAAAAAAAATTAAAAAGGGAGTGAAGAAAGAAATACCTTTTTGCACTGTGAAAACATTTTCTGATACCTAGATTGAAATAGTTTCCCTTCAGAGTGCACCTACACATGCAGCAGCTCCATGGCACCCTCCAAGCCCAGCACCAATGTCCCCTCAGTGATCCCCAGCAGGGAAGGCAGCTCTGTGCTCTGGCTCACACTGTGCCCCTCCTCCCCTGGCCCAGGCACACCCTGCTCAAGGCCCAGCTCTCCCTTCAGCCTCTGCTCCATCAGTCCTTGCTGGGGCTTCCTCAGAGAGGCGCCTTTGCCTGGCCACAGCCTGCCCTCCATGATCCCTGCGCCTGGGACTCCCTCCCAGCCCGAGCCTGGCCCTGCCCCAGGGAGCCTGGGCTGGGTCTGAGCCTGGGCTCTGCCCCACTGCCACAGACCTGCCCCAGGGAGCCTGGGCTGGGTCTGACCCTGGGCTCTGGCCCTGCTCTCACCCTGAGCTTGACCTTGCCCCTGCCTCATCACTGATCTTGCCTGACCACCTGGACCCTGCCTGCCGCCCTCCTTGTGACACTGGGCCACAGGTACAGCCAGGCAGGGCTTCAGGGGCTGAACTGGGGCAAAGCAAGGCCCGGTCACAAGGAAACACAAATCTCTGTAGACCTTGCCCACCCTTCTATCAAAGCTTCCTGGCTGAATGCTTCACTGCAAATATGAAGTAAGTTACATATTTATACATAAAGAATGCAAACTGTCTATTTACATATAAATCCCACATGAAATCAATGAAAAGGGGTATTTTATCTTGTTTTTATTTTATACTAAAACAAATAAAGAGGGATAATAAAAAATAACTAACTCTTGCACAAGCTTAATGGTGATTTTTCTTTTTTCCCCAAGATTCAGGAGATTTTAAGTGAAGTATCCAGATTTAAATAAAAAGCAGTGAAAGAAGAGTGTAAGCTACAATATTCATTGGTAGTTCCAGATTTGACTGGTCAACAAACACACTTGAACCTTTTAGGCAATGTTTAGAATTGAGAGGAATAATGCATTGTTTTTATGAAGTTCTCCTTTTACTACAGTTCTCTTGCAGGAGAATATTACAGAAGCATTGCTGTTGCTCCTTTTAATGAACAGTGAAATCCAGAGCATGTGTTTGGTTTGTTTTGATTATGTTCCCTGATGTGCAGCTTTTTTTCTTTCTTCCCAAGATTTTATTTTGGCCGCAGAATCTCATTAACATCTAAGAATTGTTTGTATTTTGGCTTCTTTTCTAAGTGGGCTCTAAATATAAAATGAGAAAC
>JAYDZK010000025.1:14817247-14853343 GCA_034509185.1 Euphonia xanthogaster
AAGTAGGGTCTAAACATAAAATGAGAAACAAATGAACAGAGGAGATGGCAATGACGAATAAACAAAAATGCAGGAGGGAAATGCTCCAGTTAGCTGGAAGGAAACATTGGTGAGTCTCCCATTGCCGTAAATCAGGAGAATGCAGTTTCCCTCTCCTGACCCACAGGAGAAATAAACTTTCCAGCAATTAGAGCTGTCAAAGAATCAGTCATGTGAAATGTTTGCAAGAATCTCATCTGCTCCCATCAATCCCATTTTGTTGCTAAGTTCAGTAAGGTTCACCAGATTTACTCTACTGATTAATGGACACTGTTTGGTGGAACTCTGCTGCTTTAATGCAGGATGACATCTTTAGAGAATTATGAGACAGGAAGCAATCTTTCTACAAATGCACATAAAAATATCACAAAAAGTTTGTCCAGACTCTCTATAGGCAAAAGAGGTTAAAGATCATACAGAAGTCAAAGCCATGAAACTTAATTGTCATATTTATGCTCAAGATAGAGCAATAAATGCAAAGACAGGCACAGACAAAGTAAGACCAACCAGTCTCAGTTTGCTACTACAGACTTTTAACCTGTACTCTTTTCCATTGAAGTGGGTGAAAATTTCTGCTTCTCCCAAGACTGAGCCTGGGGGTTCAATAGATGGTGTTTAGACCTATTTCCCATACAAGGAACAAGAGTATACACTTTTCAGAAAAGAAGTGTTTGTTTCCCAAGAATAAATTGCTTTTCCTCCCTTCCTTTCCAGAGCACACATGGTGGCCACACACCTTGTTTGTGTAACATACACTCAATGGACTCTGATACCTGTTTATCAAAATACCACAAACCAAGAACTGCATTGTCTTAGGAACATGAAGGGGTTTTTAATTACATATATAAAAATTCACTGTGTGCAGAAACCAACACCAAGGAGGTCAATGCCATGGGGCAAAACAGGTGGCCCATAAAATACATAAATACACTGTGGGAAAACAAGACTGGAGAACAGGCAAGAAGGCAGCCAAGTGTTATTTACAGGGTAAAGCAACATATAGGCCACCCCTGGGAAGGAAACACAACTCCTACACACAAATTTGTATATGCTCTAGAGATTTTTTATGTGCATATATGTAATATTGCTGAAGTCACATTTAGGGAAAATAATGATATAATCATCTAGTTCAGAACCACAGAAACTATTAATGATAATATAGGCAACTAGCATGATTTCTGCATCAATTAAAACTTTACATGGTCTCAGTAAAATAAGAAAACACAAAATCTTTTCACCATTCCTAAATTAGACCATGCTTTTTTCTTAAAACAGTGTTACAGAATACCCATGTCAAATGATCCTGAAATTGAACATCTGCTGCCAGCAAAGACAATGGTAATTTTTTATGTTGCTGTGGTTTTTTCTTGATGTTTTGCTAGTTAACCAAGGCTATATTGTAATAGCTCACGCATCCCATCAATCCAGAAAGGGAAGTCTGATCTATCCCTTGCTGAAAGAGGAAATATGTGCCTAACCAATCTCTGACAAGCTTCTGGAAATCTCTACTTGCTCCATGCAACTGTACACATGAAGTGTTTGCAAAGTGGGTTCAGAAAAGGCCTTCTCTTTCAGCTGTAACTAAGTTTGAGCTCAACCATTTCAAAGTTCCAGAAGTTATGATAAGTTCTTTTACCTCTTATTTCTAGGCATGGCTGAAATGTCAAAATACAATGGGAAAGACTGTTCCGTGGTATTTCCAGCTGGGACTTGAAGTAGGCATGTAATAAATCTCACAAAGAAGGTCTGTTCTTGTGAGATTTCCACCCCAGTTTTGCAGACTCAAGAGGTTTGAACAAGCTTTTTTAAAGCATTTGAACTTTTGGCTGCTTATCTGAACCATTTGTGGCTGCCCATCGCTGATCTATGCTTATTACTGAAGTGTGGTTCGGCTTAAAGCACTTTTTAAGGAATTGTTTTGGGAAATGACACATGCAAAGCCCATACACCTGGGAATGACCATTTCTATTCCATGACAGAATTCTTTTCTTGTTTTTCAACAGAAACACACTCCTCTACAAAGAAAGAGCAATTTCTGCTCCTGAGCTGCAGCCCTTTCAAGGCACAAGAAGACAGCTAATGGCCAAGAGCCTGACCTTGCAAAGCTGTTCACTGCTGCTGTATTTCACTGCCTGCCCCTCAATGTCCCAACATCCCAGTTATGAGGTATGTGTGAATCTTAGGAGATCCTGCATGTTTCACCTCAAATCTACTTTCTTCCTGAAATAAGCTGTTTCTTACATCCTCTTCGTGAATCAAACTCCAAACCCACTCCTGGCAGACGTGATGGTGAATAATGCCAACTACAGTAGCAAGCATTTGGAAGAAATTAATCTGTACACTTATATAAATTGAGAAGGTAACAAAATCCATTCTTTACTCTCCAGCCCTAAAAAGTCTGTGGTAAAAAAAAACCCCTCTAACATTTTCCACATTACCTGCCTCACTTCTACGTCTCATTTAACACGTATAAATAAGTATAATAACATTCTACAGTTATAACCTTCAGCTCAAAAGCTGCTTTTAATTCTGCAGAGGACTAAGTATCAGTGTAAAATAATCAAGAGGATGGTGCTAGAGTTTTCACTGCAATGTCTGTGCTTTATGTGGTGGAACTGCACTGGATGATAGCAGCTGGGCAAAATGATATCTTTGAGAGTATAATGGATTTAACAGCACTGGACAAAGAACAGATCTATGAGGAAAAAAAATGCAGAAAAAAAAAAGCACTGTCATTTGCCTACAGCAAAATCTTTGCCCTTTGCACCTAACACCTCTGCTTCTCCTGGTATCATTCTGTCCATACTATGCAGGGGCACACACTGAGAAAGAAGTCACTATGACACAGATTAAGTAGTCCATATTTTTGTTTTCTTTATAGAATCTATTTGAGTTGTCTGAGGGCTGAAAATTTAGCAGATCTTGCAACAAGAGTCTGATCAGCCTTTTAAAGTTCCATGACATAGCAGGTACCTGCCCTGCCTGTAAAGTTCCTGCTCCATCTCGGCATCTAAACCATGTGGAAAAACTTCTCAGTGTCCAAACTAATGCCCAGCCTGTGAGCCTGACATTCCTGGCTCTCAGAGGTACTATCACAAAGTGGTCCAAACAATAAAATCATGAAGTTATGAATGTAATCTTACAGCTTCACTGATAAATTACGTTGTCTGTCAAAGCAAAGACAGACTGAAGGTTGAACTTGCCTACAGATGAAACTGATATGCAAGCATCCACAAGAGGGACCAAAATATCAGGCTTTTCTTAGCCCATGTTTGTAGCCCCTGTTTTTTCTTAATAAAAGCATATAAATATCACCACTGAACAACAACTCTGAGCCCAATCATGAAACAAGTTAAATCACCACTGGTTTTCCTGCTTTCATGCAGAGAATCTGACTCATTGGAAGAAAATTAACCCCAACATCCAAATTCACAAAATACAAGAGCCTGAATCAAGTATGCATCACTTTATGAAGTTGTTCTCCTCTTTTCACACCTACGAGATAATTGGCTTATGAACTTAAACCCAGACATCAGGCCTCAAAACTATATCCCTTAAAAAAACAGTGGGGAAACCTTTAAGAGTCTGAATCTCGAGACTCAGCACTAAGCAAGAAGAATAATAAATCTCAGCACACTCAATATTTTGGGAAGTTCAGACTCAGGGCCAATTCTAAGTCTGGACATGTAGCCATGTATGCACAGGCTTGGCCTTTCTATGTATTCTTGTATCTTAACACAAACTCAAGAAGCCCTTGGGATCATTATTTTTTGTTTGCTTTTGCCTGTTTTAAAGACCAAGAATAAACATGGAAAATAAGATTACTCCTTTTATGGCTGTACAGATGTGTATTCCTAAAATTCTGATGCTCTTGTTTTAGAAGGTTTGGCAGGATAAAGATACTGAGAAGCCTTACCCTGTCACTCCATTCTGTAAGGAACCAGCTCTTGGCACAGGGGCCCATGTCACAGTTCTCGATGTCATTTGGCCGCAGCTTCATGTTACATTCCTCATCATCAACAATGTCCCCAAGGTTGCTGACACACTTCACATCTCGAGTCCTCTGCCCCACTCCACAAGGCACTGAACACTGTGACAAAAGGGAGGTTGCATTAGGACCCTGTGCAAGGACTGCAGTAGTTTACCATGGAGCTGGGATCACACAGTTCATTCATTTATTCCTGCTAAAATATCTTTCTGGTTAGGAAACCGATGGTCATAGTCAAGCAGGGATTTATTGAACTAAGATTTGCTTATTGTCAAGGTTTTTAATATTCCACTTTGTTTTAAACAGAACCAAATTGATGTTTGATTAGTGATACCTGGAAGAAAATCTGTATTCTTTCTGAGGTGTTCTACCCCAAATGAATGGATCCTACTTACAGAGGTCCACTCTGTCCTGATCTGCCACTCGCTGCAGATCTTGAGCTGGCAGGTGCTGGTGGTGTCAGGCTTCTCCAGGTGCTGGCAGCGGTACTGCTGCACTGTCAGCGTGCGGTTGGCGTAGATCTGCCGGCACAGGATCTGCCGGTGCTGCATTCCCAGCCCGCACGTTTTGCTGCACTCAGACCACTCCCCTATATCCCAGCTGAAGTGAAAAAAAAAAGGATATCTTTGTTCCACAAAGAATTCTATAACACTGATCTTAACAGAATTGACATGACATGATTCTTATGCTGGTCCAGAATCCCATAAAATCCCACTCCAGTCTCTGTGTGTGCAGCGATCCTTTAGGAGGCACCATCACACACCTGCTTACACAGCCTTCCTGCAGAGGCTGGTAATTATGAGCATGGATACAGATTGCACAGCTCATGGTCTCAAGACATATTACAAATGTTGCTCAAGCATGTAACAGCTGCTTGGTTTTTAAAAGAATCTGTCTATGTGCAAGATCCCAATTATACTGGCTTATTTCACTTAAGTTATAGTATCTTACAAAGCAGGGCACGGGAAGAGGTTGCAGGCCTCCTCTTCTGGAATGGGTTTGGTGCTGCTGTCACAGTAACCCTCGGGTACCTCCTCGTGAGTGATTCTGTTGACGCAGTGGAAAACTGGGTACTGTGATCCTGAAATTAAACAGTCAATTAGGCAAAGAATTGCTAAACACTGCAGCAATAACAGCAGCATCCAACACTGATGCAGAAAGGAAAAGCGTAAACTGACAACAGGAAATACAGACAAAGGTTTGATCCAACATATCCAAACGTAAGAGCTGACAGGATGTGGTAGCAGTTTCTGCACTGTCCAAATTCCTGCAGATCTATTTGCTCAGTCATCTTAAATGGAAATCTAGGACAAGAGATGGTGGCAGTTCTCATGGGAAGCATTTTCACTTGGTAAAAAAAAGATTATATAGTCTTTTTCTAAGCCAAAGTTCTACAAGCATGGTTTGAAATCTCTCAGGTTTTCATCAAAACTGTTAATTTAGCCTCCCTTTTCTTTAGGTAGCACAAAAATAACTTATTTTTTCTTCTTGCAACTTGGAATTTCCTAAGGTCATTTAACTTCGGTGGACCTTAAAAAAATAATTAAAAACCATCATCTCTATTTCTGCATGAAGAAATAAAGTAGAAGAAAATGGAAAACATAGAGGAATGAAAAAAGCAGAATTTAACTTAATCAGAACATGCACACATTCTTCATATAATGGGAAAAGAGACACTTATTTCTGGCAGCTCTGTTGCTAAATTTCATGGGTTAAATAGGAGGCTGAAATTAATTTTTTAAATTTAAATTTAAGTACTACAGTTTTGCTATCTTCATTTTGAGTCAGATTTCATTAATACCACTGCCAAAGGTGACCAGATCTCTGCAGAAAGGACAAGAACCATGTGCAAATGTAGATAAAGGCCACAGCATACACAACCAAGATTTCTATAATGGAAAGGAAGGATACATTTACCCTGATGTGTTTCTGCAACTGCACCATAAATTACCTGATTTGGATACTGAAATTCACCTTGAATATGGAAATCAGTCACTCAGTAGTTGATACAGACTGATTACTGCTAGCCAATAATCAGACACAATTATGGATTCTGCCTAGATGACTTGTACTAAAAGCACAGTGTGCTTAAATGCCAACCAAAATATTTTTCTCCACAAAAGGGCTGACTTAAGGAAGTCTGAATTTTACTGGTAGTATTTTAGCTCTAGTACTTTTGCAGTACTTTCTGCAAGGAGTTTTTTTTTTAACTGAGAAGCAGTTTTGATTGCTATCAATATTGCTGGATTTTTTCAGCTGTCTGTAGCTATAACATGCACACCCATCTGGCCTTGCACCAAATTTACAAAGTGTATTCTCAAACTAATTAGGAAGCAAATGTCCTACATGTATATGAACTGGTGACAGTCAGCTGAGCTCCCACACTGGTACATGTTTATTTTAAACCTCTGCAGTTTTATGGTATGGTGGTGGGTGGCTATGCACAGTACAAAAGATTTCACTTTTACCATCACAAAAACTTATTCTTTCAAGTAATTGCTTGCGTTCTGCATTACTGAATCTGTGGTCACTGTGAATGTCTGGCAGCAAAGCTTAATCTCTGCAGTATATGCAAGCAGTTTATGCACCACTTCCCAAAAGTTCACCAGGCTCTTTCCACCCCTTTTCCTTCCCACTTCTTCCCTGTTAAAACCTCAGACTTCTGTAGTCACATCAGTGCTGCTCCAGCAACATCCAGTGAGACAGAGATATGTCTGATGAAACGCCTGTGAAACCTTCCCATTAAGGTCAGAAAACTGTTGACAAAGACACAGAAAGCACGGTGGGTGTATCTGACACAGCTGGAGAGGCAAAAGGAATGGTAAAGAATGCCAAAGGATGTTGAGGAAAGTAGTTGTGTATCAAGAGCATGGGAGAGAGCAGCTTGCCATAAATGCTGAAAT
Organism: Euphonia xanthogaster; assembly: GCA_034509185.1. Classification (NCBI taxonomy): domain Eukaryota; kingdom Metazoa; phylum Chordata; class Aves; order Passeriformes; family Fringillidae; genus Euphonia; species Euphonia xanthogaster. The sequence goes on from JAYDZK010000025.1 coordinate 14,824,178, forward strand.
ACTTCCTTTCAGAGGCAAATGCCATATCTTTCCTTATAATTTCCATGCTTTCTATTTCTAATTTTGCTGGTTTTACTGATTTAAATATAAGCACAGGTAACAGTAGTGACGTGACCTTGGGCTGTAAGAGAACAGGAAACAGCAGGCCTAACAATGTCTTGTGTGTACACAAGGCACTTACCTTTCCCACATGTAGTAGTGCACTCAGTTTTTCCAACCTGTTTCCAGTTGTGTTCTCGGTTTTGTCTTGGTGGTTGCATAGCAGGCACCTGGTTTTCTGGCTGATGAGAAGGAAATCTTCCTGGCTGAATAACTGGAAAAGTTCCAGCTGACTGTCCAGTGAGAATGTCTGTCTCTCTATGCAAATCCTCATCCTCATGACCTGTACTTTCTGGCATTCCTAACTGACCATTCAGTGGCTCCCCTGATGATGGACAATAACAGAAAAGTAAAATAATGAGCCTATTAGTCTGTGTTACGATTCTCTAATAATTAGAACTGGAGAATCACTAAACTTGCAAGCAGCTTTAATCTGCTATGTAGAGACTGCCTAATAGTGACCTGCAAAGACTGCATTGTTTTAAACTATGATAACCAAGTCTTAGCCAGCCAGTACATTAAAAACTAAAAACTGAAGAATCTCCAAAGACAACGCAGAGTTAATGCGCCCAGTGTCAAAATTTCCCAAAGCAGTTTTGTTTTGTTCCATGTTCTGCATTCTGTGCCTCCCCATGTCACAGCACAGCTGCTCCTCATTATGAACATACCAAACACTCAGAAATTTGTCAAAGCAAGTCACGAACATTAAAGCAAGGACCAAATTCACTTGCAAAGGTTCTCCTGTCCTTCAGAATTTCCTAGGTGTACACACAGCACATACCCACAGCTCAGGCAGGAGCTGCCCACATTCTTGCTTGGGAAGAGAACACTGTTCTGTTTGATCCTCTCCAGTTGCAAGAGGAAAGGGGAACTGTGGAGGGTTGTTTTAAATTATCTCAGAAAGAAAAACACTCTGAAAATAAAGATCACGTTCTATTTCATTTCTGAGACATGATTACAACACTTCTACTCAAAGTAGTAATCTTCCCAGCTAAAGCATAATAAACACTGCCAGTTTTAATTCACTGAAGTTTTACCAAATCTATGGTGAGTTCTCATTCAACATGTAGGGTGAGATTCTGGCCTCTCCCACATCAATGACAGCATTTACACTAATTCATTGGTAGGAATTTCTCCATTAGCTTATTAAGTAACCAAAAGGGATAAAAGGAAAGGGTGGCATTTTACCTGGCCTCCTGTGAGCAAGCAACTGAGGACTAATGACATTGTCTCCTGGAATGATATATTCATAATGTATACCCGGGTTAGGCTGCTGATGAATCATCTAAAAAGAAAACCAGCCATACATTGAGTTCTTCCACTTGTTATGCCACTAATACTTAAATATCAGCTTGAACTGATCAGCTACATAACATTATTTATCACTGGTTGGGATAGAAGCAATGGTTAATGACTGTCTCCAAAAAGTGCAAAAAGAAGAAAATACAAGTTACTATTTGCAAAGAAGAAAATGCAAGCTCCTGCAAACTGAGCTAGTTTTTGATGGCAGAGAAACTGTCTAAATTTTCTTTGAAAAACCTAAGACTGCCATGCTTGGGCCAAGGTGTGCTGTGGGCTGCGGCAGCCACAGCCTCCCCCCTCAGCAAGGGGAGAAGCAGAGGCTCACACCAGGCCTCAGCAGCAGAAGAGATGGTCCTAAGGTCATCAAAACACTTTCAGATAGCAGGGACTTGACAGACTGAGGAAACAAAAGCAAAGAAGAAACAAGGCAGAAAAACCAAAACATCACAACCCCCAACCCTACACGTGCAGCCTACTGCACTTTTCCAGGTTCCCCGGCGGCTCAAGGGACACCTGCAGACAGCACACACACACTGCTCTGCGCTCATCACAGAGCTGCTGCTCCCTCCAACATCTGCAGCTCCCTCAGCACCCCATGGAGCTCCAGCAACCCAGCAGTTCAAACTGGGGCTGTCCTGCTGCCCTCCCCAGGAGCACTGGCCAGCAAAGATCAGGGAGCAGATCCCAAAGGCCCGTGGACCTGCTGCAGCAGCCGCTGAAGATCGCCCGCAGCCCTCCCGCATCCTCCCACATTCATCTTCAACTGAACCAAGAGGCCTTACAGAGCACAAGTCTATCGATGTTCTTTATGAAACACAGGCAGGAACCAGAAGGTTTTCTCCTTTAAATGTGAAAATGAAGCTCAGGGTTTTCAGACTGCTGCTGCACAAGCCCACGTGAGCTGACAGGAGCATGACTCTGACAGTCACTGTTACACTGGGTGTGCTTGTTTAAGCAGTTGGGCATAATAGGACCTGAGAAAGACACAACTTTAGGACAGCTTCTATAAACCGTTAGCAGCACACTCCATTCCCAACTGAATTCTGCTGCACTGCTGCTCTGAGCCTGAGCACACCCGCACTACAAATGCAGGGGTGTCGTGAGCTGATAGTTCTACCACTTTAGCTCTGATTACTTCAGTACTGCTACTACTGACACATATGTTCTAGCCTGAACTCTCTGTGGAGATTAGTCTGATAAAAGCCTCAGACTACAATCAAAGTACCTTTTAAAACCAAACCAAATCAAACCAGAACACAAACAAACAAAAACCCAAACCAACAAACTCACAAGCAAGCACCACAGCCACCTCTGGCTATTTGGTTCTCACCAATGAATCTCATGGTTTCATGGACCTAGAAGTAAAAAGTCCTGCTATCCTAATGGCCCAGTGACCCAGCAGAGGACAACTAATGCTTCAAGGCTTCGCTAAATTCACATCTATTAATACCAACTAGGGATTCAGACTTCTGTTTTAACTTATGTCAAAATCACTCTTTCCTTGCCAAATATAATAGCTGTTCCTCTAAACGCTGTCCCCCAGAGAGTATTAATTTTTCTGAACCAGCTAATAATGCACTGCCTGCAATATTTTTTTTTTTTAAGGTTGGGTCCTTCCAATGTCACTTTCTTATCCAAAAAATACACCCTCTTTGTGGTCCTGAGAGAACCAAGAACTGTGAACTAACTTCCCCTTCCAGAGCCAGGACCCTGTTCTTTAGATGGTTCCAGGAACAACTTCCCACTGGTCCCCATGTGATGGTTTTTCCATCCTATTTCTCAAGACAACTGACAGGCATATTTTAGACAGAGCTTAACTGATGAAGTCCCTAATTAGCATATTGTTCCAGCTTTCCTGCAGGAAAGTAAATGAAATGATAGAACAGTTTTGCTTTGACTTAGTGGACCTAAGTCTTTGTAGCAATGTGTATTTCACACTTGGACAGAACTTGCATCTCTTTTTCTTGTTACTTATAATCTCCCGTGAATCAGAAAGCTTTTCACTTTATACTTCAGAGTGGAAGAAAGACAGCATGATCTCAGAAAAACAGAACAGAAGCCATTTGGAGTTCCCATCTGCAAATCTCTTCATTTTTCTACACGGAGCACAAAGATCATGAGTATGGGTGAATGGAGAATTACATGACTCAGGCACTGTAGGATGAAGTCTGAAAAAAGACATCTGTATCTGCTTGGCTACATTTCAAACCGGGGAGAGAGGCTGTGTCGTACTGACCATTGATTTTCTTGCATCTAGCACTATTTGCCTTTATCTTCCCAAAGTATATTAAAAAAGAGACTAAACTATCATTTTATACTGAATTGCAGTATTCCTCCTGTCAATCAGAAACATCTCTGGTGAGAGTCCTGTCAAATCAGAAGTGGCAATCCACAGCAGCAGCCACAGAGCAAAGCTGGCAAAGTTACGCCCATCATGGCAGCTTTCTGACACTCCCTAAGCCTAAACCAAAACATTACAATATCAAACATCAAAACAAACATCAAACAACATCAAAACTTAAGGCTTTTTTATGGTATTACTTTGGAAATCTTTAATCCATTTCCTAACCCATTTCTCCCTAGGTCATTACATACTAGGCATTAATTGGCTGAACCCAAAAACTCAGGGCCAAGCCTCAACTCACAAACCACGCAATCTCACAAAAACACAAACATCTGAAAAACACAGAGTCTGCATTGCACAGCTGAGGAGCCCAATTGTTTATTTTTCCAGGCTTTCCCCAGTCATTGATTACAATCAATTGGAAAAGAAGTTTGGATCAGTTGGACTTGATGATAGAGGTTTTTTTCAACCTTAATGATTCTAGTGTTAGCATAATTATTACACTGCTTTATTAGACACCATATAGCAGATGGGGAATAACTTTGCCAACATCTAACTTTTCCCAGCTTAGTAATCAGAGTAGTTACTATTAATTTTTCCATGAAATTATCCTGCACATTCACTTTTCTACCTCGCACTGCACTCAAGAACAAAAAAGCCTGTATGAAAGAATCATGTATTCAGTTAATTTATTTATTTCAAGAAATGAATTTTACTGTGTGGGAGTGTATAATCTCAGAACACACCATTTATCTTGGAAGAAGTTGTAATCAATTCCAGTTATGTTTTTTATTTCAGTATGATGAACTAAAAACCCATCCCATCGGAAGTAAAAAGATTTCTCAATATTTCACCCTCTTAGACACAATTTGTCTTCTGTCTTCCCTTCTCAAATAGCAATTATGTCAAAATAGCAATCTATGGTCTCCCATCACAGCTTCATAATAAAACTGCTCTGCTTCAAATCCTACATTCTATAGGTTTATGGACTTGTTTCTTTTAAAGGAAACTGAGATGGTGAGAGGCCTTGTCTGGCTTAAGTATTTGCTTCTTCACTGTAGAATTAAACTATACCAAATTTGTTTCAATAGGAAAGTATCCAGAAAAAAATCCAGTTCACAAAAGAAAAGCCTTGAACATTTGTATGCCTTATTTCTACTTTACTGAGCAAGTTCAATTGGTTTTACTGGATCAGTTAAGTCTGAGAGAAAAAGGCTTGATGCACATTTCCTACGATCTGGAATAAAACGGATACCACAGCAAACAAGTGTAAAATATCAAAACTAACATTTCAAAACGAAAGCAACAAAGTGCTGGTACTGAATACCACTTTAGTGCTGCGTGTTAACCATGAACTGAACAATTTCTTTTCCATCAGGAGGAATAATTTAAATACTAACTCACATAGACATCAAGGACTTCATTCGTTGGCCCATCAGCCAGAAAGGACTCCCCTGCAGTGCTGGAGATCTCATTGGGGCGTCTGTAGGTGAACATTGTGCCACCTCCTTCGTACCTGCCCGGCCGGTCGATGGCCCAGTTGCCGTTGATGATGGAGCGTCCCGAGCGGCTCCGCAGGGCTGCAGGGGACACAAACACAAGCACGTGGTCACAGGAAAGCCCCTTCCCACACTGCTGCCCAGTCAGCTCCCCACAGCTGCACAGAACACACTCAGGCACTCCTGATGCCAGGCAACACAGCTGGTGAAAACAACAGTTATCAACAAATCAAGCACAAACCAATCTTACAAAACTGTGTCTCAACCCTTTGTATGTTTATGCTGTAGGAAAAAAAAGAAAAATCAAAGACAGCTTGGAAACCTTTTTCAACAGTTTCTTCCAGGTGGCCACGTGACTCTCAGCCAGCCAGCAGCACACACAACACACATGGATGCCAAGGAAGTGGTTTTCCTGCACTTTCTTCCCATTGCATGGACTATTTTGTGATTTAGGCAGAACAAATCACAGAGTCAGATACACAAAACCAGTGCACTACACAATGTAGAAGGACCAAACAACAAAGGAGCACTTGAGTACCCTGAGTTGCCAAATGTTCCTGTTATTCTTCATGATGCCCTTTGGCTGGTCCCTCCACTTCCTTTTCAGAACAAGTTTGTCAGAACATCTGCGGAGTCCTGACCTGCAGCACTGCTTGGAGTGCTGAGCATTCTGAAAATGCTCTGCAGGATCACTTGCACAAAGACAGTGACTTGCAAATCAGATACTGGGCAGGGATTGATAAAATATGGATCCAATGTCCCACTGGGCAGTGCCTTCCATTTGTTATTATGGGCTAGTCACTGCTTTGCTGACATAGGAGCCTCTGTTCCTCCTCATTCCCATTTTCTTTATCTATGTGTCTATAATTTCAGTCCTGCCACATATATGCATAATTTATGCAACACTACAGCTGCATTATTTTAAATAAATAAATAAATAAATAGAGGCTGAAACTCTATCAGACATTGATTAAGTACACAGGAATGACACAACCCTTTCTCTAAAGGCTCTACTCACAGATTTTCAATTTTATTACAAAAGAATTTTCTTTTAAACAAAATCTAGTAATACCCTTGGCTGTATCTTGCTTGGTAATTTACTTTTTAAAATACAAATTCAAGGTATCAGCTTTGAACTTAAAAAAATTTACGGTCAAGGACCCAAATTATTCCAATTTGCTTCTTCACCCTGTCTCAACAACAGTCATACTCAGTTAAAATGCTCTCAACATTACACACAACTATTTATGCTACTAGGAAAAACTTACATGCATGGCCTAAATGATGGGAAATTAAATTTATGCTACTAATTCCAAAGTAATACACATTACAGACAAAACTCTTATTTTTTTGTACATATTCCAGACATCTGAATTAACTTAACTAACCAACAGAAGCAGTCTTTGTGCCTTGCTGCAGGACTCAGAACAGAATGTCCCACGAGAAGGGACAGTGACACTCCCTTGTCTTGTTAGGCTGTAAAATTCAAAATTTTTTGACTTGGAGAGGTTGCTGCTGACTACCCAACTATTTATAATCTGCTTATTATCAATGAAGTATTTTTATAAAAGCAAAAATGTCAATGAATTTAATGGCTTTGGATCAGACCCTGCAAATGTAATCACACATTTTGAACTTTTATTTTACTTAATGCTACATGTTTATTTTCCCAAGAGCTGCCATACATCCACTTGCTTCCTAGGTCTCATTTACTGACATGCCAACAAAACAATCTCTGTACTGTGGACATTACTTGAAAAATATTTTATACAACATCAGCCATGCAAACGGCTTCATCATTCCTCATATTGTGCTGAGAGGAAAAATTGCAGCTCAAAAAATATTGCACACAGGCTAAATAGAAAATCCAGTCACATTATTTGCTATTTACACTTTTTTACTTTTTAATTCAAACAACTACGGATTAAAAACTTCTGCAAAATGTATTGGAGACTGATTTTACATTGGTTTATTAATGTGGAACACTTCCTTAACTTTATGATCTGAGTATTTTTTCTTAGATTGATGCTAAACAAATAAGATAAATGAATCATCAAGAGCTCTAGAAATAAAAAGAGAGCTGGCTAAGATGAAATTGCTATTAATAATGAAGCTGTAGAAAGATGGCTGTCTGAAAAACTGAGTGCACATAAAACTTTCATTTCAAATCCATCATATGACACATTTGAAAGAGGCCTCTCCATAAAAAGGGAAAATGTGCCTCTTTTATGTTTTGATCACTCTGCATCCACCACTTCAAGTCTGCCCCCTGAAAAATTTTTATGGTGCTAATATTTTTAGCCAAACCATGGAAGATTATGAGAAGCTTTGCCATTAAGTCCTCATGAGGAATTCCTCATACATGCTGTAGCTCATTTAATCTATCTCTTATCTTGGAAACAGCTTTTAACTAAAACTGTGTTGTTTACAGTGGCCTTCAATAATGCTTTGCATGAGTGATATGGAGTATTTCAGGATACAATTCTGATTAACTTCTCCATGGTAGCAGTTTGATATATATTTTAAGTCTCTTGCTGAATGACTCCTATTTTTCTAAGCATATCTGAAGAGAAATATTTTAGGTGTGGGTGTAGTACCTCACTATTTGCAGTACATTTTCACCCAAAATAGGCACAGTACCAATAATGAAATGAAACTTTTTAAATCTGGCAACAGCACTAACATGCAGAGCAATAGAGTGTATTTGTTCTGTCCTAAGGCTTTTCTGTCTGGGAGAACAGTGTTCTAAGTCCTACTTAATGCTTTACAAACCCTATTAAGGCTGGGACAGACAGAATTGAAGTTCTTTCCCATACACATGAAGTGTCTCCCACTTGGTCCTGACCCACAGAGAGTGAAGCAGGGAGCAGTTCCTCTCTCTGGGAACAGCCTTGCAACTGTGGCCAGTGGGAATCCAGGTCAAGGCTTGGCTGCTGGAGGCCACTGCAAATGTCTCACTGGTGATTTAATCCAGGGAGCCTGCACAAGCTGCAGATGCACTCAAGGTGCAAGTCAGAGACTGAAAAGACATCATAAAATGTCCTCTGATAAAGGTCCTCAACAAAGGCACCTGCAACAGGTGAGTGGGTGAGATGGATGGGGCCCTTTCTCTCTGCACTTGCTTTGCAGCTGCCAATCAAAAATCAAAGCATCTTAAAGGCAAAGTGCAGAAACTTCCTTAGTTTTACACCATAAGCACAAGTTTTACTTGACACATCACATTTGAAGCATTTTCCTTGTATTTTATTTTAACAAGCTTTTAAAGATTTAATCCTGGTGCTGTTAAATTAAATTAAAGTACAAGAATGTCTTGGCCATACTAGCTTTCTATAGGAACACCACTTTCCCAGCACCTTTAAAGAAAGTGCCCAGATACAGCTGCAGTAAATATTCAGACTACTTCTGAGTAACCACTTTGATGAAAGAAGTGAAAGAAACATGCAACTTCTCCTGTTTATCTTTCCTGCACAAAAATACATTATATGAAGCTTTCAGAGACAAATCTAAAATATTCACATACTCCATTATACAAGTAAGTGCAGGGTGGTGCATCTTGTACAACTAAGCCCCACAGATAACCTTTGGTGACATCTCCTGGGAGGTAAGTCAGCTAGCTTCATGGTACAAACCGTGAGGAATGCAACTGGAAGAGAAACTTGGAAGGGAAGGGCTTGTTGGAAAAGTGCAGCAAATGGAAAAGTTCAGAAAGTGGGAAAGTCCAGCAAATGCACTGAGCTGGCCTTTAACTCTGAGCAGCCATCCCCACAGCCTGCTGACCAGCTGCCACACCAGTGCAACTCCTGCAACCAGTGGCTACTTCTGAATGCATTCCATCTTGCAAGACTGACAGGCATGAAGGCAGGCTGTGTTTTGTGATACTGAATAATTTTTTGGAATTTTTTTGAGTTTTTTTTTTTTAATGTCTGAAGTTGTCTTCAAGTCCTTTTGGAGAAGAGCATTTTGGTTGTCTGCCTTTCTATACAATTACACCACAATATAGACCCCTATTCTCACATATATCACTTATTTTTTATTACATATATTACTATATTACTTATTTTTTTACCTAGAAGAAACTTCAAAACCTGGTTTTTAGAAATCCAACAAACATCTTTGCTTACAGCTTTGAGTAGCTTGGACAAATGCTTATTTTGTAATGGTACTGTTGAATTTATCCATGAACTGAGTAGATGTCATAACATGGCAAATTAAATATGACACAGAGTATTTATTGCTAGCATTAGCATTCAGGCAAATGCTTAAATATTTTTACAGTAGGCACTAGATAAAAGTACCAGATTCCCAACACTATTAAAAGGAAATGACAATTCAAGTATACTATTATTTCCAAGGAAAGGTTTGCACAGTTTTCTTTCTTATCTAAAATATTAACAGCAGAACTTCAGGTCAACAGCATAATCCTGCTCAATAAGGCATTCATATATTCTCCTCACGGAGCTATCACATAAAGAAATCCTGCTTCAAAGGGGAATAAATTTGAAACACTGAATTTCATTAAACCAATTTTGCCAAGTTTGTCCTGAGGTCCCACTTTGGCAGGTTTTATCCCTCCACCATGACAGTGTCAAAAAAAGCAAGTACAAGAGATTCCTATTCTGTTGCCTTAGGTCTAATATAGTGTTGTTTTAGTTCTGAGGAAGCAGGCATCCTCTGGGTGCATTTCCTAATGATTATGAGAGCAGCAAATCCCACTATCACAGATTTTTCTTTTACCTGCAAAAAGAAAATACTGTTTATTTGCTGAAATGCAATTGTTTTGCAGCTAATCACTGCAAACAGAAATGCTCCCTTTCTGCACTGCAGCAAACAGTCATTTTCCATTTCAGAGGATCCAAACTATTGCTGAACTATTGCTTCCCCAATTTCCTCAGAGAGAAGCTCCCACTTCTCTCAGTTGTGCCTGTTCCTTTCTGTGCTTGACTCCAAAAGCCCTGTTGATGCATCAGCTCAAGGAAAATGCTGGGGCAGCAAAGCAGAACAGACAATTAACTACTGATGCAAATAAGTATTACAGGCTTTGAGAAAAAAGCCAGATTTGCCCTATAGCTGTACAGTCTGTTCAGGCCCAGACACTACAGCAGGTTGGAAATCTCCATGGATTCAGTAAAATCTCAAAGGGAAGAGCAGAGTCAATCTGCACGGTACCAAATCCTGAGCTTCTGTCAGGAGAGGATGCAGGATTTCCCCATGTTTTTTAGCAGTCTTCCCTGACAGGTATCAGTAACAGCCCATGAAACAAAGCCACATTAGTTAGTCTAGGCTTCCTCTTCTGTCTTTTTGGTGAGATGAGAAGCAAAATTCAAGAAACCCCCCCTCTGACTACAGCATTCTCACACTGTGACTTCTGAGACTTGGCACATGAGGTACTGCAAAATGCACACACACATACACGACCTGACATTTGCAAAATGTGATCATATGGCATTTATTGTGCTTCAGTGTCACTGCTGCTCTCCCACACATCATCCTCAATCCCAGTGGGAAGCAGTGTGCAACACAGACCTTTGGAAAACCCATATAAACAATAGTGTTACTCAAGCAGGGAATGTTCTGCATCCCATCACCCAGCTGCAACACTAAGACTGCAAACCTGTGTCTGTGTACAGCCTGGAGCTTTGGAAACAGGGAGCTTATGAAGCAGATTTGATGATGCAAGTAAAAACATTCATCAAAGCAGAATTTCAGCATTTTGTTAATTCTTGCACTGCAAGGCATAAGCACTCCTTATGAATTGCATCTTGGATTTAATTTTCAGTTTTCTTCCTATTACTGTTCCCCTTCTTTAAAACTGCTCTAATAAAATGCCTTTTCCCATTTTCCAAGCAGGTGCTCTGGAGTGATTGATGACTTTTAGTATTATTATTCCTAAGTACAAAACTAATAACACTTACATGATTTCAAGGCTTTCCATGGGGAGTAAGTTATGCCAAGGCAGTAATTCAGAATGTTCAGATATGGCTCTAAATAGCAGAGAATTAGGAAACACTAAAGAGTATGATACCCAGATCATGTAATTAGTTTCTAAAAACATTTATTGGAGGCCATACTAACATTTACCAGGAAAGTAAATGAAGGAGTAAGAGGAAACAAAAGAGATGAAGTTAATCTTTAGGCTAGTGCTATGTTTATGAGGTCTCTAGCACAAAAATAAACCTGCCTAGGCCTCCTTAGCATGACAGGCTTTATGAAAGTCAGGCAAGTGTGAAGGCATTAATGGTCTATGCCGTTCATGACATATGCAAATATTGGCACTGCATCTCAATAACCACCACAATTAAATAGGAACAACCCAGCTCTTCATCAAGGGGGCTTCAATTCCTACTCTGTATTGAAGAATGGACTGCAATGTCTAAAGAACTCCTGTTAGAAATGCCATCACTCCTGAACAATTCCTGCATTTTATGAGTCATCTATTACAGCCCCCTATACTGGGGGGAAGTACAAGGCAAGCTATCAGAAGGCCAGCACAACATTTGTTGAAGATAAGAATCATTCCAACAAAAGCTGAAAATGAGCAGATTTCATCATTCTGCAAATGACCTAACCTAGAAGGATTTACATAATTAATATACACAAGCGACAGTACATGATAAGAATGATGAACTTACAATTTATTTTCACCTAGCCATTCTCTATAATTATATACTTCAAATATATTTTATTAAGTACTATTAGAATAATCTACAAAAACCTCTCTCTCTTATAACTTGAACAAAAAAATTCCCTGGAGTTGAAGGTGTAGAAGTGGTTGACTAAACTCCTAACTCCACCAAAGGCTGTGTAAATTTTCTGCTGTTTAGTTGTATGTAATTTTACTGTTGTCATGAAAATACAGAAGAGGAAGGACAGAAGGACAAAAATAGACTGAGAAGAATTAAATATGAAGAGAAGGACAACACTTAGCCCCAGAGAACTAGAGTGAGAATCATATATGTCTTGTAGCTGTAACTATGTTAAATGTATAGCCCATTGCAAATCTCCTATTTTATTTTGGGAAATGCAGCACCTCAAAGGGAGCTCCTACAGTTCAGAAGACTCTAGAAATGAATCAGTAGAGTCTAACTTAAAATTGTGGGCTTTTTTAAATATAGAAATCCAAAATTTCTTTTCCCACTCTTATACATTCTTAATTTCTTTCTCTAAAGAAGGCAGGACACAACTGAGGTTACAGTTTCTAAGTGGCAGTTTCAGAACATCAGCTCTTATAAGGCATAATTAGAATTTTTGTCTAAGCCTAGTAAAAAAGCAGGGCTTGAATTCTTAGCAATGTATTTCCTACCCTATGTCAGTAACATCAGGAAAGAGTCTCCACTGGCAATAGCTGTAAATCAAGGATTTAGAAATAACAAATAACATTCAGGACTAGTAGTCTCCAACAGGGATACATTTCCAATGTAGCATGTGATATTCTAGCCATGCAGCTCCAGCTGAACCTGCAGATGATAGGATTTGTCTTAGTTACATTATTTCAGTAAGAATCTGGTTCTTGTATTTCAGGAGTTGATTGGACTGACTGCTAATGGCTCAGAACATGATAGCTGAGCCTCCTGGCACAGTTCAACTGCATATTAGTGAACCCAGCACAGAAACTCAGCACACATTTGGCAGAAGTCCTTTGGGTAGATAAATGCAATTGAATTATCTTCTAATCTAGACACTACCTCAGTCAGAAGGGCCAGATTAGTGAAATGCACATGTGTAAATACCCCACTTTTTTCTCCAGCTAGCATAACAAAAAGTGTTTTGTACCTCCTTGCACTCCTGTCAACTGCCAAGAATTGGAATAATTGTATGAGAACTAAACCAGCAGATTGTGACATCTCTGCAGAAAAGAGCACTCTATCTCACAAGAATTAAAAGTTGAAGTAGAAACTGCTTCTTTTGTTTGCTAAATAGCTTTTGCTCCTTGCTATGAAAAACTGTAGCTAATGAATAACTCCTAAGCTGTTTTGAATTTCAAGTGGAATTTCTCAAGAATTTTGGATGCTCTGTGTGGTGAAGTTAAACACTGTAACTCAAAACACACAGACTGAGCTGCAAAGCACTGCTGGGTCCCCTGGCTTAGACACGAGCTGCTCTGGCCAGTGTCTGATACTGCTGCTCTCTGCAGGCCTTTCAGACCTCGTGGCTGGTTTCAGGCTGGGCTGACACAGACACTTAAGTCCCAGGTGCACTCAGGTCTCAGTGAATGCTGACACTGGCGTGGAGGAGGAATCTGAAATGCTTTTGCTGTCCTGGCAGCAGGGTGGAGCAGGAGCCCCCAGGGTGTGTGGGGCCAGGCAGCCACAGGCCCAGCAGGACAGGCACAGCTCAGACCAGGGGAGATCAGGGCACGGAGACTCGAGAGCAAGCAGAGACCAGACTGTGGGGGGAGAAGAAGGGCTTTGCTTAATTTAGTGCCCTTTAGGTAAGGATACAGGTGCTTTGATAAATTCAGTGCCTGTTACAGTAAGCATACAGGCCACGAGCCAAAGCAGGACAGATTGCCCTGAAAAAATCATCCAGCTCTTCACTCATTCTCTCTTCCAAAATAAGTTGACAACAGCATGTAAACCTTAGTCTTCCACTTAAAACAACAGTCATTTATTACAGATCCTGTGGAGTATTTGGCTCCTATGAATAAAAATGACATGGACACTTGTGAGAGGTTGTCTCCATTTACCTGAGTACACTCTGCCAGAAGAGGAAATCTGGCACAATAAGCTGGGTGGTCAGAGGAAAGCTGGAAATACAGCACTGGTATCACTTTCTCAGGCATTATCTTCTGGCTGTAAAGCTTGGAGCAGTATCACTAATGTTATTGTTTATGTCAGTTCACACATTTAAATATAAAAAAGATGTTCTGGGATGGAACTGATTTGATATTTATTTGACAAAGCCATCAAACCATGTGAAACACACAACTGATAGATGGAGGGAAGCCCAGAAATCTATAGACATGACAAAACCAGAAATCATCACATTTTATTGATGACTTTTATAGCTCCAAAACCAACAAAGAATATGACTGAAATATTTTACAAAAAGTAGCACAGGATCATTCCAAATACAGAGAGCATTTCAGAGTATCACATCTCATTCTCCTGCTGTTATTTATTCCCAAGCTACCTACTAAGCTAATGAAAAAAAAAAATTCTCTGATCAAACTACTCAGAGAAACACAGGGAAAAATTATGGGTTTGCAAGGTGTGAGTCTAACCTCAGATCATCAGATAACTCTGGCTAATTCATGGCAGCATTTTGTCTGCAGCACAGATGAAACACTGCAGTCCAGATTCCAAATGGACAATAGAAGAAAATGAGTTAAGCATAACTAGTACAAACCGTGTAATTGTTTTGCCATCAGGAACTGAACTGAAGTTTTTCCAAGCATACGAGGGAAAGAATATATTAAAAAAAAGAAAGTTTCTCTCTTCTTTTAGCAAGAAGTAACTTATTTTCTTCCCCCCTGCCGTGTGCAAGCAGATCACTTGCAAACAGTTCTGCAGACAGTTGCTCCTAATTCTCAAGTTTGATCTTCTAGACCTCCTGCATCAGTCCCATAGGTCTCCTGATCAATACTGTACAGGGACTGTTATATACATTGGTCTCAAACTATGAAACATGACCAAAGTTAATTTATCATTCTGAACATTAAATATTCAACATTTCAGAACCAAGTTTCTAATACCTCCTTTACAATTTCACCCTAGAAAAAAAAATCCTTGTCTGTCTTTGATAAAGTCTTATTAAAGTTTGATAAGCTCTATCTTCTCCCTTTAATAGAATATCTCCAGCACCACTTTTTCAGAACCATAAAAAAATATTAAATACAGCCTTAATTTTTGCTTAAACCAAAATTCATACACTCCATAATCTATTTTTCCTGCATTTGAGACAGCATTTTTCACACTGTTTACATTAGTAGTGAATTTAATTTTTGGTGAAAGTACATCCAGCACACGTAGTTTCATACTCAGCTGAGAACATTTTTTCCATGTTTGAGATAAATAAGCAAGTCTTTTTATGAATGCTGTCTATGAGTGAAGAGCCTTTTAAATATCCACCCTCCCAAAAGTAACTTAAACTAGTTTCCTGTTATAAACACAAACGAATCAGCTACTGCAATGTGACACGTTCCACATGTCTAGGAAACACCTGATGCTACTGAATGACAGCACAGACTCAACCAATGGTACAAAGTCTTCAACTTTACATAACCTATTTCAATACAACTCAAGCAAAACCAAGAGTTTTATCAGGGAGAGGGTAAATAGAAAGAAATCCATCTTTTCAATCCAGGTCTTTGTGCACTAGACCATAATGACTGCCATAATTTCAAATGGTTACGCTCACAGGCCACTGCCAAGTCACAAATCAAAGCCCTGATGTTTCCATGCCCGTTGTATTCCAGGGACAGGACCTCAGAGAGCCCCTCCCAGAGCAAAACACATTAACAGGACAGGCTGCTCCTCCTTGGGGGCTCAGCTGTTCATCTCCACACCCTGGGATCCTGTGGGAAAGGCCATGGCTTGGGAGAAACCGCTTTGCTGCAGTTTCTGTAGGATCTGCTGCACAACTGTGCGTGGCCTTTGCTTAATCACAACTGTTACACTGGAAGCACACACTGCAGCCTCCACTTCACCTCTTACTCCTGACTAAGGAACACTGGAATGGTCTCACTGCTGACCACAGAACCAAGGAAAAAAGCCAAGGAGAATCAACTGTATAAGCTTCAGAAAGGCTCTGGGATCCTTTAGAGGTTAGACATGTAGAATGCAACTGGTTTGTGCATAGCACAGTAGGCTGGGAGTCACTGCCAAGGCTTGCAGAACTTGGGCAGTTATTATATAATATAAAGCAAGTGAACTGCAGGTACAGTCACTCAATAAAACTGCTGAGTCACCTACATTTAAAAAAATGCACAAAGTAAGCCTGAATAAATTAACTGAACCAAAAAAGTCTGTATCAGAGACTATTATTACCAATCCAAGTAATCAGCAATCCCCAGATACTCCCTGATGATTTTATATAGATATAAATCCAGGTTAAAATATTTACTACCATTTTAAAAGAGTATTGGTAGAGTGAGTCTTTATTTGAATGAGTTTTGGTATTTCCCTTTATTTATCATCCTTTCCTTTATCATCTTCTTTCATTTATCATCTTTCCCTTACTTCCTCCAACATTTTCTTTTCCATTTGCCTTTTTTGCTTGTTTCTATACTAGCTAAAAAAAACCACCTAACCTAAAGGACAAACCTGTCTATGTCATCCAAAGCCATAACCAGCTGACCCAACAATCTCTTCCATTCAAGCCAGTAAAATCATCACATTCATCTGTACTGAGATTCTCTTCTGCTCAAAGAACCCACCAAAACACAACCCCAAACCAACCCAAATGCCCAACAATAAACAAAAAAGGCAACAAAAGGATTCAATTCCTTTCTCAAATATGAATGTAAACACACTGTTTCTTTCCACTTCTAAAGAATCATGAACAGAAAGACTGCAGGGCTTTGTAACACCATTTTCAGTTATTACCATCATGAATAGATGGCTGCTGGTCCCACAGCAAACTGAGCTCAGGGTTAACCACACAGGGACAAGGCTTCTTCATCTCTCTCAGTCAGGAGCAGGGCAGGAAGCTCAGCACTTTATCCAGCAACTAATGCTGGAAACAGCGTGAGATCTTCAAGGCACTGATCAATAATGGCTTCTAATGCTTACTTAAGCAGAGTAGGAACAATAAAGCAGCAGAAAAAGGGGAACACATAATTGGATTAAGTTTCTAAAGAATGATATACCTATACCTATTGAAGAAAAGCAGCAGTCTTTTACTGGTGTTTGTGCACACAAAGAAACCAAAGAGCCACCACCACATCCACGTTAAACCTGTTCAAACCCCAGGATTACTGCTGCACTCTGAGGGGTCCCCTCTGTCACCCTGGCTGCCAATGACCAAAAAAGACAGCATGTTACTGCAGGCTCACCTTCATGCACCACACCAAACTTAGCAGATCACAAATTTATCAAGAGCTCTTCTCCCATCTCTTAAGGCTCATTTCTGCCTACACTAAATAGGAAGATGCTACAAACCTGACAGAGTGCAAGTAACGCTGCTCATTTAAATTGGCAGACTGAAATGCTACTCGTGGTCTAGCATGGTATTTATCAGTCTTTTAATCAATCATTTTTCAATGTTTCCAAGTTCCCAACCCATTCAATTAACAACTATTTTACTTCCAAATTAAACATCATGCTTGTATTATCTTAAAGAAGCATAAATTCTAAGGAAAATATCTGACCATAACTGACAATGTGAACTGGGTATTAAAGGTCTTTCTGGACAATACTGACATGCATTTATTCCAAGTCCAGTGAGTTTCAACACTGCACATTTTTTCATTTATAATCCTATCAAAAATCCACACAGCAACTTCAGCAGTTAACAGCATTTCCTGATTAACTTCAGTGAAGACAGAAACAAACCCCACCCTAAATACCAAAATACAAAATGGTTCCCTTTACTTACTGTCAGATACAGTTTAGGATAATGGCCATTTGAGAGATAAAGGAATTTTCAGTAATCCACTGGAGAGATAACATTTTTTCCACTTCCATACCAGGTTATATCCACAAATACCAATAACTTTATTTTGTTTTGTTTTTCTTTTCCATTCATTTAACGTGTCTTTCTCTTGACTCTCACACAAATCTATTCCATCTGTTTTCAAGTGCATCTTCATTTTAGGTAGTACTCCCATTATGATGACTAAGTTTTAAAGCTCTTTATTCACATCAGGTCTTACTATACACTGCTTTGCTTCCCAAGCAAGGAGCCAGGCCCTTCAGCTGGCCTGTGGCAGCCCAGGTCCAAGGAAATCAATGGCACCATTGTAATTTGGGAGCTGCACAGGATCTGCCCCTGCTTGTTTAACAGCAGCTTTTTTACATCCACAAGCACGAATGAATAAAAGTCTGCTCAAAGTTCAAAAGTAGTTTTAATTTTCATGCCCTGATTTTCAAACACTTTTGAAGTTATTTGGGCAGTTGAAAAAAAAAAAACCAAAACAAACCATTTTTTCCAGCTAGGCTGCAGAAGTGTTCATTACAGTAGGAGTGCTTGATGGGCACTTCCAGGCTGCTTCTTACTGTTCTCACAGGATCGTGAGGATCCAATTAATTAATGTCAGAAAAACACTTTGAAGATAAGAAGCACTTTCTGTGATGATTTTCTCGAAGAACCAAGGAGCTTTTGTTTCGAAAGCCAAATTCTGGATGGAGGCATGAAATAAAACCCATACACTGGTGAATTTCAGCTGGAAACACCACTGCGAGAAGGTAGATGAGGGCAGCGTTGCACACCAAGGAGTTTTAGTCACTGATCCCACTTTTCCTCTGGAACTACTCAGCATGCTGAATGGATTTTAAGCCCTAAACAGCTACACTGCTATTTATGATTAATTTTAAGAGGCAGTGTCTTGAAATACTTCTTGAATATCTTAATGGTCTACTGAAGTCTGGAGCCTTTCAAAGACCAGGAAACCTGAGCAGCTTTGCTTCTACTCACGAGCACTGCAGGAGATGAAAGCTCTGGCCTGTCACTGCATTCCCTCAGAAGATCATTTCTAGTCCATGGATGTGGACTCTGTGAAAGCTGGATCATCATGCCAGCCAGGAGGCTCTAAATGAACATTTAATCCCACTCCCTCATTTCTGCTGGGGATGCCAGTCTGATTTCACCTTTGCTTCCATAATGTGTGCAGTGGAGATGCTAAAGATTTTTGCCATAAAGGAACACTCCCAAGGGCCACTGCCAGGACAAGTTAATTCAATGTTAACCTGAACACATTAATGGAATTTCCCATGTTTATCTTGATTAATTATACTATCTATAAGGTTCACGGCAATGTACTGAATTGCAAACATGTGACACTTCTTCACAAACAAACAGAGCAGAATAAAATCCCGTAATTTTCCTTTGTAGTTCTCCAAAATCTGCACAACTGCTCAGAACTGAACTCACACAAACAGGCATGGGGAAGGAATCCTCTGTTCATTCATAAAGCAGTGAACCTTTGCTTAAAGTAACTCACAAACTTTGAAGTTTCAATGCAAAATAGCTCTCCCTCTAATAAAGCTAACTGCTGGCAGAACAATAAACTAGGTCTGGTGCTCATTAGGACTCTATGAACAGTTTCAAAACAATCCACGAGCAACTCTTCTGAACTAGAGACCCAAAAGCTTCAGGGATGAGCTGTGATGTGCTATTTACAAGGCAAGGGTTAGAGGAAGAATTGATTTCTCACTGTATCAATGGATAAACTCAGAAGAAACCACAAGTTCTCAAGAGTATGTGCTTTTGTTTCAACAGACACGTGAGAGACTTTTCTTCAGAAGTCTGCTTTGCTAAAAATGCGAAAGAAAATTTTGATGCTGAAAAGTTACAATCCATTGACACAAATGCAGGACTGCATCATGCTTCACTGTCCTTTTTTTTTCCCTTTTAAATTGGCAAAAGACAACTGAAAAAAGGTATTGTGTGTTCATAAATTTAAGCTCACACCAAACAAATTTCCATTACTTGGCCTTCCCCTGCATTAATTAGGCTTGGGGAAGGAAAGAAAGATTTTTTTTGTAAGAACAATCAAAAAAATCTGAGGAACTATCATTCTGAATATAGAACAAACCTCTTCTAGTTTTGCCAGACACTTGAGAAAAATTAAATCCCCCCAGTCCTCTGCAATATAAACCTAAAAGAGAATGATTAAGTGTTATGACGGAAATTCAACAGTAAACTTTTAATTCCACTTATTGAAGGAATCTTAATTCTGCAGTCTGACTGAACATCAGCAGACACATTACACACTAAGGTGTCGCTGCCTTAGGTCCTTACAAGTCATTGCAATGGCCTCATTTCACCAATAAATCACATCTCTTGTCCAAGTTTCCCAAAGCTCTGGTATGGTTTATCATTTAAATGTGCCCATGCTTGGTTAGAGTCCTCCTAACAGTTCTGCTCTAGCTCCTCCCTGAGGTTGACCTCCCATGATTTCAATGGAACTCCTGCACAGAATCCTTATGGGAAGTTCAGTTCAGGTGCTCCTTGCTAGGACCCACAGAAGGTTGTTCAGGTGCCACAATCACACTGAGTGACCACGTGCTGCCTCAGGGCCGTGCTCTGCTCTTCCACAGAAGAGCTGCAGGAGGGGAATGGACTGAAGGCAATGGACTAAGGAATAACCCAAACACCAACAGCTGCAGCTGGGCTGTTACACCTTTAAAACCCTTCCCCTGGCACTTCATGGTTATCAGTGCTCAAGAGATCCTCAGCTGTCCAGTCCTGGGGTCCTTAAGCCATGTCTAAATTAGCCATGCAAGCTGGTAACCTTTGCCAGGTAGCTCCTTAAAAGCCAGCCCTCAATCTCACAGCAGATATTCACCTGACTCACATCTCTCAACACACTCCCAGCATTTTCAGAATTACAGTAATTTGGTATTCAAAAAATGGAGCTATGACCATGGGGCAACTACTGCTGCCATGGGTACAAATATGAAAGGGAGACTGCGTCTGTAGTGCTTCTAAGCACCCAAATTCTTCTGACACAAAGTGTTTGAAGTAATATTCAATAGAAAACAAAGACACTGGGCAAGCTAAGAAATAAAGGATAAAGTTTAATCTCCCTTGACTAACTTAATCATACAGTCTATAAATCAAGTTTTAAATCCCCATATATATTGTGTATTAGAAAGGACTTGGATTTCTTTTGGAATTTAATGCTGCAATATAAAAATATTCTCTGCAGATGAAATCTCTTTATTGGTTCCAACCATGAAGCCACTAATCATGTAGAATTTCTACTGGGTGATTATTTTACTAAAAGAGATTTTGAAAAGGGTAAAACCCAAAAATGTTGAAATTGAGCAGTTCAAAGGGAAATAAGAGAAGGAACAGCAAAAAAAGAAGAAAGTTTCTTTTACAGAATCAAAGGTGTAAGAACACATTCTATCTGACTAGATCAAGGGATGCTTAAGGAACAAAGAAAGGTTTTTCTCAATCCAAAAGAGAATTTTGCTCAGAATAAAATAAGATTATGGAATCAAAGAATGCTGCACAGAAATATCTGTGACGATTGAAACCAGGTTCTCAACCATTTTTTCTTAAGTTTTGTTATGTAGCAGTTGAACAACTATTTAAATTAGTAACAACTTCTCCTCTTGGCACGAAAGGGAAGAATCGTGTCTTCATGAGATTTGGGAATTTGCCTATGGACACCTTATGAATTTGGACTGATTCTGATCATTCTTTATGCACAACTAAGTCACAGAATAAAATTAATTTTGAATTAAAATTTGTAAGAAAAGGAGAACAGTATTGTGTCAGAGCAATGACAACACCCTGCTAACAACTTTATAAAGTAGTGTTTATTCCAGGTAACATACAGCTGAGCAATAGATCACATGTGCAGGATTTTAATCAACTCCCAAAGCTAATAACTTCCAAAGAGTACATGACACTTCCAACACGGTCCTGTGTTGGCCTTTATAGGGACAAAGGAAGAGTGGAGTGAAAGCAGAGAGTCAGCTGCATTAGTCAGAGGAGAATTCATTTTACTGAGTATTGCCCAGTGCCATGAAATGAACTCACCAAAAGGTGCCCCATTAGCACCCATTGTTCAGAGAGCTTAGGTATTTTAAGAAGCCTTGAACAAACCATGTGTTGATATTCCAAACACTCTGCACCCTTCAAGGGAGTGTTTGCATGGAAACTGCTTGGTGGTTTGGTCATCAGCTAGAAGACAAAAATAATCTAAAGCTTTGAGATCTAAAAAGGTCCCATTAATTGGGTTCAGATTAATAAAAACTGTTCAAACAGGCCATCTCTTTCATGTTTTAATGCATCTTCTTTGAAATTTTTGCATTCAAGTTCCTTAGTTCTGTCCATAACTGGAAACAGAAGTCTAATCAAAACACTGTGAGAAAGGCTGAAATTAAAGATTTTGGGGTCTGACAAGAAACAGGAAATACTGAAAATCTTGCAGAGTCAGTTCTCCAGAGGCTTCCATGCCAAGGGAGTTTGCAAAGTTATATAAGCAACCAGACTGCTGGGTGTTTTACAAGTCAAACTGAACAACCAGTCTGAGCTTCCTCTCACTATTTTGCATATTGCTCTTTATCCTTTCCCTGCCTTTCAAAGCAATCTTTCCCTATTCAATGAGAAGGAAAAAAACATTCCTTTAATACAGAACTTTTGAAACCAACACCTCAGTGGGACTCATTGCTGCTGGCTGCTGTTCAGATGATGTATTTGCAGGGCAGATCATCAAAGCAACAGCAGGTTTCAGCTGCTGCTCTGTTGTAGCAAGCGTTGTTTTTATAAGAACAATGCTTACAAACACATGGTAAAAGAATGCACCACCACCTCTGTCATATGATGATACAACTAGGAAACAAAAATATGATTTTCATGGGTTCCAAAACTGGTCATGACCATTGCCACCAACGAGCAAGTATGAGCCAAAAAGCACAACCAGCACAGGCAGCTGGAAAAAAACATCCATACTCTTCTTTAAGATGCAGAGGATAAAGGCCAAGGAGCCATTTACCTGGAAAAACAGCAACATGGAGAATTCTCCTGGAGATTCAGACTAGGTACGAAGTCATGAGCCTCCCAGGCAAGGCAGCTCTTGCTCAGCACCCCAGCTCAGGGCTGTCCCTCAGACCTCCTGCCCTCAGCAAACAAAGAGAAACTGATTTCAAAGATCCTGAGTGAAAACACTGATGGCAAGTGACCTGCAGAGAACTGTTCTGTGAGACAGTGGTGGAAAGCTGGGACACACAAGTTAACCCAGCCATCAAGGCTTAACCTGAGGCCAGAGGAAGGAGTATTTCCCATCACCCAGAGGAGTGGCAAATTCTGTCATTTTGTAATGTTTTTTAAGATTGGCCATTTAACATATAAAAATAAATAAACTAGCTTTTGACTAAGTATTTCTTTTATATGATTTCAAAATGTGCATGGAACCCTACAGACCACTATACAGAGTATTAGATACCAGCTGGCTATTTAATGAAGCCAGAAGGGAAAAGGTCACCTTGGAATTTACTATAATAAGATAACCCTGCCAGAAACTCTAAATTGTAATTATTTAAGCAACAGCAGTAGTTGAAAAAAATATATGGTCAGCAAAGAATAATGTCCTGGATATATTCTGTTCCAACTACAGGTCATTACACTAGGTAAGATGCTTGTGCAACTTGAATTCAGTGGAGTTGAATTCATTAGGGTTGAATTGCTTCCAAAGTCTTAACAGCTTCAAGGCTTTTAGTAACTGGTCATCCCAGCCAAGTAATACATGTTGCCTATAGTAAGATGAACATTTATTTAGTGAAAGAAGCACTCCCTGCAGAAAATCCATTTGAAACCATTCAAAGGACAGTAACAGAAAGGATACAGAAGTGTAAGTGTGTGTACATGGAGAACTGGACATCCTAATAATGAACTACAGGTGAGAAATATTAGAAAGGGAGCGATTACACATCTCTGTTTGTCTTGATATACTGTCTCCTATTGGTTTATAACCCTTTTGCATTAGAAGCAAACTTCTGCTGGTCTTAATTCTCCCTCCTAGCTTATCTATACATACATTATCCACAGACACAGGAATACGACCACAAAGAGTAAGATCCAAACTCAGGCTGATCCAAAACTTCTTGCCTTGCCAGAATATGCTTCTAAGATTCCTGTCATCTCCAGGCATAAAGCAGAGACTCCTCATACCTCTCCACCATTGCCTTGAACCCTTCACACAGAATATGGGAGCCAGACTGGCTATGGTAAAGGTAATTAACACCACTTAATGTCAGAGCAAGCTGTAGGCCCCACACATACTGAAACTGCAGTTTGCAGAAGACGACCATGAAATTATTAAAAATCACCATAAAAACCCATTTAGCCATAACCAACCAACCACAATACCACACTTTTCAGCTCAAGGAAATGTGACCTATTCAATTTCTCAGGCCAGCATACCCAGTTAAACAGAAATCCTGAAGAGAATCTGTCAGCAATCAGTGTAATATTAAATCACAGGCACTGAACTGGGTAGCTGCTAAAAAATGCATATTTTCTGATCAGAGCCTGGGCTTCTGTGCATAAAATAACAGCCATGGAAAAGCATTTTCCTGGATAGGTCAGCATTAGACACTTTCGTTTTGAGGCTGTTTTTAAATCCCTGGTGCGAAAGATGAGTCTCTTAAGATATCTGTGTTACCTCTGAATTAAGGCATGGCCACACAGAGAGCAATTAATTAAAATAATTATTAATTCAGAGAATCAATATATATACAACTAGCAATGCTAGCTAACTAAATTGAATTAACTGGAAAAAGTCAGAATCTTCTCTGCTCATCTGGTCTCTTCTAAAACTGATATTGAATTGAAATTTTTTAGGTACCCCAGAATTTCTGAAGCAGCTATTAATGGCCAATCTGGTAGAGTCAGAAAATACTTGACCAAATCTAGAATCTGAAGCACTGAAGGACAAGACTGAGTGGAGACAAAGAGATAAGGCAAAAGTCAATAACCAGGAGTTATCAACTTATATTGCCAGGTCCATGTTTTTATCAGAATGCTTGATTTGTAAACATTTTCCAAAAACCCCCCAAGTTCTTCCTCTTCCTGTGTAGTATTTCCTGACTCTCCAGTTCAGTATTCAGGAAACAAGGACACAACAGTTTCACTAGGATACCTAATCATAAAAAGCATTTCTTAGGCACACTATTCAAAATGTGCTGCTTAAGTTTACATGCTGATTGTAACTGCCTCTTCAGACACTAACAATTCACTCTGAAGTTTCCTGATGGTTTCAACTTGCTGTGTTTACTTGCTGTGTTAAACTGAACTTCCGTTTATTCAAAAAGTGATTCCTTAAATCTTTTCTCCACATTTTGGAGCACATTGTTGGCTGTACGAAGAAATATCTTTGTTGTTTAACTCCAGCAGAGAACAGTCAAGAGTACAAAGGACAAAAGGTAAAAAAAATAGTTATTCTTATCCAGATATTGTAATTACATTTGTTTTTAAGTAATGCATTCAGGAAGCCACAGATGCAAGAGAGACACTCCAACTCTGATGCACTGACAGACACAGGGATGAACTCAATGATTAATACAATGTTCAAGTCCTTGGGAAGGTCTCAAATCCAGCACAATAAACACACATAACAGCATAGCTTTGGGTTACAGCACTCCATAAACTCAAATGACAAACTGCAGGCTTTGGTTTTGAACAGAAATGTGAGAATTATCAATGGAGCACTGACAGTTCTCGTGCAGTAGAAGAGCCACTGAGCCCAAGGCACACTGAAACACTGGAACAGAAGTTTAGTAAAAGCAGATCCCTTGTATAAAGCTCATTCCAAGCCCTAAAAATTCCAATGTGCTCCATACTACTATATTCATTGCATCTTTTTTTTTTTTTTCACAGAAACATTTAATCATGTGTAAAAAATAAAACTAAAAGAATCATTGGCAGCAATTTAAAAAGTATATTTTGAAGTATATTAGTTGACTTAATAAGCACCACATGAAGGAAATCAATGAGTATACATATTATAAAGCTCCTCACATGATCACAGCAGTGCCTCTAGCAATGTTTATCTTCTAAATTCCTGTCAGTGTTCTAATCTAATGCCTTTATTTGCTGTAATTTCAAATCTCTAAACTGATTTCGAAATGTTATTTTAAGTTCAAGAGTTGCTAACAATCTTTCATCATGAGATGTATTGTTTGACTGTTATCTGCTACAGGGAATACTGAATAAAAATGGTTTTCAGAGTCCCATTTCTTTTCAGAGCCCCATTAGTATCAAGCCCTGTTGTTTCCATACAACAAATTCCTTAAAATCATATTCCTGTTCAGGCACACCAATACTCACAATAGTGCTACTAACATCCCTTGGACCTTTGTTTAAAAAAATATTAATCTGCAACTTTTATTTTAATCATAAGTTGTGTACACTGGCATGTGCTAATAGAAGATGCTAGAAATTGCAGAGTATCATTTTACAGAAAGAAGGGAAAATGGACTAGATCAAAAGATGTCTCTATCTCATTTAGTGGCTGAAGTGACTTAACTCCATGAAAAACAAAACTGAAATACATAATATATTCCCTGAAGGAACTGTAATGAGCTTTACAAGTAGCAGTTAAACAAGTTCACTATGAAACAGCATTCGGTTAAGAAAGAAAATGTTAGGAGATCTGCCCACCCAGGGAATGATCCACCTTGCCTTGGACAGAACCTCAGAACCCTGCAGGCCTGCAATGGCAGGCAGTGTGTCTGCTACCTTTTCCTGCACTCAGCCCCAAACCCACAGGACTCCACACTCAGACAACTGCCCCAAAACAAAGCGTTCCTTGAGCACAGACATTACCAGATTATCTCCATTAGGGTTCATTAGGCAGTGTATTTCAAAACTTGCACATTTTCAAGCACTGTATCATTCAATTCTGTATTAAGCTACATTTTAATGTGAACTGCTGACACCTCCTTCCCAACAGATCGCCTTGCAGTTGAGGCTGTGGATATGGGCAGCAACCAGCTTTTTTTAATTAGGTTCTCAAGACACAATATGAAAGAAAAGCACATTCCAAATAATCACTTCAGATCTGTATTATCTGGCTTTAAATTCTGCTATTATCTCAAATCCCAATCCCAAAGATGCAGAAGTATTTCTACTCCAGCCCACATGTTTGCAGCCCAAGTGCTGTAACATGCTGGTCCCACTGAAGGTATCATGGTCCTACTTAATTCAGTGGCAAGTTTCCCATGTCAGTGTATGAGAACTGTCCAGATGATGATTACCAGTGGGATAAAAAGTATGTCTTTGTCTCTAGCATGTGACAGAAGTGCTTTGCCAATGGAAAGGTTTGTCCAAGGTCAGCAGTTCTGTTACCAAAAGGTTCTGTTACACATGAGCCAGTAAGAAATAGTGCTGGAAAGGACTTTGAGAAGTCATTCTGACATAGCTCAGGGCTCTGCAGCCTATAGCCTTCTCTACACTTTACAGAGCTGGTAATACATAGCTTTTTCTCTCAACTGTAAAAAAATACAAGAGTAAATATACAGCCTGATGAATACATCATTAACAGTTATGAATAGCTGTTATACAGCACTCCAAAACTGGACTGCTTTCTTTCCCAACAAACACACACTAGAAAACCAGCATGAGATGTTTCCTGGGGAATTTCAGATACACCTCATGGCTCTATTAGAGTTAGTCTGTTTTGGCTCACTAAGACACACCAGTTAATCTTGCAGCCCACTCTCAACTTGACTGCTAAAATATTTTTCTTTATCACATCGACACTCTTCCTAAAGTAAAGATCTACAAGAAATGGAAAGCCTAAAAGGAATTGGAATACTTGGGCAGGGGGAGAAGAAAATACTTTATTTGTGCTGCATGAAATTCAGTTCATTCCAAACTGGAATTTTATTAAAAGTTAATTACAAGGTTCCCTGAACAACCAATTAGCCCATCTCCTTTAATCTGCATATTCTGACTACCCAGATAAAATTCTAGAAACACTTTAAAGCTTTATATACCACTGCCATGCTTTCTCTTTTTAACAGAAGTTTATTGTTTTCTAGTGGCAAGAACTTAAACATTTTATTCTGGAATCACTCCAGCTTGTGTGCAAAAGCCAAAAATGCAGTCCTCAAAATGAGAAAATTCAGTAAGCTGAATCATATTCAGCAGAAACGATAAAAAACTGCACTTTTTATGAGGGCTTTACAAAAATGAGCAATAGACTAATATAGTGAACAAAATAGTTCACAAAAGCAGTATGGAGAAGCTTTCAAACGTTTGGACGACTTCTAGCCGAGTTTGAAACTCATATTCTTGCCTGCTTTTTCCAGCACCTCCTGATTTTAAAGAAATATCTCCTTGAGAACACTCCTGATCACTCACTTGTTTAGTACTTTAGAGGAAAGTGTGGAGCTTGGTAAACCTGCTTAAGGAAACCACATGGAACTCAAGAGAATCTCCCAAACAGAAAAACAGAGTAACTGATACCTAGGAACACCTGCCATCATCTCCTAAAAAAAAAATCTTAATGACCTTGAGCTGACTTCCAATTTTGCACTGAAGGAACTAAAATGTACAAAGTGAAAGGAAAACCAAAAGCAACCAACTTATGCTCCTTGGAAAAAAAAAAAGGGAATGGTGCTTACAAGCAGCTCTGATAGCTACAACTGGATTATGACAGAATAAAGTACTGAAAATTCAGTTTTGCAAAGCATTCAACTACATCCTCAAGGGAATGGCTGCTGGGTTAATTTTCTTGTTGCTGCTGGAGCATAAGGAGAATTTGAATTTTTTAATCGTTATTTTTAAAGTTCGAGACTTCTGCTTATTACCACAAATATAGAGAAACCAGTAAATGCCTAATCTGAGTTTTCAAGTTTCCCAGATCCACCAGTGTTATGAGAACTATAAAAATGTCTAAATTCTGAATGCTATTTTATCAGTGAGAAATTTGTGACCACCAATATGCCAAAAATCCAACTGCATAATTACCATTTCACTTGTCCAATAAATTGTTTGGTAAGCCTTCCTCTTAGTTTCAGCTTTCTGATCTGCTTGAACATGTTCATTTTTGTCCTGGTGTAACTCACCTGCCTCAATAAACCAAATTTATTGTGTAACAATGTAAGCAGAGTGGCTGTAATCCTTCTAGGCTGGAATTACATCCTCAAGAATTCCTAACATGGGAGGGAGTCGGCAAATTTAGCAGACTAAATCCATACCAGCACTTTTAAATAAAACATATGAAATGGAAAGAAAGAAAGAAAGAAAGAAAGAAAGAAAGAAAAAGAAAGAAAAAGAAAGAAAGAAAGAAAGAAAGAAAGAAAG
>JAYDZK010000025.1:14853972-14867929 GCA_034509185.1 Euphonia xanthogaster
CCAATTCAGACGTTCCCCATAATAAACTCCCATCTACAGGCAGCGTTTCTGTGGAACTCATTCCAGCTTCAGCAGGAATTAAGGGGAAGAAAGTAGAAAAGAGAGTAAAAGCAATTCCATAATGAGCACCTTCCTTTTTTGTACCTGAGCAGCAGCTGAGATGCTTTACCCCCCAGAAGGGAGATAAAGCAGCAGTCCAACAAGAGGACTGGCAATTGGCATTCTAGCACAGCTAGACAGTTTCTAGTAATAACCACACCAAGCTAGTGCTGAAGTTCTCAGGTGCCTCCAATTTTACCATCTGCAATGGTAATTTTTAAGACCAATCTAAGGATGGTGAAGAGAAAACTGAAGGGTGAGGGGCAGGCTTTATAAATCATAAGTAACTCTTCTCTCTCCAGTCCACTCATCAGAATTGCTTACAAAACAGACACAAATGTAACCAACCTAAGGGCTTTGTAACCTGGGAACACAACAGGTTACAGTGGGGAATGCCACAGCTCATAAATGCACAGAAGACTGATATAGATCTGGTATACATTCCACACAATTTCTAATTTGCAACCCACTATACATATCTAGAAGTATACATTAAGATGTTATGTTACTATAAATATTCCAGGATCCTCCATGGTTCCAAATTAGGGACCTGCTTCTGAATAAACAGCTGTACAAAGAACTTGGATTCTGTGAGTAAGTACCTCCTCAATATCACATTATCTCACTTAAAAAGAACTGAAACTTTTTGGCAATCAAAAAATGCTCTTTTCTCCTCAAGCAGCCTACACAAGCACCTGCTTGGCTGGATTCTTGACTGATCAGAGAATGTTAATGATGTGAGAAAGGAAAACATCACAGCGGAACCGAATAAAAGGAGAAACTAAAGTCAAGTCAGACAGGGAAATAGATTGCAACAGGTCTATAATGTTTGTCATGCAAGATCAATCTAGAATTAGAAACAGCCAGTTAGTTCTGATCAAAACATCTGTTTAATGATTTCTTTTCTTTCCTCTCTTCTTCTTGACATTGATTTCACACCGCTCAGAAAGCCTTTCCCGGCATAACCTCCACCCGGATGCACTAGCACACAAAGCATTCTTCATTCACTGAGATGCAACTTACCCAAATAGTTGTTGCTCTTTGACATCTCAGTAATGTTGATTTTAGTAGCTCCTTCAGGAATTTCCACTATCTTGTGGTAGCCAAGATTTGTTAGCGTGTGTTTGAAAACTCCAGACACAACTTTGCAAGCAGTGTTGTCCCCTCCACATATTCCACACTTGTCAATCACCTTGTCAGAACCCAGATAGTCGTCACAGCCAATGCTCTGCAAAATAAAGTAAGATTTCTTTTTCCAAGATCTTACAACTGCAGACTTCAGACACAACAACTGAGAATAGCATGACTTTCAGAGAAGAATCAATTCTGAAATGATTTTGTAAATTAGCATTTCAGCAATGTCTTCTGTATGGAAAAAAGCAACAAAACCCAAAGGGTTCTCAGACTCGGTGTTTTCAAGGTAGCCAACAGATTTCTACATCCTGCCAGGCAAAATCCAAGAACACACCATGAGCAGTAATGCATTGATCATGCTGACTGCATACTCCTCAGCTGAAAGAGAAGCTGAACAACAAAGTTCCCACAGCTGCTGCTCAGGAAAGAGGTGGAGATTTTGTTATAATTCAAAATAGGCTTTCTACAGAAGCAGAACTACTTCCTCTACAGTCTTGTCTTAATCTCCTCTAAAAGTGAGCACTCAGCCTATTCGAACCAAAAGAGATATGTGAGAAATCTTCATACTGCATCCTGACAGTTAGAGAAGAAACCCACCTGTCCATTGAGTAGAAACCTTCAAGCCACTCAGTAACACAGACCTGGACAGGATAGTTTAAAACAAAATAATTTCCTAGGATCACAGAATGGTTTGGGTTGGAAGGGGACCTTGAAGATAATCCAGTTCCAACTTCTTTGCCACAGGCGGGGACACCTTCCCCTAAATCAGATTGTTCCAAGCCCCATCCAACTGATCTTGATTTGTACAGTGCATAAAACAGCTTTAAAGATGAGATACTAAAGGAATCCTGGATGACCAGGGATATAACTGTGTTTTTGCAAAAACAACAGTGCTGGCTGTTTTTTCTTACAGTTTAAAAAACAACTTATCTGAGATAAATCAGATTCTGTTTTGTGACAACACAGAAAATACTTCAGCAGCAAGCCAAGGAAGAGATTTGATGTCCTGGAATTTTGATATTGGTTATAGCCTAAGCATAGCCTGGAGATAAGTAGGAATTTGTGACTGGCTGACAGCTAAGCAGCATACAGACAAACCTCATGGGATTTACTTCTGGAGTACAGGCTTGAATTTGACTTGGCTAGTGAGGAAGCTCCAGATCCTTATGAGACAGCTTTAAGATAAGCAGCAGATATTTAATGTACCTCATGACAATACCTTTAAGTTATTACTGAGCAGAAAATCAGCTGCATGTAATTAGAAACTCTGTATTCCTCAGAATAAAATTTGATTTTATTTGTGAAAAGGGTAGAAATGCCCAACTCAGGGCTTGCTGTTACAGGCATCACTGTACCTACGCTTTGGAGACAAGACATTCCCCAAACCCTTCACAAACATGGCATAGCTGATCTACCCAGGGCCAGGATGTCCAACAAAGAAACCCCTGCAACCCACACACACCCAAAAATCACACAGGCTTCTTCCTGACATCACAGGAACCACTTCATCCAGCCACTTTCACACAAGGACATTGGGGGTCACAACATAGGAGCTTGTCAGAGCCCCAGACATCCAGGGTGTCACTCCCACGGTGTTCCATTGATAGCTTACTCAGGAGAAAGATCTGAGAGTGATCAACAAAGGAATTCCAGCAAGAACTACAAATAGGAAGTAGTAGGACTTCAAAGTGAGACATGTATTGGCTTTATTTGAAGCCATTGAAGCCAGCAGTAGTGTGCTCTTCCACCTCAGCACATCAACAGCAATATTGGAAAATCAATCAAAATCTCCCAAACCTCAAAGAAAACATAACGAATTTCTGTCACAGATTTTGAAACTAAATTTTATTATTCTACTTCACCACTGTGTCCTATAATGAGATACAAGAATAATGATGTCCACAAGGTGGCACTTACAATCCTTGTGAAATCAAAATGTAGGTCTTTGCAAAACAATAAAAAAATTGAATTTCTTACACCTAAACACAAAGTTGATATTGCACTTCTTTTCAAATTAGCCTTTACCACATGAGTAGCAACTCCTGCTGCTTTGTTACCAGTAATGCATTCTTAAAAATTTTTCAGTCAACCCAAGGATTTCTTTTGCTTTGGAATGAAATAAAATGTTCTACTAAACTGAAATTAAAAAGAAATCTCAAACTGTTTCTTCTTGTATCATATGTTCTCATTGTCTGGTGACCAGGTGGACTTCATTTATCAATCATAAATAAATATTTTAATCCAAATCCTCATGTCTTTTCTCCAAAGAAATCCTCAGTGACTTCAAAGTTGACATCAACTGGAAATTTGCCAAGTCACAGAAGTCGGCCTCTTTATAGATTTGACAGGGCAGAATTCTACCAATTCCATGGTCTTCACAATGCAAAATTTACTAACAAATTTAAAAGACTTTTGGATTTAAATGTGTCAAACAGAAGTATGTATATTATTTTTCATTCACATGAATTTTTGTGTGAAATTAAATCACTTCCACTGAGTCTGGGAAAACAAGAATGATCAAGTTAGGAAGCACCTGAGAAAATTTTATGTACACAAATCTTTGGGACCAGACGAGGTCATGGTGACTGGTGGTGATGCCTAAAAAGTAGCTGCCCCATCCATCTTCATTTAGGCCAAGGAGAACCTAAGGCTCAGTTGCAAGTTGCTCACCCTAACAGCCCTCAGAAAGATTGCAGAGCCAATCCCCATGGAAGTCACTTCCAAATGCAGGAAGGACAAAAAACCAAAAAAAAAACAACCAAAAAAGAAGACTGAGATCAACCATCATGGATGAACCAAGGTCAAGTTGTGTCCGAACTTGTGATTCACTGACAAGTTCAGCACAGGAGTGGAGAGGAATGGATGTTCTGTGCCTTGACTTGAAGAAGGCCTTCAGAGTCTCCCTCAGTATCTAACAGCCACACTGGAGAGATTCAGACTGGGAAAGCTGACAATAAGGTATTGACAGTAAGGTATCACAGACATGCTGCTCATGTAATCCTTTCCCTCCAGGCAGGAGGTACAGCAGATTAGGAACAAGGAAGCACACACTGCTTTGGCATCTGAAAGCTCTGGCTCCTCATCTTTCAGAATTACAGTTTGCATTAGTGGACTTAGACTCCTCTCCCAGACAGTCAGTTTCTGCTGTTTTCACCCCAACTTTTATTTCTTGCCTTAGGTAAGTCTCTCTCCTTTCCATTAGGAAGGACACAAGTTTCTCTGAGTTTTTTCCTCTGAAGTCTAAGCAAGTCTGCCTAGAGATTGGCTGGATGGCTCCCCCCTCAGTGTGTGAAGAAGCTGAGCATAATACTGCTGAGCAATACTGCTACTTTTCTCTGGCCACTTAAAATCTTTGACCTTCACGCATGATCTTAACTCTTACAATTAGATAAACATAATTCCTTTCATTTCTCTGCCTGTGAAGGGTAGTAAATGAGACCCCAATGAAGATGTTATGACTGCCAGAGAGTAACAGCCAGCATGTGCCATTTTAATAGCACAGCAGGGAAATGCCAGAACAGCCTGTGTTTGAAGCACTTTACTGTAGGAGGCATTGCCTGTGTACAGACACCAGAGCAGGGTTTGGTGATGCATGCTCTTCAGTGGAAACAAACTGAACAGGCTGTTCAGCAGTGAGGAGCCATGGCTGTACTTGAGCAAGAGGTAAACCTCATGCTTCAGAAAACCTCCCAAGGCAGAGCACAAGAAAGCCAGCAGAGCCTGCTTGCCTCACTTCAATGTCTCACACGTCTTCAAGGTCGCAGCCTAACCCTCATTTGCTTTATGAATCAAAGGAGCAATGCTGAGAATTTACATTCAACCACAGGATAACAAACAACATTCTAATGGCTCTCACTTGATTTGTGGTTAGCTATAACCATAATTTTTACCCAAACATTTGATCCTGCTTTGGCTTTCAAATATTTCCTGCTGTCCACAGACCTAATGCTCACAAATCTTTGATGCTATTTACAGCCCCTCATGATTAGATTGTGGCCACATCCAGATGTGGTCCACTTAATTAATCACAGATTTTCTTACCTGCACAATAGATGGTTTCATTACCTATCTGCGCTTTAAGCTGAACTTCACTTGGTCAGATAAATTTCAGACAGTAAGAAGAAGCAAGCTATTCATTTTTGACAACCTTAAGAATTCAAATTACATTTACAGTATGTGGATATGCATCAGTTTAGTGAAAAAAAGCTACTCACATGAAGACATATAAAGACTCTTTCACTAAGATATTCAATAGTTTCTTACTGGCTAGAAAATTACTTGAGAGAAAAAAGGTTTTATTCTTGTTACAATGGAAAAAGTAAAGCCATCCAGGAAAAGTAATCATGTGAAAAGATGGTCTTAGAGATATCAACTAATAACAGCTAATAAAAAGGGATTAAAAAATCTAAAGTATGCATCTCACACTGATACCTCAGCCAGGAAAACAACTTCTCTCCTGTTGTTTTAAGGAAAGATACTCTAAATGGAACTTGTAGATCTCCCATACACAAAACCAATGTAAGGTCAATGAAATCTGACTAAACCCCCAGCAATAAAAACCTGAAATGCAAACAGACCATCGCTGCCTGTCACCTACAGAAGTCAAGAGAGCTTTGAGATGCCACTCTACAAAGAGCTTATTAAAGGAGTTCACTCAAGTGTTTTGAAGTGGCTGTGTTAGCAGCAGTTAAGAGTGAAGAAGATGAAGAACCCTAATCCTAGTATGTACATTCCTTTGGCAAACACATCTCTAAAGGTGAGTGCAGGGCTTGTGGGTGTGTCCCCATTTGATCCCATGCAGCTCAATCAGCAGCTCTCATTTCTGCCTTGGTTAGGAGGAATCTGTCTGACCCACTCCCAGGAGGCTCTGGCACTGAATGCAGCCACAGGCACACATCCCCACACAGAAGGAGAGCAGTTTCCCCATGGCTGGAGCCTGGGCCAGGCTGGTCCAACACATACCTGCTGCTAGAGCACTCACAAGCACATCCAGGGCCCTGGGGCTTCAGTTCTGAGGCTCTGTACTTTCAAGCTGATCACACTGCTCACATTCACTAACAATAGAAAAAACCACCAGAAGTACCTCAAACTGAAAGGTTGACTATTTTTTTTTGTTATCTGAACATTAAATTTGCAACTAGAAGCTCCATACCCTGAAAGTTCTAATGCTCAAGAGGTACAACAGGTCCAAACAATATATGCACCTCTAAAATGCACTAATTGTTTTTTCACTTCAGAAAATTTAAAACCACAAGGACATTAAAGCTGCTCTAGTACAAAAGCAGGCGAAATATAATCTGAAATAAATATTCCTAGATCACATATTAACAAAACACTGATGATGTCTGCTTGGATATACTGATCTGCTGCAAATATGCCAGATTACTTGATAACCCAGATTCAGCAAGAGTAAGCAAACTCTATGCTTCTATTTAAACAACTCAACTGGAAAACCATTTCAATATCTAAGGTCAGATACCAACTCCACACAATATAATGCTTTAAGAAGGGTATCTTCTGTCCTAAAATTCGTATACAAAGTGCTTATTTATGATGTGGATCATAAGGCTAAACCCTTCAAAACTGCAGACGGGGCTTAGATATACAGATGTTCTGAACTCAGTAACAGCACAGTTTAAAAATTCATGAAATGATTCTCCAAATCTAGCCTAAACTGACCTTGTTGGCAACAACAAGAAACAGTTAAACAAAAGAATACAATTCACGTAGTTGATGTTAACTCTGTGCCTTTTTAAAACACCTCTTATCTAAGTGGCTAAAGCTAATGCATGTCAGCACCACCCTGATCATGTCTCAGTATTAGTGTTGGCAAGA
The DNA here is from genome assembly GCA_034509185.1 of Euphonia xanthogaster. Lineage (NCBI taxonomy): Eukaryota > Metazoa > Chordata > Aves > Passeriformes > Fringillidae > Euphonia > Euphonia xanthogaster. The sequence continues at coordinate 14,861,041 of JAYDZK010000025.1, forward strand.
AGTACTGTGCCACTGCAGGATTCAATGAAAGGTCTCCACAATTCTCTTCAAAAGGGTGGTACTTCAGAGAACAAGTGTAAAACCCCATATAACCTCACCAAAGTTACAGCTGTTTCCTCAATGCCACACACTGACTCCTGAAATGCTGCCTTTTCATTCCTTCCTGAGCTTTTACCATACCTACCATTATTATTTTCTGGTTCATGAATGTCATAAAGAGCATAAACAAACAGTAATAACATTTGAAGCCAACCCGAGGAAGAGAGGGAAGAACAGAAATCGTTTCAGTTATGAGTGGTGTCCAGAAGAGCCCCCTGAGCCACTTCCAGGCAAACACTCACCTCTCCCACACAGCAATGAGTCACTGCTTCTATGGCAACTATTTCATTGTTTCAAAGGAACTGCTTTGGCATGGCAACCTTTTGATGCTGTTTTTGTCCTGCCCTTTAGGAACAGGAGATGGAAAAGATGCCAGTCCATTTTGCTATTTGAATGATGCAAAAACATAATCTGTTTCTTCTGAAAAATCAGAAGTGGCAGAGCAGTCACTCCACAGTGCAGGAGACACCTCCAATGGCACAGCCTGGAGTGGAAGCCTCCATTCAATGCAGTTCTATTTTCTCCATCCTTGGTGCTAAACAGCTACACAGTATCACCCCAATTAACATCCATTTAAGCAATATGGATGATTCACCCAAATAAACACAATTTACGTATCTACACAAATACAAATGCTCTCTCTTCTCACTATATGCAGCTGTAATTGCATACTTGCAAATACTTGCAAAGAAGTCTTTCAAACTTACAGGTTCAAGTTTTCTACTTTTCAATTTTATTCTTGCAAAGCTCTATTTGAGCTTGCAGGACTGAAATACTAAAGTTCTGCTTGTCCTATTGAAAATAATAGCCCTCAAAACATAAAGTTGGGGGCAGGGGAGGAGTGTTGTGCAAATGCCCTGGAAAACACATGGAAACTCCATGTTCTGAGCTTTTACATAGTCCTGCTGACCAGAATTTAGGAAAGGAGGCACTGCACCCTAGTCCTGTTACATGAGTTAAGTACAAAGCCCATTTAACAATCAGGCACCTGTATTTTTGGCTGTACATCAATGCTGTAGGGGGAGGAAATATGCAAATCCAAGAGGGAGGAGACCACAAGAGCAGAAGATGTGATGACACACAGACATTTGGATAAAGTTCCTTCCAAGAGTGTGACTGCATCACAACTGGCAGAAATAGGAAAACCCATTTCCTACAAATACAACAAATACCTGTGAACATTTCTTTGTGGAAGACTCCACACAGCTGCAGATCACTTCTCTTCAGAATCTCATGTGGCCTGGAGCATTTATCAGACTTTTTAGATTTACCTTAAAAAGAGATGATCCTTTGCTCTTCAGCCAGCAAGGACTGGATTTAACTAGTGCCTGGTTCTGAACACAGAGTGGCTGGAAGGTTTGTGCTACAGTCCTATGCTGATTGTTCAGAAACATCCTTCTGATTGAAAGAAAAAAATACATTTACTATCATGTGAAACAGTATTTCCAGGAGCTGCTCTGTTACCTGTTCAAGCTCTTCCTTGATAATCCTGCAACCAAGGTGTGCAGTAGATTCCCTTGGCTCACATTCTCCACTCTGGTTTACTGCTCTTGGGTTTAAAGGAGTTCTGCCCAAACAAATCCTTGTCTATACAACACACTAAAACACTGTTCTAAATACATCTGGTTTGTACTGCACTGTGAGGTTTTCTACTACGTGATCTTCACCTGCTTGTGAGAAATTACTTGCAGAAATGAGTTTTCTTTTTATAAAGGGAGTCTGTGGTAACAGACTTGGAATGAGAGAACACCAGCACCCCATCCCTACTTGTAGAGCTTGTGTGAAGACGGGCAGAATACAGTTCTGGAAAAACACTTAACTGAAATTATGCCTCTTTCTATAACAATGAGTATGATTCATATAAAGATAATAGTTACATACAACAGTGTATTTTTAGACAAAAACAAACCCTCTTTTTCACTTGTTTTAATAGACTTCTTACATGGGGCAAACCAGTTCACATCATTTGTCATGCTCAAACACTACCAAATGACAGAATTTATGGTTTGAGTAACATTTTTGCAGCCAGAAACCAGGGAATTTGGTTCTTTATGGTTTGTCTATTCTCCTCTTTGATCAAGTCCAATTCTTAGGATGCTGATTTTCCTGTAACTCAGAATTGTAGACCAAAATACCTTTTCTAGGCTTCTAAACCTATTCAGACAAGAGTGAAGCAGTTTCTCAAAGAAAACCACAGCTCAAGAATGGTCTTTCTCCAAAAAACGCCACTGAATGCACCAAGTTCCCTCCTCAGCTGCCTGTGTACAGGACTTCATGGGGCTTCACAGGGGTTAGATTTAGCAGCTTGGATTACAAAAGACATATTCCTGAAACCTAAGGGTGTTTTAAAGCTGCTATTACACTAAGCTGTTTTAAACATCTCAAAGCAAACATGAAAAGGCAAGAAATACTAGAACTCACAGTGATTTGACCTGTCTAACACTAAAGATCCAAAATAAATTCCCTTTGTAAAATTTCAACATTTTTCTGTATTTTAGCAGCTTCTTAGTACCTGCCAGATCAAGACACATGGTCAGGTATAAGCAATACTCTATATTTAGTACCTTGACATATTTCAAAGCTGCAGCCCTTTAAATATTTTTATTTCTGTTAATCAGAGAGATGTGCAAACCATCAGTGACGGGGTCCCTGAGTAATGGAAAACTGTATGCAATTCTCTATTTTGACTGGCTTACAAATAAGGGGAAAAAATGGGGCCTAATGCCCTCCTCAGAAGAAGAGTACATTCAACTTCACCACTGTGTCAATAATGACTTCATCCTTAATTTGCACTAGAAATTCCTGGCTCTTAGTATTTTCTAGCTAATGTGAAGATACTCAGGTTAGCAAAAACACCTCGAAGTATGAAGAGCTTCAGAAGAATCTCAAGGCAGTGAATGATCAGGCCCTTTGAATATATTAGATTCAATCACCAAAACTCTCCCACCATATTACAAGAACACAGAAACATGAAGTCCTTACAAGTCACATCAAAGGTCTGTTATCCAAAGGCACCAATAATGGGTGCATAAATGACCCTAAAGCTGGGGAAAATGTATGCTATTTTGTCAGAAGATGTTTCCAGGCTGCATTTTCACTTTGAGGCACAAAGACTTCCTCAGACAAATATAATGTCTTTCTATCATTTAGTAGTTCTTTATTGAATATGCTTAGCTTCCTTCCTGAAATTTAGGAGGCCTAATTCCTGTCAGTCATTTCCACTACATGCCACATCACCTTCACTTGAGAATAGCACGGGGTAATTTCTGCCAGTGACTCAGAGATCTTGTACTGAGACAGACAATGACAATCATTTCCTCCTCACATTCTCCATGAACTCTCAGGTTTTATGGACTTCACTCAGTCACTCTCACCCAAGTTGTTATTTTTCCAGACTGAAATGTTCAGCCTATGGAATCCTGCTCATGTTATTCTATTCCCTTGTCATCTTCATTGGCTTAACTGCATTTCCTGTGCTTCTGAACAGCTCCACCTGAGCTGGGGAGGCTACACATCTGAGATGGCACATGTATGTTCATCCATCTGTACACACTCATACCGAGAAACACACAGAGCAACCAGTGTTCATCCATCTGTACACACTCATACCGAGAAACACACAGAGCAACCTGCTCTGGTTTGCACTGCTTTCTTCATTCCTAACTTCTTTATTTTTGAGCCATTATGTTAATTTCAACACTCATACTCTTCCTTTCCTAATCTCATTGTTTGAATATTACTTTAGTGCCTATGCAGGAGGCCCTTACATCTAACACTTTTAATAAAGTTAACTGTTTTTAAGATGTTTTTTAGGAATGCACATTTCTTAAAAGTTCAGTTCTGGTTTAAATATCATTATAGACTCTGTGCAGACAGAGCCACAACCACATTCACAGTGTTTTCTCAGCATGGAACTCATTAAAGGTTTGGTTAATTTTGGCAGGCTAAGCAAAAATCTGATATGCTTGCAAACAAATGCAATTGTACCACTTTCACAACTGACCCAATCATTTCTGAGTTCAGCCTATTGCTATCCCTCATATTCTTACCATATTGTTTGCTCTAAGACGTTTAGAGACAGCAACTCCTTCTTCTACTACCTGTCCTCAGATCACTTAAGAGCTCTTGATCTCAAACACTGTTTCGCTGTCTCACTGCAATTGTGTAGATACTCCCTCACCTCCCCAAGCTTAGAAAGCAAGGGATCTCAGAAAATAATCATTTTATATAAATTAGGACAAAGGAAACTGGAAATTACTAACTGGTTTCAGACATTACTAGCTTTACAACTCTTGTGACCTGGTCTAACATACAGAAAATCCAACTCTTAGAAGCAATTTTGTAGGAAAAATAAATGTGTGCCAACTTCTGCAGAATCCAATTCATAGTTAAGTACTACTGCATCCCAACACTGCTCCCCAGAATACACAAACCTTTCTAAGCCACACAGAATTCTCAGCTTTGTTCTGCAACAGATTTACAAGTTTTACCTGCTTGGTATGTGCAAATAAATGCCCCTATGGGTGCACCATACTTAACAAATACTTGCATCTTTCAGAATTTCGAAGTTAAAACAAAGAAATATTTCTTTTTTTTTTCCTGAAAAATAAGGGACAATATATAAAAATATCCCAGTGCAATACTCCTGTAAACTTCTGACTGTTCCAGGCTGCTTAATATTACAGAAGTCAAGAATAGAGACTATGTGAGGGACCCTTGAGAGGGGAGAAGTTAGATTCACTGTCTTTCTAATAATTCCCTATGTGAAAAGAACTCTAGCCCTTGCCAACAGACTAGTCCCAACTGGCTTTATGCTAGGGTTGTGTTTATTCAAGTGTTCTCCTTTATGAAGGAAAAACTTGGCTTCATTTCAAGGTAAAGAAAAAAAACCTCCAAGCAGCAAAATATTTTAAGGACAGATGTCTGATCTTGAAACAGCAGCTAACATAGCCAGAACATATCTGTGCAATAAATACTTACTCATTAGCCCTCTCTTTCAACTGCATGTATTTCTTTTTATCCATGATGTAGCTCACAAAAAAGGTAGCACAGAATAGAGTGTTCTCTATTATCTCCTGGGACAACTTGAATTAATTTCTTTAATTCTAATAAATCTGAAATTCAATAACAAGTGTTTGGGGGAATTTTTTCCCCTCCAGGGGTTTAATTATGTCTCTTACACTCGGAACTGTGCTACCAAGAGCTGTGAGGTGCACGGCCCCAACAGCAGCAGCACCCAGGAACTCGATACCTCAGGAACCTCCTCTGAACCCAAGGACCACCATGACCTGTGCTTCATCCTGCACTGCTCACTGATACTTGGCTCGTGTCCTTCCTCTCCACCTTGGTGTACCCACCTTGGAGAATACTTGACCTGATACAATTTCATGCCCAAAGAAAGAAAGAAATACAAGCAGAGCTGGTAACTATAGTAATGGCTAATATTTTCAAGTGCTTTCCAATAGTATCCCTGTTGCTTTTAGATTGTTATAGCTCTGCCAAAACTTAACAACCCACACTGAAAATTTCCTTGCCAGGGACTTGAAACAAGCTGAACATTTATTTTCAAAGAAAATAAACAGCAAAAATAATTTGGTTGTTTTTTTCCCAAAACCTAGGATTAAATAAAATTGTGTGTTTTGCAAATATTTTTAAAAGAACTTATGACTGGTTTACTCAGAAATGTTTGTTCTTTTAAGATTAGGGGCTCAAAATTGGCAAGGAGACTGAGACGGTATCAAGGATGTGATCCTTTCTCTTCTTATGAAAAGATGCCCATGTCTAGTCAAGATTCAAAGCCTTGACTATCACCATGGCATCTGGTCAACACACAAGTTAGGGACTGGGCAGAACAACACTGAAAAAAACCTGGTCACACTGTGCTTGCTCCAGAGTTTCAGCAAAGTTCCAGCCTCAGGCTACAAACTGGTAGTGTCATGCCAGAAGTGCAGGGCAGCAGCCCCTGAAGCAGCTCAGCAGTTGTGAGCTCTGCTGAACACAACGGAGGAGCACACAGCCAGGGCGTGGTAAGGACAGAGACAGGCTGGAGCACAGCGCACAGCAGACATGCTCACCCAGCAAAGAAGAGGACAAAAGAGGAGAGGATGAGTCATTTACAGCCAGAACCTGCAGAAACTGCACCAAGAATCCTGAGTCTTACCACTTCAGCTGTTCAGCAAACAGCTGATATGCAGTGGCTTTTTATCTAATGACTGCTGGCCTTCATGAGAGTCAAGGTGATTTCCTGATGAAAACCTCTTGGAGGAGCAGGAGTTTGCAGCTTTCCTTCTCTAAAAACAAATACCCCAAAATGACAATATTCAGGTGTATCTCTCAGCAAGCTCTCAAACTCTCTTTATCCTAGCTCCTGAACTCTGTATCAATTTCCAAGGTCAGCTAGAGGTGCAGAGACATACCCCAACACTGCAGCCATAGTAAGGAGGAGGGATGGTACCACCAGCAGGTAAGAAACATCCCTTCTTTGTAAGAAAATTCTACATATCTCATTGAAAGGTCTGGCTTGCCACTTGGCTAGGCATTCCATAAATGCTCCTTTGGCCCAAGGCATGGTGAAGGGGAATAGGCAGTACCAAGTCCAGGCTGCAGAATCTGAGTTCCAAACAGGGCAGAGTGCAAGCAAGCAGAGCTCTGGCTCTTGACTGCTCATGCTCATTGCTACAACGAGTTCTCATGTCACCCCTGGACTGCTCCTGAGGCTGCACAGCCACGCTCGTGTTCCACAACGGCACCAGGCCAATGCCTGACAGAGGAGGTTTAGAGACACCTGCAA
>JAYDZK010000025.1:14868029-14881803 GCA_034509185.1 Euphonia xanthogaster
GCCTGACCGAGGAGGTTTAGAGACACCTACTGTGGCCTGACCTCAGTCCTCCCCTGAAGAAACATTCCAGCTCTTCAAATACCAGAAAGTCATAAACAGCCCATGGGAGGAAGTGGGATCCCCACAATTTCACCTTCAGGGTGCCTACGTATATCCAACACCTCTCTCCTCTCTGTGGTTTAATTAAGTCACAACCTGCAAAGTCATCCTAATTCTCTGGAGCAAGAGACTGAATCCAATATTCTCCCTACCCTGAGCTGAAAGTGACAACCTCCAGAGAAGATGAAGTAAAAATTAAAAGGCTTTGGCCTTGGGCAAAAAGAACATTTATGGAATGCCTAACCAAGTAACCCCTCTCTCCTTTGATGGAGGAATTATCAAGCACTGACATCCTGCAGCAACAAGAACTGAGCTGCTCTTTCAAGAAACTCGTATCAACAATGGGAGGTAATTTCCTAGCTTGACTTCTACACTATAAACTGGAAGCTATTGTATTTATCCTGCTAACAGCAAAGCACATGCATCTTTTTCCTAGCACTTCTGTTCTCAGAACATACAATCCATCTGTTAATAAATGAGCTTGGCCTCAGGGATTATGCAATATTCTCACTCACTCACTGTATGGCACCAATTACACACAATTTCAGTTTCAGTTGTACTTCAGACATTTTGAAATCTCTCACTCCAAAGTACCAGCAAACTCACTGATGTAATTTAATTATTACACATTATTTGTGCCAAGACGTGACAGTTTGGATTAATCAGTCTGCCCATCCTTGCTACCCAGCAAAATCACAAAAACAAGTCTTCTAGGGCTCTTACTCTTTCAGCTTATTCTTTCTACTCCAAGTCCCTGATAAAGTGCACTACAGGAGGACAAAGTAACATGGCATTTTTATTCAAGCCACATTTAAGCTCTTGCTGGAAATAAATACAAATTTTCCTCTGGCTGTAAACTGAGGATTTTCTTCCATTTAATTCTGCCTTTTTAAAATTTATTACTCTGCCAGCGAGTGCTTTTCAAATAGAAAACTGTTCATTTCTTTCACTTAGTTCTATTGTACCTGCTGTGGCTTGCAGGCAAAAACATTACTTTGTGAGTGCTGTGAAGGATTTGATTTCCATTCCTTTTTCAATCCTGCATGCTTTTCTCTCTACTTTATCACTCGAGTATCTGTTTTTTCATAGCAGGGGGTAGGGAGAGAGAAATGATGAATAGTGTTGTGCTTAGCCTCCTAAATACTTTATCTGGGCACTGAACTCAACAGTAATTCTGCTACTTCATTTCTTGGAAAAAATCCACATATTTTTCAATCAGGCAAATTCTGCGGAAAAAATGTAGCACTTTTCCAGAAGATAATTCAGCAACAGCTAATGAGATGTGTGTCCCACCTACCTCCATTTCCCAGTGTCTCTGGAGTGGGATTTACTGAACTGGTCCTACACAACCAGCAGGCACTCTGACTAATATTTGCTTTGATATAGCAATTTCAACTGTCCAATGCAAACACCAGTGCCCATCACAGTATGAACCGTGCAAAATTCTTTGACAACCAGCCAGACAACCCAGACAACTGTCCTCCTGCCCAAGACTGCTCTGCTTGCTCTGTCTTCTAGAAGCCCACAGCCCAAAAGCTCTGAAATAATTTTTTTGCTATTCAACAAAATTAAATTAAAAATCTATTTTGAGCACATTTACTCATCTAAGCTTTTATGGTACATACAGTTGATTAGCTTTCTGTATTCTTATCAGATTCTAATTTGCATATGACTTCTCTCTGAATTTGAAATAGTATTCAATTCTTTAGAAATGCTATTTAATTGTGATTCTCCTAAAAATCTACTCGAGTGTGCATCACCATACAATCACTGGCCAACTAAAGGGACACAACTGTATCAGGTATGAAGAACTGCAAGTTATGACTACAGTGGAGACTTACTCTGAATAAGGCCCTGAATGAGGTCTTCAGGACTGAGCCCTAACTCAAGAGTGTGTCACAAATAAGCAGCAGTTAAAATAGAAATGTCATAGAAGTGTGTACAGTAACAACAACAACTATACTACATCCCCGGAAAATATGCTGACATACACATTTCAGGGCTCACAAATGCAATTAGGTTGCCCAAATGGATGTCACAAGGTATCTAATACTGGTATTTCATAAATACCTTAATAATTAGTCATTGTAAAAATGAGACTAACTATAGCATGAATTTATACAACTGAGAAAAACGCCACATCTGAATGATTTCCTCATTCCAGTCCTGCAGTATGTCCAGACTCATTTCACACACACACACACACACAAACAGACACACAAACACAAAAAAAAGCAAAATAAACTCTCTCTTTACCCTAGCACAAAGCAGTACAAAACAAGCAACTGCAAAAGCAGGGAAGTACAGTGTCAATAAAAGTTCTGGCAAAATTAGATTGTTCCAATTAGAGACACTGCCAAAAGCTATAAGGAAAGAGCCAACAAAATACCAATGGCAAGCAAGGAAGAGCCAGCCAAGCCAACACACTGGTTGGTTTCCCATCCGAGGAAGGAGAGAAGGAAGAGAGGTGAATTTCCACCTGGAACAAATACATTAAATAGTCCAGAGCACAGAATTCTGGCAGCTGCATTTGCCGCTATACTGAATCAATATCCTGATCAAATTTGGCAACACTCAGGCAAGCATCTGTTTTCTGCATTCACCCCTATGTAAATATCCAAGAGGCACAGCTCCATCCTAGGCAATGGAGGAGCTTGTATGCACTGAGGAGGACAATTCTGCAGCCTCAGGGGAGCCATAACAGTGAGGGTTTCCCAGCAGCTCTCTGCAAGAGGAAGTGTGGGGATCCAAACTTTCTCTCAACATGTGAGCATCATGCACAGTGTGCATGCAGAACCATGCACAACCAACCATGTGCAGTTTCAGCAATTCTATTACACAGCAAACTGATCACAGTGCACAAAGCAGCTGTGACTGAAAAAGGCAATGATACATGAAGCACACGTCATTTAAAAATGAGTGCAGTAATACAACAAAGAAACCCGCAACAAACTTGAGATTAAATACAATATAAGCACAAGGGAATAAAAAAGGGGGAAAATTAATTAATCAAACCGTACTATTACACAAAGAAAGTAAAGAGATGTCCTTGAAATCAACTGAAAGTCAATAAAATAAATTCCAACTCCTTCATGAGTCCTAAGATTGCCTTAAGTCAGCTGGATCATTAAGAGAAGTACTAAAATACAAGTAATGCTTTCAAAAATGTTAGAATACAATTCCACACAACCTGAATCTTTACTTCTCCAAGATTCACCTGAACAAAACAGTCCACCAGAACAGTTTCTAAGCAGTTTTATTTCCCATAACTTTGGAACTGGAGAGTCACAGGATAATGCCCTCCCTAGTCTTTAAAATAATAAGGACGCACTGTCAAAATGTGCAATATGCCCTTGTGCCAAAATACCTGAAGGGCTATATAAACTGCTGTCAACAAGGTGTTGTCAATTTGCTGAAAACCAATGCTCTAATCAGTTATTTTATTGCCCAACATGTGTCTGCAGTCATGTTATACGGGCAACTTATTGCATAAGAATAAATATATTCCCATACAAACATTCCAGACTGCATTTATATTGCTTACATCTGCATTTAACATCCATATCATTAGCAAATTAAATACAATACTTGAAAAAATTGCCTGATAGTTCAGAACAAATGAAACTCCAGAGCTGAAACAAAAGACTGATAGTACAATGTTGTTTTCATAAAATTTACTGTAAGTGGAAACTACTTAAAGTGCATAAAGGAAGGAAAATTATATTACATAATACTACCAAACTGTATTTTTCGTGACGACAGAATAGCTGTGAAATTATAGCAGATTGAAAAGACATCAGTGCTGGCTGAGGAAGAACAGTCTGAAGGTAAAGCAATCAATTGGAACTTTAGTAATCAGATTAACAGAGGATACAATGAGAGGATTTAACAAGCAAGCAGATTGCACAGACTAGTCTCCATTCTGATGCCAATTGATGGCTGGAATGTCATTCTATTCCTATGAGGAATTTTGAACCATTTTTCATGATTACAGTTATATCTAGAGAATACACTGTACAAAAAAAGTTACTAAAGCATTTTATTGAAATATTCCAAGAGACAGTAATACATAGAGCATTGTCATAATACTTGCAGACATAAAGCCATAACACTGACTGACTGACATCTTCAAAATTACACACCAGTCTAATACAGAATTGTACCAAAAATATTCAGATTGTTTTGAAAATACGTATGAGCTCCAGAACAAAGAGGCCAAGCAACAGTTTAAAAAAAGGCCTGTGTTGCTAACAAAGGACACTGTTCATTACATTCCAATTGAGAAACACAATGTTCATGTCGAGATCAGACAGCCCAGTGCATGACAGCTCTGCAATCTGCAGGAGCAGAAGGGCTGGCTGTTACAGCCGGTCACCTTCACCCCTCCTGCTCCTGCTACTGCAACAGGCACAACAACTGTTGCCATGCAGCTACCCTGACCGAGAAAAGGGGACAACGCCCCGCAACTCTCATGGAGCAAGTTCATGAGTTGAAAAGTCATCCCTAACTATCTATAAGGTTAGACAAGATCTGCCAAAAACCCCAAGTTCTCCTCATGAAGCAAGAGCCAAGCCAGGAGACAGAGTGAGGACTGGAGAGGGCACTCCTTGCTCTCCAGGTTGCACAGAAGTGATCCCAGCCAAAGTATCTGGATAAATACGTCTCGGTGTTTCAGAGTGGACGTGGGTGTGTCAGTGCCCGTGGTAAAATCAACGTGACTTGAGATTTAACCACAAAAACCACTGGCAAAAGCCACTGTACAGTTCTATCACCTTAATTTCCAGAGATAAGCAGGCGAAGGTCCACAGTAGGCCATATTTTCTTGTTAATTTTACCCTTACAAAACCTCTGATTTGCTGGATAAATTTGGAAAGCTTCTTTCTAGAATTCTAAAACTTTTCCTTATCTTTAATGAAGCTGAAAATCCATTATTACTTACAAGTTAGCTATCAGTTCTAATCAATAGAAAACAGTTTTCCTGGCTCTATTAAAAGCTGGTAATGGCTTAAAACTGTTAATTGGAAAGAGACCATATTATTATAACACCAACTACCAAGATAATTCGTGATTTTTAGAAAAAAATCACTAAATATATGGAAGACACATGGCAACTTGAAGTACAGACTACTTCTTAATGCCAGATTGAGAAGAGGGCTTGTGTGTAAGTGTAAGCAAATGCAAATCTGTAAGTGTAAGCAAATGCAAGTAATTGAACCATTTACATCAGGAATTAAACTAATTGCAATTTAAAATAATTAAATTAAGAATTAAAATGCATTTACATCCTTAAGTATATCATTCTGACATTAAATCAATCACTACTTCAGTCTTGCCGAAGTATGACAATACAAAGTGTCTCACCTACTCTCATTCTTGGTGCTCATTTTAAAATGTCTTATCTCACATTCCTGAATTTTGTCAGGACTATGGAAGAGTCCTGATTTTAAGGCTGTGGATTAACAGATCATTTTTCAAGACCTGTCCTCTCAATTTGCAGAATTGACTGCACGTCTTATTTGTTTTGCCTGGCAAGCACTGCTGAGTATTAATCTTTGCTTCCTGAACAGTAAGGCCCATTGACTGAGAGATGTGGTTGGCCTGATATCCTCATTCTTTATGGAAATCTAATTTAGCTTTTAAAATAGATTTCACTCTTTTGCTTCTCTCTGTAACAGTTTAAAAACAATGGGTGTGTTATGTAAAAATGACAACTCAAAGATAACGCAATCACTACTAGTGGAGGTAATCACAAGAAACTTTCAGTTCAAATGTCTTTACATTGTTTTGTCATTTCACACTGATAAAGCTCAGCAGTGTTTCTAGTAATGACAGTTACAAAGTGAAGGTGAGTGAGCTGCTTGGTAGTGGGGACCACTGTACCTGTCAGACTACCAAGATGGCATGCTAGGAAAAAAGATTCTGCGATCCAACACTGGTGCTGCATAAATTGCCTGAAGTGCAAACTAACATGAAGCAGAGCCAGAAGTTTCCACTCAGTGCTCTGTACATGAAGCAGAGCCAGGAGTTTCCACCACTGTGTGCTCTGCAGCATAAGACCAAATAGATATTCAAGCCCACAGCTAACAGGACAGGAGGAAAAGTAATTCTCTGCTCCTTCACTACACTGAGCAGGATCAATGACCAGGAAATTCAAAGAGCTTATGCAAGGAGCACAGACTTGCAAAATGAAGGCAGAGGAAACATTATAAAGACCACAGAATGAAGGCCATTATATATTCATCATATTACATTTAAAATACCTCCTTTCTGAAGAACTTAGCCCAGATTGCAACTACCATTTCATATGAAGCTGTAAACAAGTCACTACACAATGTTTGTTACTATATATTTGTTAAAAATTTCTAGGTGTAGATCAGAATTCAAAGAAATCATTATTTAAGTCAGTTGGTGCCTTTGTGATAATTAGCTTCCAAAAAAATTATTTCTATAATTCTGGATACAATGCATGCTATCTCAGTATAAAAGAAAGTTGTATCATAGAGAGCTTTAGAAAGCTGATGCTAGAACTAAGTAAGAGCCTGAATATTCTACTTTATACCCTAGAGGAAAATTTGCAGCACTTTTAAGTTCTAGCACAAAATTTTCAAAGCCTGCCTAACCTTAACAAAGAGTCTGGGTGATGTTCACTGTACAAAAGGAACAATGAAGTTTGTAGGGCTGAAGAAACTATCCGTGGTTTAGGATCCAGCCCTTCCATCCCCTCTCTACAGTCCTGGATGGCTCCAGACCTCCCTGGCAGACTTCCCTTCCTCCCAGCCTGGCCACAGATCCACTGCAGGGTTTCTAGCCAGAGGCAGCATTTCAGGATGCCAGGGTTCACAACATGAGGTTTCATCAAGGTTTCCCTGTTCCGTTTCCACATTCCTTCACTTTCTCCAGTGCTATGCAGAACACCATAGATTAGAGCTACTGTGGTACCTCATCTAACCACCAAGGGAGCAGATAAAGTGATCCTAGAAAAGCAAACATGCCTGTGCAATTCCCATCAACCACCACCTTGGCCCACAGAAACATTTCAACAGGCCATGTTTATGACATGCTCAGCCTCTCCGAGCAGGAAAGCATAAAACCTAGATCCACAGGAAAAATTCCTCACACCCTGTTCAGCGTGCAATTCCTCAATTCCATTATACAATAACTAGGGAGGTACTACTGCTACATTTTTGTTATGTAAGTAGTCCAGGCTTGCTTCTCCAGTGTCTTTCGTTTTGATTGGACACAAACACAAGGGAAAAGTGGGTGTAACACACTAATATTCTTATTTGTGCATATTTAGTACTTATTCTGCACTGTTGTGCACAAACTAGACACTCATCTGGGCATATGCTATCTGGGCAGCAAACACTGTGATGAAGAAAACTGTTCTAACTGCATTTTACTGAAGAAGATTTTAAAACCCATTGTAAGCAGTAAATAATTTTAAGATGGACTTTTTGTATATTTATTGTATTGTATAAATAAACAGAATTTTCCTGAACTTGGTTCAAGGTTTTTATATTTGTGATATTTGTTTTAAATTTAAAGCAAGAAAAAGCAAGTACACTGCTATATTTCACAGAACATCTATTCTCTTACCACATGACAAAAACACCAACCATACTAATAATTACTCTAATTCATTGAAGAGTATTTCTTTAAACTTGGCAGTGCGGTACAAAGAATTCCAAATGTAATTCTTAACATCCTCAGTCCAAAATACTGGCAGAGTTTAGAAGTCAGGCTTTCCCAAAAGGAATGTTTTTAACTTCAGCACTAACAGGGCTGAAATTATTGCAGAAAAAAGTGTATTTCCTTTTTCCTTCAAACACCCACTGCCTTCTGCGCAATTCAGCCCAAGGCTATAGAAAACTTTATGTTCTAAGTTTGGTGATCCAAATCCTTCAGTCTTTACTTGGGCAAAACTCCCACTGAAGTCAGTGAAGTCAGTGGGAGTTCTGCCCAGGTAAGAACCACTGGGTTTGGCTCAGAACATCCACAGCTCTGTAAGCTGAGGAGAATGTGAGTGAAAGTCATGGCTGTATGTAAGTAGCTCATTTTTCCAGCCATGAAGATCATAAATTACTTTACAACACAAAAACACAGAATGGTTTGGGTTGGAAGGGACCCTGAAGATGATCCAGTTGCAACCCCTGTGCCATAAGCAGGGATACCTTCCACTATCCCAAGCCTCATCCAACCTGGCCTTGAGCACTTGCAGGAACAGGGCATCCACAGCTTCTCTGAGCAACCTGTGAGAGTGTTCAACCACCCTCACTGGGAAGAGCTTCTCTCTTATATCTAAACTAAAGTTACCTTAATATACCAGCGAGCACCCTAATAATTTCACCTGACTTACATTAGGGTGTAGAACGCATATGACAAAAGGAAGAGAGAAAGGCTTGTGTGGCCATTGATAGAGCTAAGTGGCCAGGATGACAGTAACTGTGTGCAGTCACTGCTTTTCAGTACAACTTCTAACACAGCAATCACAAGGAAATAACTGGGACCTAAAATAAAAGCTTCTCTACAAAAAGGCAGGCAATGATTACTTGAACCTGCATCTCTGCTTAGAGCTGTGTATCTCATGAGTGCAAGCACTGCACAAAACCTCATCAGAAGTTGTCCTATTGACACCTCATGAGAATCATGACAACTTAAGAGAATGTATTCTTCAGTATGTCCCATAGCCCCTCTAGAAAATTTAGGTTCAGAGAAATGCTCCACAGAAAATACAAGACTTTGCTATTTTATAGACACAGTATCACAGATGTGACATGTCCATTCTGGGTCTTCAAGGCACCTCAGCACGCTTGCACTGGCCTGCATAAGTGTATTTTCTCTCACACATAGGTACATGCACTCTGCATGAATTTGGTCTGTGTTCTCAGATTTGGACAGCCCTAAAGACAATCAGTGTTGTGAGAAAACAGATATGGAGGTAAAGAGTGAAAACTAGTCCATAGAGAAGGGAGACAATTAAATGAATTAAAATTAATTTACAATGAAGCATTGTTTGATTAAACCCATCTAAGCCACTCTTTGACATTCCACAGAACTGCATTTTAAATATTGTCCTTAATTTTTAAATTTTCTGTATGTTTTCCTTCTCTCTCCTTTTTAGCTTCTTTTAAGTTTAGATTCAAATTCATAAGTAGATTTTCATCCTATATAAACTCAACTTTTGATATATTACCTGAATACTTCCACTCAACTTGAGCTTAAGACCTTGATAAGACTGAATGACACACCACTATCAAAATAAATCTAACACTTTAAATTGTTTCACCTGTTTTCTCTGTTCTGCACCTGTAAGAAACCAAGAAAAACCATTCTCAACCATGTATCAACACTTTATTTTCCAAAAGATTTATGTCAGGTTTATCTGAAAGAAGCCAACAAACACATCTGAGACAGAAGCCATGTGTGATAATTTGTTATGCCACTCTTGTACTTACCTAAAAATGTGGGCAAAGGCAAGCAGAAATGGAATTTGTAAAGTCAATGGTCCTGCAAATGGATTAGCAGGCACAGTTAGCAAACACAAAGGCAGTGAGGATGGAATTTATCTTGGAGATTAACACTGAGGTATCACCTTGTGCCACTTCACACAGTGTTGGTTTAAACCTCCGCGGCACTTTTCTCCTTTTCTTTTTGGCAAGAGTGCTGAACTATTCTGTAGCAGATATTCCCATCAACTGCATCTCCTGCTGTTTTAAAACCAGTAGAGGAACTAAACTCTCCCTGTTGTTGATGCAGATCAGTGCATTTCAGAAGGGACAGAGGATAACAACAGGAAACAAGTCAGAGGACAAATAAATATAGCTACTTAAGCCTTCTACATAACTGGAAAACACTAACTCTTCAAATAAAAAATACATGCTGTTCAACCAGGCTGCCATGATAGATCTTAGAAAGACACAGACAGTTTTATGGTCTTATAAGTGTTCTTTGCTGAAAGGGAAACTTGGAAGCAATAAAGCATTTTCTTACAACTGAAGCCTGACCACAACTGCTGCCAATTCAACAGTAAACTGACTTCAGCTATGTGGAGTCAGATGGTTTCAGCTTCACCACTACAGGGAAACCAACTCTTGTAGCCTGGCACAACCACTACCTGGAAATGTGCCATGACTGTGCATTGAGTTAATCTCCAGACAGACTGTAAGGGCTGAACTTTAAACCATTTGTATTTTTAATATACACAAATAAATTTATGGCTGCATAAAAACTGTCATGCTTCAGGGATTAACCTGTAATAACCTCTCCTGCTATGTTAACAAAGACATTTAAAATCTGCCTCTCCAAGTTACACAGGATTCAGATAATGAAGGCAATTCAAAAAGAAATTTTAGGGCCTCATTATATCTAATAGGGGATTAGTGACACCAGCAATTTTTAAGACCATTTGTGGACACTTTGATGCTGCCCTGTGGCTTGGGACTCCCTCACTTTACCTCAGGATTCCCAGATGAACCCAAGTTTGGCAAGGTGAATAGAACATCACAGAAGTGAATGGCATGGAGGACTTGAAAATGGAAATACCTTTCAGAGTGTCATGGCATACAGTTTCCTTGTAGGCATTCTACCATCTAACAGTTTTGTGTATCCCTATTGAATAGATGAGAAAAGGTCTGTTCTCATGAGGCAGAGTTTACAAGGAAGAGTAGCTATAGCTGAGCAGTGTTTTGTGATCCTACCCTAGCTAGAAACCCAACCCTAGGTTTCCTACTTCTTAAGTTAAGCAAAGAAAAGACAAGAAACATATTGGCAGAACAGGAACTAGTCAGTGGGAAGTTTTAAGACCTGACCAGTTTCAAACACCCTGGAAACATAACTAGCTTTTCTAGGCATTTGAGACAGGCACCACAGTTTTTGAGAACAGGAGATAAAGTAGGAGAAAGGGATCCTATTGGAACTCCATCAGGAACACCTGACAGCACAAGGCCATATTACCATGAGGCCATTACTGTCTGTTCTCAATGTCACAAGGTCAGAAAAGCTTTACTGGAGATATTTCATTAACCAGACAATAAAGGATCCCTATGGTACAATGTAATACACGACAATGCTACAAGGGTCAGCCTGTGCCATCAAAACGGAGGCAGCTGCAGAAATTAATGTATGCACAGAGGCAACTAAAGCTGGTAAAACAGTTCTGATCACATTCTGAATCAGAAAAAAAAAATCACAAAATATCTGAGGGTTTCCTTTTCTCTTAGTTTCTATTGTAAATTTCATGATCTTACCTATTTTCTGGGAAATTGTCAAATATTCAGGCTATCCGACTTTTTCAGTTTTCTTTCCAAACAAAAAGAGTATTCCTAAATTTAACTACTTATCCCTGAATCTTCAAGGACTGAAGGAAATATAACAGGAAGGAAAATGGAAATTGTCATAAGAAAGATCATAAGAGAAAGTGACCTGAAACAGGAACTTGGACATCCTTATCCAGAAGGACAATACAAATCTTAAACTCTAATATGACTACTAAAGCTTCTATTTTTCTTTCTGTCTAGCCAAAACAGTAAAAATACCAGGAAGAAAATTTAGTTACATTTTTTAGAGATTCAAGGACATGAAATTTAGTTTGATTCCTGACAAGAAATGATAAGGTTTCCTCAGTTTCCGTTTTATCTGAAGAGGTTCACCAAACCCATAGTAGAAACCAATCTAAAGGATAGATATAGAAGTAGAAAAATAAAACCAAAATCCAAGAAAACTCCAGCCACTCAACTGGCAATCCAGACATGCATCTGATCATGTTGTACAAGTGCTGATGTGACCTCACAAACTGGGATGTGTAGCTGTGCTTTTTGCAGCCACCAAGGACACACACCAAGGCTGCAATCCACTACAACTGGTGTCTGCTTAACTGAGCAGCAATATGACATTACATTTTCTGTCCAGAAGATGCCATAAAATGCAGTTAGAATTGCAGTTCATGTTCACTTGTCTCAGAGACACAATGAATACTGCTATTGACCCAATGTTATTGACACACTTTGTCAATAAGAAGTCATAGAAAAATGAGCTAAAAACTTGATTCTTTGTCTGATTCAGGAAGTATTTTTAAAATGGTATGTTGTGCTGAAAGAAAAGAGACCACAGAGACACAATGATTGCCTTTATATCTACATGTGAATCCATTGGTAAGCATCACTGTGATCCTCTGAAGCAGCCCAGCAATGGTGGCTCAGAGATAACTGTACGATAATTACCTGTAATTATCAGGCAATTATCATACAATTATTTCAGATTGGATAAAAATTAACTCCCTCTTCATATCTCTAAGTTTGAAAATTCAGTGAGTGAATAATGTATTAAAAGTGCTAAGTGATCTCTGAGACAAAGGTTTAATATTCTCATAGATTCAAAGCAAATAATGGCAGATGTTATTAAAAATTTTAATCATTAAAATGTAATTTAATAAATAAATGCATAAAAATAAGAAACTTATTAAGCTGCAGGACTTTTACAAATGAAAGGGGGACAGCATGTCTGTTGAATTTTAGCTCTATTCTAAAATTTAAAAGGGCTTGAATGGAATTTAGTAAGCTCTTACTATTTTTAGAAATGTCCCACACCAGATGTTTTTTTCATTCCTTATGTTGCAGGATACCACATTTATTTCCAGATCCTCCCAACCAATGCACTTACAACTCAGCCATTGTACAGATATTTGTACAATGCACACAGGGAAATTTGCATCCAATCAAGGCAGCAGGATTTGGCTAATGACATCTTTCCTAAATCTTCAGTCATTGAGATCAAAACCCTAATAATGACAGTTTTAAATCAGTGACCATTTGGCTTTCAGAATCTTTATCTGAGCCAAGATTTCACCTTGACATTCCCAGTGCTGATCCTCCACTTGCTTCCCTGCAATGTCTCCCTAACGAAGTCTCCAGTAGTTTCCACGAGGCAGATTGTTTTTCAGGTCATTTCCTTACTTTCGTTGGCCAAATCCTCCTAAAGCAAACAATGTTTTAACAGCATTCACTTCTTACTTTCTAAAATTTTGCCAAACTGCTTAAGATGAAGTAGAAATTTCCTTCTGACTTGAAGCAGCAGTAGGAGCATTTTCTAGCACCATAAATTTGTTCTCCAAGAACTATCTTGTCCTCACAGGAAGACATGAAGTTGTGTGAATTTTAACTTGCTCACTAGGCATTCCCAGCCTCTCTTCAACAGAGGGAAGAACCCAAAACTTGAAACTTGAGTGAGAACAGTGCTATAGTACTACTGAAATTTGTGCTTGTGAGTTCTGTAGTGTTTATTCTTCACTAAAATACAGTTTTACCAGGTCCTTAATGCTTATTTAGCAGCTAGAAACAGCTGCAGATGTTAACTTTTGATCTCATCTGCTCTCAATCAATTCTTAAAATGAATGACATCCAAAAGGATGAGATGCAGTCACAGAGCAAATGATACTGTAACCACCTCATGTCATGAGCAGAGTACATGTGAGCAACCCTCAATGGCATGGGCACCATGCACTCATCACCTCTGTGCCACCTGGGCACCATGCACTCATCACCTCTGCCACCTGGGCACCATGCACTCATCACCTCTGTCACCTGGGCACCATGCACTCATCTCCTCTGTGCCACCTGGGCACCATGCACTCATCACCTCTGCCACCTGGGCACCATGCACTCATCACCTCTGTCACCTG
>JAYDZK010000025.1:14882664-14917771 GCA_034509185.1 Euphonia xanthogaster
CCACCTGGGCACCATGCACTCATCACCTCTGTCACCTGGGCACCATGCACTCATCACCTCTGTGTCACCTGGGCACCATGCACTCATCACCTCTGTGTCACCATGCACTCATCACCTCTGCCACCTGGGCACTACGTACCTATCACCTCCTCTCTTCAGTTCCTCTACAGCACCAAGAGAATCTGTGCCTGAGGTTCTCTCTATCAAAATATTTGAGGAAATGTTTAAAGCAATTGTCTTCAGTTTAATGCATTGACTCCAACAAGATAATTCTGCCGTTTCAGCAAGACTCTTCCATTTAATGAGGAAATAAGAAAAGTTATTTCTACAGTTAGTCTGTGTCCTTGTGCTTTTTTAGAGGATACTGGCTCATAGTTAACATCAAAACACTTGGTGCCCCTGGCTAGAATGCTTCACTATCACCTGCTCATTCGAGCACTAAATAAATCTCAGTTTTCAAGTACTTACAAGCAAGAGTCCAGCACGTGTTGCAGACATTCTGTTCATGTACAGATGTTAATACATCCTCCACACACCAAATGTTATCAAATGTGGCTTTGTTGTCTCTGCAGCAGTTACTTAAAGCTCATTTGAAATGTATAGTGAAATAACTACATTAATAGAAAGATCTTTCCTCAGAGGGGGTGATTTCTTATGGTAAATCTATTAACTGTTTGGGATCAAAATGCAACATTTCCACATGCTTTTACCACTGCTTCTGTCATTTCAATTTTCAAGGTGCAAGGAGACAATTTTATATTAAATGTCAAGCCTTCTACTACATTATCATCTACCTGTGATATTAGTCAGCACTTTTTCAAAAAACAGTTAAAAAAACCCCTTTTCATTTTGATTAAGAATTTGAACAACAAAAGGATTTGTCTTGAAGTAAAAAATGTCTGAGGATTTATTCTCATCATCATGACATTTAGGGAAGAAATCTCATGAAATATGGAAGTAAACATATTTCTGCTTCATATTGACTGCGTCAGTCAAAAAGCAGCTATGGCTGGAGGATTAATTTATTGACTCCTAATTCACCTCATTCTCCTATGACTGCCAAATAGGTAGGAGTGGAAATTTGTCAAAAATTTCTGTCTCTTGATAAAACCTCCCTCACAACCCACATGCTGGGAAAATAATGCCTGTAACTCATGAAGAAACAGATCAACAGCTTCAGGCAATGACATACACAGGCAAACCTTTAATTTAATACTCTCTCATGCTTCACTTTCATGTGTCTCATTTAGCAGGGCTCTTTAAAGAGAAGCAATGTAGCTGCTGTCAGTGATATAATTGCTGTGTTGGTGCCCTTGGGTCCCTACACACCAGTGAGGGATGATTGATCCCTGCTGCTCTTGTTTTGGCTGCCATGAACAGCAAGTGATACTGAAGGAAAAATGAAGAAAGCTACAGATCAAGTAAGGACAGGGATCTGTGTCACATACCAGTCCCCTTTCTGCCCACGGTCTTTCCACCATGCATTGAGTATTTGGTGTATGTGCCTGATGGCTGCACAAGCGCCCCCAGCTCTGGACTCAGAGGCTCTGAGCAGCAGCTCAGTGAGCAGTGCCAGTAACCCACCTCCAGCAGTGTGCCTCCAGGAAAGCTGGGAGCGAAATTCCATTTTGACCTTTAACAGCAAAGCATTTCTTTAGTTACTCAGCAGAGTCTCTTTGTGTGCCAGGTCTCCCTTCCAGAAAAGCCAGGGAATTCTAATAATCAGCCTGTCTCCCTAAAATGGGTACATCAGCACAGGCAGAACCTAACAGTGCCGTAACAAATGCAAGATAATCTCACAGGCTGGGGGGAGCGGGAAGTGTTTTAAGAAGTGATATCACTTAAAGGCAACCACCAGGAGTTTACAAGAATTTCCATTCTTTTAATTAAAGATTTTATGAGTCTTGGAACACATTCCTGTGCCCTATTATACATCAGAGCACTTAAAAATTCAGAGCCTTATAAAATTGCCATAAAGAGATAGGAAAATCAAGGGAGACTTTAGAAGAAAAACCTATATATACAATGACTGTTATGATTTACAAAACAATTACTGTGACTTATTTTACTTACTATATCTTTATTTCCTCCTTTTCTGTTGTTTGTAACTACCTTTCAATACATTCTAATATTAGCTACTTGCCTTCTAAATTCATTGCTCCATTTATATGCTCAGCATGTTTGGAACAAATATTAAAATCCTCGGAAAAGGAGATAAATTCACTGTGCCAAAAGAAAAAGCATTTATACTACAGGGATAAAAATACATTCACTAGAATTCAATTTTAAGAGAATTATTACTTTAAAAAAGTAAAGGTGAAAAAAATCAAGCAAATCAAAAGAATGGATACCAATAATGAAATATTATTAGGAAAGTATTTTGTAAATTATTAGTTTCTAGGGAAAATAGTATTTCCAGGTGTAAAATTCATGGTAAACTCATTTAAACACATGTCTATCTAATAAGCAATCCAAGAAGTTTCCGAAACTGCTTTCAAGATAATGGTCTATGAACCATGTCTCAGAAACAAATTAGCTCATCCATCACACATAACCATTTCTTTGGTAATGACTTAATGAATTTAGCTTCACTATGCTAGGACTGAGCATGATGTTGTAATTACTGTGGGAATTACTGCAGCCCTCAATCCGTCTTTTAGATGTTTATGGCATGGAACAAGAAGCTCAGCACAGCCTGAACCAGAGCCCAAAGCCAAACGACTTTGGACCTAGAGAACTACTAGGGAAGTACCCTTACAGACTTGGGTCAGTGCACACCACTCTGCTGGGACTGCAGCCCTGTCTTTCCCACAAGAACAGGCAGGGATACACCATACAGGAAGAACTAATGCCACACAGAAATCCTGAGAATACAATTGGAAGAACATTTATTCCCCCTAATCACATAGAGTAAAAGAACACAGTTGGAGTAATTTTGCTAGAATGTAATTAACTCTAAACTGAACACTCTACTACACCAAGTTCACACCAGAGTTTTCAAAGCAAACCAGGGTTGCACTAATACTGCAGTTGAGACAGACAATAAAACTGGGGAGAGTGAGGCAACAATGTCAGAGGTCAAATAAGCATGTACTGTGGTACTTACACCAATACATAGAGCAGATTCTGATCATTTGGCCAAGGCTGTGGATATTTACTTGACATGATTATTTTTCAACTACTGTATGACTCACTTTCAGATGTTTTACTGGTGATGTCAGCAGTTACTGCCATATACAGTTTTTTTTCTAATCAGGTAATTTTAAAGTAAATTCAAATAACTTTCTTTTATGTCAGCTAAATAAATAAATGGTTCAATCCTGCCTTAGTTACCAGTCCACAAATGTTCTCAAACATTCTCATGCTTCATAAACAGAAGGGTTAAGGGTGATGTTTTATGGGAAAGTAACAGTCAAGGTGATGTATCAATTTCTCAGGAGAATCAATGGAAACCCTATTAACCTTGGCCCGCAAATGGAAGCACTCAGGTACAGAGATGAGGAATTATTTTTGCCTGTATGTCAGTGGGAGAAGTGATGTTTTCTTATATGCTGGCCCTGTGGAAGTCAGAGCTGGAAATGCTTGTTTTATTGGGCCCCATCATGAGCTCCCTACCCATGACTGAAGGTGTGGCATCAGCTCAACTCGATCCTGGAGACTGAGCAGACACAACTTAACTGGTTCATCTCCGGGTCATACAGAGCTTCTTTAAGACAGTTCTCAGATATAAAACCTTTTATGTGCTAGAAGGGCTGATTTTTCAAGCATATGTAAAAGTTGTTCTTACTGATAATGTTTTGAGCCTCCAAATTGTATTTTACCTATGTGGTCCAGGAATTTATAAATAACAGCTGTATAACAGCACAACCTCACAGGACTATCATAGGGATAAAAAAAATTGAAGATGACAAAATCCACAGATACAACAGTCATTATGGCCAGTCCAGTATGGCTGGTAAGCTACAGCTGAATGTAAGAAATGAAGACCAGCAACAGTCATGCAGCATAAGCACTGCCATGTTCATTGTCCATGCTGCCTTTTCACAGAATTGGCCAAACTCACATTAGCTGCTACAGATGTGACCTGCTGGGGAGCTCCCTGCCTCTTCACAAGTGCAGCAGCAGCTCTGTCCACAGAACACCGGGAGATTCCACTGAGTAAGGTCAGAAATTTTACTGCAGTAAGCCTGAGGAAAGAGAGCTCCTCCTTGACAAGGGAACAGTCAGCCAAGAGTGTCAAAAGGACCATGATCTCAAGGGGTTGGGGGTCTTTTGTGGTTTGTTTTTTTTTTTTTTTTTTTTTTTTTTTTTGTATTCTTCCTTCTTGCTTGAGCAAGATCAACAAGGGAGAGCTCCATTCATATTGTACCACACAGAAATAAGTAACAACACTGAGCTGAACACTGAGTTGTTCACTGGGATGCACACTGAGTTATTTCTTGCAATGGGTTGCATTTGTGCAGTGGGGATTGTGACACTTGACCCTGTTCAGTGAATGATCTTTTAAAATGCTGCTAAGTTTGCTTTGCCTCTCTGGTTCCTGTGGACAAGCTACACACACTGCAGAGAGGCCAAGCAGTGTGGAGGTGGAAATGAGCAGGAGAAATGGCAATAAGCTCCCTCTGCACTCCTGTCTGTTTATTCCTGGTCTTGCAACCTGGGACACTGTGTAGAACAACTGCTCCATCGGTTGGCCCACAAGCCACAGATGAGAACCAGCAGTGTCTGCAGCACACCAAGAATCTCACTCAGAGTTGCTCAGGCTCCCTTTACTCATTTCAGAGGGTGGAGTCAGACTTTTTCACCCTCTTTATGCCCGAATTCCAAAGGGAAGCATTTCACATCTGTGAAATTTATTTATAATAAAAATATATTAAAACAACTCTTAAGGACACTGTTTTGTATCTTCTACACTTCATACTGCACTACGTTATGAAGAAAGCTGAACAGCATCTACTATTCAATACTCTGAAGCTGAAGAGTATCTACTATTTAAACAAAACTTTTGCTTCTACAAACAGCCTGATCAATGTGGCAAAACATGCTGCTATCTGAACTACTACTACTCCAGGACTGAAAAGAACTAGGTATCCTAAAACCTGTTCCTGTTCACTTAAACATGCTGAAAGTTCTGTGTTAAGTCATATATTACGTATTTTGATGATTAGTCAGATTATGATTACTTATCACATTAAAATACAGATCAAATCAACACAGAAGTCATATGTGAGGCTTCCTTCCCACTGTCCACATATTTTGTCAGCTAGACCGATGTTTTTTTAAAAACTAAGAGAAACCAATTCAAACCAAACTCAGAATGGTACAATTTGGTTTTGCTGGTGACTTTGGAACATTTGCACAGCTTCACTGACACCTGTACTGAGGCAGATAGGGCTGACAGTACTGATTTATGGTCAATTTGTATGGGATTAAAGAAACTACTAAAATGGGAAAATTCAGTTGAATCAACTAAAATCCCAAGGCATGTGAAATTCTCAAATGCAAATATTTGACAAGTACTCTGAGAAAACAGATTTTAAAAGGCTACCTGCTTTTGAGTGAAGAATAATGACAGACTTAGGAATACCTGAAATTCAGGGATGGGCTATTCCTCAGGAAAACTCCCTGCTTGCTCAAAGATTTCTCAAGCCCAATGTATCTAGTCAAACCAACGATTTTCCTGCTAGAGCTGATTCCAAACCAGCAGATGAAAGAAGTGAGAAGGAGGAAAGCTTGATTAAGCATTGCTTTGCTAGGAGTTCAGCGTGTTCATTTGCTGAGAAGCACACACACACAAGCTCTGGGCTTGGCCATACAAATGTGGTGCAAGTTGCAAATCTATATAACCTTATTTCCTTCCTGGATGGAAAAGTGATGCAATGCAGTTTCACTGACTTCATGCCAAGTCATGCCTTAAATCAACAACAAATGAAAAGCAGAACATAATCATACACACATTAGAACAAGTGTTAGGGGGTCCTTAAGAATTCTAGGGGAAAAAACATACTACTTGAATGTTTCTTGAACAGATAAAGTTCTGCGGCATTAAAATACAGACAAAACAAGCTGGCAAGAAAAGCAACTTCCCATTGACTTAATAATCTATCAAAACCTGACATTTTTATGCGCAGAACTTTTAAAAATACCTATAAATCAATTAAAATATTCAGAGAAGTATACAAAACAGTTCAAAGAACACAAAATGACAATTCAGGTTCCTTTAAAAAATGGCTTCTCACTTATTTTCTCTGTCTTCAATTCACTGTCAACGGGAAAAATCTTTACTGAGTAATTTCCTAGAGAAATAATATTTATGTAGCCAAGGTTCTGCAGCTGGAGCAGGGAAATGCACAAGATTATCGGGTGGTCTCTTACAAAACAGGACAAAGAAATATTATATTAATAACAGTAGACACAGTATATTTTTATTATGAAATTTCCAAAATTAGGCATATGAACATAATTAAGGAGAAAATTTCTCATCACTTATGCTAAAATCTACAACCAAAAATTCACTGATAAAGCAACAGACCAATTTTTTATATTCTGTCTGCTGTATTAGCTGAAAAACTAAAAAACCAGTCCAGTTTAAAGTACTTGGCATATGGATCACAGTGCTAAAACATTCCACATTGCACTTTTACAGCAGAAATTAATTTCCAGGTAAGAACACAGCATTGCTTTTATTTTACTTGCTAACGAGGATAATTGGCAGGCAGCACTGCTGCTGCTCTAGATTTGCTCTTTATATGGATCTCTGAAGACCACATGTGCATGCAGTGGTGACAGAAATATTTTCCATATGAGCCACCACAGATTTTAAGGTCCCTCAGTCTGAACAAGGTGAGTCCATCTATCACTTTCTGTGCTCCATAACAATCAACCAGGAAGTCAAAAACTTCTGTGACAACTAGAGGGCAATGATCAGCTTCCAGTTGCTCTGATCATCAAACCATTTAAATTTGTTGTGTCATTGCTGAAAACCTTTCACTGATTTAACCAGATCAAAGGCAGCACAAGATTTCACTAAGAGACATTTTCTTAAAACAAAGCTGTTACAGATTCTCTTATTTAAACACCCTGAAAGCAAAATAAAGTTTATTTCTAGACACGTGAGCTACAGAGAGTGTCAACCACACACTGCTGGACAAGGTGTTTTTTCCAGTTCACTTCCACCTTTACCAGGGAAAGTAATTGATCTGGACTTCATTAGGCTACTATTAAGCTATGACAGCACCAATAAAGCTTTATTAAAGCAGAATCACTGTTTTCAGAAGATTTACTTAAGGAAGGCATATTTATGGAACAAAATTATCCAATGATTTGTTTAAAATGCACAGCTACACATCCCATCTCAGGTAGAGCAAGGGAGAATGAGTATCAAATGTGTTTTTTGCAAGTAATTTCATTAGATGGAATATTTTATATCAAATAGTACCACGCCTGCTAAGTTATTTCCTAAATGGCAAAAGAGTAGCAGAAAAATTCTGATTTGGTATGAAATAAGTACTTGATGACAAACTGCTCTGATGAGGACAAAAATCTGGAAAATGGCTCTTCATAAATCAAGCAGCAACTTTTTAAAGCATATAAAGAGCTGTTCTATTCCACTGTTGAAGATTTAGGAATTAGGAATATTAGGAACACATAAAGTCCTTCTTTGATTATACGATACAGAGTTTTTTAAAAATCCAGTTCTTTCTGCCCTGTCCCAGACTAAACATTACATGTATTTGCACAAAAAGAATGTTATTAAAGTAATGAAGCCTGGAGTTTTTACATGCTCACATCCCCAAAATGTATCCTGTGCAAAAACTTTTTCACTAGCGCTCATTTTTGCAGAAAATATGAACAAAACAATACCATCTACTGCTGCAGAGTATCATATTTCTCTGTATGTTAGTAAGGAAAAATTCACAAATTAGTAATTTCTCATAGAAAGCATATTGTATATCAAATCCTGATAAGTTAAGTTTCAAACTATTCTCCTATAGTACCTTTTGGCTTTTGCAAAGAAAAAAAAAAAAGACAAACCAGACCTAAAGCAAAAAAGCAAACAAAAATCCCCCGAACAAAACAAACCCCCAAATCTAAACCAAAGCTTTTTACACAACACAAACAACACAATTCTAAAATGTCTAACAGCATAAAAATCATTTACAGTCCATCTTAACAGATACAAAGAAAATGCAACGGTGACAAGACGATTTTTGACAAGACATTGCACTTCGCTTACCTCACCCCCAGGTCTTGCTAACATTGCTGTTTGAAAGCAGAGCAACGTTAGTATCAGGTAGCTGACAAACATTATTACCCAAAGTTAGAGCTACCCTGGAGGAGCAAACCCTCTGCCAAGTACTAACAGCTAGCAGATGCACTTGTGCCTCGGGATCACAGCCCTGAGCTCTCGTAGGTACGAGTCTGTCTCCCTCTCCCCCTTTCTCTCGCACTCACGGTCCGACCAGGAGCTTTGCTCTCAGCCACTGCTCTGAAGACAACTGGTAAGTTGATCTCTTCATGTAATGACTTCTCCCTGCTGGGGGAGGGGGCTCGGCCAGCGCTGAGCTGGGGGGCTGCAGTCAGTACGAAGCGAAGAAGGGGAGGGACAGAAATGGTCACTGCCAAGTTATGCATCTGCTGTGATTCATGGAACAAGCTAAACGGTAACCTTTAATGCACGAGGAGCTTTGGCAAAGCGTTATTGACTTAGGCAGGCATGATTGGAGAAACAGGCTAAAGCTGCTGCAAGAGATGCCTGTTGATGGTTAGACGGCATGTGCTACTTAAAGGTACAGCACCTCCTTTTATTAACAAGTTTATAATACATAGATCACAACTTAAAACCTCACCAGGAAGCAACCTACGGTTTTGCAGTCAGCCCTACACCAGCACACTCCTGCAACCCGAACGGCCTGACCCTGCCTTATCAGGCAGAACCTCTTGCCTCTCATCCCTGGCCCCAGGGCAACAGCCCAGGGGAACCCAGGTGCCCATTTGGTCTCTAGAGTGTCCCAACCGCTTCCTGAAATGGACTCCCTCCTTTAGAACAATCTCCTGGAGTAGGATATGGATGTTGTCTCCCTTTCATTTGTATATTATAGCTGAAGAAAAGAAATTTTGATTCAAACAATCCAACCCATCAAATAACCTGCTTTGACTAAGCAAGCAAAAGTGCAAGTCTTTCTTAAAGTTCCAACTCCTGAAGTCAAAAAACCACACTATATTCTCATCTTTCATGTAAATACATAGTTCTTATCCATATGGTTCCAGGGGATAGCTCAAAAATACGACCCAAGAATAACCTGGTCTCGTATGTCAGACAGTAAACCACATGAACTCACAATACAGGTACTTGAAAATATCTCAACATTTTAGGAGGCAGGAAGTAAAAATGTTGGTGAAATTGAGAAGAACACCATTATTAAGTATTATATTTCTTTTTGTAATTTGGTGAGCTCTGTATACACAGCTGAGTATGTCAGACTCCTCAGGCTATTTTTAAACTAGCTTTACCAACCTGCCTTTTCTTCTCCTATGAGAGGTGAAGTATGATAGAGTCTTCCTCAGAACTGCAATTGAATACAGTCAAACTCCCAAAGCAGTAGAGGAAATTAGCATTCGCACTGCTGCTGAAAGTCCAGATGCTGTTCTATTTGCATTTGGATATCTGGTTCTCCAGCAAGGCAAAATCTGACCTCTGTTAATTAGACAGGATTGTCACTGTACATCTTCCCTCTCAGTTCTTTCCTTTTACAGGCTGCCACTATTGCCCACAAAGATCCCACCTTCTCCTGCCTAACCTGTCTGGCAATGCTGTGTTTGTTCAGCACCTTCAGAAAAGCCTGCCCATTTCTGCCTCTCAAACCACCTTTCACCTCTTCTTCCCTTTTGATGCACAGCCTGGCAGCGCTGTGCTCCGGGCAGCACCACTGCAGTACCTGTGAGCACCGTGCCCAGCAAGGGCACGCCAGGGAGGAGGCCCTGCAATGCAGGCTGGCCAGCACTGGGGGTCTCAGTGGCACAAGAACCCTCTTCAGGTGACTCCCCCTGGGGAAGCAGTACAAGCTTCAGAACATTTAAGGAGCCAGAATGAGATTTCGGTATGGACCTCAAGAGTGGTTCTCCCAAATGATCTGAATGATCACAGGCTGGGGACTCTAAGAATGGTGACCAACAGCCCAAATCTGCAGCTTCTGAAAACTTGACAGTGTCACCTTAATGGTACTTTTGGACAAAAATCATTGGGAACTCTCCATTACGATGCTATTCTCACAAATAGAACAGCTCCCTTCAAGACCTACAGTAAAGAAGTATTCCCCCCCTTTTAAGGCAAGCTGAAGGTTTGCAGATTATACCATGGTGCTGACAGCTAAATGCAGAGCTGCCATTACAGGTACTTTGTACACTGGCTGCCTATGGCAAAGTCTTCAGACTAAAAATGTAAAGCCAAATAAACTTAAGGAAATTTTCCATCAAAACCCTGTCAGGAAGCCAATCTGTCCTTCCATATTTTTTTGAAATATCTAGATGTACCACAAAAGGAAAAAGGATAGTGAGGAAACTGCCAACTGAACTGGAGTTCAAAACACTTCCAACAGAAGAGCTGCAACTATGATACTCTGAAAATAGCTTCAGTGCTTGAAAAAGTTTTTAAAGAACACACCATTTCAGACTGCAGTGTGTAATAGAAGCTCCAGTGATGAAAGCTCCTTCATGCAGATTGACTACTGCTTCCATAAAATTAAACTCTCTTCTTTTGAAGTTCTTCACAAGTTAACTAGTTTTTCTGAATAAATATATAGCACAGGCTCAGTATTGCCAATCTTCTTTAATGGCAGGCAGAAAAGCAAATTTAAGGAAATTAAGAGTACCTGTGATTTTAGTCTCCTCTCTGCTGATCATTCTTCCACAGAGCAGTATATTTTCTGCAAATAATGAACAATCTTACTGAAGTCCAACTGAATATTATTAGGATGAGTTTCTGAGCACAGAAAGCTGTACTACATTCCCATTTAATAAGTCATATAACTAATTCTTTCCATATGCATTTAATTTTTCCTCTATGAAAATACAGGCAGAATTCCCTGAATTTCAGAAGCTGGTGCTCTGTTCTCCATGTTAAGACAAGAGATCTGTTCATACCTGCTCCTGTGCCTTCAAGCTTTATCCCTGTGAACTGGATGGAGCTGTGCTGGTTCATAGGCACAAGCACAGCCTTTCTCTGCAGCACAGAGCAACCTGAAACTTAACACCATGCCCAGCTTGCACTGCAGCAACCACGAGCAGAACTTCTCTGCAAACCTCAACAATCACTACACTGGAGATTACAGAAGTACTGGGGCAATAGAAGGAATCAGTTCATGACTGATGAGCTAGTTCACATATGAAAGTTGTGCAGTTTCAGGCAGAGAAACCAAAATACCTTGCAACAGTTAAATGGAAGAAATAAGATGTCAGTAATTCCAAGATAAAAATGCCTTTGCTTTTACTTAGAAACACAGCAAAAATAATAGCATAACTATTTTAGGTATATAATTGAGATAGAAACTCCAAAATTATAGTTTAAAAAAATAAAAACAAAAACCAGAACCAGAAAAAACCATCACAATGCTTTGGGAGAACGTTCCTATCTCTTATTCTTGGAAATAAAAATACACAAAACAAAAAAAGGACCTTTGTATAGTACAGCTCTTATTAAGGAAGTACTGACATTCATCTGTGAAAAAATTAGCTGTCAATCTCAAAGGGTTTGTAAATATCAATTAGTTTATGAAGTTTGCTTACTACTTTCCTCCTGAGGCAATTGCACCTGAATTTCAAAGAGGACAAGTTTGTTAAACTTTTCAAAAGTATCACAGCTACTGCTTTCTGCTAAAGGTGTATTAGTTTATAAAGTTGACCAAATTCCTAATATAAAAGTAATAATAGACAAAAGATGAGTCAAAACAAGCTTTTAAAGCCTTCCTTTCTACTTCCTACAGCCTCAAAGTTTGTAGAGTTTAACTCCCAAATT
This sequence comes from Euphonia xanthogaster, assembly GCA_034509185.1. Lineage (NCBI taxonomy): Eukaryota > Metazoa > Chordata > Aves > Passeriformes > Fringillidae > Euphonia > Euphonia xanthogaster. The sequence continues at coordinate 14,894,678 of JAYDZK010000025.1, forward strand.
CTTAAAGCAAGATCACATGGAGGATGACTACATATTTCAGGCTGAGTTACTTTAGAAGAAGACAATGACAATTTCTGTGCATTTTGCATACAAGTGAAAATAATTACTCTAATTTATGTTTTGTCACTACAGGTGCAACATCAATGCCACTGAATCAGCTTAGTTGAAACACCTAAACCAAAGAACTATTCAAAAGTAACATGAAAGCCAAAACAAATTTGCTGCTACAGCATAATCAGCAAGTCCTTTAACTGTTTCTTAAAACAAGTATTTAAAATAGCATTCATTTGCTTTGGACAGACACCATCTTCCACGAATCACTAACAGGAAAAGCAGTAGACACTGCATATTCTACTGCTATTTAAGAAAAGGTGTTAGGTTTTTATTTCAGTGCTCCATGTAAAAATTTAACAGAGGAGGAAAAAGGCTGAATGTACAAGAAATTCAGTAAAAATTACATTATCAAGTGGAAAATCTAGTGTGCTTTGGTTTTATTTCAATTGGTCATTTTTTCCAATTGGTGATCTACAGGTTACTTTAAAAACGAAGGAAGGGAGAAAATTTTTATGTTGATGAAGTCATGTGTAAAGATAGCTGCCATATTTATAGCTGTCAGATAGGCATTTCCAATCATTACCTCATTTCATTTTTTCCAAGAAGCATTCCTTTCTGAATTAATTATTCAGATGTATTAAGGTTAAAATAAATTACCACTGTGCTTTAGCCTGGACTACTGAAAGACACTGGCCATAACATTTTACTCAAAATTCCTTCTATGAGGTTATTTTCTTTTAATATTATTTTAAAATAATGTTTGTGTTAAATTAAACACTTGAATTAAAGAAGTCTCTTGCCACATTATGTGTGTCTGAGCAGACAGGTAATGTAGACTGCAGAAAGAATGCATTTTCCTTGAAAAAAAAACAGTGTACTTGAGAAGGATGGAGACAGAAAAATGCCTTTCCCTACCCTACCTTCTTGGATTCAGGAAATACTGCAGCTGAAGCACTGAGGGATTTCTTTACCCCCGTGAAGGCATATACATCCACTCCCCTGCTTTCTGCATTTCACTGGCAGACAGGGTGATGAAAAAGGGCAAGATATTCTCTTCTATCCTCTGCCTTCTACAGCTAAAACAGTTATTGTTATTGCAGTGCTTTTGGAAGAGCCATGATCACAATGAATCTGGATTTCAGCAGGTGAAATCAAAATAGGTACAAGAAGGACCAAGGAGTATTGGACTTTTATGGATGCCATTGAACAAAACCAAACCCACACAGCCTGGGGAGGAAGACAAAGGGTGAGCTATGATTGCAGCCTGAGGGTTAAGTACATGGAGCCCTGTGAAGGGAAGCTCCGATGTGGAGCACCTTGGAGGAAACAAATCCCAGAGCCTCACACATATTCCACTCAGCATTATAACTCACACATATGCACCTCAGCCGTCTTTCTTGGTTTTGACTCCATTTAGTATATGAAATACTAACACTTTCCCAAGTAACTCACAGCTTTTATTTGTACCCTTTTGCTCAATTGTTTTGTTAGGAAAGCAGCTGACTTCACACAATTTCTTGTACAAAGAAGCATTTAAGGGGATAGCTATGTCCCTAAAACTGAAATATTGTTTAGCTACCAGAGTACTTCACTGCATGGAGCAGCATGTCTCCTGCTGCTACCTTACATAATGAAGCTAGAGATTTACTTCTCAATCTGTATGTCTAATAATTTTTTGTTCCCACTGTACAAAGGGTTGCTGTGCAAAAAAGCTCTTTTAAAGAGTTTGTAATCAATTATTCCATACAGTCACCTTGTGTTCTGAGTAATACTTTTGTTGGTTAACTACTTTCCAACTTAACTTTCAACTTCTGTTCCTGCTTCTTTTCCTTCCTAAACCGCACAATCCTAATTTTTCTACTTTTTGTCATCTAAAGTCACTCCAAGTTTGACTTCTTTTCTGTTTCTCATATTTTTCTTTCTCTTTTGTGAGAAAGAGAGATCAGTTTAGAAAGTACACACTATTAAAAAGGTGTTACGACATCCTGAGAGAACAGCATCACAGAGCAAGTTTCAAACATTGGTCCATACTCAGGCCAGCCCAGCACAGGTTACAGCAGTGGGAGTTGCCAGTGCCTTCCATATTAGGTTACCTACATGACCAACCCGCTTTCTCCTTTTACTGCCACGGTACTGGCAGTGCACGGTGCTTTTAAACTACACTCAAACCCTTAAAAGGAAATCTCAGCATTTCCTTCCTCTTCTCCCTGCTCTTGACTTCTCAAAGCTAAAACTTTTGATTGCAAAGCCAGACTTTACTAAGAAGGTCCAACTTCAAAGAGCTGAATATTAACCTCTAATCGATTTATCATCTTCAATCTTTTCTTTGCTACTGAATCTATTATCCCTCTCCCCTTTCTGGCCTTATGATGTGCTAGAGGGAGGAAAGGACCCTTGGTTATCACCTGCCCAGGGCTGGGCTAGAATGTCTATTTTTCATGGCCATACTCCAATTTTCTGTATTTTGATGATAGAATTCTGGTTTATATCCCAAGTTCTCAGAGCACCTCTCTGCCTCCCCAGACAGTAGTTGCATAGTGCAAGGAGAATAAGATGACATTTATGAGGCATTCCTTCCTCTGACCAACACTATGTTTTGACTGCAGAGCAAGTGGACACCATTCTTTGAACTTCTAATTTTTATGACTACCATTCATCTTGTGACAAAATTTTTTATTTCTGCATTTGTTAATCAATGTCTTTGTTTTCCTAATAAGGCATTAAGATTTTTAGCACCATATTCTGGTTCTCCTCACACTTAAACTTTGATATTATTTTCTTAAGTATTTTCATAACATATTATTCAACTTTATTCATGCTGTCTTCTTCATCTTCCTATACACAAAAGAGTGCTGAAACCAAAAGGAAAAGGTTTTTTGATGGATCCTATTTATTCTCCTTTTCTGTAGGCATGAAAAAAGAGACACATATTTCTAGAAAACTACCTCTCATCACCCAAGTTTCACATAAGGTATTTGCATCTGGGTTTCCTGCTGAAGTGTGGCAAATGAGCAGCCACTAAAAATAGAACCCACAGGAAAAGCAGACCTTACCCCTTTAAAATATTAGAACCCGTTCCTGTGCAACTGCCACGAAACTGGAATAAACCTATACTTGGTACCAGTGCTATATTTGGGCACTTTACCTGAAATAAGAAATGGGACTAAGTCTGTTGGTCCATTAAAAAAATAAATACCCATGAAAAATTCTAAATAATCTGTAACTATATCAGATTAATTATAAATCATACAAATAATGCACATCTATTTCCTGGGAAAAGTAGTTCTCCTCCTAGGTAAAACATTCTAAATATGAGTTTGAATCAGGGTATTTTCAAATATTTCACTTCTTCATCAGAGATAAAGGTTGATACTTCTAATTCTACATGCAGAAAGTAATTTAAAGATACAACAAGGTCACAAGATCTGGATCGTGTAAGTATACTTGTTTTAATTATAAAACCAAATAAACAGAGAAGTACCAAAAAAAAAAAAAAAAAAGTACCAAATGGCTTAACACAAGAGACCACAACCTACTCCATGAATCCTCCTATGAGAACAGAATTATAAAGGAGACTTTCTTCAGGTTCAAAAGTAAAAACTTGGAAACCAGATTTTTGTGGTAACACCCAAAATATATGGGGTATAGTTTTCCCAAGTGTCCGGCTGGCAAATGACAGCTACATTAACATGCCATCATAAAATGATGAGAACAAGCTGTCTCCATGAGTAAACTAACCAAGTAGGATTGTGAATGTAATAGTAATTTTCAGTTTTGCTATGAAACATTCCTGAAATTCTTTCAGAGGAAGAAGCCCTGGTAGAACATGTTTTCTTGCATATACATTCCCTGACCTGTTATTTTCAACATTGGTAAAACTCTCAAAGCACTAATGATATTGTTTGAGACAGAAGAAAACAGAACTTTGAAGATCACTGTGAGTCCTTCCCAGGAGTGGATCAAGTGTAGCACATGCTAGGCCAATAAGCAGATAAGAACTGTGTAAAAACATTATGGTAAAATCTACTTTTGCAAAAAATGAATGTCACCTCCTGCCAGCTAAAGATGAAGAGAAAGCTCTGCAAAAGCTGGCTGGTATTTTTCATGCTTAGTACTTTACTAAAGCAATAAAACAGTATCAGCCACCTTCAGAAACTGTCAGGGAGCAGTGACAGGGCTCCCTAAAGGGATGGGGAGTCAGGTGTCAAGCTCCCAACAAGGGCAGCAAAGGAGGTGCTTTCCCTGCTAGGACTCCATGCCACTGCCACCACAAGGCAGAGAAGGGCAGATCCAGGGAGGGCAGACCCAGGGTCGAACACGTCTGTAGTGCCAGGGCAGGCCCGGGGCAAGCCAAGCAGCCAGTCCTTGGAGCAAGGTGCAGAGCAGCAGGGTCCTGGCCAGGGGCACACAGGGCTGAGGCTGAGCCACACCAAGGCTGCCTCCAAAGCAGCTCCAACTGGGACTGGAGGCCCAGGGCTGAATTTAAGTGTGGCTAGTGAGGCAGCCTGTGTGAGCAGCAGGCTGAGGCTGGTCAGAGCCATTCTAATCAGAGCCCTGAACATCTGTGCCTAGGCCAAAATTCACTTTTCTAAGCTTGTGTATGGAGGGCCAGCAGCAGCAGCAATCAACCAAGTAAAAGGAAGAAGGTAGGAGATTGTATCTGGCAGCAAATAAACAGTCTGGAAACAGAGGTAACCTCATAAGGAGCCACTACTGCACGTATCACACAGACTAATTAGGGGACAGGACTAGAGCAGCATTCCATGGAACAAAAGAAAGTCAACATCCCAGCAGGATGGCTCTGGTTCTCCAGCTGTTCTCCATACAGCTGGAGAACCAGAGCCAAGGACAATCCTACAGCACAGGCACCTCTGTTCTCTGATGTCACAGAGGTACTAAATCACAGATTAAGATCCAAAGGATAAATATAAAGAATCTTGGAAGCCTTCTCTCGTGATCCCTTATATTTTCTATAGTGTGTAGGAATAGCAAGCTTCCACCTGCTTCTGACAGGAAAAAAAAAGGGAAAATAGCTGTTTTGTTACCAAAGGAAATGTACGTGTTTGACTGAAAACTTGGGATTTAACTGCAATGCTGGTCAAAATGCACTGTATGCATACTCATCCAGAATCCAAATACAGGAAGAAAGAGGAGGAAGATTTCCAAAGTAATTTCATTACACATCCCAAGTTACCTGCAATGAGCAGAGAGAACTAATCTCATAGTACTGTAGCCTACACTTTGGGCAGCAAGCACATCTAGGTACTAAACTCCTGAGTCAAAGATGCAGCTATTCCTTCCCAAAAATCTCTCCACATTCTGTTTGATTCCATCTTCCCAGTCCACCATCTCTACAACAGGACTGTCAGATCTCAGCATACTGCCAGCCTCTAATGCATTGCAAATTAAAAGACTTAACACTAGCCTAGGTCAAAATCTACCCTGTTAGTAGACTCAAGGCTCATTTTTCCTCACTGGGGGTCCAGGCCAGGTCAAAAACACACAGCACCAGCAGATCAGTTACACTGCTGGTGCAAATTAGGTACAAATTAGAAGCATAGCTGCAGTGCTAGAACAAGGCTTCTCTTTCTCTGCAGATCTATAATGTATAAAAGTGAACAAACTCTTTCTAAATAAATAGAAACTGTGCATCTTTATTGCCTACATAAAACAAAATGCTGGGGAATCTGGTTGTTTATACAGTAGATTTTTTTGATAGGTTATCTTATAAACGTGCTTGCTTTCAAAGTAATCCTATTAAACACATGCTGCCCATTAGAACCAAGTGAACCTTCAGTGCATGTGGAGTCTTCCAGCTATCTGGACAGTGGTCCCACATGCTTAAAAGCTTGGGAAGCACACAGCTAGAGCAGACTTCATTCCATTTTTCTAGGTGTCTTTCAAGTACACATACCATTTCTGAAATGACCAATTCTGCATGGCTGATTTCTGCTACACAGGAAATTGGAACCATATAGCTACAGATTATGTTAAATATTGAGCTAAATGGAATGTGTATGAATTCTGAAAATTCATATGCAGCTCAAACTAGATAAGAAGCATCTTAAAATAATTATGCATCCTTATATCTCAAATATTTCATTTACTACTGGATTAGCAACTCAAAAAACTGATAAATACTTGAATAAACAACTGATGAGTCTCTGAGTACCCAGAGGACATCCAGTATAATTTAACTTGAAATCTCCCTTCCTGAATCCGCCAACTGAAACAAGTTCAGTGCTGTCAAATTTTCTCATGGGATGAACAACTTGTCTAAATTCAGGCAAATTCACTTCTCTACTATATAAGGAGGAGAGTCAAGCCCAAAATGACTGCATTAAATTGTTTGGTACTCTGAAAACTGCTCTTAAGTCACTTAGCATGGCATTTTATTTGTCGGCAGTTGTATATAATTCTTAACCCTTGGTATTTTAAAACCAGTGTATATATTTTATATATATATATATGAAAGACTTCAGTTTTAATTTTACAGTGTAAAATCTCTACACAATGGCACAAAATCTGGAAATACTGTTTGCTGGTAACAAGGTGTAAATAAATCTAGAAATAATTCTAGTAGGAAGACAAAGAAAAAAATTGCTTCTTAAAAGGTCACCTAGAAGAAAGGAAGTGAGGAAACATTCTCTATGTGCATTTTGAAAGACACAAATGGTGCTGATTACTTTATCCCCATACTCAGACTGTCTACGTGGGTTAAAGCTAGCAATAATACCAGTTCTAATCTTAAAGGCCCATGGAGAGACATAAAACCAGACTGCTTAAGAAATCTGGTTGTAAAAGCACATCTGTGCAGCCAACACCATCACACGGCTGGAAAACAATCGGAATTCCAACAAGAATCAAGTGAATAAAACCCACAGAAAATTCCTTCATTGTGAAAGGAAGATTTTCTTTGGAAGATTTCCTACACAGTTCCAAATCTCTTCAATACAATAGTTTCATACTTGTGTGGAGCATGTCTCAAATAATTTTCCAACAATGTTCCAGGGAAGATTTCCTCACAATGAGCTACTTCTCAATTAATATATCACTTATTTTTAGGTACAGCTCCATGTGCTAGCTCATGTCCAATGCCACAGTACTCACCAGGAACTTATTTGCCTGAGGTACCAGTGTTAGAACCCTGTCAGCCCATTGGTAGCATAGCTGGTTTATATTTGATTGGCCTTTATCACGTGTATTTTGCAAACACTTAAAACTGCTGGTTTAGATACACTGTCAAGGGATTTGAGCAATCATCCAAAACAGTGACAAAATTAAGAATACTGAAAAAAAAATAAAAATATATTTACCTCATCTTTACTTTTTTGTCCACTTGTAGTTTTTTGGATTTTCCCATAATGTTGGAAAGCTGCATGGAGAATGAAGGCACACACACACACATACATTCCCCCAGTGAAAAATAATCAAACAAATCCAGCCACCAGTTCCAGAGTGGCATTGGTCTATTTAAGTTTGCATATTTGTCATTACTTGTTTAAGAAGGAAGATAATAATTAAGAATGCTCATCATATCCCTCTCCAAGAAAACACCAAATAAAGTGCAGTGATAAGGTTTTCAGCATCTGTACTTAACCTCAGCTATCTGAGTAACAGTTTTGAATTACAGCGCAGGATGCCTCCCAGAGCCGAGCTGGCAGCGGTGCCAATTGGGGCTGCGTTGAGGGTGCCAAGTGCCTCCTGCAATCTGCCATCAGGAGCCTGGGCTGCTGAGTTTGGTTTGCCAGGGAAAGGGCCAGCGTTGGTGTTCAGGGGCCTGTGACCCAGAGTGGGCGGCCGCCTCCTGTGTCTGTGATTTTTTTTTTCTCTCAAGCTTGCAAAGTAAGTAGCTATTTTATAGTGCCTTAGTTAATTTATATTTAATCAGAAAAGGTGTAGTTGATTGGAAACTGCTTCTCTTTCAATCTCAGTAACCATTTCATTCATTTTTCTAATATGACACAGATTTCTAACAGGACACAGATTTTATATTTACTGAAAAGAGATGATATTCTCTTATGAAAGATTTTAGAGTTAAAATTTACAGTGCAAAATTCTGCCCAATATGCTAGACCAGAAGTCTAATTCATATAAAATATGTAACGTTTCAAATTCCTAAACACATTATGTGCAAGTGGATCAAGACAATACTTCAGTATCCAGGCTAAAATGTGCTGGTAAATGGCATTAAACAAATTCAATCTGCCATGGAACCCTAATGACTACTTTTCAAAAGCCAAAATAGACAAAGAATTAAATCAAGCACTACTCTTTGAATGAGAATATTTATTATGAAATTTTACCAGAGAATACTAGGCATTTATCTTAAAAAAAAACTTTTAAAATCTCATTCTTAGGACATGTAATATATCATAACTTATCAAGATTTTTTTGCAACCTAGAGGCATTAAAGAAAGTGTTTAGTAAACACTGGATTTCAAGTTGGTAACGTTTCTTTCTAGGAAAAAAAAAAAGACTTTTTCTTTTCCTCTTAAAAACTTTAACTGTGAACAATTCAAAGTCAGATACTAAACTTAGTTTTAGTAAATATTCTCATATCCATATCTAGAAGAACAATATATTTCAGAAGAGAAAATTTATTAGAAATTCCTCTGCATGATCACCTATTCTATGTATTATTAGGCAGAGCATAATCAGCTTCCGAGGGTATTTCAGGAGATTTCCAACTAGGCCCTTCAGTACATCTGTCCTACCACCCCAACACTTTCAGTCACTGCCTTTCAATCTGTGTTGGAGCCACAGACTATTCCTTTCATCATGGAGAAAAATATAGGACACATCCATAATTCCCCATGTAGGCTTCATGCTATTCCCTTCCAAGGTGGTTTGGCAAGCAGGGAAGATATTTCAAAGGAAAACATGTAGGGCCTCACTCAGCCATATTAATGCTCCTTCACATTCCTCTTGCAATATTATCCTGCCCATAAGGCTTATTTAAGTACAAGAACATCTTTGGCAAGCAGGGCTTTCAAAACAGAGACCCGCGTGGAGAATCCAAGAGCAGTGCTTAGTTTTCACCTTCACACAATAGCCATATTACAAAAACAACTTGTACTTACATGGGAACACAAAGTGATTGATAGGTTTAGATTTGAAATCAAATACAGCTTCCCCAGCAAATTTTAAAATTGAGAAAGTCTGCTGCTGTCACCTTGTCATTTTGCATAAAAATTAGAAGGAAAAAACCAAAACCCTACAGAAATATACAAGACAATATTCCACAGCAGCACCATAAAGGTTAACTCAAGACTAAAAAATTTATTTTTTTTAATTGGACACAATACTGAGAAGCAAGGACTGTCCATTATATGGCTGACAAAAAACAACACATAGACACCCCTACCTTAACAAATGTCTTCTCTAAGCAACTTCATGTTATGAGTATTCCAACACAATGTTTTAATTGGAAGAATATATAGGGTTTTAATCCAAAAGACATCCCCATTATGCTTAATTTAACATTCCTCTTCCAAACTGAAAACCAACAGGAAAGTTTGATCAGTTACAGGATGGTGCAGCTTACACTTGAAGGGACAAAGAAAATTCTCAGGAGGGTGATTCTGAAAAAAGTGCTGAAAGCAAAATCTCTTCTTGCATTTAAGCAACTAAGAACTTGAACTCAAACTCATCAATGTAATTCCTAAAGCACAAGGAGAAAAGACAGCTAAGAGTTGCTTTGAAATAAGGACTGTTACTAGTTATCAAATGTGATCAGTTGACCACAGAGAAGTTTTGAAAAATTATTTTAAGGCAGCTCTGTTTTGACATGGGCTATAGTAAGACTATGGAGAACATTTTTGTAAGAGTCAAACCTTTGAATGCATTGCATGCTGCACCCATCTTGGTCATCACTGTACAGTATGTGTATAACTGACAGATTTGCAACAAGCTTCTGAGCTGGAAGGTTTTTTTTTAATTACTTCCAAGGTCAGAAAAGTGGATTGGGATTATGCTTAAGAAATACAAACTTTACATTTAATATGAAATTAAGTTCTAATGAATTTGATCTAGATCAGACTTTTTATGCAATGCATGACAATTCTGTATCTAATTCTGCATTCTGCCATGAATTCCATCAGGCTTTAGCCTGTAGTAAACACCCCAGTTTACTACCACTATTACTACTCACATCGATCACACAATGTTTACACTGAACACACACTTGCTTAGTCTGGGGGGACATTGGAATACAGAAATTCTCAGGAATATATTGAGCATGTGAACCCACCTATTCCACACAATTAAATCCAAGACAACAGCAGCAGTATAAACACACTGCTTCTGAAATAGACTGATTACACTTTTCCTAATCTTCTGTAACATACTTTTGCAGACACAATCTTAAGATTCTTAGATTAGCTCCCTATCATTTCGTATAACAGGCTATGAAATCTTAAAAATGTAACTGGTTCTGTCTCCATTTGGAAAAGAAACCACAGCAAAATCAAAATCTTTAAAATCATATTACAATACATCTTTGTAGCTATTTTTTTCTTTTACAACTAAAATTCCATCCGAGTTTTAACAGATATTCAGAAATAATTTTGAGAAAATAAAAATTCTACACTTCTATTTGTGATGAATTCTGCTTTGTTTTCATAATTGATATCAAGGTCCTCTGTCCAACTTATACACTCTTCTGCTCTTTGAACCTACAGTGTTTTATAGGCACACACTACACACAAAGCTCTCTTCTTTAACTGCTTAAAACGTGCTCATTTCACCCATCAGCCATGGGAATGCTGAAGAAAAAACAAATGAAGTCACGATGATTGATAAAAAGCTTATTTAAGCTTCAAAAGGAAAGCATACTCAGGGATGCTCCATTTAACATGTAAGCAGTAACAGATACAGCTACCAAAGCATCACAGGAATTGATATTCTGTCAGCAGAGGGGCCAAACTGCAACCATCACCTGTACAGAGACTCAGACTGGCTTTCATTTGATTGGTGCTATTTCCAATTCTGCCTTTTTTTTTTTTTTCTTAGAGAACTGCAAATGTCCAGCACCTCTAGGTCTGTATCTTGTTCAACTCCAGCCTGCTGACACACTGATGAACAGCATCTGCCAATTCAAAGCAGCTCTGACCAGACTGACTTGATGCAATCTGGCAGCCTTAATCATCTTAAGCTGTCCTCTGGAATACCTGTTCTGCATCTCAAAGTGCCTTTTCCACTCAAGTAAAAGTGGTTGGTGTAACTTTGTAGAAATTCACTGTTTTGTAACACTGGGCAAAATATTCTACATCTGGATAGCATGGACAAATACACAAAACCTCCTTTTATTCTCCCAGGTTAACATTTCCTGGAAGAAAGGAGGGCATGATTTAGAGGAAGGGCTGAGGCCTGAACATATGGCTGCTGTAACCTGTGCAACATAACCTGAGAGAAGGAGAGGGTAGCTCATCCAAGTTCTTTTCTGGAATACATCTAAGACACACCCATAGCACTGTATAGGCAAACCAAAGCATCACACGCCTAACAGGCTTAAAGAAAAAAGCAGAAATAGAAGGCCTTTTGCTAATTTTCTCACTGGCAGCAAGTGTGATGTCTCCCTTTGGAAAGAGAGTTGGAGGCCAGTGGCAATAGGAGAACAAATTAACTGTATTGGTCTGGAAAGTTTATGATTAGCTTGGGAGGTCTGAAGCCTGCTGATCACTACAAAAGTAACATTTCACTTTGATGCATGTCTATCAACTCTCACTATATTAAAATGTTTTAATTTCTAAATGTGGGTTTCAGCTGCTGTGTCTGGCCACCATGTGACATGAAAGTGAGGATCTTTATGTAACACTTTTTTTTCTAATCAGTATTTCATATAAGAGAAGCTAGCGAACACTGAAGATGCTGTGTGCTTGTGTGCCTGCAGTGATTTAAGGGTTTAAACTAAGACAAAATACTCATTCCTGAAAACACATACTGGGATAAAATGCACAGGTTCACCATTAGAACCAAAACATCTTACGGCAAATTGAGCGGACAATTCTGATATTTTAAAAATTAAGCCAGAGAACTGCATAAATCAAGATCAAAACTCCACAGTAAAAGCATATGAGCTACCAGGACATTGACCATATATCCTCTAGCAAACATTAGAAAGAATTCATTTGTGTGTTGGCAGAAGTTCAGCACCTTAAGCACTTGTGCAATAAAAACGTCGGACATGACAATCAGACAGTATGAAACTATTCCTCACAGGGGCTTTAATACTTGTTATGAACTGCTGTATTAGACAAGTTCAATTTTTCTTTGCAGCTACCTTTAGTATTTTTTCAGCCAGAGGCTCTTTAGAAATGTGCCTCTTCCACCTCTGACTTGAGGATTTGGGATTGGTTTCCCTAAATGAGTATTAAATTAGCTTTACAAAAAGAAAGAACTGCAGTTGTGCAGAGAAGCAATTCTGTTAAGCTTCATGTTCTGTTGCTACAAAACATAAAGCTCCCTCTGTCCTCTCTTCATTGTAGGATATGAGAGGGGCTAATGGGGATCTTGTGTTTATGGCAACGGTCAGGGACTCAGAAAAGTTAGGTTCTTACACCTAAGCATAAATGAAATGAGCTGTGTTCCTACATGGACTGCCATATACAAACATAATTCAAAATCAAGTTTGGATTTTAAGACCAGCATTGAATGAAGACCAAATTTCACAATTTTGGAGATATAAGTGAATTTAGAGAATTAAAGAACTTTAGAGAAATCTAACATAGATAGAAAACTATTAGGCTGCCATAGTTTGATTTGAAGATGCAGTTCCAATCATCACTTCCAAAGACACAGTGGGTTTACATTCAACATTCCTTCTGGTCAATCCCAAAATGAAGAGAGAAATGAGAAGCAAAAATTCTTAAAGTGCCCAGATCCTCCATACACAATGACAGCTTCCCTCTTTCACAGTCTTAGTGCAGTTGTTGCAACAGAAGTAACATAAAAGCCTCCACAGGTCTTCACTACTCATGAGTCTGTTTTCTTATCAGAGAGCCATGCAAATGTGCTCGTGACTTTTGTACAATATTCCTTCAGCTCATGGAGGCTGCTTATCTCTGCAAGAGTTTCTTCTAGCCCAATAGTAATTTGCAGGTAATTGCAATAATGACAGTTCTGCAAAGATTTTCAGAACAACATGAAAAAATTAGATATCACTTCTCTAGAAAATTATTAGCAACTTCTTTACTAAAACAGTTTTGGTGATCCCCAGTTCTCTTGTGCAGGCACGTTTTGAATCCTACACAGACGTTAATACAGATTCCAAACTTTCGATGCTGACAGTTTATATGTGCAGGATAATGTATATTGTTGAGAGCATGTGCTATACAAACCAAGAAAACTGAAGAGATTGATTTAAAATTCACATTACACAGCTTGAGATAAGCTTCTGCATGAACCATCTGTCAAGGACAGCTACCATGATTCTGTGATCAAATAGCTGGTGACACTAGGGAAATTTAGTATACATATGCAAGTAAGCTGGAAATTATTTTAGACTGCTTTCACTATGCAAACAAACCAAAATGAAAGTTAAACAGAATGTTCTTTGTAATAGCTGAAAAAAGGAAGGGGACATTTCAGACAGATGTCACTGAATGTCTATTTAATATAGTATGAAAAATTACACCAACAACTTTAATGGGTAATTAAGTAGTTCATGTGAATACATTAATAACTTTTTCTTTTCCTTGGTAGTCTGATATTTGTGTTAATTTCATGTCTTGTGTTCTACATTCATTTATTCAACAAACAGAACAAAATCTGGCACTAACATCAAACTCTGATGAACTAAAGAGGCAAAACTAGGCAACCTTTCAACTGAAATCCACAGGATTACACAGTATCACACAACACTGGGGCACTTGTTGACTTAATGGAAGGAGCACAACACTGCACATTTAAGATACTTCACGTCATGCAAGATTAGATTCATTTGACTTATCAAGCAGCAAAGAGCTCAGCCATGGAGAGACTTAGAACATTGTGGACAGTTTAGCATCTGTTTAAATTTAAGAAATATACACTGATGACATTCATCTTGTCAGGCTGGCAGAGCAATTGGCTAACTCAGGCACGTGACTTTTGTTTGTTCTAACCCACACTGCTTGGTCTACCACATACAAACATTTTATCAGCATTTTCCTCACCATGTTTTCAAAACTTGGACTTTTCACCACATTGTTTCTAAGCTGTGCACTAATAGTTATAAAATATAGTCTTATACCAATCAGATTTCTACTTTTGGCTATACAGTTTTAACAGCTAAGTATAGTTTCATTCAGTTTCCAACACAAGTCAGGATTAGTACAGAAAATATAAGGGCAGGAGAGCAACTTATAATAGCAATTAATGTCATAAATTCTGGCTGACATCTGATGTCATTACTGCTTATTTAAGTACAATATGAATGCAACAAATGTTAGATATTTTTAAATATTTTTAATTGAACTCAAACATTGGGAAAGTTACTGTTTGTCTGAGCTGGTCATGAGCTAGTAAAAATTTTGCATTTTAATTGGGTGTGATCTAATCAGCTTTCACTGCTCCATCAAAAAAACCAGACTTTCCAAAGCCAGGCTAGCTTAAGATATTTTACAGATTATTCCCAATGCTGCTTTTATATACAACAGGTAGCTGTCTATAGAGTAATAACTTTTTAACCAGTATTACTAGATAAAAACATGATCATGAAGGTATCCACTACCCATCCCCTGACACAAGAAGCCTAAACAGGAAACAGTGAATAAAGGGTTTCTTACAACTGTGGAAAGACAAGAAGACAGCGCAGTTGCATTGCAAGTTTGCAAATATGAAGCTAAGTGTGCACAGAAAAGGGCCATTAAAAACAGCAAAACAAAGGATTATACTCTTTTTGCACTATGTTCTTATTCCCTGTGCAGATTTTTTTCTAGTTGTGTGGTCCCTTGGCTAAAATGAAAAACATTCCTGAAGGACTTTTGACATTGCAGTGATGAGGAGTGAGGAGTAAGGAGTAAGAAGAGGCTAGAGAACACCGACTGCAGGAGGGGTAACACTTGTTAGAACAAAAGCTCAGCCTCAGTAATGGAACAGAAGAAGCTGATCATGAAAATACAGGAGTCAAGCGGGAGGAGAAGGACTCTGACTAATACTCATGATTAACTGAGAGGGATACTGGAAGACAAGTGTGATGATGAAAAAAGGTGCAGGAACTAAATGGGTTAGAGGTAGACTCTCACTGCTGTAGTGTGAACTCACAGGAAAGTGCCTCTTCTCAGCATCCTGTGAAATAGGAATGTAACATCCATTTAGTTGCCTACTATGAGCACTTGGTATCCAAGCAAAGGCATTAGGAGTAATACTTTTGAAGTGATTATCTCAGGATATATTGAGAGAGATCATATAAAATTATTCAGGTCATGATTTAAAATGCTTGCCAAATGGGCAAAATGAAAAAAATTAAAATGGAAAATGAAAGAATGTATTTAAGAACTACCCTTCACAAAACAATAAAAGTACATACTTGCAAAACTCAACTGAACACCTTAAATTAGTTATTTAACAAGTAAGAATGTCAAATACAAAATCTGTGCACCAGGCTGTCACACTTTTGTCATCTAGAAACAAACAAGGCCAGGTTCTCTCTACTGGCAGTTTCCAAAGAGGTTTCCTCTCTCTGTAAATGACACAAGTACTGTAAGCATGATATTCCATTAACATTATAATCATCAAAGGCTTTGATCTGTAGTTTATCAAGTAATTAAAAATGATACTTCTTTTCCATTGTTTTCCTGAACTTTTAATCCTTTCCTAACAGAATCTGTGGGCAGCATTAACATTTTTCCCTGTGCAGTAAGACACAGACTGCAGATGCAATGGCTACAGAAAAAGAGATTCCTAAACATACATCAGCTTTCATATATATGCCCTTCCTCTTTGGGGAGCAGAGGTGTGACAGTGATCAGAATCAGGACATGCACTTCACACCCACAGAGCTCCTAAGAATGCTTCCTTCACAACCCTCAAGGGGATTGCCACTGACATCAAAGATAAGGACAAGTAGAAAACTGGAGCTCACCCTGTGAGATTTGAGTTTCTTCCAGTCACTAAAAGATCTGCTCATGGAACAAGGCACTGCTACAAGATTTCCAAAAGCAAAACTTCATCTTAAATTTCACCTTAAACTTTCCATAATTAATATTTAATGCTTAGCAAATACAAAGAGAAGTTGATTAAATCCATTTAGTCAAGAACCTACCTTGCCCTTGGGGAAATTGTCAAAAGCACCTGAAGTGCAAAAAACCCAGAGATCCTAGTGCAAGTCAGCACACCTGTTGTGTTCATCTCTCCCAGTGCTTTGAGAAAATCTCCCCCATAAAGCAACAAAAATGTAAAAACATCTCTAAAAGCATCTTTTGCTCAAAAATTACTGTTCCCTGTATTCAGCATTAGATTTCTGATATGCTTCTGAGAGTGCTACTCTTTGGAGAGTAAGCACCTCTTTATTTTGAGAATAAATAAATAGAAATAATTAAATTACAAATGCTTTTCCAGCAAGCAATTCAGCTCAGTATTTCAAAATCCCAACAAAGCATTCATGAGTAAATACTTGGAACACTTTTTTTAAGCAAGGCACCAGGGACTTCAGAACCCCAAACTTCAGGTTGCTGAAGTCTTCACCAGTACACGCACTGCTGTGCCAGGCAGAGACCCCCAAGGGAGTGTTCAAGGGATCTGCTCTGAGTACAGAATGTAATTTAGCGGTGACAAGCTAAACCAACAACTACTGGGTCAGGTCTGTGCTGGCAAGTGGCTTCCACCATTGTTCCAAAAGGAACATCTCCAAAAATCTCAGGCTTTTTACCCATCTTATGCCCAGAGCTATTACAGCTGGCATAGCACTGAAAAACAAATGCTCAATAGGATAAAGAGAGAAGAGTTTGTGCAGGAAGTCTGCAACTGTGTTCAAAATGAACTCCTGATGACATTTTACATTTTGTATGCAATTGAATTCTTATTCTTTCTTTGTCCCTAAAAAAGATCTTCAAAGGAAAAAAAAAACCAAACTGTCAAGAGTCCTCAACATAAAAAAGCATGCGCTAAATGCTATGGGGTCAAAAGTTTGAAAAATATCAGGGTTTTTATTTCCAACATAGCCACCCTACAAGCAGGCTGCATAGCTTTCCTTAACAGCATTCTTAGAACTGAGGAGAACACATGAGCCAATTTCCTCCTCCTCCTCTTGGGTACCGTCAGCCCCTGGAGGCTTTGAGGCAGCCCTGCAAACAGCAATGTAGGTCACTCCTGCTGAATTGCTTGACCTGAGCTCTGGGCAGCTGTACCAGCTCTGGGATACACAATCCTCCTGTGCCAGGAGTCAGGTTTCTCCACACAAGGTTCACTGGCAACCATGCCAAGGAATTAACCAGAGACTCAAGTCACTGGGGGGTTCATATGATTCCAAAAAAGCCAATCTGAACACAGTAAACTGTAAACTACTAACTAAGCCTTCTAACACCTTATTATAGAAATTAAGTACTCCTGAGTAGAAGGCTGGCATGCTAAAATGTTTTCAGAACCATAATATTCTCTAGATGACAGCCCTAGGCACAGCTGCTGAAATAATCGTCCACCATGTGAAAACTGAGGTTTACTGGTGAGAACTTCCACAATAGATTTTCATAAATCGGTGCGCCCACTCAATACAAACACCACAGAGCAACATCCAAAGATTCCAGCTTACAGTTTTCCACTGAGTACTGCTGCCTTACAGCCAAAGATGGTACATTCTGCAATTTTTTCTATGCAGTTACTGCTAAAGAAATGCCTACATGATACTTTGCAGCAGATGCAACTCCCTCTGTCCTCCTTCAAACTCACCAGAAGCCAAATTCCCCTGTACAGAGCAAGGGTGAAAGGTGTAAAATCTAACAGCGGGACCACATGCCTTTCCGAGACAAAGTACCAGGCACACTCAGGATCAGCATCATGTGGCTACAAAGCTTCTGCATGGCAAGGAGCATGAGCCAAAAAACCTTGGATCTGCCTGCCAAAAAGCATGGCAAAAGATTACTTCAAAGCAAGCTAGAAGTAGATTATTTGAGCGCCTGAGGCTTTTGGCTGAAAATTTTTTGACTGGATGTCATATGCATACCTCAGTCTCAGGAGTGCAACTTTAACTATTATCTTACACGAGACTAAAACAAAAAAAACAAAAAAGGAAAAAAGGAAGTAAAAACACAGGAAAGAAAGCTTCTGAATTAAATCTCTCTGCAGAAACACCACATCACCTTCTGGATCAGGACATGGAAACAAATTCAATACTCACTGCATCAAAATCACAGTATAAGACTATGCTTAGTGTAAGAAAAATAATTCAACAAATGTGCATGCATAACTGACTTCTGGCTTTCATACCATCCATTATTTAGGTTTTTAGAGCAGAAGGTTATTATGAAGCGTACCACTCTTATAATACTGTCAGTTCTCCCAATTTTTGCACCTTCAAATGTTTATAAAAATGTCATTGCAGCCAGGCATGCCCTCCTGTGGGTTCCACCACACCAGCTACGACCAACAGGCAAAAACTTACCCAGCAGTGTTTCTGAACCCAGGCTCATTTCAACAAACAGATGGATCACAGGCTTCCTGGTTTTTCATCAAAAGCATTAGGAATAATGCAGCATGAATCTTAAATATGCCAGTCCAAGAGAAAAGGCAGCAGTTATTACATCTGAT
This sequence comes from Euphonia xanthogaster, assembly GCA_034509185.1. Taxonomy (NCBI): domain Eukaryota; kingdom Metazoa; phylum Chordata; class Aves; order Passeriformes; family Fringillidae; genus Euphonia; species Euphonia xanthogaster. The sequence goes on from JAYDZK010000025.1 coordinate 14,913,458, forward strand.
TTACTGAAAAGCTCAGAAGTCAGAATATTAGGATGGAACACATTTATAAAGACCAAATAGCTACACTGACATCAAATTACTCAGCTACTGAGCCAAAACTATCAAGATAAATTATATTATGCTAAAAAATATTATCAGAAATACAACCAAAATAACAATTTTAAAAAAGCTCCAAGGAAAACAGAGGCCTAAAATGAAAAAGAGTGGTTTACACATTCTAGACTCAGACAAGTAAAAAAAACCCTACAGACGTAATTTTATCTGCTCTACTTGTTTTGCAGCACAAGTACATGACACAAAGTACCTAGAAAAAAACAACTAGGTCTATCAGAACACTGAAATCTGATGTGACTTTTGCAGGTACATTTGCAAAATTCACTGTTTTAGATTAATCTCTGGCAGTATTTCATTGGGAGTATGTGAAGAGATTAAAAATCTGCCTATGCTCTTTTACTTACACCTCTAACACTCCACAAATATATAGAAGCACAATCTAAGAATTGGTAAAACAGATTTATTCTTTGCTGTATACAGAATTAATGTGTTTCACTATTAAATCCCAAAACTTACATTTATGCATTTCCCTAAACTTCTTAAGTCCCCAAGTCAAAACAAGAAAACACACATGATAAAGAGAAACCTTGTGATTTCAACACACATCTTTGTTCTCACAAGCCTTAGCACAAACCTGTTTATTCCCCAAAGGAATATTTATTTCCTAAAGGAAAAATTCAGTCAGAAAAAGCAGCAAAGAGCAATGAAACAGTATGAAAACATTCAGTCAATTTGGGCTTGTTACTTGTTAGTTACAACTTTATGTTACAGTAGGAATAAAAAACTTGACAGTTTGGCATCTGAAAAGCATTCAGTTACATAATACCTGATACTGTGTATGTACAGCAGATGTTCTCAAACCAGAGCCCACTGCCCTCATGAGACCAGTAAAGACCTTCTAGGGCTTTGCAAAGTTCCTTGATTTTGCTTGTAAACTCGTGCAGTTACTTAAATGGGCCTGTTAGAGGGGGGAAAGGGTCTCCAAGAAAACCAAGTCTTCAAAGATTAAGAAAAGATCATCTGGTTTCACAGTATGTGCACAAGCACAAAGTGACGATTTAAAATGCTCATATGAGTTAAGATCTGAACAATATTTATTTTTGTCATGCCATGGCAACATAGAAAATTTGGGTATGGAAACATCCCTTATATCCCTGCCTGGGGAGTTATTTGAGCAACCTGGATAGAATGGGTTCCTTCCTCACCTGCCCACTGCCTCCTTGTGGCCCTGTCAGTGCTCCTGCTTTATTCCTAGAGAGCAGCAGACAGCAACGAGGTGCAGGGAGAAAGCAGCTTTCCTTGTCCTGTCATGGCTTTTGGCCTTCCCCTCCCAGGCAGTCAGAGGTTTCCCTGCCACACACACAATCAGAGCAATCATGTGACACTATTTCAAAGTCAGCAGACAAAGGTGAGCTCCCACAACTGGGAAGGCTGAGGGCTGACTGGCATGCAAGGCTTGGGTGCAAAAAAGATACAGAGCACGGGTTTGACTGCAAATGAACCCATTGATTACATCATCTTGCTGTCACAGGATATGCTGATCACTGCACGGTTGTGAGATCTCTCTCAAAGGCTCCAGTTCAGAAACAGATTGATTTGCTTTACAGTTTGTATGTATTATCTTTTTGCTGGAAAACAGTCACAACATTGCTTTGTTTACCCCAATACAGATTTCTGCTTGGGAACCACTAAAAAGCCAGAGAAAATGCTACATTCAGAAGTAAGATCACTCAAGGAAATTGCTAGTTTGCAGAAAGCCAGTAAAAATACAGAGCCAAAAGCCCCATGGGAGTAATTGCCAGATTTTGGAATGATGCTGTTCAAGACTTGATAAACTACTGCCACCACAACTCTCTGTGTTAGGTTGGCTGCAATTATTTCCCACTGAAATAAACAAAAAAATGCAGCACATGCTGTACTTCCTACTTCAGTGCAACAGCAGTGGGCACTATTCCTCGAGGATTTTGTGTCATTAACTATTTCTTCATCTACTGTAACTTTTTCCCCTATTAAATATGTGTTTCTGATTGTATCCATGTGAGATACACTAGTAAAGCATTTTCATTAGTATATCTGTGCTTGGAAATGCTTTTTTGTGTTACAAGACTCAGTCAGTCAGTAAAGCTTCAATTCATCAAAGCACTTAAGCCTGCACCTAAGTCCAAGTATGCACCTAATCCCATTGACTTTAATGGGACTGCTTGCTTGCTTAGTTAGGCATGCATTTAAAAATCAAGGTCCATGTAAGCATAATTGTGCTCTTTGGCCTGGTCCCAAACTCTTAAAAAAGGAAAAAAACAGAATGGAGAACAAATGTTCAACAGAGCTGTAAGAAGGCACAGCAGCTTTCTAGGAAATATGTACAACATAACAAATAATTTAACTATCCTCACAGAAAGTCTCAACAATCAGAGTTAGCTGGCAATCCAGTTATTGAATTCTACCCAGATATTTTTAAACCTAAATTGAGCACTTTTAGGAATATCCATTCAATAAAGTCGTTAGAAATCATAAATAAAAGAAAAGCTTGTTTATGTGTGTTTATGCTGTTTCTCATCACTTTTCCAGTTCCTAAGGAGTACAATTCTCCAATGCTGCTAAGCACTGACACCTCCCTCACTTGTTATTGGGTTGAACTTTATGGTAAATAGTTTTAGAACGATGTATGCAAAGTCTAAATTTGTAATATAATTTCAACAAGGTGCACTGCTGTAATCAAGAATTCAGTCCTGCAGCTTAAACTTCTTCAGTGTGTTAGACACAGAAAAACTTGAGGGCTGGAACACAATGGAAATGGTGAAACTGAGGACGTTCAACTTCCTCCACTTTGCATGACAGATGTTCAAAAGAGAGTAGTGACAAAGGCAGCTGTAAGCCTCTAGTGCATGAAGTGGCAATGGTTTCATTCAGATTGTTAAAATGATTTAAGCACACATGAGGAGTGAGATTTTTCCAAGACTGATGAGTCCTCCTCATCCTTACTAACAATCAAGGTAGATAAAGAAAATAAGGTTCTGACAAAAACAAACCCAAAAGTCTTCTATTTCATAAAACCAGAAAAATTATTTCTCTCTCAGAATGGCACTTAGACATGACAGTTCAAATGGCCAAAAACCTGATAAGACTTTTATGTGGTTTTATAAAATGGTTACCAGGAAATTTAACATTAGAAGAATAACTAAACAGAACACATTTTCTGAGGGATCAAGTTTCAGTTATACTTTACTCAGCAAAGCTGCCTTGCAGGAGAAACAAATAAGATGAACCCATTTTTTAACAATGACTCATAGTGCAAAGTAAGCCTGAAGCTTTTCTTAAGTACTGTTTTCACTAATATAACTACCAAAACACAAGACTTTAAACTCCTAGTACATTAGATTCACAGAAAATACATCATAGTTTGCTGTAATGGCTCCTGAAAAGAAGCCATTAAAGAAATATCCAGTGCCTTAAGTATCTGGTACAATTGAAAGGTTAAGCAATAACAATTGGAAGCGCACATTTTAAAAAGCCCTACACAAGAAGTCAAGCGTGTAGGGCTTTTTAAAATGTCCAGCAAGATGCAGTTAGTTAACACTGCAGCAAGATGCAGTTAGTTAACACTGCTGTTTATAATCTCCTTTTGATCTGGTTTAATTGGTTCTATCCAGTATCTGGTCTCCAGCAGCAAAATCACTGGCAGTAAAGCATCCATGATGTATATCACAATGTACAAGTACTACTAGCAAAACAGTAACTTAAAAAAAAAAGTCTTGCTCTCCTAGAAAATAGAAATTTAAGCTTTATAAATGTACCAGATGGGGAAACAACCCTACGAAAGCAATTCCAAGCTCCAGTCTAGCCTCAGTAGCTGTACAAATTCATTAGTGTCCATAACAGAGGTGAATGACCTTGGAGCAGTCTAGGAGCCCACTGCAAACATTCCAGAGTTCAGAAGTCATGTCCATCACACTGGGACTTCGTGTTGGCAAAGGGACTTAACAAACTTCAGGCACGTATGATAAACTGCATCTGCCACATACAGCCAACTCTAAACAAACAAATCTTGCAGTAATAAAATTTATTTGTTTTAATAAAATTCTATAGGCTGTAAAACAATATCCTTCTGCAGGTAGGATTTCCACAGGTCAAAGACTTTTCAGTCATGCCCCATTTCTTGAAATGTGAGCATAAACTGCAACAATCCCTTTACAATGAAGCCTTGCCATGGTAGGAGATATTTAAATATACATACATACATACATATATATATATATATAT
>JAYDZK010000025.1:14922926-14995885 GCA_034509185.1 Euphonia xanthogaster
CCCAAGGATTTATTTATTCATGTGACAGGTTTGCCTATCCTGGTCGACCAAAACTGTAATCTTTGTTTTAATAGAAGTGCCTAAAAACACACTGGACCCTTTCCAGGCTCTAAAGCAATATTATAATGTAGTTAAATGAAAACAAAGCCTAAATACTTAATTTCCTGTAGATTTCCAAGATTGCTATTTCAGTTTCCTGACTAAATAATAGGTATTTTGGAATATTCTGTTACAGTTATTAGCATTTTCAATTTGCTCCTAGAAGTCATCAAAACAAAATTAAGTAACAACTTACTCTTTGGCTCCTTAGTAAAAATCAGCTTAGATCAGACAACATTTTGCTGCACTGTCCTTGCTTTCTAAAAATTTCTCTATTTTCACTAAGACTTCTGGGTAACTGGCATCTGATAGTTTATTATAATTAACAAAGTAAAAGTCCTAGTGCCTAAATTCTGAAGTTCCTGAAATTACTGAATTGTAATAAAATTTTCATTTAATCAGTGATTTATCAGTGGTAACAATAATTAAAATACTACCATTACTCACCTGTCACCAGGTATAAGAGTACTGCAAGAAAAAAAGAGATGAACAAACCTTTAGCAGTAAATACACTTCCATACTGTATTTCTAAGAACTCTGACTTTCAGATGAGGCCTGAAATATCACTAGTCAACACAGCTAACACTGTTAGGACAAGGGACTACAACTGCAAACAAAGAAAAAACCCTGATCTCCAGACCACGGATATCACAGGAGGCAGCATGGATTGCAAGTGACAGAGAAAGTACCAAAACAAATCAAATTAAAATGAAATACTAATTCCATTTATTGTTTCAATTATTGTTTTAGCACTCACCTCATAAATCCTCACACATGAAAGCCTTTATTTTTCCTCACAAATGTTCATAAATAACCCCCCTTCTACTTCATGACCCCACCTGCCATGAGAACACATCAATCTGCTAATAAGCTGTCTCTTAACATAAATATGTCTTTTTTTAATGTATAGTAAATTAAAGTTTTACTGCACATTCCAACGCAACTGCAGGTTAATTTCTAGTAACAGACACCATGCAAGCAAGCAGAAAGTACACAACCAAAGGAGAATTCTCATGAAATATGTGATATACGAGCTTGCTCTAATGCTGTACAATTCTTTTTTAATCTCCTTGCTCTTATGTTTATCACGATAAAATAACTTGTGTGTTTACAGTGGCAGTCTTTTAGTATAAACATTAGAAGACAACAATAAATTCAAGAACAGCTTCTTCATTTTTATTTTTGGGCATGACATAACACACCACCCCCCACAGTAAGTGAGTTCCCCTTTCCAGAATTTTTCTGGGACAATGGTACAAAGCTGATGCTGCCCATTCAGAGCCTCCACTGCCATAGAACACGTGGTCAGTAAGCCAAATTCAGATGCTCCTATGTCAACAACTGTCTGAGGGGGTCTGCTGGCAAGCTCTACTTTCAGGCAGCTAATCAAGGACCTTTTTAAGCATTCTGCAGAGAGGAATCTAAAAGCCCTTTTTGGGAGTTCCAAGCTAACCACTACAATGAGATGCTGAAAGTCAAATGGCTTGAACATTTCTAGGATGAGAAACATAATTCAGCCAATCAACAGCAAAAGGTATCATTTATACTGCAGGAGTAACTGCAAAGTTTTCACCTCCCTTCTAAACAGGAGAACAAGAATGAATACTTATGCAGCCAGTCCCCCTTTTAATAGCTTTCTCCCCACTGCTGGCTTGTCCAGGTGTTTAACAGATCCCTTAAATGTGAGTTTCAGAATGTTACTTCTGCTGCACCCCTCTTTGTTTCTCTACAATAAAATCTAAATTACTTTGTTTCCTTTTGCTATTTAACCTCAGAAGAGGGGTCCTGCACTAGCTACATTACTCTCTTTTACAACTGCTTTCCCCAACTTTCATTGAAATCAAATATATTTCAATATGGTTGAAATTTCTTGGTTGTTTTTTTTTTTCTTTGAACAGCTGTAATCTAACACAAAACAGGTTTGGATCTACTGGTTACTTAAAAGGTATTAACGATATCTTAGTAATTTCTGCATAAGAGACATGACATCAAACCCTTCACCTCCACCATGATACAGAATACACAGCTCTTCATTGGTTTCCTCATTTGTGAATGCAGGACAGTGCTGCAATCTATCTTCCTGTGGGCTACCATAGCTTGTTTTGTTAGAGTGCATCCATGAATACTTGGCAAGGGACTGAGAAAAAGGAGTAGCTGAGCCCACACTTATTTTCGGCTTTTATCCAAGCTCCTTTTTTCTTGTCTACACTTAATTTCTCCATCACGGAAAGCAAATATTTCAGAAAAAAAGCAGTGATCATGACTTCAGGCTTTTTTATGAACAACCACGTGAAGGGACTGGTGTGTTACTGAATGATTCTCCAAGAACACTCCCAGCCTGCTTTTATACCAGTGTACCACAGGACTTTATCGTGTTTCTTTAAAACTAAGCTGGAGTGATCATTTGATTATTCCAACCTAGGGAATAATTAATTATTCATAAACACCCAACTTCACTTTCAACCTGATATACATCAAACTGTTTAATCAGAAAAAATCAAGGCCCAACAACATGCAGTATTTTATTTTCTACTCCACTGCTATACCAGCATTCTTGAAAACTTCAGATTTTATAATTTTCAACATAATTTTCAAACTAGTTCAAAGAGAAGTATAACTCAAGGATAATAAAACTCCCTAATTGTGTCAGGCAATCATTACAGATAACAGCATTTGCTTTCAGAACACCTTCTCTAGTGATACAATTAAGCTGCAAACTGGGATGTATTTTCTACTGCCAGCCAATCTATGAGGACAAAGGCATACTTCAGATAAGGATTATATTCTACCTTTTTATAAAGATGCCCACACCTGAAAAATTATTGTTTTAAAAATTGCAGAAATAAGAACAAAATAAAGGTACACAACACGCTATTATTTTGCTGTATCTCAAGCTTCTGATAGGCAGGTCAGACATTCCTGACCACATTTGACAGGAGAACAGAGCGTGGAGCACAAAGGGAACCAGAATCTGGATTAGCCATTCTATACTGCACTTCAGCACCTACTTTTGCTTCAAACTGAAGCAAAACAAACCTTTTCCAAGACACGTGCTATGTATGTAGCACATATAAAAGCAGTTGAAAACCTTTTAGAATGAAGATATTTTGTAATACCATTTTGGTTGGTTTGGGTTTTGTGTGGTGTTTTTTCAAATGTTAAATGCCATTGTAAGCAACATCTGATCCTGATAAGGTCTGTTTTCCTGGGTCATTTATAGCAGAACTATAGATTCAGACAGCAGCTCCATGGAAGAATGAGGAGCTCCACCCTTCAGATGGTGAGGTCTTTTCCAGAACAAGAGGCTGCTGGACAATACGAAAAGAACAAATATACAGATCCATTGCTTAGTCATTTTGTCTGAACTTGAATATTTGCTACTCACAACCACCTACCACCAGATTTCAGATCAGTTCAAAGGCAAACTTAAAACAATAATGTCATCTACAGTTCACTTACCTGGACATTAGCACAGACCAGCACAGTTCCAAACAGGAGCTCCTTGCCTCATCCTGCTTTTCTGATGGACATTTAGCGTGGTTGGCTATGCTTCCTATAGCTGACACAAGTTACCTCCCTAGAGAGTTAGCAACGTTTTCAGTAGCTGATTCACTCTTTGTTTTAGGCAAGTAAAATCTCTATTACCAATCATTTTGCTACTTAAGTTACAGTGTGCATTTTAAAACTGCTTAGATATTTTTCTGTTAAGGTCAGCAGTTAGCTGGAAGATGAAAACAAACTACACTGCAAGAGAAAATGCAATAAAAATCTGCAGACAGAAAACAATTGTTTCACGCACCTTTGAGAGGTATCTGCAGTTCCCACCCAAACAGAATTTTGGGTGGAATGCTGAATGATCCTTTGTAAAGCGCGCCCCCGCGTGGTAACCAACATCTCTGCCAAACCAATTTTCTTCACAGCTCCCAGGTAACGTTTCTGTCTCCAAAACCACCTCGAGTAGGTGCTCACACCTGCCCAGGTACTGGGACGGCTTCTCCTAGTGGGAGTGTCCCAGACACATGCAAAAACACATGCAACACTCTGCCCTAGAGGCACTTTCTCAATCTATGGGCAAGGTCAGAATTATTAGGAACATTCTTTTCTCATAGCTTGTTTATTAAAGTTTCCTCAGTATTCTCTCTGCATTTTTCTTCTAAGATTAAAACTTACTAAGTAGGACCAACCCACTGTCTCCAGAAGAAATGTAAGGATACACTCATTTCACACAAAAGAAGAAAAAAAATTTTGAAGGAAGAAAACAGACACTTCTGACTAAACAGCAAGTTGAAGGAAGTCCCATTGGCAGTCACTCTTTAATTTAACAGCACTGTCAAAATGTAGGGTTAGAAGAGGAGTAGCAAATGTATTTATAAAAACAACATCTACTCAATAATACTAAAACATATTCCAAGCATATGTATTAGGAATAACCAGCTGTGGCACCAAATAAAAACTATAAAAACACAGAAGTGGAACTCAATAAGACTCTCGGTGAAAACATTTGTTCACTTAAAAAATGCATCAGAAATAATATTGTTCAAGTGTGCAGAAAACCAAACTTACACAGAAATAATGCAACTGATTATCAAGATCATTGTTCTACTTCTTTCTTCTGCATAGGCAGAATATCACCCCATTCTTCCTGCTTTGCCTAGTTTTATTTTTAAAATACTTAATTAATTTAAGAAGTTTTAATTTCATTAGGATTCAGGAAATACACAATAATTTCAATGAAAAGTGAGCTTTTTTTGTAGCACTAGAGTTAGTGTATGTGCCAGTTATGACAGTGGCACAGACAGACACTATGCTTTAATGATGAAATACCCTAATTTGTTGGGCTTTTTCACTTCAAAGTTTTTAAAGAACTATTTCATCTCATATACCATATTCTTCACTATATTTCTGAATAATTTTTATTATATCAGCATTTTCCATCTTTTTTCCTCTTAAGGATAAGGTAAGCTAAAAATACTAACCCAAAGCAATGGTCCTGGGAACAAAATAGATAATGGTGTGTAACACAGGGATATGATTGTTCTGGTAATGTAAAAGAATGACCAACAGAGGGTGATAGAGACCATACATTCGTTAGGCCTAACTCAATTATCAGTTTCCTGAGTCATAGATCAGAAATGCAGCTAAAACAATTATCTGGCCCTTTCTGAATTAGACTGAGATCAAGGAAAGCTTTAAAGCACAACCAACTTCACCCAGATCTATCCTGTACAAAGGAAATTCAAAGCTATGGCTTTGCTTGCACTAAGTAACACAGAACAGAAACAAACATGGCATTGTCCAGATGTGCACAAGTAAGAGGAATTGGGACATGCAGAGGACAAAGCTGTATTCATCAGTGATTTCCCCTGGCAAACCAACTATTTAAACTGAACTTGACCTTTCACTATTTGAGTTCATGAGTCACATCTGAGCCACTTCTGCAGCTTTTGCCAACACATATAGGAAACATCAGCCAACCATCAAATGCCCCTCGTTAGGAATTTATTTCTTTCACTACCCTCCCTTGAAAGATTACAAACTTTTTCAAAACACTGTAACATTTTGTTTAAAATTGCTACCATCTTGCAAAAAGTGTATTTATTCATTGCAAATGGAATCTACACAGCAGATGGCAAAAAGTCAACACAGCAGCTCTTTCTGAACCCATGAAATGTAACCACTCAATTATTTTCTAAGAGAACGCCACTGCTGAGTAAAAGGAGAGCCAGTAAGACCTGAGGCAAACATGGCCCAATCAGAAAAGTTTGACTACAAGCAGCTTCAAAGCAATTAAAAGAAACCATTCTGTTGCAGACTCTGAAAAATATCTCCACTCTAAAACTGAATCAAAAAAAGATACTGTATTTCTTATTTAAGCTTTCAATCTTTTTACTCTGGTTCTTTCAAAAAGCTCTTCTGTAGAAAGTAAAATATGTTGAAAAAGCTCATTGGCAGACACCTTAATTGGGGCTAAAACACCTCCTGGATCCATCCTTTCAGCACTCCTTAGTTTGTTCTCAGTAAATACAAATGTTAGTTTATAAATCCCCCAGCCTACAATAACAAAAGCTAATGTTTTTCACATCTACTTTAATACAAACAAAATCTAAGAACAAGAGGCAAGTTTAAGCCAGCATTGCCCAGGTTTGGGCAGCTGAGGCAGCCGTGCCTTACCTTGCACTGCCCTGCCACGCAGATGGCCGTCCCGTTGGGGTCGCAGGGGGTGCCGTCGATCACCGTCTCCGCCTGGCGCACGTAGAAGCGGTAGCCGATGGCCCGGCAGTTCAGCTCGCACTTCTGACTCCCCTTCACTGTGGACACAACACAAGGCCCCGTTACAAAGAGCACAGCAGTAGATTAAAAAAGGAAAAGCTCCTTAAACGAGCAGTAAGGTCTGAGGGGAAATAACAAATATGCAAACAATGCATTGTAAGTGACCACATCAAATGAACGGTGATTAAAAATCCAACTCCAAGGTAAGCATTCCAACACACCTTAGCACAGTGTAAACAGTACCTCAGTTGTTAACGACTGACACTTCCCTAAACGACCAAGAGTACTTTTAGTTCCTTAAAAACATGGCCTGTTCATCTTCTTAAAGCATAGTGACATGTTATGGCATTTCATAACTCCCAAGCATCAGAAACATTACACCATCATCAGAAGGATGTGCATCAAATCAGGCTCACTTATAGTCCCAGTCTGTTCAGGTCTGTTAGGCACACCAACATCCACCACTGAGAAACGTGTTAAACAAGACAGATGCACATCTTTTAAAATTCTCTTGTTTTTTCTCTTCATTTTTACAACTCAACTCAACTCTTACATTCTATTCCACTAAATTTCATTTTCGAAAATGTATAAAATGCATTATCATTCAAAACCCTGTGATTTCTGCTGACATGCAAGAACCAATAGGAAATCAGTCCCCTGAACTCTGGGCGAGAGGAACACAGAAGACAAGAAGCAAGACGTTATCTCCCCCCTGTGAAAATCTGTTGCTTGAGCAGATACAGTCTAACACTCCCCACATCTTATGCTATCAGGTTTGTTAACACATTTGTGTAGCCTTTCTGTTGCAAATCATCTGTCAGGTCAGAGTTGCTCTCAGCTTATTACCATTGCTAACTGACATAACAGTATCTTCAGCTTCTTTCCAACCCAGTAGTGCTGATACTCAGTGGCAGTGAGGTCCAAACAGAAATCCTTTTTTATGACAATACTTCCATTGCTGCCACAATAATGAACTAAAATTGCTCTCACTTCATAAAGCTTCAGCTCATCCCCTATACTGAAACTGAAACTTACTATTTAATCTAGGTGTCAAAGGAGATTCTATGTGCCCTCCTTTAATGCTAAAACATTGCATTCACAAGACTGTCTACTTGACTTCAGTGTATTTTTGAATCTTCAGCTAAGAAATAACAAAAAGCCAAAATAAACAAAAACAATCAATTCAATTATATATTAAATAACTGTTTTCTGCAGAAGTACCAAAATTTCAGCTCAACTTCAGTTACCCCCTGTGCAGATACAAGATTAATGCAGACCAATTCTGTATCTTACATTTTGCCTCATACAGCTGAACTCATTTAATTGCCACTCATATACATCATGTACTGTGTCTGGCAATCTTCTGATAAAACCCACAAAAACATCTACTAATTTTGAGAGGTCAAAGATCTGTTTACTGAGTTTGGCTTTTTTGCAGAAGCCATGCCATGTTCAACTAGGTCATTCATCCACTGGCTACCTTTTCTTTAGATTCACTAGCTTATGATTCCAATGACTTCATTTAGTTATTAAAAAAACCAAACAATCCAACCCCCCACCCCCCAAAAAAAAAAACCAAAAACAAACCAAAACAAAACAGTAAAATCCCAAACTGTGGTATTTCCTGCAGTTCTATCTCCAAGTGTAACAGTCAGGTCTAATGATAAACTGAGCTTTATTCTTAGCAGCTTCATCACTTCACACATAACTATATTCAGAATTCTCAAATAAATATAACCCAGTTTCAGTGATTCATTACAATTTAAGTCAACTTGTCCTTTTCTCTGTCTGAAAGTGTCCTATTTTCATAACATGCAAAGCTAGCAATCAAGCAGCACCTCTGGGGAGTACATTTCTTATCTTTCCACTCTCTAAAATCAAGTCAAACAAGCCATTTAGGGTTTCTGAAATGTCCTTATCTTCTGTGTTTGCTCCCTTAAGTTCAGTATCCTGAAGCCTCACACTCCCATAGTCTTTCTCTCACCATCTCCCCCATAATTTTGATATTTTAAAATATTTATTCTTTAAATTATTAGCTGGCCTTCTAGATCCCAGTGAAAGTTCTGTGCTACTTGGAGATGAAAAAATTACCTGCTGGAGCATGGTATTTTTTCCTGGATCTCTCTCATTCCCTCACTTCTGCTGTGATAGGTCAGCACACTGCATTGCTAATGCAGCACAGTAACAATCCCAAGCAGACTGAGATTACTTACTGTGTAAAAATATAATTCCCATTTCATTATTTCTGTGCTTCATTCTTCCTCACCAGGAACTGTTCCCACTCATACAAAAAGAAGTATTAGAACAGTCACTGTCTCTGACCACAAAAAAACAAATCAGGCCTTAACAACAAACATACCCTATAACCCTCTGGCCTTCAATATTCAGATTCTTTTGATTAGCATGTGTAAGGTATTGCCTTGATCAGGCATATACCAACCACACCACCTAAAGACAACATTCCCAAATGTGAATGATCTGAAAAAAACCTGCCTACAAAGAGCAGAATTAACTGAATTGCCCCTGCTGAATGGCAGGCACTTCCCATGAGGATTTTATGCAAGCATTTTATATTATTGTGTAAGATGCAGAAATTACAGCAGAACAAAAATATTTTATAAGGAATTCCTATGTAGAACAAGACACCACATAGTTTAAAAACCTCCCTTACCCTGTGTTCTGCCACAACTCTTGAGGTTTTACAGTTTAGGTGGTAGGTCAAGCTGCACTACTGGCTTGGCAACTGGACATAAAATGTCAATTAAAGAAAGAGCTGTGAGGCAACTATTCCACACAGCCCACATTTTTGACTCCCATGTCAGCTGATCCCACACTTCACAAAAGGACCTATCTTCCCAACTTGCTGGCAGCAAGACACATTTCCACAAAAAAAACCCCTCAGCTCTTTTGAAGTGAGGCACAGTTTCCAGGACAGTTCATTATACAGGTACTGTTTAACATGTTCTCCTAGTGCATTTGGTTTTTACTCCCAAGCTCACCTTAGCATAACCAAGTCCTTGTGGAAAGTCTCACCTTACCCCCTCTTTATTAAATAGCGAACTTGGATGAAATTTAATGTTGCCACACAGGTTCTGCCAAACATATTCATTACTGATTTAACTGAAGGAGGTGCCTTTAGTGAACGATCCTGGTAACATGTAATGTTTGGTTTTCATTTTACAGACTGAAAAAATATCTAAATCAAAAAACAGTACTTTCCTTAAAACATCCTTACCAAACTAGCTTAAAGTGCCTCAGGGACATCTGGTCTTCTCCAAACTGCAAGACTCGGGAGTCGGTTTTTTTCCAAGTCCTCTGTTGAAACTTACCTTCCACCTTTCCCTATGAGGAATAAGAGCCAGGCATGCTAAAGCAGGACCACAGCACAGTTCTACTGCCTTCCACGTCCCCAGTAAGAACAGCAAGACCTCACATCTTACAAACTGCACAGCACACACTGCAGTGAAAACTTTCCACCATTCTTCTAAGATCGATTTTACTGATCAAACTTAAATCATAAATATCAACACATTTCATTGCAGATTTCAGTGCAGTTGAGGAGAAAAATTCAACTGTCAAACATATCCACGTATTTTTAAAGGGCAAAAGAGTAATTTATGTGTTACCACACTACAGCCAGTGGCCGGAGTTCAGACTGTGTCTCCAGCAGCATTTCCGCCTGAAGCCTCTCCCCGGGCCCTGCAGAGGGGACGCCAGCCGCATGCCCGCTGGGAAGCACGAGGGAGCAAGGGAGAAGTGCTCTCCACCGGGACTCACAGGCCAACAGCCAAAGACCAATCCTGATCTTTTAATCCCATGACAGGGAAAGCAAGCACTGGCGTATCCGAGCCCACGACACGCTCCCGGCCGGAGACGGCGCCCCCGCGATGAGGCGAGGCCGGCCCGGGCACCTCAGGGCGAGAGCAGCGCCGGGCACGGGCCAAACGCGGCCCGCGAGAGAGAAAACAAGCTAAAACTCCCTCCGCCTGAACACGCTCGTTCTCCTCTTGCTCTCGCCCCGGGCCCAGCCGCTCCCCGGGAGCGCAGCCGGTTCAGCCCTGAGGGAGCCGATGGACCCAGCGGGGCCGGCCGCTGCCCTCCCTCAGCCGCTGCCCTCCCTCAGCCGCTGCCCTCCCTCAGCCGCTGCCCTCCCTCAGCCGCTGCCTGGCGCGCTGGGCCGATCAGCCCCGCTGTGCGCCCGCCCCTCTGTGAAACTTCACCCTCATCCCACGCCCTTTCGTTACGTGAAAGTAAGAAATTCAAGTCCTCACAAAACACCCTGCCCAAATCTAGAAACCGTGCAGGTTTTCTAGAACCCAAATCTAGAACAAAGCAGGAACTCACCCCTTCGGAAACATTCCTACTTGCAGGAGTTTGTGAATAGACCTGTTTGCATTTCATCAGGAAAGAGCATTTTCAAATCTCAGCACTGTGATGAGGAGTATGCCATGCTGAGGGGTATGCCGTGCTGAGGGGTATGCCGTGCCGAGGGGTATGCCATGCTGAGGGGTATGCCGTGCTGAGGGGTATGCCGTGCTGAGGGGTATGCCATGCTGAGGGGTATGCCGTGCCGAGGGGTATGCCGTGCTGAGGGGCCCTGGAGCGGCACGGTGGGATGCACAGTCGCCCAGCTCCAGCAACGTTCCCAGGGCTGCACAGGGCTGGCACAGCCCACAGCCAGCACCACAGCCCGTCACCAGGGCTGGACACCAGGGCTGGACACCAGGGCTGGACACCCTGTGTGGTAACCCTGAACCACAGGCATTCCACCTTCCCTCAGCAGTGCACGGCCCCCATGTCCCACTCTCCAGCCAGGCTCTCTGCCTCCTGACCCTCCACCCGCACAACACAGAGTGTAGGGAGGGCATTTGTACTTCACGTCAGTTCTTCCCCTCCTTCAGCTCCCTCTTCCAACACGTTCAGGAAGCCCCCGCCCAAGGAAAGGCTGTGGGGAGGCACGTGGGCACGGTGGATGAGGAGGCCAGGCTGTGATTGAGCTGCTCCACAGTGAGCTCGAAGAGACACAGAGAGAGATCAGCAGGCAGCTTGCCAGTACACGGAACTGCAATCTAATGATACTCTTAGAGAAAAAAATGTCAGAAGAAAAAGCATTCCAACCACAATGCCTTTGATAAATAACGTATTCAGTTATTCAAAGGGAAATTAAAAATAGCCACAGACCAAAAAAAGCCCAGGAAATAATACCCAAATCAAATAAGAATGGAGCTATCAGTAAACTAAATGACACTGTACACTCACTGTCCTTAAAGAATGTACCAAGTTCTTCCTTTCTGTCTCAGCTCCGAAGACTCGAAGCTGCTTGGAGCACGTACTGCCTCTCACAGCACGCACATTAAATCTGCCACAGATAATGCTGGCTGTAGGTGCAATCAGAATAAATGACACCATAAAGGAATTTCACTTTCCTCATGCCATGAGGTAGGGACTGGAATGTACAAAACCTCCTTGATGGTTCCTTAGTCCAAATCTTAATTTAATGTGAGATCCAGACTCCCTGTTGTTATCTACATAGCAGTTCTAGTTCTCCACAGAACATTACAGAATGCTTTTACCATTTGTCAGTTTTTGTAAGTTTGCCTAAACATCTAAAAATAGTTAATAACAAACTGTGCAATTTGAGAAACGTGCCTCAAGGGTGCCCACACAGAAGTGGCATGCATACTCTTGGCAAGCAAATATCACAATCATGTTAATACTACATTATGGGATTAAGCAAATTTAAATTAGGCTTCATTCTGTGTGCAAACTGCCTTGTAAAGTCAACTTCAGTGCTTCTCCATAACAGGCCAAGATACACTCATCCACGATGTGTCAGAAGCAATTGTTCCAGGAACAAGTTGTCTCTGCATAGCTCAGTTCTTTTCAGGGCTCAGCTTGCCATGGGCTGTAATTCAGTATTTACTCATGATAAAAGCAATGAATCTGCTTTACAGGAAGTGTAATGGAGCATAGCAGACACTGGAAAAACTTTTAAGAGATGTGCTTATGTCAATCCATGTAACATCTCCTTTAGTTAAAGCTTATCAATGCTGAGATCGGGTGGGATTTCAGCAACAGATGTGCAGGTGACCAGCACTGCTCCCTGTGAGGATGCTGAGCCCTGGCACACGCTGCCCAGAGAAGTTGAGGATGCCCCATTCCCGAAGTGTTAGAGGTCCAGATGGGGCTCTGAACAACCTGGTCTAGTGAAAGGAGACCCTGCCCACAGGGGGGTTGGAATTCCATGATCTTTAAGGCCCCTTAAAGATTTTCTTTTCATACAGGAAGTGCTTCAAGACACATGCACATACAGGGAAACACAGACAGGTCCAGTACACGACAGCAGAATTCTGGTCCTTTCACACCCTGCTGTGGCTGTAAACTGGCAGCTCCACTGTAGAGCCTACACCAGGCCAGTACCAGCTCAATGTGACAATTCCACACTGATCCAGCAGTGATCCCCTGTGGAGCTTGGGGTGGATGGCAAGTGTTGGTTTACTACCAAACACAGGCAGCCCAGTTTACACAGCTTTCTACACAAAGAAGGAAAATGCATATAAATCACACCACATCCTCTACAAAAGCCTTCAAGAAAGCAGAGCTACTTTATGGAAGGTTTCCCTGTTTAGGCTAATAGACTATGTGGGCTTAGTTGTCAGACTGGAGCAGGAGCTCAGGCTTTGCACTTTAGGAGACTATAAGGTCCATGACAGCAAATTGATCCCAAATTAGGCTGGTTTTCCACTGATGGACAGTTACAAGTTTTTGAGGTGGTCAGAGGAATAATGCTTTTTACAGCAGTTATCATGTGCCAGATTTCTAAATAACAATATGCAAACATTTTCCAGGAAATAATTATCATGTAACTACGTTTGGGCTCTCCAAAAGAAATAGTAATGTGATGTGGTCTGTTTTATTTGAGTCTCTTTTGATACTTTGTCCTTATTAGGCTTGGGAACATCTCTTGACAATAACCAGAAAGGGTCATGTTTATTTTTTTTCTTTGTCCCTTTCAGTTTTGTTAACTTCTTATAAAGTTTTATTACTCTGGTTCAGATTTTTTTTCTAAAAACATTTTCCATTCTTCATTCCAGTGATGGAAGAACATTGCCCTTTTTTTTTTTTCCTACTTCCACTTTTCATTTTCTCATGCAATAAAGATGTTTATTACTTCACCTTGTCTCAACAATTTAATATATATTTGAAATACTGTCTGCACTGGGGTTTTGATATTAAGTGAAAAGAAATCAAACTTTTATCATGAACTTGCTTATACATTTTAACAAGCATGGAGCCCAAAAGGAAGATAGCATCCCAACAAATTCCTCACCTTTACCTGAATGTGCCACTTTTTTTTTCTACTCTTCTATGAACAGAATATTTCTGAAAGGCCACAATGTTCCATGAACTTGTCTTCATAATTAATGTTTAAGGCAATAAGAAATTTGTGAACGTTGTCATTTACTTCAATTTCCCTGGTATCTCCATTCCTTCCAAACCCCTCTGTCATTAAAAAAACTATTAATAATATCTTACAGATTTACTGCCATGCATTAAAAATGACTGGAAAGTTGATTATTATTCAATGAAATTAAAATAAACCAACTAGAAACAAGTAATCCATAAAACCACATGCATATGAGTCTCTCTTGCTCAGTTGGATGTGTGAAAATCAGCAAAAGATTTAAGTCTGATGTGCTTCTATGAAATTTCAGTGCAGCAAAGCACTCAGCTGAGTGGCTCACATGGGCACCTGACCAGTAAGTACTGCTGGCTTCAGTACAGCTGCCACAAGTGAAATGTTTAACAGAGGCTCCTGGCCAGCACCCCTTGAAATGACATAACCAGGTCATGTAGTTTCTTCCACGGACCTCTGTTTTTACTGTGTTACATCTGGAACTCCTTTCTGAATTTGAAGGGGGAAAAACCCAACTCCTAAAAATGCCTTTTTTCACATCAGCCTTTCATGTGTGTGCAGTCACAATCCAGACAACCATTTGTCAGCCAGTGGCCACTGGATGTCTCCACTGGCCTATGCAAACAGATCAAAGCTCTCCATCAGTGAAAGCCCTTCTAAAAGGCATTTATCTGGCTTACATGCCATCACTTACACTTTCCAGAGTGCACAGCAGACACACAGAGCTGCCCTCTCTGGCCCTCAGCACAGGCAGGGCATGGCAGCTTCACGTGGACTGCACTTCTGGTGAGGTTTCTCAGAGCAGCCCCCAGAGTTTAGATCAGAATTATTAAGATGTGGCTAGGTAAGTAGAAGAAAAGCAAATAGCAATTGCATGAGCTCAAAACTTTTGTTTCTGTTTATATCCAGTGATAGCTAAAAGTGTATCAATAAACCCTCATAAGACAATATCACAAGATGAACTATTAGGATTTCATGAAAGATGCCTTTTCTTGCAGTGATATTATACAGAATTTATTAAAAATAAAATTAAAATATTTAGGAAACATACTATTATAGACAAAACTGCAGAGGACAAATAATACAACTAGTCTAAATACACTCATTTTCTGGCCAGATTTATATATTTATCTATACTGGCAATAATCAGAGAAGTAAACCTGCTACATGCAGTGCAACTTCTCATCTGGAAAAATACCAAACTGTGCTCCATCCCCAGAAGTGCTGACCACTTCCTGAGGGACAGTGAGAGCTATCATTCCCAACTGCTCTTAGCTTGGGGTGTTCTGGAAGGAACTTGATACTGCTTTCTGTCTGTCTTTACAATGGAAAGCACTAGTTCTGTTTGTCTGTATTAGAATCTTATTGGCCTCTGGAATCTCAGCTTGCATCCAGATCTGTAATTTGAAATGTGATTTTATCTCCATCAGCACACTAGCAGCCCCAAAAACTTGGAACGTCAAATAATGTTAAATTATATAAATCAGTATTTTGGCAATTTTAGTGTCTACACCTTCAAATCCTGCCTTCAGACTTCCCACAGCCAGCTTGGTCAGTTTTACTCAAATCAGTTCTACTGCTGGAGGACTTCATGTCACGCTTCAGAATAGTAAGTGCCAAAGGTAGATGGGAAGAAAGGAGATTCAAGTTTAGGCTTGTGATTCCCCCAGCAGCATTCCAGACAAAAGCTTTCAGTCATCTCTTAAGGAAGCATATTTAAAGTTAAATGTCTTAGAAGTCTCTCTCCTATTAAAACATGAACTCTGCACATGAACACTAAAAACTCCCAAAGTAATGCCTCTCATGAAAAGGCCATAACACCCAAATCTCCCGTATTTAGTAAAACTCCAGACAAGGCTGCACAGAAAGCCTTGCCTCATGTAAATGGATGGCACACTCATCTCCATGCCCTCCTCACTGAAATGCACCCTAAGCTTTCTTTAATATGGAGATACAGAAGGACCAAGCAGCCAAAGTGACAGCAGGGGAAGGAGGCAACACAATGCTGCTGTTTCCCAGACAAAATGAGCCTGCTCTCACTTTGTTACAGATTGGCAAAAAAAATCTTTATTTTCTTTCTTAAACAAAACTTGCTCTGAGCTATACAATTTGCACTAAAGTCTAAATGCTTTCTGAAGTTCCACTTTTCTGAGTTATTTAGCTTGGGGGAAGAAATATAACATTTTGTCTTTAAAAATGAAAATTGTTACATCACTATTTACAAGAAATTATGACACAACATTTTAAAAATCATTGCATATAGAAATCAACTTTCATTTTACTTTAAAACAATTCAGAGACAATAATAATAATAATAATGTTTTCAGTTATCTCAATCTGCTTTTTTTTTTTTTTTTTTTTTTAGTTTCCTTAAACTGACTGATTTTGCCAAAATTTCTTAGAGAAATAATTTTGGATGAACTCACAAAAATCCTTGTCATTCCCTGCCTCTTTTTCCTTGCTGTCTCCAGAGGAAGCAGTCACTTAGAAATGCTTCCCCACCCCCAAAAATCCAGATCCTGGACTCATTTCATATCCCTCTGATTGATAACCTCATCATTTACAGTCTTCTATGCTGACATGAACACGGCCACTTTGATGAACACAGACTTACAATCTACTACCTGTGCTTCTACTTGTTTTATACTTGTTATACACAGGATATGCATGGACTAATGTGAAAGGCAAGAAAAGAGACTAAACTCCTTTTCTGAAAAGTTTGTAACTGAAGATTCTTTGCTCTGGAACAACACTAAGAAATTACCACCTGAGGAGCCACAGCAGAAAGAATGAAATGAGAAACAAGTAGCAGCTAAAGTCAGCCCCAGACTCACTGTCACTGTCCCTTGGGCAATACTTACCATGAGGTTCTGACTGAGCCTTATACACTTACAGATTGCCTTAAGATTTAAAAAAAATACTATTGTGGGGTGAGGAGTGTTTCTGAAATAATAAAAAGACTCATTTAAATATTAATGTAGCTATTATTTGGTCTAAAATGTCCTGTGTTTCCATGGCCTCTTGCCACAGTCCTTTAAAAGGCAAATAAATTCTTAAGGATTACTTAAAACATTCTGTGCTTTTATTTACATACTCAAAGATATTTATTTCTTTCACTCTCATAAACATCAGTTTAAAACATGAATGTTCATTAGAGCAATGTTTTTAGTAGGATGCCAGTGACCTGGAGCTCAGTGAGTTAACTTGAAAGCTGCTTCCCTTCTGGTAGCAGATAAAATCCTAAACATTCAGTGTTTCACATTACATTTCATTTTTAAGACTATTCTTATAGAAAAAGCTGTAATGATCATTGATGAGACTCCAGATTCCTTAGCAACTTTGCTTCCAATTTTTCTTCTAGGTTTTCAAACTTTGCATGCCTTGATTGTTGCATGTTAAGATTCCTGCAGAAAACTGAACGGTACCAACTCAGTGATCTTTTCTCAGGGAAAATCTAACTGAATGGCACTGGGAGGCAGCTTTGCTCCCCGATGCTGCCAGCTGCGCTCCACCAGCTCTGACTGCAGCACTTGGAGCATCCATGCTCTTAGCAACTGCATTTCAGAACAACAAAGCTTAAGTTGTCTCATCTCCTGTATCTCTCTCAGCCAAGGGGTGTCTGGTAAAAGGCTATTTTCACATTGAGAATTCTGTCCTGAAACTAGGATCTGTCTCTCCTGTACTCATCTGTGGCATCACATCACCCAACATCCCACTCCTCCAAGCACAGCAGCAGAAACCAGTATGGAGGTGCCAAGGTAAAAATGTTGTCAAAGCCCTTTCATTTCCTTCTGCAAACAGGTTCTGCATGCAGGAGAAGCAGTGCTGTGATTCAGCTTGGCTTTTCAAAGGTGTCTGACACTTCTTCAGTGAAAAACGACATCTGGAAGTTACTGTAAGGGATGTGTAAAGTTGTTTTGAAAACTATTACTCATTACTACTCAGTAATTCACTGGCTGGGCTTTGGTCTACTGACTTTGTCTACTGGCAAAGAATCTGCAAGATCTTTCCCAAATACAGCTCCAGCTTATGTATTCATGCATGAGGCAGATAATGTGATAGCAAGAGAGATTCACAGGTAACACCAAGTTGGGAAAGGCAGCAGTACTGGAGGGAAGGATTAGAGCTGAAAAATATGCTGACAGCTTGGGGAAGGGTCTGAAAAGGCAGGATGAAATATAATAGGGATTGGTATGATATCCTACACTTGTGACAGAACAACCACCTGCACAAACAGACTGAAAAACTAACGAAGAAGCAATAACTCTACAAGGAATCTGGAGCAGTGACAGTGGGTGCCATTTAATGTGAGGCACTGAAGGTGTAAACTTAACAAGAGAAAAGTAAATACTGCATGGGTCAGTACAAACCAGAAGGCAATGTGCAAATCACAGCAGAGACCAACACTCAGTGCAGCATTGTCCACTTCTGATGGGCCATAGGAAGCCAATCCAGAGGAGAAAGTGAGCGACCAGAGCTCTAGTAAACACAGCTAAAGCGGGGAGATTCAAATAATAGTGGGGTTTGAAAAAGCAGAAGGGATGACAGTCTCTAGGTAGAGATAAAACACAAAAGGGAATAAAAGCCTTCCTGTGTGTGCTGTGAACCAGACAGGAGGTAAAAGGCCAAAGCTGTACCATGGAAATCTACATTACACTTCACAGAAGACTTCCACTGGAAGGAATAACTAAGCACCATTTGCTTATGGAGACTGTAGCATCTCCACCATTGAAGACTGGCACTGGACAAACTGAACAAGCACAAACTGTGCTCTTCTAAAGGGCTCCATTTCCTGACCTCAGACCTCACAGAGCACACAAGCTTTCCTACGTTTATTTATTGACTTATTTCTCCTTCCATAGTGCCTCGTTATAATAGACACAACAGTCACTTTTGTTCAAAATATATTAGCTGTCATGTAGTAATGGTTCAGATAGTGTTGTTCCCCATCAAGGAAACTGTTACCATTCAAACAAACCTCTCTCTGCAGCTTTCCCCCAAAGAAATGTCAATGCTCAAGTGCAGTCCTAGATACACAGATGTTCAGAGTTCAAAACGACAAATAAGGAAGATTTTCTTGCACCTGTCTGGACTCTGTCCCAGAGAATTGCACCAAGGAACATGAAGTCTTAATTGCAAAAATATTTCCAATAGGATAGTTGTTTTTTTTTCCTCTGGAAAGCAGTAAATTGTGAAATTTCACAGTCTTGCAAATTCTACCTCCCATTCTGGACTGCAAAAAGCATAATAAAAGTACATAATTTTCTGTCCCCAAAGTTATACACGGAAAGTATCTACAGCCTGATCAATGTACAGCCATGAGTCCAACCCAGTAAAAGCAATGTAACACTTTAAAATCTTTGTAAAAATGTTATCACCTGTTATCTTAAATATTACACCAAAAGCAACCCATGGAGTAACTGTACCTCAAATGCCTAGAAAACATCAAACCCATATATCTGGGTTTCAGGCTGTTGATTTAAAGCTTTCTGTAATGGCATGTGCTGCAAGTGCTTCAAATTATCTCACATACCCTGATACACCTTAGTTTCTACCAA
The DNA here is from genome assembly GCA_034509185.1 of Euphonia xanthogaster. Classification (NCBI taxonomy): domain Eukaryota; kingdom Metazoa; phylum Chordata; class Aves; order Passeriformes; family Fringillidae; genus Euphonia; species Euphonia xanthogaster. The sequence goes on from JAYDZK010000025.1 coordinate 14,942,271, forward strand.
CCTAAGATTTGCCTCTTGAACCACGTCACTATAAATGTCTTAATAGGATGCTGGAGGTCAAACCATGAATCTCTAGTAATGAAAATATCAGGATGATCACATAGTAGTTAAGTAGAGCCTTAAAAACTAGAAACTCCTTCTCTTGAAAGGTAACAGACTTGTTACCATCAAAGGGGAGCAATGCAGAGCACATTTGTCTAATGTTTCATTTTTTCCTTTCCATACCACAGTAACCAACAGTTACCTCTGTGTGAAAGTACCAGAACCATTCCAAAGACCTGAAACAATGAAGTTTCTCGGTCTTCTGAAAATTAACTTTAAGGTGTTAAATTTATAATCACCTTACAATGATGGTGTGAGGCAGATTAGCCTATAGCTCTGTGTCTATGCAGCCAGGCTACTCCACACAAAACAATACAGAATTTTAGTGGAGACTGAGACATAGCAAAAAAGTTTCCAAACCCTCAAGAAATCTAAATTAATAAACCATGTCCAGCCAAGTTACATTCATTCTTCCCAAAGCAATTAGGGGGGAGAAGGAATGAATGTTTAATTGTGCGGGTGACTTTTAAATGTCTGTATCAATTAATGCTTGCACATAGCACAGAAAGAGGGACACATCACTACAGCTCCCTTAAAATTTGCTAAAGCTCTTCTCCCTGCCCCTATCTCAAGTTGGACTCAGTGCAACATAGTAATCCAGAAATCCTTTCAAGTCTGGCAGTAAGACTGCAGCCAAATATGTAAGCTATTCACAAATATTATCCAAAAACAGAGAGCAAGCACAGTTTGTGATTTAAGGTTCACCTGGTACAGACCTTTCTGAGGAAGAAACTGGGCTGGAACAGCAGAGGTAGCCTTATTAACTAAAGAATCTGAGGGGCAAAGAGAGGAAAACACTGTTGTGAAAAATAATGGATCACACTCACAGACTTTAAATATAAATTACCTCTCTTTTAGCCAAAAAGCAGCTGTACAAAAGCTGATGTTAACGATTATCCATTTTCCATTGAAACCATTCTGTACTGGCTCAAACACTATAAAACTATATATGCACACACAAGCTTTCAGCAGCTCACCCTCCCCCTCTCTGAAATACTGCCTGCTCCTCTGGTGAAAATAAGCTGGTTAAGTCCTGTAAGCAGCCTGCTTGATATGATGCCCAATCCATACTGAATAATCATGGATTTGGGGGGAAAATCCACCACTTCTTTTAACAAGAAACACAAGAGGGTTTTGCACTGTGATTCAATGCCCACACTTGTAAAAGCAATTAAATATCCATCCTCACTCAACACTCTCTTTTATTTGGCATTTTCCTAAACTCCAAGATGGCTTGGCAGGGAAACAGGAGCACAGATATGAACTGGCACTGCCCTGTCCCTGCAAGGGAACGGCCTCATTGTACCAGTGCAACCCCTGTGCCTTTAAAAGCAAACAGAGGAGAGTCAGAGGAAAACACAGGAGACCTCAAGCTGCATTAACTGCTATTCTTGTGGAATTAATAATTATGGAACAAGAAATGTTGCCAAGCAAATGACCTATTCAGATAGATTCTGAGAAGGAGATTACTGATGAAATAAATATTTTGACTTTTGTGGCTCTCTATTAGCCCACTGAGCTTCTGTTACAATACAGCCAAGGACACTGACCCTATCAAGCATTTTACTAAATAAACCTTATATACACTAACACTTCAGCTATTCCAAGTTTATTGCCTGTATACTGACCAGCTTACACAAGACACAAATATGGAACAAAATCATATATTAAATTAACAGCATACTCTTGAGAACTCCAGTGAAGATGCAAGAGAATTCAAAACATATGGAGGTATTTTCCTATGAACTGTATTAAATAGGAAGATGTATTAGTTACAACTGGGAATTATTGTAGACAGATATCAGCCATAGACATAGTGCAGCACATGATGCTTAACATTAGAACATCTCCAGTGCACATGAGGGCCTGATCCAGAAATTTGCACTGCCTTGGGGTGCACAGATGCATCAAGAAAACTGTTTCTGTTCCTTTTTTCCTGACTGGAACACCCTCCAAGCTTTAAATTATGCCACTAAGTAAATAATGTGAAGTAGCACAGCTTGTTACATGGGATGGAAAACCTGCAATACACAGCCCTGGTGCTCCAGCTGGTATTTCTTACACCAGAGCAGTCCTCTCAACAGTGAGTTGCAGTTTAGACTCCAATTCTTTCTCTCAGTACTCCTACAGCACAGAAGACTCTTACCTCAGCTGTCTCTCCATTTCCAAAAACAGACTTTCTACTACCAAGCTAGTTCACAGCAACTAAGGTCAATCATGTTGGTTTTAAACAACAAAGTTCATCCACATAAACTTTTCTGAAGTTTATATGGATATGTCATATCCATATAAACTTCAGAAAAAAAACAAATACAAATGTGTAGACATTAATTTGCATCTTACAATACATACAGTTATTTAAACTGATTTATCTTCTAAATATTTTTCAACTCTCTTGTGTGTCCAGTCTGTATGTGTTTGGCCAAATTCTTTAACTGATGCTTGATGTCCATTACCATTTGCAAAGACTTCTGTGAGCACAAGGCCATGATTCCATTCTGCAGCAGGCAGCAAATACAGTCACAGAAAATTCCCTGAGAATCTCTTCAACATGGGCTTTGAGTCCCTCAAAAGACAATAAGGATGGCTTATGGGAATGAGATGTGAATGAAATGTATTTCAACCGAGCTAAGCACATTAGAAGACAACTGGAGTCAGAAAGCAAGTCTTGATCTCATATTTCATTTCCATTGCAAGACAATCCCTTCCACGAGGGTGGTGATTGTGGATGGAGTGCTGGTGGTACTGACGTGTGGCTTGGCACAGCACAGCAGGATTAGGAATGGGAAGAAGCATGTCTGCTGGTTATATACGATTCAGTATGCTTAGCTTAGATCAACTAGCTAACAGCAAAGATGAGCCATTAACTGCATTTTTCTTCTGTATTTCCATTGGAAGCTGTCAGGCTGGTTTCAGGGAAATTCCCAAAATCCTTACAGCATTGCTAAGATAAAAGTTTTTCTCATCAGTTTTTCAACTGAAAACTCATTTATGATGGTAAGAATCAAATTAATCATGACATTTAATCATGACATTTCTCCTTTCATGGCTTCAGGGATGATAGATAGAATAAACAGCATTTTAGGCAGAATGCTTCATATTAGATCCTGCCATAACTAAGAGTTGCTTTATTGCATTGGACAAAACAGTAACCAGACATGTTCTATAAATTACAAACCACAAAATCAGGACAAAACTTCCTTTTTTTCCAGAAGTACTCCCATAATTTCTGTGATGCTCACTAAGTACTGTGACAAGAGCCAAATGAGTGCCCAGGCAGATGGAGTCTGCTGCTCCCTAACACTGATTAGCATCATATCCAACAAGATATCACTGTGATTAAAGCAGATTTATGCTCAAACAGCATTCAGATTGAGAAAGCACAACAAAACTGGCATCTGGGTCTTCCTGCTTCTTAAAAGCAAGATTTCCTGACAAGGAGCACTGCACACAATCTCCATCTTCATGTAGCAGACAGCATCAATTCTATCTGCAGCTGTTTCAGGCAGGAAAAGCAAACCCCACAGTTTGGATATTACTGCAAGTATAATCTGACTTCATTTTAAACTGGATTTTATCCAGTATTCCTGCAATAACCCCAAGGAGACTTGATCCACTGATGATTCCTAAACTGATTTTCACAGAACAGATCCAACATACTTCAAATACCTTCTTTAATTTCCCAGTGACTAATGTACATTGTTTCCATCAACATAATGTTTTAATCTAGTAAAGAAAGCCAAAGGTTTTAATTTAGAAAGTTCACCTTCTTCCTGTATATGCTGCATCTCCTCTGTGCTCCCAGCTCCCGCCCCAAATGAAAACAGAACTTGAGGCACAGAAGGGCTAAATGTGTCAACCCAGCCAACCAAAAGAACTTTCCATTTGGTCAAATGCAGATTTATGCAGCAAAAGCTGCTGTCCCCAGACAATAAGACCTTTGACATTTTAAAGTTAAACTTTCCAACTTAGCTATTATCACTTGAAAAACTTTTTTTTTTTTTTTAAAATGAGGAAGCTGCAAACATGATGAGAAATCACTGAAAAGAATTTTCTAGATTTCTAGATAACTCTCACTGATTTTAACAGGAGATACTCAAATGTCATTGTGGTGGATAATCACCTCAGCAAACTAAAATGCATACATGAAAACAAACGCGTTGGTTTGGACCTACTCAGATTCATCCACACTTGAAGTATTTAAATACTGCTTTGCTGAATAGTAGCTTATGACCCTGCACAATACCAGAAAGAATTTGATATTTTTTCATGGTTCCTTTTGCTCATGTTTTCCCTGTGCTCCTGCTCTGGAACAGGAACCCCATCCCTATATGCATATCTCCTTGCACTGCCAAAACACTTCATTGAGCCACCACCCTCCACAAAGAAATCCCTTGGTTCTGCTCCTGAGACCTGATCTAAATCTTCTTGCTTCCTATACAGGATGCAAATTGTGGTTCAGCACAGCTGCCTCCTCCTCTGTGCAACAGGAAAGGCAGAGACAGAGAGACAGAGCACAGGCCACTCACCCCACCCCATTCCCCAAGGTGGGCAGCTGTAGTCAAAGGAACTCTGTAATTCCAGTTTCTGCCAGTCAGGACACTAAATAAATAAATAAATAAATAAATAAATAAATACTGCAGAATGATCTTACTGAACACCCTCCAAATTTTAGTAGAGCAACAATCTCTTAATATTGTTTGAACACAAACCAGAGATTGAGTGTTCTGCAATAAAATCTCTGTCAGTGACGCTAAGAAAAATATTAAATTTCAGCAATATGCTGACTTTTTAAAAACAGACATCTGTTTGTATTTAGGTTCTTCATGTGACTATATTCAACAACAACGAAAGGATGAGAGCATTTCTTCCTCTGAAACTGGTAGGTGACTATCAAGCTGATCAAATTGAGAAATTAGCATTGGAGGAAATCAAATCCAGAAAATCATTCAAGCAGTTCTTGTTCATGGGAGAGACACCTTCTGAAATCAAAGGGAAAAACCTGAACTTCAAGTGCTTGAAATCATTTGAGGTAAGGATTGCTGGATTTGGCACAGATCTGCATGAGATCCTAGACTGTTCTCAATGCCTCTCCATCCTCATCTTCACACACCTGCCTGGTCCCAGGGCTTCACCAAGGAGACCATGTCCCACTGCAGTTTTGAAGCATAGAAAAGCAGAACCTTGTTAGGACTGAAAAAGCCTCATTTCACAGACTTCCATGTGACTGACAGGAAATTTAAGCCCCAAGGATGAAAGCGCTGAAGAACCTCTCTGTGCTCTGCTCCACTGCAGCCCAACAAGCAGCAGCAGCTGAGGCATGAGGCAGCATCAGCTGCCATCAAACCTCCATCCCTGGTGCTGCAGCTACAGCCAAACACACAGCCACAGCACCTGTCCTCTGCAGCCTACTCCACTGTTTGAAACTCTCACCAGCCCACCCTCAGTGAGCCTCACACCAAAGACAGCTGGAGTTCTCCAGCAGGATTTCTGCACTCCAGCCACAATTACCACACTCCTGCTGCCCAGCCATCGCCAACCACCTGGACATCCAGAGCTGGCAAGGAAAACTAGAAAGCCTCAACCTTGGGGTGCTGGGATGGCACTGTTCTAACCCAGTTCAGCAGGCGGCTATTTTTTTGTTCTACTGGAAAATGTCAAAGAAGCACTGGATGTCCCCAGGAGCAGGCAGGGCCAGTGTCCCAGCACAGCCCCAGCTCACACACAGAGCCGTTACAAGGAGAGCCTGAGCCAGGAAACCAGGCAGAGATGGACAGACATAGGACAACGCCTGCCTGGGAATAAATGCAGTGCAAACACTGCCTGCTATTCCCATTAAGAAATGGGTATTGGCTTCTGTATAGCTACTGACCTCATTTCTCACACTTATTTTTGGGGAGATAAATACAGAACAGTAAATTCTCATCATAATCTATTATATATTAGAATTGTATGCTTTCACAAATATCAATATAACAATTCTTGGGGAAAAAACTAAATTAACACAAAAAATTTGGTCTGAGTTACTCAAATAAACTACTTCTGGAAATAACTATGATTTTAATCCACTTGAAAGTTCAGGAATTTGAGAAAACCACAATGAGATACATTTATTTTTTTTGCTGTGCTATGCAAGTATCTGAAGACTTGGAAGTATTTGAACAAAGAAGCTGTTTCCACAATTTGAAAGCAAGAGATATAAGTAAATTAGATTACAGTTCATAATCAACTCTATATATTAAATATATATCAGAGGATAAAAGGAAATTATGATGATGCAAAACTAGGTGTTTTTGCTATAATTTTTCATTCATTGCTTTGCTAGATTACCATTTGAACAAGCTACATATACTCTAACTGCACAGAAATCTGTTCATACAACATGCCACTTTAAACCATATTTTCTTACAGAAGCAAAAAGTCAGATACCATTGGCTTCCCTGGTTATACCTGTACTAGGAGTGCACATTTCCAGTCACCTGGGTAATGCCCACTAACATGCTGTTAAAGCAGAGCTAGAATCCACTGTACTGCCACTTAGGTAATATCATCAACACTTCAATAATCCTATTTTCTGGGATTTATGTTAATGATCTGCCAGATTTTGCTGCTGGCTGGCAGACACTGTACAAAGTTAAGCATATACACCCACACAAATGAACCACCAGCTCTCCCAGCCTGTATTCTGTACAGGACCACAGCCTCACAGAACTCTCTCTCTCAAAGATGAACAAATCTGAGCACCACAAAAAATAATCTTCCACCATCATATGAAAAAAGTTAGAATGACAAAATTCTCACTGACTACCATGAAGTCAGCAGTAGGACCAACTCTGCTAGTTTTTTTGCAACCCATGACTCCTATTATTTCATTTACTGAAGTTCAGAAAGTCTGCAGATCAAAAAAATATTTCCAGTCAGTCATTCAGCCAGCAAGCCTGTGGATATTTTCTGAGACATTTGACAATAAGGGTGAGTCCCAGTTTGGGAGTTCTGATTTTTAATGGTAGCCTGTAGACCTCACATCTAGTTCCTGGGAGCAGTCAGCAAAAACTCCTGAAGTAAGTACCACTGATTTATTTGCTGCTTCACTTTTAGACTTTGATTTTGGAATTGTATTTATGCATACATATTACTAGAATGTTAACAGTGCCTCATTTACTTGGAATATTTACCTGACTAAAGGGAAGTACAGAGAGGGGCAATAAGAAACATTTGAGTGGTGCTTGGTTTTGTTGTTGGGATGCTGGAAGGCTCAGCTTTTTTTCTCTTTTCTTTTTGGTAGATTACTGTAGAAATTGCAGAGAAATGACCACAAGTGTTTGAGCTTCCTTTTTGCCTATTTCCTTTTGCTGAAGCTCACAGAGATCAAGTTGATTGTCCAAGGTCACCCAGAAGCAAATGGCCCCAATAAGGATGACAGCTCCCATTCCACTCTTTCCTGTTTCTGCAGTTCTTTATGCTGAATCACATGGCAAAGTTAAATCTTCTTCCCCAAAATCTTGCTCAATTTCTCCCCATTCTTCTGTTTTACATCACTACATTGCTCTTCTAGAGCTTGCAAACAATATGTGACTCAGTGACCTTTTTTCTTCTATTGTATTTCTCAATAAGAAGAATTACTGCATAATTAAACCACATTTTTGAGTATTTATTTAGTTTCTTTTCTTTAAGAGCTGTCCCTTTGCAATAGCCTTTGAAATTCTGTGAATGAACCACTTTTCTCTACCAGTCAATTTCTTTTGAAAAACACAATTTTTTCCTGCACTGAATTTATTTGGTTTCTGTATTTGTGACCAGTTTAATCTGGACTTCATGATCTTAAGGATCTTTTTCAACCTAAATGATTCTGTGATTGTAGAAGACTTGGCTAGAATTAGCAACAAACTTCTACACCAAAAAAGAACAGAGGCTCTAAACTGTGCTGAAAATTTACCTATTTTATCTGGCCCTTGGAAAGACATCTACACTGAAAGACTTCAAGCACTCAGGGACAAGATCAGCAACCCACAAAATGTTTACTGCTCACAGCTCACATTCTCAGACTCTGAGCCCATCATCACTCATATGCAGGTCACTGGTTTCACAGAAGATTCCACTCCTCTGCATGAACTGACTCCTTCACAGAAGGGTGCACATGGAAATGGGTGCACATGGACACATGCAGGACCCCAGCAATAAACTACAGGCAGCAGAGAGCAAACCTTGCAGACAGACAACAACTTACCATAAATATACAACAGTCTTAGAAAGAAATGAATCCTGATCTGGCCTGAATACATGGGTAATCTAGCAATTCAAAAAGCACTTCCAGCCCACTCGAAATGTTTCCAAATTCAGAATAAGTGAGGCAACTCTTGGAAGAAGCAGCAAGGAGCAATTCACATCTTTCTATGAGGTAAACTCATCATTTCAACTGGTGATTTATTAGAAGTATTAAAGGCAAGCTATTAAAATCTCCACTCTCTGGATCTAAAACAAGTTCATGCTCAGCAGATATTCCACATGCTCAAGAACTTAAATTTGTATAACCAACTATATATTATCAGAATTCCTGATAATTGTAACCATACCAACATGAAGTGAAGGGTTACAAAGAGCCAGTGGGACAGCACTATCTTTTTCTTTTTTGTACTCTTGGGAAACAAAAAGTACCACTCTCTCCATCCTTCAAGACACTGATAGCTCATATTTCTCTTACATCCAAAAGAATGGACAAGACTTTCCTTGTCTTAAGAACCAGAGACAAAGGGAATAATTATATGTATGTTGGAGATCCCTAGCGTTGCTTCACAGCACTACTTTGAGAAATCACAGGTGCAAGGTCCACTACACTGCTGAGCTCCCATTTCCCAAGGCTTCCCAGCCTGAAGACAGAATGAGGGATAAACCATCATGAAATACAGAGCTTGATGCACTTCATACAGAACCTACACCCAGTGTCCTCCCACAAGGACTAGTTCAGGCTCTCAGAGAGATGCAGGACATTTCCCTCCCCCTAAAGTCCCTCTGGTTTATTTCCACATGGCACAGGATGCAATCCAGGTGTCTGCCCAAACTGTACTGCAGCACTGGCATGGTGAGCTGACCATGTGTCTCCCTCTGCTTTCACCTGTCAGCCTCCTAAAGTCAAGGCAACTTTTTGCAAAGCATATATTTGAGATACATCTGTGTTCTGCATGCAAGGTGTCTGTGAGAAGAATGATCAGCTTCCTCTGCTCCCTTGTCCCCCCAGGCTTGGCTCCTCTTTTCCTCTGCAGGGCCTTACCAGAAGCTGACCTACCAGCCCAACTGTGCAGCTGCAAGGTCCAGGAACTCATTTCATTCCCTTTTTCCCATGAATTCCAAGGTATAAGAAAGCACAGTCCTACAAGCCTACATCTGTGGGCAGTAGCACATTCTGCCCTCCAAAGGAAAAAGGCAGAGGGATTAATTATCAAGACATGACTGCGAGGGAGCCAAAATATTCCTACCTAAGCAGGAGTGAACCTACAGGGAGCCTCTTGAATCCTTTGGTAGACCACAGAGCAAGTCTCATGTCCAAGTAATAAATTAAGCTCTGCAGAAGAGGGGTTGCTTCAGACTCTGGGCGTGGTGTCAACTCCTCCTGGGTTAGGGAGAAGGGCCAACAGTCTCCGTCGGTCTCAGAAACCAGAAGTGCTAAATACTTTGATTTAAAAACACTAATAATGAAACATATACACCTTTTGAAACAAAAGCCCCAGGTCTTACTTGCTGACACAACACATTTTCTTCCAAATGCTTGAAACAGTTACCAATGCCTTTTGGAATTAACCCACTTATTTAAAAACAATAAATATTTTAATTTTATAACTTCTAATGATAAGTTCCCTATGCCTTCACATATATGGAAATAATTAAATTACGTGGCACATCACTACTTTCATTAATACATAGATTTTTGTAAAACAGCTGGTATCAAACCTATTTTGGATGTACAAGCTGAAGAGCAGACTGTCACCCTTAATACTAAGAGAAAATTATAAACTCCAGTCTATAAAATGCCAAAGAAATAATCAACAAGACATGGAAAATACTCAGCATTCCAGTGACAAGGCAGGAGTTCTCCATAAAATGCCATATTCACTTTGCAAAGTCGTAACACCTGAAATCTGCGAATGCTAAAAACAATCTCAAGAGTCTGTTTTTTCTGTAGTGTTATTTTCCTGCAAATAACATCTTCGCAAGCAGTGCTGTACGAATCACAGGGAGCTGGTGTCCCTCAGTGAGCACAGGGAGCTGGTGTCCCTCAGCGAGCACAGGGAGCTGGTGTCCCTCAGCAAGCACAGGGAGCTGGTGTCCCTCAGCAAGCACAGGGAGCTGGTGTCCCTCAGTGAGCACAGGGAGCTGGTGTCCCTCAGTGAGCACAGGGAGCTGGTGTCCCTCAGCAATCAAGCACAGGGAGCTGGTGTCCCTCAGCGAGCACAGGGAGCTGGTGTCCCTCAGCAATCAAGCACAGGAAGCTGGTGTCCCTCAGTGAGCACAGGGAGCTGGTGTCCCTCAGCAAGCACAGGGAGCTGGTGTCCCTCAGCAAGCACAGGAAGCTGGTGTCCCTGAGTGAGCAGCAGAGCACGGGTGGCACCAGGCTGAGGCGGCCGCCCCTCCCCGGCCCAGCGGCAGAGCCGTGGTGCCAGCAGGGCAGAGCGCGCACCCCGCCCGCTCCCCGAGTCCGCTCAGGCAGAATAATCAAAATATTTCATGTCAACAACGTGACTCTGTAAGACTGTCGCAGAGGAAGGAATTTCCACTGGGAAGTGTGTGCAGAGAGACCTTCCCTGTTCTACTGAAGCCACATGAACTCAGACCGTCTGCGTCTGTCTGTAACTTGCCCATCGCCCGTGTTTGGTTTATAAACATATCATGGCACCGGCCACAGCCCGGGACAGCACATAACCACATGCTAGATTATTTTGCAGTTAGTACTAATACATCTTTATTTACATTTAAATAGCTGCTTTCATTTCTGAGTTGGGATAAGAGTTTACTCCAGGGCATTTGTAATGACAAACTTCATTCTAGACAAAGGCAAATGATGCTTTTTATATGTGAAACACTACCCAAATACTGCTGTGCCAAACAAGCTAAAAAGTCTCTGGAGAAAGAACAATGATAATTTTATCTTGCTATTCTCTATCATGTGAATTAAGCTTTTTCACATTTGGTTCTTTGTCTTGATGAGTTTAAGTTCCAACAGCATGACAATAGGCACAAGTCCAATCTGAGCAGTAAAGGGTTTCATTACTGTGCTTTGATTTTTTATTTTTTACAAGTCTGATCCTGATGCTGCTTCATTCATTATTACGAGTTTTACACTTTGATGCAAGCAGTTGGGTCCTAAGTGAGTTTATACAGGAAACAGAAGATCCTTTTATGACTGAAAAAGATGTATAACAATGTATACATTGTAAAAATGTGCAACATGTAGCAAATACTATTGGGTTGTAGGGGGCCTAGAAGGAGAGACCGGCCCCTTCCAGCTGACTGAAAGGGTAACAAAGTGTTTCTGCTTCCTTTGCGTTCCAGCAAATAGGGGGTGTTTTCAAGTGTTTTGGGACATACTGTCAGAGGTTTTCATACCTGTGTGATTGGCTGGGGATGGCCTCTGCTTTGCACAGCTTCCTTCAGTTTGGGCCAGGGGAAAGATGAGCAATCTCATGCTGAGCTAAGCAGCCTTCTCAGTCCTCAACTGCAGGGTGGCTCCTAATGGAAACCTGCCCTGGCTAAGGACCCACCACAGTTAGGGTCGATTCTAACTCACTCAGGAAAGACCTTTCCCGCCATGTGTCTGACACCTGACTGCTCCTGCATTAACCTTTTGGATAGAAGAAAGATTCATACAGTCTTGAATCCAGTAGCAAAGCTTTCATTCATCTTTGTCAAGGGCTACTCCTAAAACTATCTCAGTTTCAGATTTTGGAAGAAGGACAAATCTCATTTTACACTAATTAAATAGATTAGCACATGGGACCATATCTAAAACCTCCAGCTGTCATATTTGCATGACTCCAATAAGCATTACAAGCTCACCTTCTGGCTTTTGGATTTGAACATCCACGACCATCCCATCTAAAATTGCTGTGGGTGCTAAAAGGCCACACAAATCTACAGCAAATCTAAAGAAAAATCTTCCTGATGTCCCTGAGACTGGACCACCAACTTTCACATATGCTTCCTCTGGGAACTGCACAATTACATCAATCGACATCTCGAAGTTCTCTCTTTAAAACATACTGAGGCTTTGAATGGGCAGTCTGGAGCCCCACTGGACCTCTAAATGGCTGGGCAATAGCTTTAAAATATGCATTTGCCCTATGGAGTTATTAAGCTGTATAGTGGTAATACATATTTGCTACTCAGGCATGCACTACTTAAAAGTTTCTAATGAAAACATCTTTAATAAGTAATTTTGTTACTAGGGTACAGGAGCCACTTCTCAAGCAGTCAGCTACATCAGCTTTATTTGCAAAGTATTAGCCTTAAGAGTTTATCCATCTCTCTTGATCAAAATAAGCTGTGGGTTTGAATCTAGAGTATGCAACAGATCTGTTATTACACGGTTCTGTAATTTTGGAACTCAACTGGACACAGTCTTGGGTTGATCTGCTGAAGGTGACCCCAAATAAGCTCAGGAGTTGATCCAGACAATCTCCAGAGGTCCCTTCTGATGTCAGCTGTTCTGTGACTTACAACTGCAGCTCATGTTTTCTCTCAGATTTCCCCTAATGAGCAGGAGAAGCTTACCCTTTGTATCCAAAAACCACCACCTTGCCCTGAGATCTTGCCAAAACCCCTCATGTATATTGTACTTCAGCATAAATACACATAACAATTACATTTTCATACCACAGGATCTCAGTAATTTGTGATCATTCCATGCAATGTACCACAGAATACCAAACAACAAAACAGTTCAACTTCCATTTTTAGTTTAAGGGCCTCCAACTAGGCAATAAAATTAATTCTTAAGTTTTTGAAACCACACAAGACTGACTGATGGAAGTTCACTCACAGATCATCCAGACAGGAAGTTAGAACCATCTCTGCTGGGTATCATGTACGTTCTAACTCCGATGGGTTTTATCACCAATGCTTTTCTGTACCAAAACCAGCCAGCACTGCTTTCCCAGCTGTTTGGACTTCATCTTAAACATCACAATATTTGGTTGCCTTTTTTTTTTTTGACTACAGACAAAAACAGAACAACCTCTAGGTCCATTTTTTAAAGACTTCTTGATTTTCATGTCTACAATGTTTTTAAAAAGTAACTCCATTAAAGGACAAAATTTAGTAAGTGAATAAAATTCCCTCTCCAAAATACAGTCTTTGAGGCTTCACCATTTCAGTGCAGGGTTCATGTTTTTCAAGGCTTTAGTTTGACTATGTATAAGACAATTATCTACATGGTAGAAGGTGGTGTAAAAGAAGCCTGAAGAAAAAACTGTCCCTGGAAAAAGGAAAAAAACATAGTTTTTGTTCTGACAAGAAATTCTCTCCTTTTCTTTGCTGTGGTACACAGAGCAGGATCTACAGGACATGCATGGACACATACCCTAAATACTTGGCATGCCTTCCCCACCCTTCCAGCAGAAAGGCAGCTCTCCAGCTCATGAGCTCATGCAAAGCCCCACAGCTCTAATTCCTAATGCACTCTGGATAAGGAGCAGAGCACAGCTCAGGATGCTGAATTTCCCCTCGCATCTGCACACCTGCACATCCAGGCTACAGGGGCTCACACAGACACATCACCAACCTCTTCCTGAAACTTTGTACCCAGCAGCTCACCTAAGATTATTTCCATGGATTCTTATGAATTGTATACAATTTATATCCTACTTGATTCTGTGATTCTGTGAAAGTTGAAGACCCAAAACCTTTGCATCCTAAGGACAAATATTTTCTATGCCACAGAAATCTTGATCTATGACGTTAAAGGAATATTAACATTTTATTTTTTTAATTACTTCCTATGTCCCAAAATATCTTGCTGACCTGCCCCTTCAGTGCCTGCTTATTTGCACCAGCCCTTGGCTGGGATGTCTAATGTTTAGGAAGGTCACCACACTGCAGAACAGTTTCCCATGTTATGGACTGATTAAAGACACAGACTGTGTTACATGAACAGTGGCCAAAGCCCAGTAAGGTACAGTAATGCAATTACTGCTTTTACTGAAGTCTCACTATGTGGGATATAAGTGCAGGGGCCTCTTGGGAGGCAGACTTCCACAGAAAAGGTTACCATGAATAATCCTAGAAAAAAGGTCTTTCAGGAAACAACATATTACTTATTTGTCCTCGTGCCAACTCTGTCTCAAAAACTGACAAGGGGCAATAGTCTCAGAAGCAACGGGCCTGATTGCAATTCACAGAAAAAGAAACACAGAAGAATGAGTTCACAGCCAAACAGGAACATTAATGAAGTATCCCTTTGATAATAGCAGGACATGCCTATAATACCCATGTTTTCACAACCACTTGAATCTTATCTCAAGAGATCCAATATCCCAGGCAGTAGAAAAATCCTTTTGAAACTCGGATTTGTTCTTAACAACACAGTCTTTTCTTCTTTGAAAACTTAACACCTGCTCTCCAATCTGTATTTGTAATTCAGGCCCCTGTCCTGCACGGTTCTGCTGTAACAGAGAGCAGAGGGATCGCCTCTGGCATGTACAAGAATATCAATCTTGCTAATATGATTAGAAGCAGCTGTGAAGACAAATGTACACAGATTTTAAGCTGTCTGTGGTGTAGGTGCATGTACCAGTTGCCAACATACACAAATCCTCAGGCCATCGTCTTTTCCCTGCAGTTGATGCCCGTGCTAACTGGATATAGAACATGTGCTGCTTTCACTTGGCCTTCCAAATTCAATATCCAGCACTAACTGTGACCAATAGCCAAAATAAACAGGTGATCTGATCAGCAAAATTCCCCTTTCACGTGAATGCAATAAAATAATTCAATAAGCAATAACTATTTATTGAAATGTCAGGCTAAATTATTGTAAAATTGAAATACTTTAGTGAATTATTCAATAATTTAAATGCTGCAATAAACACCTTGATATGTATTGCAGTATAGTTTCATAAATCATAAACTGACCAACATATAGAATATAATACATGGGCTATACAAACATGCAGCACCTTCTGCATATACAAACACTACACAAGCTTGCATACACATAATTCCTCAATTAAATGGTGGGGAGGGATTTACCAGTGCATAAATAAGACTAACTGCTTAGGTTTAGACACATGGTTTTAAAATCTGTTTGTGCACATTTCAGTGAACTGAAATACATATTTCAGTTCTAACTACTGGTAACTGTTTGTCTCTTTGCAAACATGCCTGTCATAAAAATGAATCTCAAATAAAAAGATTTATTTGAGGCACATTTCATCACAATATCAACATGTAAGAATAAAAGGAAAAAATAATTTCTGCTAACAGTTTTGTCTGCATGCATTAGGTAGCATCCATAGAACTTGACAAGTCAGATAGCCTGATTTTGAATTTCAGAATACTTTTTAAGGCCCTGACCATATTTTTTTTTATGATTTGAATATTGCAGGTCTTCACTGTCAACCCATCCCTCCTATTATTTCATTTGGAACGTAACATGTGTTATCCTCAAGTACTGAAGTAACGTTCATGGCAGTAGCAGCAAAAATACAGAATTACTGCTACTACTGGATAAGCCGGAGCTGACATCACAGAACAGTGTGTATCAGAAAAAGGGCCAAAAGCAGTCCTGTATTAAAAGACCATTCCTATCCTCAAAATTTCCTGAAGAATAATGCTAAATGTGAGCTGGAGATTGAGATCTTGCCCCAGGCTGTGCAGCAAGGGCAGGCATAGCTTCACGTACAGCACCAGGATCCCATTTCCTCTGTCTCAGGCTGCAGGGCTGGTGCCAAGCATGTTTACTGATGAATTCCCCAGGCTCTGCAGCAGGCTGCACATGAACGAGATTTTCAACCTAAACACAACCCACTAAAACTTTGTACAGCTCAGGTTTGTCCTCCTCATAGAATGCTCTAAGAAATGTTATGTCTTGCTGTAATTGTAAACCAGGTAATGGTGAAATGCACTTGGGCTGGGCTGTACAAACATGCAGGAAGCTGAGCCTGCACAATTTACCTGTGGGAATGAGCAACACATTGCACACTAGCTCCAGGACGTGCCCTTGGATTTGAAACAGGGAGGACTAAGGGACTGTCCATATAAAAGAAGGATAAATCACAGAGAACAGAGGGGGAGAAAATTCAATATACCAAGCAAAAAAATAATCCCTACTGCTCTGCAGTATCGGATCTAACCATGGTGCTAGAAAACCAACATTCACCAAAAAAAGCTTATAAACAATCACTAGAGAAAGTCCGATTTTTTCCAAGTCTCAGATGCAGTCTTTTCATAAACAATGAAAGAAATAACTAGACTTTTCTTCCAATTATTTTTAAGCTAAACATATATGGTATAAGTGACAGTCAAAAATAAACATCTGAAAATACTGGAACTATCCAATAAAAGATTAAGAATGTTCAGTAAAGCTGATATGGGTTTTGGATTAAGATCAAAATAAAACCCTCAAAACGAAGCCCAGAACCTAACTAATTAAAAGAAAAAGCAAACACTTGACAGAAGGACTGTTAAATAATTGAAAACCCTCTCAAGGAGAATTAAGACCTTTTAAACTCAGAATACCAAGTTCTAAATACATAATGAAACTAAGGCTAGACAAATTAGGCTAATCAGCATGTCTTTTTTTACTCTTTCCCCTACTAATGTTCTGTATGTTCATTGAGATAAAATCACTGGGTTTTATTCTCTATGTTTGGCTGCTAAGATTCAGGGTTGATAAATGGACAAACACTGGGAGTCATGCTCTCTCTCCAGCTCTTGGGACTCCAGGGCAACAACTCCTCCTGGGGTGAGAAACCGCAGCCCTGTAGCAGCAGCTCAGGGAGCAGATCTTCTCAAACATGCTGGGCTTGGTCTCAGGGGAAGCAGGGTTTAAAAAGGATCCTCCTCCTCCTCTGACCTGCTTGAACTGCCAGCTTTAGCTGGAGCTGGGCCAGGAAAGCCAGGCACCTTCCTGAACCAAACTCCATCATCTACACCACAAGTGAATTTGCCAGTCTGGGTGCAGACAGAGGTAACCATGCTGTATAAAACCCAAGGAATAGGAAACTGGCTGGTATTTCTACCTTCCCCTGACAGCTTCTGTTCAGAATCAGGCTTTTCTTCTATTCAAATGACTTGGCCATGTGCAAGAATCTCTTTGATATATTGTATTTCATATATTGTATTTTCAGCATATTTTTCAATCTAGTTACAAGCACAGTGGAGTCATTCAACTGATATTTTCCCCATTTTTTCAAAATTTTTAATTTCGTGAAAACTGAAATATTTCCTCACAATATGTCTGTTTTGCTGAAAATGGAGACAGGAATGTCAAAATCATTTTCACTTTCTTGTTTCACTTCAATGCTGAAACACCTTATTACACTGAAAATTAAAATAATTTTACATCCTAATAATAGTACAATTATATATATATATTTAAGTTTTGACAATACTGATCCCAAATAATTTGATACTTAAAAATGTTTTGTATTCCTGAAACATTTTTCCATTTTCAGTTTTTGTTCAAAGTTGGAATGAACACACGTAGTCAAAATGTTAACACTGCAGCAACACAATGCAACCCTCTCCCTAAGACACACAGAGCAGACAAACAGTAAGTTGCATTACAACTCATGCCAATTTTTACATAAACAATGACCTGTTGTTTGTTTTAGCATGCTTTGGCTCTTGTCAGTAATGTTAAAGCACCTCATTTGCATTACAGAAAACCCATGAGATATAGAGGGCATTTGAAACTGAATTTTACACAGGAAGATCAACTAACTTTCTCACTGTGAGATAGGGAACCTGTGCAAGCCTGAAATGCAGTTCTGCATCCCACCCTGCCTTCCCTGGGGATCCCAGTCCCCGTGCCTAATGCCACATCCCCAGCAGTCCCAGCTCCCAGCTCAGGGCCAGCAGCACTGTCAGCCTTTCACCAGATCTGCATTTGGTGCATTATTTATAATTTTACTACTTCAGCTGATCAAAGTAATGGACTAGATGTTGACTTTTTTTGGCAGCATAGTTGGAGGAACTTGAAATTATTAAGCAGATGTTCTGTGCCATAACTGGGGGCTTGTTTTGCTCTAATGAGATGCAGTATTTGTTACAATGAAGGAAATTGCTTGTGGATTTGCCATAATGCATTTTACATACACGGGGTTACATTTATACTGGAGCAATGAAAAGAAAATACAGTAAAAGTCTACATTACTTTTCAGATCTGATGATGTCACCAGACTCATATTATTACATCTGAAAAAAGATCAAGCTCAACTTTTTGAGGTCTGTTTCTGTTTTTATACTTGATATTCACCTCAGTGGTGAAATGAGTCCAAACAGTTAGCTCTTTGTGATCTCTCTCCAGAGGAATCACTGCACTATTGCAGCAGAACCAACCAGAGTACGCTGCACCTCAGTGATTTTAGGCCTCTGACCAAAATTATGCAGAAGCAGATCTCCTCCCTTTGTAGATATATGAGCAAATTTAATGCACAGTTTCTCTGGCTCTTTCAAATTCAATTTTAAATTTGTGGTGTTTGGATTTAGATTCAGAGTTACATAGTGCAATATGGAAAGTAAATTAACAAATTCACAAGTTGACTAGGTGGACAAATGCCAGGGATTTGTATCAATCTGGGTGTAAGAGTGAGGACTGATCCAGAAAAACATTAACAAGAATTGTCTGTCCTTTGTAAAAGACCTCAAACTGTGGCTTAGATATTTATTATGCACCACACTTATAAAA
Source organism: Euphonia xanthogaster (assembly GCA_034509185.1). Taxonomy (NCBI): domain Eukaryota; kingdom Metazoa; phylum Chordata; class Aves; order Passeriformes; family Fringillidae; genus Euphonia; species Euphonia xanthogaster. The sequence continues at coordinate 14,961,271 of JAYDZK010000025.1, forward strand.
CTTCCAAGATGTCTAATGGAAACCGAGCACAATAGAAGCCAGTTCTGCTTTTCATTTTATATACTACCACTGGGAATCTCTTTCTTCTGATGTTCATCCATATTATAAGTTTTTTCTTCACAGTGGGTAAGAGTTTCCTTGCTTTGAAAATAGCAATTCATCATAGCAAGAAGGAATATCGAGCATATATAAATGCCAGTCCAACTACTTGTACTGTCTAAATTGGCAAAATCATTTAATTCCCTTCATAACACTCAGCACTACCAAGTAACTCCATCAAAACACTAACAGAATACTCCAGAGACACAGAAATGCCAATATTTAATTAATAATGTGCAACAGGCACCCACATTCACACTAATATGTAGCCTCATTTTTCTAGTGAACAGTAACATCAGTGAGAGCTCTGAACTCTGCTCCCTTGAAAGCCTGTGAGATGGAGCTGGAAATTGTCAATTTGAGAGCTCTCAAATGAATGCCACATTAAAAAATACACTGTATAATCCTTAATCCTTCTGAACTCTCTGTAGGAGTTTATCTTTACAACATCTCATCCCTTCCCCCTCTTAAAATCCTGCACAGTGACTTCAAACTAAGCCTGGCTCAGTGAGTCTCAGCCCTGAGCTGCAGCCACAGGCACTAACCTTGGCTTTCCTACACCACAAACCATCCAATCTTCTCCTCACAGCCCACAGACAGCGGTTTTATCAGAATAGGAGAGGCTTAAGCAAAGGACTTTACCTTGTGCTTGTGCCAGGCCAGAGCAGGGACACCAGCAGCTGGCACATTTCAGGCCAGTTCATACAGGGCAGCAGGAACCCACAGGCAGGGCTGAGCCTCCAGCAGCGGGGCTGGCACAGCCCCCCCAGCAACAGCCTGGAAACGGCTGCACCTGTGATCAGGGCGGATCACAGCTCGGACCTCTCCCTTTGGGCAACAACTGCTGATGCTTGAAGTGCCCTACACCATGCTTCAATGTCAAATACCAGTTAGCCACCAACGAGGAAAACACAGCAGCAGCAGCAGCCTTGCCAGATCTGAAACCTAACAAATTCCAGACTCCAGCAGGCTCCCTAAAATTTTCAACCAGCCACAACTTCTGACCTGTGACCTTGCACCACACTGCTGTTGGTAACTATGACCAAAGCCTTTGGCCACACTTTAGACTGACCCAAAACTTAATTTCAAAACTGAGAAGTATTTAGAATGCTAAACAGGTAAAATCCACGAACCAGAACTATGTATCTACCCTACTATATATCTACCCCTTTCAGTATACGTAGGTGTTAATTTCTGAAACCCATATTATGCCATAGAAATTACATTAAGAAAATAGAATTTTATGCCTAAATCTTCTGGAAAGTGCAGATTCTACTACTGACAGTATGCATAGTGAATTTCTGAGTACACAAGTGGAAACTGTGAACATAAATGTTTAGATTCACATTTGAGTCTCTCTGAAGTTATTGCTTTCTTTCATATTAGCTGAGACTGGAACAGGCTCAAAATGAACAAACTGTAAGTGAAAAGTATCTTAATATGTAATTCTTTCAATATAATGTAACATACTCAGAAGAAATCAGTCCTCCAAAGTAGATGGGAAAGTCTCTGTTTACTAAAACCCCTTTTATAGTTCATTTCTCCATTTCTCCATTACTTCAGTGCTTGGAGCTTTTTAGAACTAGAAAATCTACACACTAGAAATACACGTACTATTTTCCCTTTTTAGGACAATTGTCAGTACTTTAAAAGTTCGGTAGAATAAATGTTTCATTTCTAGTCACCATTTTAATTACTCAGGAACACAGATTGTAAAACAAAAGACAGACACATTTTGGAGAGGGGTAAAGAAGGAAAGGACTTTGGTCTCTGAGATGATCCTAAAGCCCTTCTTTGTGTACTTGTAACCTGTTGACAGAATGAAAGAAGAGTCTGAATCCCATGTTTATGTCACTTTTTTCTGAGTCCCTGCTCATAGACCCACCCAACAGAACCATGCCCAACTCAGCTCCCTGAACCTTTGAACAGAGTAGAAGCTGCAGGTGCACTCTTTGAACTCATCATTTTTCAAAGAAACTGTGAAAATTTCTAGTGAGTTCCTGAGCCTCCATGGAATTATGTACATACCTATTCTCTGAAAACAAAGAAATCTGGATATTATCAGCATACAACAAAGTTTTTCAGGCTCAGACTTCAGTTCTGCTTACTTTTTTAGCTACACGTGGAATTTTCTTCTAAATTACCTCATCCAAAAGCCATTGAAGTGAATGAGAAAAACTCATGCTGACCTGAACGATTCTTATACCATTAGGACCTACAAAAAGTTATATTTATATTGCTTTTCTTTAACTTCAGCAGCAACCTGACTGGGAGCTCTGCAGCCTGCTACACACACAGCACCACATTAGGACAATTGCTCTTAGCTGGAATAGATAAATGTGAAAGCTTTTCTGAAATCAAACACATGGAAAATACTATGAAACTATTTAAAACCTTTTGAAATGCATAACTGAATCAACAAAAACCACTTGCACACATTAACTGAGAAAAAGACAGCGTATTCAGTCGATTTTTAAAACAGCAAATTGTAAAAGAAATGTGCTGAGTCGTATAAAGAATGTGTTGAATAAATATTTCACGCATTTAACAACAAAAATAGAACATGTCTTGACAATCCTTCGCTTAGCTGCTGCCCTGTTTATTCAATGCTCCCCAAAGTTAATGCATAACATGTTAAAATGATTACACAGTCTTGACCTTGCAGCTCCATTTTATTCTCCAGACTATTTCATAAATTTGGGAGATAGGGCAGGATCACTGGGGTTCATGCAAGCAGTGCACACCTGCAGAACGCTGTGACCCCCACGTTTCCCCTCATTCTTGTCATCATTCTATAAGGAATGGTTGTGCAGATCTGCCTGACAAGGACTCCTAGGACTACAAACATGAACTCATACAAAGTAATTTCCTTGTGAAGCTGTAAAACACATCTGCTCAGGGCATCTTATCCTGCATGGCTCTGCTACCAAAGGAATCTATAACTAAACAGAACAGATTAAGGAAAATTCAGACTAAGACTCAATTTTTGTATCCCCAGAGGTGTAGGAATAAGGACAGGATGCCTTCTTTTCATTGGTGTTTTGCTATAAAGAATTCAAAGGAAGTTAAAATGTTGATTCAACAGCAAAGGCAAATTTTTTGAGTGAAATTTTGTCTCTGAAGCTTAATGGAGGACTTTTCCCATGGCCAACAGGAGTCAATAGAAGATAGAAGCAAACAAGACTAAAGCACCCCAAAGCTCAGCACTCATCATGCAGTAACAATGACTCGGACACAGTAACCATCCACTGCAGGGTGCGAGAAATAACACAGTCAACATCTTCACTTGTCTCCATTCTCTCCCTTATCCTGGCAAACACAGCACACAAAAGATGGGGTGCCACAAAGTGAAATGGAGATTCCAAAAGAGTTTTTTAACCCTTCCACTGGGTAGGACTATAGGTGGCCACATAACCTTTGGGAGAACTGACAGAAAAGAGGAATCAGCATTATCTTTATTTTTTACTCATACATGGTAGAGGTTTTGCTGCTGAGAAAGCTGTGCTTGATCCAAAACACAGGGCTCAGAAAAGATGAAGACAAGTCCCCTGGAACTGCCAGGGCAGGTTAAATTCTCAGGTCTATGTTAATTTAAAGCAACCTTGCTCAATGATAATTTTCAGCCCTGGATAATCACATCCATAACCACACCCTAGTAGGCCTCTGTTTCCAGGGTATTCTCTTGCCCACCTTTACACAATTCAGACTGCTCCCCAAATCAAAGGGATCCAAATCCTCAGCTCTCCACTTGCAGCAAGTTTTAGGCTGCTCTGCACAGCCACTGGACACAATGAAGCTATGTAAGAAGCACAGACAGATAAGGACTGGTACAGATTGATTACATGAGCTCATCTATTGTTGACTCACATAGCCCCACTTATTACAGACTTTGCCTGACAGCCAAGTCAGACATTGAGAAGGTTGTGATAAAGCAACTATGTACTTAATACCAATAGCTTGTGTTTTGTGATCAAAGCATTCCACTGATTCCATTTTATGGGGTGGAGGTGTTTGGTTTTAATTCATTTCTGAATATTGGATGTCTGCATCTTGTTTCAAGGGACACTAATAGATAAAACAGACAAATTTTATCAAAGTATCTGTACCACTCACTGCTACACATGCTTTGCAAATAACAAATCTTCCTTCTACATTCTGTTCTAGCCTAAGAATCTTCAGTACCACACAATCTGGATACAATTTTGTTGCTACATCTGAGCCCAAAAGCCACAACATCCGTTCTTAACTTTCTGCTCCAACCAAAAGAACTAAAAATTGTGCTTTGAAATGAAGGCATCATTCTTCCTGGGACATTTCCCCAACTCACAATTAATGCAACTGGATAGGTCAGATACTCTAAATTACACCAGTAAGTATTGGTCACCTGGACACAGAGGGCAGTGTCTCTCTTACAGCAAACCTAGGCTACATTTATCTAAGGCCTGTAAGAAGAGGACAGATATGACCTGTCTGCTTTCTCTCACTTTCCTGTCTTACAAATACATTCTGTTTAGCTGGTTTATCTTCCACTGCACTTCAGAGTGTCTTGAATTTACAGCTGAATGACAAAATTTGATGGATGTAATTTCCCATTTTCCTAAAGGCACTAACAAGCATTTCCAATTCATGAGGCTCATACAGGTCCATCTATAAACACCCACTTCTTGCTCTCACCACTCTTTAACCCACTTTCCCCTCCAAACAGGAAGCAGAAAAGTGAGGAAATTAAAGTATGCACAATGAATTAAAACATTACTTGTGGTGTATGTGATCTACTACAGGGAAATGGCTTATTTCAGTCACCAGAGTATGGTGGACCCTGCTTAAAATAGTACAATTAAAAAACACATATGCATTATGCATTATTAATTATTGTAACAAACACAGAATCAAAGGTAAAAGCCAGGCTCTACTATCACTAAACTTCTTACAAATGCAAATCAAAATATGTATATTGATAAAATTATACAGAAAGAATAACTATAAAAGGTAAGTTGCCATGTGGAAGCACTAGGTTCCATTTACATAAATATCTCAGCAATTTTTTTACTAAAGCTTTCTATAGAAGTAGTTACATATTTCAGTAATACACAGGATATTTACAATTTCCAGGTCAAGCTCAACACAACAGATGTTCAGGAAGCAGATTTATAGATGAAGTCAAAGAAATGCCTCAGATACTTTACCACAACCATACTTATAAAAATGCAAACTTCCATGTGCTTTCTCTTGTGATCCATTCACAAACCAGCAATAAATAAAGGGGGAAACAGGGACATAGCATAAGTGAACTTCTTGTTCTGCATTTGAATGAATTCTAGTCTCATAAGTGAGCAATATTCCAAAAACATTTCAGTTAAAAGTGAAATAGGATGTTCAGTAATGTATGAAAAATGGATCTTTCACTGCCTCACAAAGGATTTCCACTGAGTCTGAAGGAAATCAGAGATCATATTCCATCAGAATCCAAGAAGGATTTTATGCCTATAGTGCCTAAGCTCTTGTCAGTAATTACAGGTATGTGCTTCAGGATGTCTTGTATCTACCATTGTGGAGGCAGGCACTATTTGAGTGGTAACTAATCAATAAAAATAAACACTATCTACTCGTTATATTTCAAATCTCCCAAAACTGTCTGATGCCTCACTGATGAATCTGTCTGCTGACAGCATTTCACCTAAAAGAGAAGCAAAACCAAATTGTCTGTCTTAGGAAATAAAGTGCATGCAATTAAAGTACATGCACTGTAAAGAACAACTAGCCACAGACTGGAATAGAAAGCAAACAAGGAATTTCTAACAGGTGGAGGCAAAAGAGAAGCAGAGAAGTATGGTCTGCTGAAATGAGAAATGAAGACTTCAAGCAGCTGCCTCATTGAATATAATAACTTGCAGCTGGGTGAACTGCAGCACAGCTGGATTATTTCTAGAGATACTGTGTATAGATTCCCAGTATATATGCATATATACATATATAGTTGCAAGATGTATGTATATCTGTATGTTCACTAACTAGAAGTAAGTTGCTTGAGAAAGTATAAATATAACAGTAAGATGACTTCTTGTCCTCTGGGTGAAAACGTTAGGCTGTCCAAGAATTGCACACAAAGCTGAGAGAATGTAGCTCAGCACAGCCTCTCCTGAGCCCCAAGGAGCTGACAGTCACAAATCAGGGAAGGCCAGGCATTCATCAACTGGGACTCAGCTATCTTTGGGTCTCAAGGACTGCACTGCCAAGGATCACAGGCATTCAGGAAACACACGCCAGGACCCACCTTCCTGACCATACACAACAACCAATTCTCTGAGTACTCTAAACTGAAGTTCCACTTCCAGTTAACATAAACAGATGACACAAATGTTAGATGTCTCCATATATATCAACCTACACAGTGTTTCTAGAATGGTTTCATACCAAGATGTAATGAACTCCAGCAATGGACACTGAACTAATAATGTGCATATAAACAATATATATCTATAATTTGTTTATAAACACACCTCACAATTCTAAGAGGAGAAAAAAACCACACTAAACCACCAAATACAAGCATAATATATTCAGGCTCGGCCTTGGAACAGCTTTCTGCTGTTCCATCACTGAATGGAAAATACTCCACAAACATCTCATTGGTGAGAGTTTAGAAGTGAGTAAGTGGTCTCCCCTCAAGCCCTTATACCCTCATGGTCTGCACAAAGCCCAGGCAACCGAGCCGCAACCTCCCAAGCCTGAAACATCAGCATTACTGCTGGGTGCCTACAGCTGACTGTGCAGGATCCACAAGCAGCTTCTGCATTGTCCTGGTAACTGCACTCCCTGTACCAGCCCTCTCTGACTCCTGGCTACTCCAAGTGCTTGATGCTACGTGCACCTCACAGCACCTGACCAAGATTTTTAAGAGATCTTAGGCTTTTCTTCCATTTTATAATTACTTAAATCATAGTAATGTATAATATATAATCAGACCTCATTCAGTGTCTTCAGTGTCATCAACTGCCAGCAGACCCAAGAAGTTCCTTAGCAACTTTAACATCTTGAGTTGGGCCTCTACATTTTGATCTATTAGAAGAAGCTATTTTGTTATTCAAAATGAGTGAAAACTGTTATTAAAAATCCAGCAAGAAAAAAAAACACAAATCAATAAATGCAGCAGCTTTGCATTACTTTTCAGTCTCCATCTTAATACCCAAAGTGACTCATACTAAATCTTAAATACCTCTTGTCTGACACAAAGTATTGAAGTTGCAGAATTTACTAGACACTTGTGGAAGCTATAAATTTCATTTTCTTCAGAGCTTATATTTATCCCAGCTGTAGCAGGCAGACATCTCTAGCTAGAAGTCAGGTTACTAGAAGGTATTTTAAGACAAAAGTGAACTGATAAATGATTTTACAGCATGTACAGATTTACCTGTACAGTGAGTTCTCCTCTGAACACAGCACAGTCTTTAGGATGGAGTATTGACATGAGTGTCATTTTAGAGAAAAGAGGACCATTGAAGTTCAGCATGAAAAACCACACTGACCAAATATCCCTCCATTCATTCAATGCTTGGATTCTGATACATTTCAAGTAAAGAGAAGCCAGCTGAAACTGCCTCCTGCCCTGTCACAAGGCTGGGTGCTGATTCCTGGCCCTGTCAGCCTCTTGTGCCCCAGCTGATTTTCAATCACTCTTTTTGGTGCCCATCAGTAGTTAGGTCTGGCAAAAACAACACTGGGGGACACAATTTTCCCCCCACAGAAAATGCAGCAGTGACATCAGTGCCATTTGACACACCCTTCTTTCAGCTACAGGAATTTTCATTCCAGCTGAAACTCAGCCTGACTCCCACTCTGCTGCCAGGAGCAAGCAGAACAGGGAGGTCACAGGAGCAAGGCAGGCCTGGCAGCCAGAAGGAATGGAAGAAAGGCTGCCATGCCTTGCAGAGCTCCTGCTACCTGCCAGAGCCAGCGGTGGCTGGAGCAGGCGGAGGTGCAGCCCGGGAGCACCCAGCGGGACCGGGGCCGCTCCGCGCAGCCCTCCGGCCTCCAGGCCTGGCTGCCAGCAGCGAGCTCTCGAGCTGCTCCCGAGACCGGAGCGTGGCTCTGCTCCTAGAAACTCGGCTGGCTTCACGCAGCACTTTGAGCCAAAGACATCTTGACTCTACCAAGTGGAACTGAACCAAGTGTACAGACACGGCTGGGATGATCCCTGAGCCACGTCCCCGCTCCTGCTATTGCCTCCAGAGCCAACATCCAGTCAGCCCCAACACAAGCCACAGCTGCACATGTAAAATCACACACACACTGGGAACAGCCAGCATTCCTGGGGAGCAAATGGCCTGCCCTGCAAACAAGTGCAGTCACCTGAAAGTGGAGCTCTGAAACTAGAGTTGATTTATTTACAACAAAAAGCAAACCAAAACATCATTTGGAGGCTATGCTTGGTCAAGTGTGCATTTTACAACTTTCCATTAAAAATTCACTGTGAAATAACAAAACAAACAAAAAAATTACCAGAATTATTTCCATTTAAACCTAACGTTTCCTTTACTTTGAGGGAAGAGCCTCAGTATCTGTTAGGAGTAAATAATGTCTCACTTTCAGTGGACCAAGCTCTGACTTGCAAAAACTCTGTTTTTCTCTAAGAAAACGAAATTGCTCAAATGCTGCAGTATTTTTCTCCTTGTCATTTCCTTGACTTAGAAGGAAGAAAAAAGCCAAGTCCCCACAGAATACATTTATAGCTCTTTCGAGTTTCACACACCTGGGGGGCAGCTCTGACTGGTCACCATTCTGAAGAGCACCAGGCCAGTAAAGCCCAACGGCCCCGCAGGAGCCCGCAGAGAGCAGAGCTCCCGGTGCCTGTGCCTGCACAGGTGTAACTCTACCAGCTGGAACACAAACCCGGGGCTGGCTGGGACTGCTGCTTAAAAGGCTGTGTATTACACATACCTGGCTGACATTTTCAAACAGGAGTCAAAGCAAGAGGGCATGCAGCTGACCAGGATTTTTTGCAGTTGTTGATTGGAAAATACTGCATTTGATGGTGTATTTTGGATACACTATCCAGGTACCCTCCTGAACACAAAATATCAGGCACAGGTTCTCCTGGAGAGGACTTTATTCCATATTTAACCTCATAGAGAATTTCTGACAAAAAAGTCTGCAGCTGTCTCCCTCCTTTCAACAAATGCAGACATTTTTCACTAAGAGAGACTCCTGTGGCCAGATCCCCACAGTTACCCTTTTCAATAGATTCTTTTATCCAGCCATCAAAAGGTTATGAATTTTTCATCACAATTGAAAATGAAAGTTAACTAAACTTAATATTTCAAATTAAAAGAGTTCAATTATCAGTATGATTAAAACATTCACTATTTCTTTAGAGTTAAACTTCCTTACAGGTGTTATGGTTACATCAGTGTGATGTTTTCCATCCGCCACAACTGGATCCTTCTTCTCAAATCCTGCCCTTAAAGTCATCATGTGCTATTGATTCTCACACACAAACTAGGTTTTTTCATTAAATACTCTACATTCATAGGGTTTATAATCCCTCTGATATGACTTTTTAAATAAAGAAAAACGTTTCTGTTGGAGGAGCAGCAGCTAAAATGGGTTAGAAATGCAGCTGCAGCAATCTGAACAAGGGAGAAATAACATGCATATTTTTTTAAAAACAACAATAATCACACTTAATTCACCAGCAAGACAGTGCTGTGAATTACAGTTTAACTGCCCTTCTTGATCCAGTATAAACATTAGGAGCAAGTTGTACTATGCAGGGGAGGGAAAAAGAAATTATCATGGCCATGTTCTAGATCCCCTGATTCATCTTTCCTGGCAAAAGATGGAGTGAGTCAAAGCTGCTGTGTAGGAAGCAAGGAGAGGGAGGTGGGCTGAGCTGGCTCAGCACTGGCTGGGTTTTCTCAACTGGGGTTTGAAAAGGGATGCATCAAAGCTGATACATCACAACCCTGCAGGGCCACCTTGCAGAAGCAATGCTGCCTGCAGAATGTGCCTTCAGCCGTGTGCTTGCTGGGGCACCTGGCTCCTTGCTCTGCCTGAACGCATGGTACAGAGTGCCAGAGCTGTACAGCTCTGAAACTTCCTTTCCACAAAGCCAAACGTGCCTTCAACTAGAAACAGCATACACTGAATGCTGTAACTGGAGATAAAGAGGTGCAGCTCTGCCACTCCTCACTTTGCCCACAGTAGATAAGACCAGGACTGAGACATTAGAAATACCCATTATCAGATCTACCTGGGTGTCAGATACAAACCCACCTTCATCTGCACTGACTCATGCTCAGCTGTAAAAATAGGTAACATCAGCTGTGGATCAAGGCTGCCTGATGGCTCCTAGGTCAAAATCACATCTGCCTTTCCAAAACACAATCTGTATAATAATGCAAAACCAAGTTGTTTTCCCTTACCTTCTGCAAAAGGCTCCCATTCATAAAATCGACCCATAAATGGCTTGTTATTGTATGATGCACACTGTACCTCTCTAATATTCCTGCTGCTTTCAGGACACATCTGTTTAGATTAAAAACAAAAAGAAGTAGCATTATAATCAACAGCAAAGTTATTTTTGCCTTCCTATTAATGAACTTTAGAAGGTTAGTGAAGGCATTGCAAAATTCTAATCCAAATGAATGATATAAACATCAGGAGACCTCTTAAAAACAGGTAACAAGCTGTGTTGTTAAGTAACAGTATCAAAAGTGCCTGTTGAAGAAAATTAATTTGTGAAGTTAATGGAGCAACAGTTCTATTTAAAAAAAAATTAAGGCTTCTATTGAGCTGCCATTTTCCTCAGCAACAGCACAACACTTCAAGATAAATTCAATATTAGATTAGAATTACTTCCTTTTCACAACAGCTTCACATTTTTCATCATTAACTTTTTGGGCTCAGATTCAACAGAGTTGAAACACTCAACTTACATGTTTCCATAACTTATTAAAAGTTGACCACAGCAGCAGCTTATTCTCATCCTATGCTTCCATACCATATTTCCACTTTCCCTTTTGTATCTCTACATGCTGTTATAACAGTCACTGCATGACTCTGCATTTCAAGGCATGCCTTCAGGTCCTGAGCTCCTGCAACTAAGGAACTGGCACAGAAGTTTTGCAACTAGAGCTGCTTCTACACAAGCACGTGTGCACACACAGGTATTGAGGCAGGGCAGGTGTTAGAGGGGCAAGTGGCATCCTTCCTTGGGTCACCTGCACTGCACACCTTTGGCAGACCAGCCTTGTTTGCATGTGAAGCAGATTCCAAAAGCAAATACAAGTTAAATGCTTAATGACTTTGTTCTGCCTGAATCCTCTCTGCAGTTACAGCAGAAGTTCACTCTGTGTGGGGGCACATACAAAGGGGAGAAAGGCTTCTACCAAATGCAGGGGGTTAATTAGAACAATGTCTATGCCTGGGAAAAATAGGCAAGGCTTTGGGGACAGATGCATTTTTTGCATAGCATTTAGATAATAAAAATTACTACTAAAAATACTATTCAAAACCAGTAGAATTCACATGAAGTGCTCGACTAGAACAGCAGAATATTTTTTCTAGATGACAGATTTCAAGGGAAAGCTAGAGATAACATTATGTGAAAACAGCATGGCTAAATAACTGTATTTTCCAAGGGAACAGAAGAGAGTCACTAAGAACAACTGTTGTTGCAACTGCAAGTCACTTCTCTTCTGCCTGTATAGTAGGAAAGACTGGTTGTCTGCTGGGGAAGCCAGGCACATCAGAGGTCCCAGAGGAGCTCTTGCTTTGTATCCACCATCTCCCTAAGAAGATGCTTGTAACTGGATCAAAGAGACATCACAGTCAAGAGTTTTCAAGTGGGCTATAAACTGTACCAAAGAAATGCCCAGGGGAAGGTTCATGGACTACTTTATCTTCTACTAAAATCATGGTAACAAATCTTCTAGAATAAACACTGTTTCTGGCCAAGCAGCCATCTGTGCTTCTTCGCCCACCCTTCTGAGATCTCCAAGTGCAGGCAAATACTGCTTTCCTCAACAAACCCTCCAATAAAAATTAAAACAAAAACACAAAACCCAAAAAAACCCAAAAACAAACAAATAAAAAGCCTTCCCTGAAAATAGGACTTCAAACCACCACATTGGAAGGGTGGGACTAAAAGCCTTTCTAGTGCCAAATGCAGAAAGCAAAGCTATATTCCCACAACTGAAGCTCAGCTCCTTCTGTGTGTGGCACAGCAATGCAGAACATTTACTCACCACAACACCATCCAAGGCAAGGAAATGGATTTTTCACGGAAACCAATTATTGCACATATCCTAAAGGTGAAGGGACAGGACCTGAGCTGGCATAAATTAAGGCCACTACACTAAATTACAGCAGAACAAGCATCAGTTTGTACCAGCCAAGAAGGCAGCCTGAAGGGTTTCTTTCTGGAATGCTTTTCCCTTTTTTTTGGCACACGTTTTCTACCAGCCTATTGTGAAGTTTAGTTGCTTCTTGTGTTTCCTTTTCTGACCCTTGAGCTCATGCTCTCATGTACCAGTATTTCTGGCTCACAAACCATTTCCTGTACACCCTGCTCATACCAACTGCAGGCAATGTATGAGTAAAAATATCAAAATATTCATTGCTGTTGCCAACAAACAGTGACACCCATCCCTTCTAAGATCCTTTTCAAATAGCTACAATTTCTGTTTTTAAACTTACTGCCCACAAGACAGAGACCTCAGTGCTTTAAAGCAGGACCAAGCACAGACAAATACACTGAACTCTGTGTGGATCAAGCAAAAATCAGAAGAACAGGCTAACTCAGAACATCCCTGCTAGTTTAGAAGCCCCAACTCAGTTGCCCTTCCTTCATTTCATTCATCAAGGTTTAATTGCAATATAAAATTTTGAGGAATATTCTGAGCAATGTGACCCGCAAAAACACTTTGCTTTGTTCTTGATACAGATTATATTCATTTATATTTTTAATGCCTTCTAAAATATTCTTTAGCTATGAAGTACAAGTAGGCAAAATTACTACAGTCCACGAATCACCAAGGCTTAAGAGTTATATTATACTCTACCTATATCCTAGTTAACATCTATGCACCATTTACTGAATGCAGTGACAGTTTTATGCTGCCTACAGCTCAGCCTCCCTGAAAATGAAATCCTTGAGCCTTTCTCAGAAGACCTAAGAGTGCCAGGCACTTTCTCTTGGCCTCTCTGGCTTTTTAGCACTTTTGTAGGCAGCGTGCTGGAGCCAGCAGGCACATTGGCATGGCTGCAGGTGAAGAATGTTCTCTGGCTAAGCCAGACTGCCAGCATTTAAACAGCCCACATCTCTTTCCAAAATTTCCCAGAGACTTTTGGAATGAACTTTGCTGTAATATTTAACTTACTGTGTGACTCTCCTTCGGTTTCCCCTCAGTGACATCAAGGCATTAAAATCGTGCTGCCTGCTGGAGACTTGGAAACAGTGTTTTGGTAAACAAAATGTTGACTTTGATTCAGGTTTTGTTAGTGACAGATCTGTAATTTCTTTTTTCTTTTTTCCCTCAAAAATTTTGTCCTGTGATTACTAAGGGAGTTATTAAGGGAGTCCTTTTTAACACTAGGGAGGCCTAAGCAACAAAAAATATACTTTGCATCTACTAAGATAAATCTCCGATTCCTTTGTGTAGAGGCAGATATAAATTATTTAGAAATACATACTCTCTGCTGGGAGAGGGTTTTTAAATTATTGTTCTTTCAGCTGCGCTCTGTAAAATTAGAGCATCTAGAATGCATAATTTTGTATGTTTTTAGATGATCTTTCTCCTACTTCAACCATGCTGCTTGGACAACACAATGATGTAAATTTAGCACGTGGGGCTGCACTCAGCAAAGTGCAAAGTGCCTTCAAAGTGCAGGATTTTGTTATTTTCACACAGGGCAAGGCATCTCAGAGCTGCTCCTGCTGCACTTGCACGTGGCTGTTTCAAGGAGGACACCTCAGCTTTTCTTCCTGTGCCTTCAGAGTGGGAGGAAACCACCAGCAGCTGCCCTGATGAGGCAGGCAGTGCTCAGGAGCCAATTTTAGAAGTATCCCTTTGTCTTGTTGGAATTCGGGCCAAACTTCTCGAAATGCACTGTGCCTGCTGTTGATAGAAACTCTGTACTTTGGAAACAGTGGCTTTATTTATACCTCAGTTTCTTCTGAAATATTGAAATATGCAGGTATTTATATATATATATGTGTGTGCAAGTCTGAGGGACAGCAACACACGGTGTTTTCTTTGTCATGTACCATTAGAGTTTTCTTAGAATGAGCTGCTAGTACAGTTAAGACTATTAAACAAAGAAACCACCCTGCGGCCTTTTTAGCTTTTGGTTAACATTTGAAAAGCACACTTTTTAACAAATCCTCGACACTTGGTTTAATTAAAGAAGTGCTGGCAAAACACCAGAAAATTATCAGTCTGCCAGCTGTGGGCTCACATCTGCCATTAGCAAAGCTGTGTCAAAGCTGTGCTGAGATAACACTTCTGGAAATGTGTAAAAGGCTGATTTGGTCCTGAAACCACCTCTACAGGCAATTAAAACACTGACTAAGATTTTTGGCAATGTTTCATTCTTATGACCTACAGTAACTGACAAGTGCTCCTTCCAAGGCCCCACATCCCTTCTTGATTCTCTAGGTTCAGATATAATTCCTAATTAATATTTTCTCTGTGTGCAATACTACATGTTCAATTAAGTCCAAATAATCTAGTTGTACTCTTGTTTTCATTTTTGAAGTGGTTCTACAGAATCACATTCATCCTTTGGAATCCCAAAGGAAAAACACATATCCAAAGAAAAATAATTTAAATACTTGTTTCTGAAACAGTAATATGAAAACTGTCCTTTCCTTTGCAGAGCTTACTCTTAAAGGTATTGTGTCCTTCAATATGCATAGTCTATAAATTCCAATTCTTTACACAACAAGCCACCACATCTGCAGTGAACTTTGAACTTCTGCTCTGAACTGCTCGTGTCCTGTTTCTCCTGAAACCTACAGAAGTTCCAAGTCCACATAAAAAAGTGGAATGCAGGGTCCTTCAAATGTTAATTTTCCAGCTAAAATGTTTCTCTTTGCATAGCCAAGGACTGTGCTTCCCATATAGGTAGTACCTCAAATGAAGGCAACCTAGTTCTGTCCATCAGAACACACACTGAAAGAGAGAAAGGATCCATGTAAAATCCTGGAGACTCTTACTTCCCCAATAGTTCTAATTTTATAAAATGGTAAGAGAACGTAAAGAAAACTGTCTGCCAACCAAAAAAAATTATACATAAGGCATATTAAATATGTCTAGATATCTGTGGCACAAAATACCAGACACAATTCAAATGGAACTGATGCTCCTGAAAAACCAAAATGTGAAAGAAACTTTAAAATGCATGTGAAGAACAGCTCTGCAGTAAAAATAGTGCTAGCCAGCTCTGGTTACAGTGCACAGCCACAGACAGTGCTCTGTAAATGTCTGGCCTGACATGCAATGAGAATTTCCATCTGGGAATGCAGTGGTATCTGCACAAGTTTATGAGGAAGGAGCACCTGTACTGGCAGACTCTGCACTGCCTCAAGCCATGAATTTACACCTCTGTGTCTGCTGCAATGCAGACAAGCAGAATAATGACAGTCCCTGTAAACTCCAATGTGCTCTACTAACCACAGACCCGGGCCACGGAGAGCCCCTGGCAGCTGCAGGGCATTTCAGCCTCTCTTCCCCCTCACTCCTTTCAAGGGCTGCCTGTCACAGATGGTAAAGACCTTAGATGTGTGCACAGTTCTACCCAGAAGCCATCCAGGGAGCAAGGAGCTTGTGTCTGGATCAAGGAAGATGGGCCCTGGCAGAGCGATGGGGCGCCTGCCTGCCCCAGCTGCCTGGGGCTCCCACTGCCATGGGCCAGGGAGATGCTGCCCTCTCAGCCTGCAACTTGAGAATGCTTTTTTCCATTAATATTTCAGCTTTGCCACAAGAAGGTCCTCTGAATTTAACTAGAAAAGCCTTTGAAATGCTACCCAAAGCTGATCTTTATTAACTGCAATCTATCAGACACGTAAGGCATTAATGCATAATGTGGCAAGTGCATCTATTACTGCTTTACGCTTTTTCCATTCTGTAGCACTTTACATCTGAAAATGCAGTCTGTCTAATAATGGGGAAGAAAGCTCAACCAAACAGATGGAAAAAGAAGTATTTCTGCTTAACTTCACAGGTTTGTGGCTTTTTTCTTTTTAAATTCTCACTGACAGATCCATCTGATTAAACTGAAATAACTTATTTTATTTCAGATTTACAGAAACTTGTAAAAGATTCAAGCCCAGCTTTGGTTTTAAATAAAATGTTAGTCACTCATCCATCCCACACAAAGCATCTCCAATGATCTAATGTGCACAACTGGAAACATTTGGAACTACTACCTTAGGAGGGGCTAATCAAGGAGCTATAATAGAAAAATTAACAGTACATTTCCTCAGCAATACCAAAAATGTGTCAAGAAAATACTCCAGTTATGTTTAATGCTAAAATTTTGCAAATACTATTCCAAAAAAAACTAAGCAACCAACCAACCAAAAATTCTGAGACACAATAAATGGTTTCTATGAGATAGAAGTTGAGCAGTTAGAAAATGCAAGGCAAATGCTGGAAACAGACCACGCTGGAACAGAGCATTATCTGCTGTAAAGCAATACACAAGTACATCCCCAAAGTCAGGCCTATGTCAACTCACACCTACACACTGAAGACTGTTGCTAGTCTTTGTTTTCTGATCCAGCAAAAGACCAGATGACTGGTCTTTTAAAAGTTGAGGTTTTTTTAAATATAGTTACTACTTTACTGTCCCAAATTTCTTTTAGTACCCAGGCCCCTGAGGAAACAGCTACTTCAGTATCGAGATTGGAGTTTACACAGAATATTCCTTCCATGCTCCCAAACAAGCATCAAAAGCTTGCCATTTGCAGCAGACATCATAACTGCTTTGTACAGCTGCTGCTCCCACTCTCAGCAGTGCTGTCACTTTTCTGTATAAATGTGCTGCATAAAAAACCCCACAGATACAAGAATCCCTCCAATCAAATACCTGTTTATAGAAACACTACACAGAGCTCAAGGTGCCTAAACTGCAAGCTATTGCCTCATTTAATGGGAAAGCAATGAAAAGCTACTCCCATTGCACACAATCTGGTTCAAATGAAGAATGCCTTAACATGGAAGCTTTCAGCTCCATCATCTTGTACTGTCTCATCTGTCTACATTATTCAAATACACCTGCAAAAGGGAACATGTTTTATTAGTCCTTCTCAGAACGTGGGAGGTTTATGTACTAAGAATAGCTGCTTTCACATACTAGCAACAGCCTTCTTTATACTAGAAATATCAGCCACTCCAAAACCCTCTCTGGAAGGCACCACCAATATCAGCTCTGAAAGACCCTGAGACAAACTCATGCTTGGTCCATCTTCAGTAAAGTTTATAGACTTTAACAAAGTTGATATATCTAGTCCTCATAGTTTTTAGAAAATTATGCCACTGTGATAAAACATCTACTCCAGGGTTTCCAGCTGTATTTTATGACAT
Source organism: Euphonia xanthogaster (assembly GCA_034509185.1). Lineage (NCBI taxonomy): Eukaryota > Metazoa > Chordata > Aves > Passeriformes > Fringillidae > Euphonia > Euphonia xanthogaster. The sequence goes on from JAYDZK010000025.1 coordinate 14,978,958, forward strand.
TTTTATAAAGTATTGCTCTTGGAGCTGCCTGTTCTTTCTGGGGAGCAGTTTTTATGTGACTCTCATTCTACCAGCTTCAGCAGTGGGCAGGAGTAATCCTCCAGCAGTTTTCTCTATGAAAGCCCAATCAACTTCAATGGAAACTCAATTTCATGCATTCCATTTAAATGACTGCTCTCTGTGTGGGAGGAGGCATTACCTGAATGGTTCCGGCAGGAGGACTGAAAGTTTAAGGAAGTTTCTGATTGGTATTACCACAATAATCTACTTTTGAATTAAAAATTCATACTGCAGCAGTAATCACAATATTTTTAGAGAGCCAGCTCTACTATAAGTAACAACCAGGCAACAGAAATGTCAACGCGGTGCTACATGAGACAGAAGCATACAGGCAAATGTACAGCTGCTACTGCAACCAGGGGGAATTTGAAATAAGTCTGTTGGGACAATTTATTTTGTTCTTTTTGTTAGAAAAAAAAATAAAATTTAGGATGTGGAACAATTTGTTTTCCACAAAAAGTGAACACCTTTAGAGCAATGTAAATGCAACTTAAAAACAACTCTGAGCTGGCAGGAACCCAGTCTGGAAACATAAATTGCAGCATTATTCAGATTTTAGAGTTCATGTTTCCATCAAAAATGAGTTTCTGATACAACACACACTTAAACTGTTTCTGTGATATATTCTTTCCTCCTAGGTCATATACTTCAAAGAAAAAGAAAAAAGGTACTTCAAACCAACTGGCAGATACATTTGTCTTATTTTAGAATGGTTTAATATAGCTGCAGCTGGTAGCACTGTCCATTTACTGATGAGTTTGTCCAACTTTAGCCTCTCAGACTAAAACTTTCCACTCCTGTTATCTGTTTTAGTCTCTTTTTCTTTTTTTGACTGAAGCATTTCATCCCAGAATGAGCCCGAAGTAAAACAAAAGGAAAAAGTGTTCTATTTTTTCCCATGCTGCCAATATTCTGACTTTTTTTTTCCAAATGTAACTGCCTATTCTATTTTAATGAGTGAAATTATGTCAGCCAGGAAAATGGGTTTTTTGTCAAGAATGCTTTTTCTATGGAAATCCACTCAAGTATAGTCAGGCCACAAGAATTTTAAAAATAATGCTGATAATGTACTTTGTACACTTTCAATCAAAACTTGTTAAAGTTCTGCATCTAACCTGGAGGAACAATCTGTTCACAAGTGTGCTCCATACCTGAGGCTCAGAGAGGCTGAGCAGCTTTCCAGCTGTTATTGGAAACTGGTCCTGAGGTCTGTAATAGGGCAAGGACTGAAAACGAAAACATCTCTCTTCTGCTCTTAACCACTTGAGCCAGTACCTAAAATGCATGGAATACTTTGGAAAAACAGATAAATCTGGGGACTGGCATTCGAGAGATGAGGCTGGATGAGCAAGTCAGCTGAAGAAGGTACTGAGACGAAGAAGAAGTAAAACTGGAAGAAACTGCAAAGAAGCAGGGAGCTAAGTAGAAAAAGGAGAGACTGGAGGCAGAAGAGATGGGGAGAAAAGATGAAAAATATGAGACAAGGTACTCAGGAAGTGAGAAGTGTGACTGAGGAGAAAATACAGAGGGACAGCTCCAGCCAGAGAGAAGGAGCAGAGATAGGCTGTCTGTGCAGAAAGGGCAGAAACACCTGCGGTGAGAAAGAGCCAAGCACACCCCAGCAAAGCATTTCACTGCCCTGTGGTACTCAGGAGGGCAAAGTCCCTCTGCCAGTGCCTCAGCTGCAATGATCTGATGAGTCCTGTGAATACTGATGCATCTCATGATGGCATTCTGCTTTTGAAGGCTCTTTTTGTTTGTTTAAACACTATAAATTAAGTCACAAGGCCTTAAAAGAATGCTTAATCTCAAACTGGAAGAGACTGTCCATGCAATTACTGCATCACTTGGCTCTTCCTGCCTATGAGGTCCTGCTCTCAATTCCATGATTGCATACCATTTTCCCCATATGACCTCTGACTCATTCAGTGTGCAGAATGGACCTACTCTGGGAAGGGTTATTTACATAATCTCTGTCTCATTCACTTCAAAACCTGGCAGGTATAAATGCACATACAGAATAAGGAACATGAAGGACAGTCTGCAGTTTCTGCAACAGCTACTCTACCAGTTTTGAGGGGGAAAAAGTCACATATGGTGCAATTACTTAATCCAATCCTTTCTCAATTTGTGAACTATGTACTTTCTGGTTTGGGGGTCTGACTGAAAACCTCTGGACCTGTTTTACAGATGAGCTGCCAAATCATAATTACAGTTTTGGCAATGCAAATTTTACTTTGACTATTGCCAAGTGATAAATATGATACTGAACATGGGGGGAAATATTAAATTCAAACTACTTGACAAGCAGCACTAATTATGGAACACTTCTCTTAAACCTCATTCTTCCATAGGGCAGCTCCATTTCTTACAACGTATTAGGTCTTGCTGTCACACAGCAGCTTTGTGAATTTTAAAGCAAACACTGCAGTCATAGTATCAACAACTACTCCTTAGAGAAGCCTTTTTTCTCACCTTCTGCAAGGAGCATTTTTGAGGCAGGGAGCCAAAGCCTGAATAAAAAGAGAATAACATTGAGTAGTGTATCAGTCATAACTAAGCACTTGATCTATGCAGGGACCCTGGGGTAAAAAATTATATTATCAGGTAATTAAATAGTTTTCTTAACACAAGAGTTACCAGAGGATTGCTCACAAAATTTCAGTTCTGAAAGCTGTAAACCTCTGCAGGTTTGACTTTGTCCTTCTAATAGCATTTTGCTGCTCAAACTAAAACTTCACATCATCCAAAAAAACTGTCCTCAGAAAGTGACCCAAACTGAGGTCTCAAAAAAGCCATCAGGAAAAGCAGTATGTGGGTTGCCTGGCAACTTACTGAATGCCACAGCCAAAAGTCAAAGCTGGTTTGCAGAATGTGCCAGGGGATGTTTCCCTGGCCTCTTCCCCCTACAGATCACCCAGTGCCTCCAACACTGCTTGACCAACACCGATACAACCAACACAGGATTGGTTTTTCCACCAATGTAAGTCCAGAGTTTGAAGATAAACAGCCTTACCAACTTAGCACCAGAACGAAGCTGTTTCACTAATTACACTCGTATGTCTCTACCTGTGCAAGGTGCTGCCCATGTTACAACTGGACAGACACCACAACTGATGAAGCAGATGAGACAGAGCACACCAGACTCGCTTGGGTTTTGTTGTTATTTTTTAATCTCACCACAATTTCAATTATTTCTGGGGTTTGCACTGTTCTGTAGGCAGTTGGCTCTTAATGGATCATATGCAAAAGGATTGTTTACCTGCTCTGGGCACTGCAGGGCTTGCAGTGCCAGGTTTCTTTCAGACCACTTCTGGGGGAGAGGCTTTGGACTCCCATCCCTAGTCTGTGGTTTGCTAAAGCAACACATGCTTGCTAAGACATAATTTGACGTTTATGTTTCCTAACTTTCTACACAAGTTTTGGCAGTTTGCTCTTTCCAAGCCCTGCTTAAAAATTCTAAAATGAGATACCAAAAAAATCCAAAACAAACAAACACTAACCAACCAAAAAACCAAACCAAAATAAAACAAAACAAAACAAAAACCCAACACCCCCCCTTTCCCAAAACCCACAAAACTAAAACTAAAAACTTGACAGCACTGCTAACAGACAGCTTTTTCAGTATCCATAGGTTAACTTTGGCAGCTTCTCCTGCACTTCCTTCTTCCTCTACTTGCCTTGGTCAGTACAAGAGAGGACTGGGATTGTACTGGTTGTAGTTTCACTACAAGTTCCTGTATTCATGTAATCTATGTTCTTTTCCTGCTATATGGCCTGAAAATGTCTTAAACTTATGCACTGATACCAACAATAACTGAACTAATCTCCTAAAAATACCAGGAAAAAGCTACTCCTTTCATGTGCCTAAGCAGACACTAACATCTGACAGACCATGCTTTTTATACCTGTAATTAATGGGAATAGTTAACAAATATTCATCAAAACAGCAGTAAAAAGTTTTTTGTAAATTAATCATGACATCTGCAGTCTCCTCTGCTTTGAAAACCTGGATACAATTAAACTGACATATGAATAAAAAGCACATTTCTTGTTCAAATTATGTGAGTGTTGAAAAATTCCACACCGGAATTTCAGACAAACACTTTTGTCAATATGAATTGACAAGAAGAAACAAAGACAAGCTGGAGTGCTTTCAAATCTCTCCCACAACACTTGCCTATATTGATAAATGACACTACTCAAATTTACCGTGCACTATTAAACAAAACTACAGCTGTATCAGGAATGCAACCATCTGGTTACAACTCAGAAGTCCCAATTTTCATTGATGAGCTTCCTCTTTAAAACTTGGCACAGAAGTTACATCTGAATGATAACCAGGCAACCTAAATCACCCTGAGTCCTGTTCTACTGCAGAATAAAAACCCCTATTCCATTTCAACAAGCATCCCAATGAAGTTTCCAAATCACTCCACAGGATTGTAAGTGCTAATGCTGCTATTCATAACTGATGAAGTGATGGAATAACTGTGGATCTTTTTCCTCTTTCCTCTTCTCCAAGACACATGTATTCCATTTATTCCAAGAATTAGCAAGGTAACTTCTCAGGCAATTCCAACTGCTACATGAAACCTCCCATTCAAAGTTCACCAGGAAGTTAGGAAAGAAGAGCTTTAGGCAACTGATTTCTATTTTGATTTTGAGGCACTTGGATGAATTTTTAACATTTTTATGTCACACTGCCATTACACAAAAATGAGAGTCTCAATCTTCAGCTATTCACAAATTCACTCCACTTGAGGCAGACTTCTCCAGCTACATCATGCAACCCATGCAACATGCTCAGAACTTCAAAATAAACCTCACAGAAGAAAAAGGCAGCTCTATGCTTCCTGCAGTACCATGAAATAGTGAAGTACTACTGTTAACCATACCTTCTGAAGTACTCTTATGCATTAAAAATCAAGAAAATACATATTGGGAAGTTGACAGAGTCCCTGGAAAATTCAGCTTCCAGAGCATTCAAGCTAAACCCCAAACATGTCAATGACACTGAATGTATGAACTGGCTAACTCTGACACATTTAGTAGATTTTTTATCACTGATACATACTCTCAACCTTTGTTTTCCAGTGGAATATTTCTGGTTTGTGGCCTTAAGGTGTTTATTCTATCCTAAGCTCTGCTGTATTTTATTTATATCTCACTGCCCTTGAATAAAGTCAAAGATCTCATCCATAAGAATGTTACAGATCCCACTGGTCACTCCTCCCTGACCTGGAGAATACAGGACCTGGCTATAGCCATGTATACATTACCAAATTTTCACCTGCACCTTTCCTTTTGGTCTGTGCTTTCATAGCTCTTGTCACAACAGGGCATGACTCCTGGACTCCTAGATGTTTAAAGTGGCTTAGATTTATTGATCAAACCAAGTAACTCAAGTTTCAATTAAAACCAACAAGCCTCTAGTCATCAAGGTTCTCTGAATTGTGTGATTTTGGACTTACTATGAACATTTTCCTAAATTAGTAAGTAATTCACCTAGAAATAACGAGTTTATGTAAAACAGTCAACTCTGTGTTACTGCCACAAGTACAGAGGACACTTGCACAATAAAGCCCCTAGAGAGAGCTTTAAAGTTACCCTGACATACTTTTCCTGATGACTTATGGCAAACAGTTTCCCATCATTATTTAAGCTCTAATAAGAATGTCATCATGCAAAATGCTTTCTAATACAGGGTTCTCAGAGGTTGAAGGGGATGCCACATAACCACAGTGCAGAGATACAGAGGGAACAACTGTGGTCCAAAAGCTTCATCAAAGATGTCTCTCTGAGACTTTTGTACACATATGACAACTGATCAAACTACACGAGACCCTTTACAAGCAATATCTTTGTGCCAGCCTCTGGTAAGTTCAGCCTGTACTGGTGACAAATCATTCTGAATTAATATTTACACACCTCTGCTGCAAAGAGCAAAACATTCAAAAAGAAGAACAGTAAAGCCTAAAGTAATGCAAGCTTTCAATAAGTTTCCTATACACCCACAGAACGTCAGACTACCAAACCTACACACAATCCCACAGTGTTTGCATGGAAAATTCCTCACATAAAGTCAAGTTTAAATTTCCTCAGGAAAAGATATGTCATCTTAACCCCACTTTGCCACTTATGTCAAACACCTACTCTATACAAATCTCAAAAGGAGAATAAATAAACCCTACAGTAACTCCTTGGGAATAACAAGGGGCTTTTCAGCCTAAAAAAAAAAAGTTCACCCAAGAAATACATAGGCTTTTGTTAGTCTTCACCTCAATGTGTGAGCATCCCAACTACATTAAAGAGTGCACACTTGCAGCACCCCATATCAATTCTGAAAAGACTTGTCTGGGAATTATATTTTCTGTTCCATACAAAATTAAACATTTCCATTTCTACCTTAGCTAAAACTCGAAGTGTTGGAAATGTTTCAGCTTCTATAGAGTGGAAAATTTTCAAAACTGCTTGGGGAGAACACCAGTGAGCTGGTGGATGGCCCAAGATCTCAGGTGCCAGGGGACCCTGCCAATGCCTACCTATATCCTTAGGTGACAGAAAAGCACATCACTGTTTAATGGACTCAACACATTCCTGCAGAACATTGTAATTCTATTTAATTAGGGTTCTGCATCCAAAAAAAGCCTTTCAGTGGCACAGTTGTAACTCAGCATCATTATCATCAGTAAGACTCTTTGGAAAATCAAATATTTTCATTTGTCCCATCTTGATAGAGCTGAGGATTGATCCTGAGTCTTTTACCTCACCTCATCTCCTCTACTGTAAAACCTCTTTCCATTTCTAAAATTGTCTTTTCATATATGACCCATTCCCTGCTCAGGTACCATTCTCAAAAGCTCTGCATGCAGGAACACAGATCCAGATCCAGATCCAGAGTCAGGCAGAGGACTCTTACTCAGAACCAAAAGCCAGGTTTTCCATAGCTGTGCTGCCATATTAATAGCAGGCATAGCTGGAGAAGCAGGCCAAGAAAGTAAAAGCAGACATTGTCTTCTGATCCTATCTAGACACTTCACAACACAACTGGCTTCTTGCTAAACACCACTCACATAAAATACTGAGAAAAACAACACAGTGCTAACTGGAGACATGACAGTAATGCACATGAACCAGTGAGCAAACTAGCAACTGGGAATGGAACTGGACATGCTCAGCAGAACTTCATCCATAAATATTTCACTGAGCCCTCAGGAGTTACTCTTTTATACATTTTACCTTGACTGTTCCAAAGTCCTAAATTAATTTGGCCAAAAATTCACACCTCAAGCCACAGCTAATGAAAATTCAGATTTTGCAACTATTCAGTATCACTCTTCATGCAGAAACTGTGAGAGAACAGATTGTGGGAGAACAGGAATGGGGCTGTGGCAGAGCCTCATCCCTAGCGGGGTGCAGCTGTGTAAGACAGGTGACCAGCACTGAAGGCAAGAAGCCTGGAATGCTGATGTGTACTGACCAACCACAAAAGAGTAAAAGGGCACACAGGTGTTATGCATGTGAGAAAAAAGGTGCAACAAGCTGTACTGGGAACCAATAAAGGGCTGATGCTTGCCACCATTTTTGGCATCAGTCATGTGCCCACTCTCATGAAACTACCTTAAGAAGTCTGGAATATCCAGAAACCTGAAAGCCTCCTTGTGTCCAGGAGACCCGAGGCCTGGAGCTGGTTTACAAATATACCCTCAGGCACCCAGGAAGAGCCAGCGACTTGGCAATGCTCGAGACAATTAATTACACAAAGTGCTCAGTAAACAAATGTTCCATCTGAGTTGCTTCCTTTGTTCTGGTGACAAACCACACAAAGAAGGTTGAATTCAAATTCTACTTCAACCACACACGCATATAATTCCTTCTCCTTTAATGCAGGGGGAAATAAGGGAGATTTACTCACCACTTCCCTATTTCTGAAGGAATTGAGACTACATTGGAAGAATCCTGTTGTATTGCAAGTAGGTTATGGTTTCAGCTAGATCAGCCAGAGCTGTTTGTGAGGTAATGAGAGATGTTTGCTGCCTGTTTCCTGCCAAAGAGGGTGACAGGCAGCTGTGTGTTCTGAGGTGAGCTTGTATGCAAGGTGCTGAACAGGGGAAGCCACTTATATAATAAGAAAATAGGTTTAACAACCTGCAGGAACACTTGAACAAATACAGCACTTCCGAGGCTCTCTCTAACCAAACCTCACAAGTTTACCTTTAATGAATCAACCTGTCAGTCATGTGAAATGAGTTCAGCTATCAATGAAAAAACAATAAATGTACAATAATGAGGAAATGACCTAATGGACCAAGGCAGATTAACTTAATTTGTTATTAATTAGTTGCCCTCAGGAGAAACTGTAGAGGGAGTGGCCAAACACCAGGATAAGGGTTAATAGAAAACTTCAAATAAATGAGATTTTCAGTTTTGGTATGCTCCAGGAAGAATCAAAGAAAAGAAAGAAATAAAAATATACTGTTCTCTGCTTGCTGGCAAGACCACTGGTACATGTCGCTGCCGATAAATTAAATTAAAGCCCGTGTGCAGAAGCATTTAATCAGGAAGAGCAAGCAAACAAAGTGAAACACTATCAGCCTTGTGTTGTTGTCATCCTGGCCTTACACTAAAACTGTTCTTAGCAACTTCTTTTATATAATTACATTAATTACCACATTCTGGGGAGCAAAATAACCCTGAATAGCAATTACAGCCTCTCCAAGGGTAACAGAAACATTACTAAATAAAGAATATCATTATGTAGAGTTCTATGCCTATGAGAAGCTACTTCAGCTAAAATTTCTCTTTGCTGTTAAGTCTCCTGTACTACAGATTTCTTTATAATCCTATTTATAAGCAACAATGGCAAAGAGGCAGCAGCAGTGTGCTCATCTACGTTCTCTCTTCATCTGTTGAATTATTCTGTTTAAACAACAGATTCTAAAACTAACAGGAAAATATTTTCACTCCTGTTCTCTTCTGTCAAAAGAAATCTGCCAATGGCCAAGCCACTCACCATGCTGACCTGCACATCAACCACTGTCCCATTCACAAGCTCACTGCCCTCTGCTCTCCAGCCACTTGCCATTCTCAACAAACACTTTCTACAAACCTTCCTTCTCCATACCCTGGCAATCTCAGATTGTTTCTTTCTTCCACCTCATTTATAACTTCCTCATCTCTTACCCCTTGCCCTCTTAAAAGACCTTTTCCTGGAAACAATTTTGTCACGTTAAGTCAGGCAGAATACTGTCCAACTTTGTGCACTGATGTGTGAGGGATGAAATAAAGACTGGGACATTTGTGTATCGCTTGGACACAGTGAGCAAATTTAGCTCAGAAAACTTTCCAAATTAATGCCCATGCACTAAGGTCATTTCCCATTTCCTTCAAAAAACAGAAAGTGTTTTTCGAAAGAGGAATTTGTCCCACAGACTATTCTCAGAGGCTCAAATTAACCGTTCATGTTTTCCATTCCAGACAAATACACTAAAGCTTTCTTGACATTAGGTCTTTTCAATCAACTGCTCCAGTCTCAGTCAATGGACTTTATTCATAAATAAAGCAAGAGTCATAACTAAGAAACAAAAAGAAACTCATCTGATTTGTTTAGGTTACGTTTTTGTAATCCTGTGTTCCATTGTTCCATATTTCACTATGCAGGTTCCACTAACCAAATCAGGATTTCTAGAAGGCAGAAGAATCAGATGTTCACCCGTCCAAAAAAATACGGCCTGTCATGTCAATTTACCCAGATCTCTCCTGAATATTCTGCTTCTAATATCCAAATACAGACTTCTGCATCTTTGCAATGCTAAGTTAGACTAGCAGGATAAATAAGAAGAACATACTAGGAAGACATACTTTGGGAAATACTAAAATGGCACAAGCAGAAACTGGAAATTTTAGCAGGATGAAAACCACTAATGGGGACAAAGAACAAAACCTCACTTGCCTCCCACATACAATGGGAGACTGCCCGGAGCATGGAGCTACACCCAGAAAAACATTCTGAACCAAATAATAACAGATTAAGTTTTATTTAAAAATTAACACAGAACAGATTTTCACTCCAATAAATTAGGAAGTTAAAATCAAAGCACGTAGAACTGAATGCTGGTAAAAGTATCATCTGAAACAGAATGCACAGAGCACCACGGAAAGGCACTGGAGTGGTCCAGGCTACTGGGAGCTGTCTCTAAATGCTGTTTAGAACATGACTAGCACTCACAGAGGGATAACCTCATCTTATGGGACTGAGAAGCAGACAGCCTGCATAACACGGCCTATCCAAACTCCATTCTCCAGTTTCTTTCATGGAAAAACATTAGGCTTGTCAGTGCTGTGGCAGTTTCACCCTGGCTGGGTGACAGGTACCCACTAAAGCCACTTATCACTCCCTGACCCAAGTGAACAGGGAATGGAAAATATAACAAAGGGTTAATGGGTTGAGATAAGGATCAGGAGAGATTACACACCCATTACTGCCACGGGCAGAACAAACCTGACTTGGGGAAATTGACTGAATTTATTACCAATCAAAATCAGAGCATGAAGTAAAACAAATCTTAAAACCACCTTCCCCCTAGCCTTGCCTTCTTCCCAGCTCTACCTCTTTCCCTCAGTGGTGTAGGGAGACAAAATGGGGGTTAGGGTCAGTTCAGCACAGGGGTTATGCTCAGTTGATTACAGGTTGTTTCTGCTGCTGATCAGGAATAAGAGTCCTTCCCCTGCTGCAGCCTGGGGTCCCTCCCATGAGACACAGTTCCCCACAAACCCCTCCAATGTGAGCACTTCCCAAGGGCTACAGCTCTTCATTAACCGCTCCCTCGTGGGTCCCCACAGGGTCACAAGCCCTGCCATCAAACCTGCTCCAGTGTGGGCTCCTCTCTGCCCATGGGTCTGCAGGTGCCTGGCAGGACCTGCTCCAGCACAGCCATTCCATGGGGTGACAGCCTCCTCAGGGCACCACCTGCTCCAGTGCCCTCCACGGGCTGCAGGGCCAGGCAGCTGCACCGTGGGCTGCCCCACAGGCTGCAGGGGAATCTCAGCTCCAGGGCCTGGAGCACCTCCTGCCCCTCCTTCTCCACTGACCTTGGCCTCTGCAGGGCTGCTCCTCTCACACCTTCCCACTCTGCTCTCCTCTGGCTACCTCACACCTGCACAACAGCTTTTTCCCTTCAGAAGTACAGTATCTCAGGTACTGCCATCTCTGATGGGCTTGGCCTTGGCCAGCAGTGGCTCCATCCTGGCTGGCATTGGATTCCCTGTCGGGGAAGCACGGGGAGGCTTCTGGCAGCTTCTTGTGGAAGCCACACCTGCTGTCCCCCCACGCCTCCCCTCTACCAAAACCTGGCCACGCAAACCCAACACGCTCCACTCATCACCACTGTGAATCACATACTTAAGAATTACCATGAAAATCCACATTCATCACACAAAAATCAAAATAACAACACTGAATGAGAATGGAAAATTTACACTAAATTCATTCCCTTGTCCCTTCACCACAATTACAATTAAGATTTTCCACCGTTATTGCGTTCTCTGACATTGTTCAGCCCATGTTTGTCCCTCTCTCAATTACTATACTTATCTCAAATTCCTTCATGCTCCTGGGTTTCATCAAATTAGAACTGTACATATTGGTAGATGAAGTGACAGATTAAAGTCCTTGAAGGTACAGTATTAGGTAAATATAATATTATGGCTCTACTTTCAGTATTCCCCAAGACACTCTAAAATAAGTTCACAAAAATAATCATTAAATTAATTTTAAAAAAAATTTCAACTTAACTTGATGATTAGGTGAATATTTTGCATACTAGGGAAAACCAACAGCTGTCCAACACACAAAACAGAGGAAAAGCAGACTTACATTTGTGTTGCAGAGTTTGTATTGCTTGTAGGCACCAATGCACACGATGGCTGCAGCCCTCTGGGGCTGGGGCTGGCCCTGCAGGGCCTGAGGGCTGGAGTCACCGCCGTGGAACAGGCTCTGAGACACAGGGAACGAAGGGGACTGATAAAGCGAGGGCCCCAGGACCTGGTGTCCTGCCTGAGGCCCCCCTGGCTCTTGGTAAAGGCTGCCATGCTGCAGGGAAGGAGCAGCAGCCTGGCTGTAGGGGCTGATGAGGCTCGGGCTCTGGTGGAACAGGTGGCTCCTTGACGACTGTCGCTGCCGCCGCAGCTTCTGAGGCTGCTGGCCAGTGTCAGTTTGTAAAGGTAAAATGTATGGCACCTTCCCATAGCCATACTTTCCTGGACCAATAGGATTTCTGTTTCTGCTTCTAAAAACAGAGAAAGAGAGAGAAAACAGTTACTGACTCCATAAGCAAAGGAGCAGTTAGGTATTTACAGGACTTACAATAAATATGAACAAGATGTAGTCTAGCTTGATGTGTTAGGAATCTCAGAAGGCCTAGCAAGTAAGTTGGCAAAAAAACGTTTCTTCCAGTTAAGAGCAATGAGTGAATACAGCCATTGTGGGTGACATTTGCAGCTCAGGAAGGGAGACACCATTAAAGAAAAACAGTTTTCTTTCTGTACATAAAATACATTCATGTTTTTAATATATATGCAAAACAGACTTGAACTCCAGTGAAAACCAGAGATTATAAATTGACAGACTTATTTTCTAGAAACAGAAGTGCTACAGATGTCAGACAGCCACCAGATCAAAGGGACCTTCCTTTGGGTTTGTTTTTATTTGGGTTTGTTTTCTTCCCAAGTCTTATATTCTCCCAGGACTCTTGCTAGCCGGGAACCCTGAAAGTCATTTACCTCCCAGTCCAGCCTTATGGCCACGTGGGGCTTTTAATCAATCTTCCTGGCTCAAGATGTGTGAACCAGAGTGCTGATTTGCCCTGGCAGATAAGCAACCAGCACTCTTGAACTGTTTATCCCTGTTAATCTGCTCTGTGACCATGACAGTCATTGTTGAGGGAAGCTTTTGGTAGTTACAGCAGAGAGAGCAGTAAAATGGGTTTTGGTATTAAGGGAGGGAAAGAAAAGCTTCCCATAACCATACAGGAGAGGAAAGAAAGAGAACCCCTAAGCCTTGTCCCACTTAGCCAGACCTAAACAAGAGTGAGATTACACAGAATTAGTTTTTCTGCTGCTCTCTAGGCTAGAAGAAGAGAAGACAGGCTAAGAGGAAAGCAAGTACTCAACAATATTTGCAGCCAACTAGGACAAAAAGGGGGGGAAAATGCCACCAAGAATGGAGTTACCATCTAAAGGTAAATTACTGTCTAACAGACAAATATTTGTAGGAAAGCATTATGTAATTCATGTCAGCCCACAGCCAGCAGGCATCTCTGATCTACTGTACTCATCTCAAGGAAAGGCAGAACAGCTGTTCAATGCAGACCTGACAATCTCCTTTCTTTGGGCATAATTCTCATAAACACATACACCTCTTTGCTCAGACAAATCTCTTTAGCACTTTGATAACAAAAATGATGGGCCTCTTTAAACTTAAGCCAATCTAAATATATTCTTTATTTCAAATAATACATTTGCCCAGACAAGTAAGAAAATCAGGTTTTGTGCTATTAATAAAGGGGTTTTTTGTGCTATTAGTAAGGGTTGTAGCAAACATGATGATGACGACGATGATGATGATGATGATGATGTAGCATTCTTACTGTTCGAACTTTTAACAATTTCTCTCATGCTGAGAAGGTGTCAGCTGTGAATAATAGAAACTGGCCCCTCTTAGCACATTTGAAGCATCAAAAAGGCATTTGGTTGCTGTAGCTTTTTCTAATTTTAGCCATAGGCAAACGTGTGCCTTGGCAAATCAGTGCATTATCATCACTGCCTCACAGACTTCACGCTAAGAACAGGGCTTTGAACCTCAAGTGGTCTTCAAGACTGAAGCACTTTCAGAGCTGGTGGGCTGGTTATTTATATTGAATAGAAACCCTCTTTGAACTAAGGATACACAGTGTCTTTAAAATACACAGGTAAGATTGCAAATTTCCTGGGCCTCCACATCTTCTCTTAAGTGCTCTTTACACAGCCTTTCTCCAACATACCTTTTTCATTTTTTCCCTCTTTCCATCGCTTCCTCTCTCCTTACATTTCTCCCAGTGCCTCTAAATGAAGGTTCCCTGGCTTACTTCCAGCTGAAGCATAACTTGTTTTCTTTCTCTTCTGATGTCAGGCAGAATAAAGAATGTACTTCCATGAGCTTTTCAGCATTTCATTTATCTTATCTCCTAGTATCAAAGTACTTCTCTTGTAAATGAAAAACTGCAAGGGTGAACATTAGCAAAACCACTCATTTATGACAACAAGGAAGACTTGTACAACTGCTGGAAAGTTGCCTTAGAATGAACCCAAAGAAGCTTCTGATTTCCCACATTTTCAATTCACAACCTTTCATTGCTTCTGAAGAAACAATGCAAGGTTTTGGAAAGGTAACAACCTTCAGCCACCAGTTTCACCAGGGATAAGGAGAAAAAAAAACTGCATAGGAATTACAGATTTTTTTCCCCCTGGATTTTCTCTTGTCTATTGGCAGAAATAATTCCACAAGCAGAAGGAGATGGTTTTCTTCCCTGTATTCCCAGTCACAACAATCACACTAATGAAAGACAACAGAATCTCACCACAGATTCTCAGATAGAGTAAAAACAACACCTAGACCTTTCTTTTAATTTTGTGTAGTTTGGTCAAGTTTGAAGCTTTTTTTCAAAGTCTTCAAAGGCTTCCTTTACCAGGAGTCCTGTCCTGGAATAAATATTCAAGTCCTCTAACATGCCAAGGAAACCCCTGTCCTCAGTGAGCCTGGTCCAGCTGCACATCTGGGTGCCCAGGGCCCAGCACTTTCCAGGTTCTTGCAGGTTCTCCTCACTTGGGAATCCAGCAGCTGCCTATAATCCCTTCTCTGAAGTGTTGCTGGCTGTGCTTGTGCCCTATCAGCACAGCAACAACCCAGAGCTAGCACCTACTCAAGCTGAACTTAACAGCTGATCCATCAGCAGAAACAGAGGTTTCACATGCAAGATGAAAGTGGAAGAAAAGAGAGAAGACAGGATACCAATTTTATTTATACTACATTTCCCAAAAAATAGCCCACATTATCTATCACTGCAAAAGTCTTTTAAACTATACTGATTTGTGCTTTGGTGTTGCTGTTATTAATTTCCATTTTAAAAAATGCTCCAAAACTGCAGTTCTTTGATTTTGGCTAGAAAATTACTTCTGAAGGAGCTGAGTCCCCTTAGATCCCAATCAAAGCTCTCTGCTTAAATTTAAGCCCTTCTACTCATCATGGTTTTAACAGAACTGCTTTTTAGTAAGGAAAATTGTCTATAACTGAATCAATTACATACATTAACTTAATTTAATCTATTTCTGTGGAGAAGTATGCCAATATTTAGGCTAATACTTGAGATCATAGCAAATTATCTGGTTTGCAGCACGACATTACTGTAATTAATTGACAGGTTTTAAAGGACACTACCCATCTACTCATAGTTCAAGTATTTAGTACAGAATTGCTTTGATTCTTTTTCTGAAGAACTGAAAGTGACTTATTAGCTATTCCTGTCAGCAATGAAGCTATTGTAATATTACTCAAATTTCTTAAAATGTAATTGAGAAAATAAAAAAGGGAGATGGAAAAGTCCTTGGAGACACAAAATGTCAAATTGGAAAAAACCTGGTCCTAATTCTGCAAGTTTCTGTTAACAGGATCACTATGGGCATATATTTTTAATGTACTTTTTATTACTATTTTTATTACTAGATAATGTTCTTACAATAATTTCAGACACGCACTTTTAATCCATGGCATTTCCTCCATAATTCAAAACTGTGACTGGCCTACAATTGTCCAAGTCAATCATTTATTTTCCAGCCCTCCTACTGCTTTTAATTTTCTTTCATGCTTTATACATCATTAGGCACACAGTTAACAAGGTGCACTTTTAAAAGATTCCACCATAAATTTTTTCCCCCTTAAGTCACAAAATAAACTGTCTTATACTGTTCATAACTGTTGGTGAGTTTATACCTCACAGTGAAATTAGCAGATTCTTTGACAGGAATCATTTTTAACAAAAATGACCGATCTACTGGATCTGGGAACATGTTTCCAGCTATTCAAGAGGGAGAGCTCCCAGCAGTCAGGTTGATTCCCATCAAAAGCCACCGTGCACTGCCACTCCCACTGCACCACAGCCTGCGCTGCTCGGCATCCCACGTACTCACTTTGCACCAGCTCAAAATCCATCTGGAGAAAATCACTTAAACATGAATGAAAGAAGGGAGCCCTGTGACTGTCTCATGTTACAAAATGCATGCCTGTCTGCTCACTGATCTAGAAACTGGCCTTACAGCAGTGAACAAACAACTCTGCGAAATGTTTGGTCCCAAGAGCTCAGGCAGCCATCTGAGAGAGCCTTGCACACTGCAAAGCAGGGAAAACGACACTGACCCGTGCCACACTCAGCACATTGCTCCCTTCAGGACACCAACCTGTGCCACACTCAGCACGCTGCTCCCTTCAGGACACCAACCTGTGCCACACTCCAGCACGCTGCTCCCTTCAGGACACCAACCTGTGCCACACTCAGCACACTGCTCCCTTCAGGACACCAACCTGTGCTACATCCAGCACGCTGCTCCCTTCAGGACACCAACCTGTGCCACATCCAGCACGCTGCTCCCTTCAGGACACCAACCCGTGCCACATCCAGCACGCTGCTCCCTTCAGGACACCAACCTGTGCCACACTCAGCACGCTGCTCCCTTCAGGACACCAACCTGTGCCACACTCAGCACGCTGCTCCCTTCAGGACACCAACCTGTGCCACACTCAGCACGCTGCTCCCTTCAGGACACCAACCTGTGCC
>JAYDZK010000025.1:14995985-15013497 GCA_034509185.1 Euphonia xanthogaster
AAAGATTGTGCATTTACACTGAAAAAGCCTTCCAAAAGATTGTGCATTTACACTGAAAAAGTGCTTCTCTTTGCTCTCCGTGAACACAATTAATACATTTTTTAGCATATTTTTAATCTAGAGCCTTCCAAAAGATTGTGCATTTACACTGAAAAAGCCTTCCAAAAGATTGTGCATTTACACTGAAAAAGTGCTTCTCTTTGCTCTGGTCATACATGCAGCCTGACCATTTCACTATGTCTCCCAGATTTTTCTTAGTGACAAATGAAGAATGATCATTCTGCATTCTCCTTCACTGTGCTATGATTTGCAATTGCTAACACAATCCAGTTCCAGGATCTGTTTCTGAAATACAGCAGTCCTAATCTGTTCAGTTTCTTTTTGTAAGGAATTCCTCATTCTCAGCACCTCTTCCACTCCTACATTCTTGCACGGGTGTGCAGTGCTGTGTACCATACTCCAAATATGAATTAATGATGGAATTCCCCAGTAATAATGATTATAATGCTTGGTGACAGTATATACCTTTTAGCCAGCTACATAATTAAGCTGTTGTAGCTTTAGCCACTGTTACTAAGTATTCTGTAGATATTAAGTGTGCTATAGCAATCCAAATTCAAAACTGAAAATATATACAAGACAATGACAAGCTTTAAACCTGGAAATATCTAAACCAAGTCAGACATTCCTGGTATTTCTTACCATTTCAGTTTAGATACAGTAATGTTATTAGATTTCACAGATTTAATTTTTAACATATTATCCAGTAATTTTTTTTTTCTGGGTGAATGCCCAGAATGGAAATGGACTCATGAGCAAGTTAACTACATCATATTCCTAAATATACATCTGAAAGGGATATGTCAGGCATAAATATATATTTCTCAAAGCTTTATGGTATTACTTTCACCCAAAGGCAAGGAAATTGTGTCCAGAAGAACATTTTATCACCTGCTCAGAAAAATGCTACCAGTGTTATTCACTGAGGTAACCCATCTTCATATACTGGATGCAAAGTGGAATTAACAGAAGCCAGAATGTCTTACATTCAGCTGCTACTACCCCCTTTGTCCTGTGCTTCCCAGAGCAAGGAACCCCTGTGAATTCTGTTAATATTCCCCAAAACCCTTCAGGCTTTAGGTGTTGGTTCACTGTGTCTTCCATGGTCCTTCTTCTCATTACCCCACACATGATAACCCCAGCTATGACACCAAACTGTCCCCATTGTTAGTAGAGGAGTATCAAGGCACTTGGAAAACATGACTCCTTATTGAATCCATTACTCCAGGGTGGCACTTTCTTTATCTTACAGTTCTGACTAATTAAATGTTTCACTAGGGCACAGCCTGTCACAAAGGATATGCAGCTTTTACCACAGCCAGGCTCAGACTGACTGAGGCTTCAAAACACCAGTAAAATAGTGTACAGATAGCTTTTAAAATGCAGAGGTCATACCTGGGATGAGATGAACACAGCATTCTTCATGAACACTCACCTCTTGTGAATATGATTGATCAATGATCAAGCCACACAGTAAGAACTGGACTTCGCCCTCTTAAAATTTCAAGACTATGAAAACAAAACCAGTCAGACTCCCAGAAATGAGACCTGAATTGCTGCTCAGGGTAGAGCATGCCAAATTTTGAATGGGCTGAGGAAATGTTAGTTTTGTTTTAGAACCTGTTCTAGTGTAACATTATTGTATTTCCCTGCCAGTGTTGTAAACACATCTATGGAACTCCTTTAATTCTGTCACCAGTCTAAGCATCTTAAAGGAATATTCTTCCAGCATTAGCTCAGCTGATTTCCAATAAAATCCATACCTATATAGCTATGACAATTTCCCAGCATCAAGTCCATGTTATGTATGTTTACAGTCCATGTTATATATGTTCATTTGAAACAACTGTATTTTTTTATCCCTCTTATAAGAAACATGTGGGACATTGGTGGTTTGATAAAAAACAATTTGCCAAGCCCCCCCTCCCGCAAAACTTGCAGAAATCTTCTCTCAAGGCTAGCAGAAGAACGGGGCAGAGGCCAACCAAAACATCATGACACAATGTGTAAGTGTCTGCCTGGTTCATGCTCAGCCGTTTTAATCCTTCCGTGCATTTTGGAAGCCTTTAATCAGAGAAGTAGTAAACCATTTGTATTTTACAGTACGTGGTAAGTGTAAATATTACCAGCTTAAATGATTTGGGTTTCCCTTCTTTGTATAAAATCTCTGTCTGAACATCTGTGCCTGTGAAGATTAAAGGGCTGAAAAGCCTGGAAATAGAAGACCTTTGTATTCACAAATCACTGAAGGGAGTTACAATGCCTGGACAGCTTAACTGCCCCTTCAACCAACTCTGACCACATCTGAAGAAACTTTAACATTGTCTGAATAGTCTAGAAAGTAAACAGCTCTGAAAAAGGTTCAGAATAGGTTTTATGCCAACAAAGCTTGAAGCTTCCCCTAAGTTTGGCTAATATTTTCACACTAAGACCACCTCCATTGCACTCTGGGAGATTAGTGTTTTAAGGAAGAGGTTTCTTTCCACTCTTCTGTGAGACCATTAAGTGCTTTAAACAGACAGCTCAGTCCTGACCTCACTTCTACCACTTCTATACAACCATTCCTTATCCATGGTAGGATTGCTTTTCATGTACAGTAAGGTAAAGATGATAGCAATTAGGCCCTCACTTGATCACAAATTAGGTTTCTTTTTTTTCAAAAGTATTCCCTCACCATTTGTGGCCTAGGTCACTGAACTTGTACTACCCTTGACTTCCTCCAGGTCAGCCATCTACAGCTGTGACAAAGTTGTTGCCATTCCATTTATTTCTACACTTAGAAGAATTCTTTGGGATCCACGTATAGTAGAAATACACATTTTATTTATTCTGTAAACACTGTAACACCTCTCCAGATCTCTTGGTGAGTCATCCACCCATCACGCCAGAAGCAGAGAGGACAAGTTGTCATAAAATAGAAAGCAACATTCCCTAACAGAAGAATTCATCTGTGAATCCAAAAAGCTTCTCATCTTTATCACCACTCTTACCCAAAGCTTGGACAGAACTAGTATGCAGACCTGCTCTGAAAGAAGATGAGAAACTTATCTGTGACTCTGTAAGCTCACCTGCACTGGAATCTAACTTGAACTGTGATATTTCCATATTTTCTTCCAGAAAAACACAGAACTCCTGCTCTGAGCTTAAAGAAGTCAGTATTTTTTAATTTAAAGATAAAAATAAAAGTTCAGAGGTCCATGATAAAGCAGGTTAAAAACAACAGAAATATTGGCCTTGATTTTTCAAAGAGTATATTCACATAAAATTATGTATCCTTATCCTGTCTCCTTTCCCCAAACAAAGATGAATTTTATTTTCTAACCACTTTAATCCACAACATCAAGGACAGGGAATTAGTAACAACAGAGAGATAGTAAGAAAATTCTTTCAGCTGTTGTTCTAAGCATTCTGTTGTACTAAAAAGCTAATTTTAAAGGAAAAATCTTGTCGTGGCCTAAATCACACCTGTTTGCTAAGGATTATTGCAATCAGAATGGCAACATCATTAGCTAGAAAGACTCTGTTTTACCAAAGGTTATGAAAGGAGCAGATGTGTATCTGTACAGATATACTGACCAGTGAAAAACTGCCAGAGAAATATGGACTCCCTTGCAGCTGGAAGTGTTTCACAGGAGTGATGTGGATGAAAATACAATAATAAAGGACAGCAGTTATCCTATGAACAAAAGCATCACCAGAAAAGAAGGGGTGACACCTGTAACCATTTGTTGCAAAGGAACAGCAGCTGTGCAAATCCTCAGTGACTCAGCCTCTCCAGTGCAATCCAGTTCAGTTGCACAGCCCAGCCTGCCAGACCCCAGTGCCTTTGCTGTGGCTCTGTTAGCAAGAGCTGAGGTCCAGCTCAGCAAGTCCTGACAAGTTACACACCTGGGTCACTGCTGACCGTGGGGCAGAGCCTCACCCTGCCTGGACTGCAAGGAAGAGCACAGCCCTCCTTCCCAAGCCTCTGCTTTGGAGCTAATTTAAAGGCAAGGTGGTGGCCAGCTGTGGTGGAGGTCCCAGGGTGCTCCTTAGAACTGTTAGGCTCTAGTCCCGGTGCCTGGCCAAAAGCCAGGCTTAGATATCAACTACTTTGTCTTGCTCCAGTTTCCTCCAAGGAAGGATGGAGGAGACTTGCTTCATGCTTCACATTGCCCTCTCTTACAGTGTGTTCAAGTAGCTGAACTGCTCGAACTGCTCACCATGACCAAATGAGGGATCTTGGCCACCTTTTCCTTCCCCCTGTTCTACTCTTTTCCCTCAGCTCTTGTTTCTGATCCTGGATGCTGTTCCTTATTTCTCTTGACTTAGCAGTGATGACCCCTCCACAAGGGTATTTGAATCCAACACAAGAGAGAGGCGAAAAAACAGCCAAAAAAACCGAAGCCAACAAATCCCAACGCACATCCCAAAGCACATTAATCTCCAAATTCTGTGAGGAGTATAGTCACATTCACTTGATAAATAGTTGCTTTTCATAGAAACATTGTGTGTCTGACAGAGATAAGATCAAGTTTATTTCTTCTTTAATTTTGAGCCAGCAGAAAGAAATTACACTGAGCCCAAAGAAGCTCAAAATTCTTTAACAGTATTGCACTGCCCCAATGAAGAACTTGTAAAAATAAATCCTGACACTGCTTCCATACAATAAAAATCAGTTTGTTAAGACGCTGAACTCAATACTCATCTACGACTGAGTGACAAAAAAGATATGCATAAATTCAAAGCAATTTCTGTTGCTTCAACTTTCCTATTAAGTGCCATAACAGAAGCAAGATGCAAAATCAAAACAATATTCCTGTCAGAAATTTTATTTGGACACTTTGCTACTATTTCCATTACCAGTTTTGCTAAAATGAATAAGGCATAAATATAACTACAGCTTACTTTCTTAACACAGAAACATATGATTAGTCAAAAATCCACCCCAGGAGTGACTTCTGGAAAATTGGGAATACAGACATCAATGGTTGTCTAGGAGAAAGACTGTTTATAGTTTAACCTTCAGTTCACCACAGTAAGACACTTATCAGATTAGGTTAAATTTCAATAAAATAAGCACAGGGAGAGAGAACAGAGAGCTTGACTGCATCATGAGCAGCAGCAGGGCTGTTCATATGTCCAGTAAGGAGGATAAGGCAAGTAAATTGTTCAAATAATAAGAAAGATTTCAGTTTATCCAGCTGCAGAGACCTTGGCTGATTTTAAAAGGCAAGTGGCAATTATTTTGTTTTACATAAGGTTTCCTTCTTTTATCCTGTTATTGATGAATATTTTGGCCTTACAGAGTACAGTTGGTATTAGAAATTAAATACTATGCATGAGGAATAAATAAGTTAGATTATTAAAAAAAGCTCCAAGAGACTTCCAGCCAACACTGCAATTCCTGTCTTCAGCAAAAGGCCATAAAAGTATTTTGCATAAGAATTTTTATTTCTATCTAATGAACGTACCACATTTAATGTATTTACATTACTGTACAAACCTGTGCCATTTACAGAGATAGGAGTAACAAAGTAGTGACCTAAACTCAGATGTAGGAACATATAAAGTTGGAGTTTGTTTTCAGTTTTTGTGCACTTCTGACAGCAGATACAGTGTTAATTAAAGTAAAGAAGCTCAAAAGCTACTTCTATATAAAACTCAGGTAGGCCATGTATTTCTGGAACTAGAAAGTCTGTATTGGTCAATTCTGACTTTATATGTCTGACAAGCTTCCAAGACTTTCACTCAAAAATAATAAAGTCTAAAAGCAGAAAACATTGCCCAATCAAACCTTTTCCCACAACTTTCCCATTTGGTTTTGTCATTTCCCCAAGTCTTAATTCCAATGTGTGCACTTCTGTGCTATGGAAGTAATTTGGCTCATTCTTCTAGCTATCAGTCTCATGCTGTTATGCCAGAAACAGATTTTTGTGTGTGCATCTGAGGAAGCAACCTGCTAAATCATGCTTAGCTTAATGCAAAATAAACACACAGTAAGAACTGGGGTATGGTCTAATGTTTCATCAGACTTCAGCTCTAGTTATTTGATTCCCCATACTGTACCCTCTGAGTGTGTATATGGAAGTCAGCAAACACCACTTTCATTATTCACTATTTTGTAAAAATTGTTCATCAGATCCCTCATCCTCCTTCTCTCCCTTTTTTTTTTTCTGCACAACTGACCTCCTCTTACACAGAAAGAACCTGCCAAACAGCAGAGACATCCACCCAGAAATACACAGGAGATATGAGCAAATATATGTTGGGGTTACTGCAGGAAAATAATAGAAAGAATCTCCAGAGCTACAAAGCTGTGAACTCACACTCAGAAACCTATGTCTGACTTGGCCATCAGAGTTACTAACAGCCCCTCTTGCATGGAGCTTATAGGTAGGGCAGAAGGTTTGTGAAAAGTGCAATAAATACAGAGTTCCAGCCTAAACACAGTTTGGCATGAATAGAATCCTCTCCCCTAGGGTAAGAGCTGAGAATGACAGCCAGCCTTGGGGCCCGAGTGAGATTGTCACTGGGAAACCTGCGCCTTGTTCTCAGTAAAAGGGATTTCTCCAAGGTGGTTACCATGCCCCAAAGTCCCTTTAACTAGCAGAGAACGCACTCCAGACCCGTGGCATTTCTCATTCAATTGAAAACAAAGAATCTGATTTTATCTAAATTAATTCCGGGGCTTTCCAGAATGAAGCCATTGTTTCTCTGAGTTACTCCATTTTAGTTAGTAGATTTATTTGCCCTAAGGCCATTAGGAAGCTGGACTGAAGCATCTCTCCACTGTCAGTGTTACAAAAGAATGTCTAATCAGACAGAGTACTGAAACCAGAGCAGCAGCTGTGACCATCTCAAACTGCACAAAAAAAGAGATGTAAGATAGGCAAAAATACCAAATTGTCCTGCAGTTTAGAACAGAGCCCTTGGACAGCTGGCTGCTGACTGGACTGGGCCAGTTTCAGACCCCATGTTACTGACCTCACTTAACTTGTCTTACAAACAGGCTGCACAAGGAGTTAACAGGACTTCTGTGCTCTTCTGGAACTCTGACAATCAGAGAGCTTCAGGTTTCTAGTCTATACCTATGAGGCTATTGTCCAAATAACTTTTTGCCCTAAAGACAGTGGCACATGCACATAAAAAAAAGCAAACCCTGCAAACTTGCCTTTTATCTCCTTTTAACAGTATAGTTTTCACATCTCAGATTATTATTTAAAAATCTATAGTAAAAAGCAAATTTATTTTTAAACAGGTTATTTGATACCTTCAATGATTAATTGGTTGTGTTTGAATACCAATAGATATGAGATACCCACTGATATTAAGATATGAGAACAACATTGACATGAAGTGCATGTGGTGAGGGTGTGAGGAGACAGAACAGCATTCAAGGGGTCTTGCCTCAGGTCTGTGGCAGAATCAGCAACACCTGCACGTTGTTCCTGATAAACATTTGTCCAACACATTCACAGAGACTTACATCATGGAAACTCTAAATATTATTCAATCAATATAATCTTCTTTAAATCCTTACCATGACAAGTGGTTTCTAATGCCAAACCTAAGTTTCCTCTGCCTCAGTTTAAATTTGCTCCACCAAACAGAAAAAAACAGCCTTCTTTTTAGTACTCAAAAGTATCTGAAGGTTATATCTTCCTCCAGCATCAGTCTTCCAAACTTTAGAATAAACAGTATGAATTTGTTCAAATTTCCCTCAGAAGTAAGATTTTAAAATCTCTCAAGGATAATCCCTGCTGCTTTCTGTTTCTCTCCAAATTGTTCACTACTTTCCTGAAAAGCAGTGCAAAAACCCAAGGACTCCGGCCAAAATCTCCCTAATGCTGAGCAGGATGGAAAGTGTGCAGGCTGCAAGCCTTCCCAGAGATGCCAATGTCTAGGATGAGTGAACCATCCACAAGAGCACAACAGGAAATTCCAGCAGTTTCCAGCTCCAATCTCTAGCAATGTGGATAGCAACAGAGTGGTTTGGGTCCAGTTTCTGTTCCAGACATTTCTATCTCTGCAAGAGAAAGAGCTGCCTGTGAGCAGCTGGGTGGTTCTCTACTCACTTCATGTCTGCTCTCTTTTTCCATGCCTTGCATGAGGAAAATGCTCCAAAGCTTTAGTAACTATTTGTGACCTATAATACTCCATACAGTTACTCAGCTAAGTAACCATGATGAGCTTCTTTCAACCATGTATATATTTATTAAAAAAAAAAAAAAGAAACCAAAAACCCCCGTATGCACAAACAGAAGCAATTTTTTTTATTCCCAGAACATTATTCAGATTGCATTGCTTTACACATCTCACTCTAATGTTTTCACATTTACTTTTCAGTACACAAAGTCTGAATGTTTCTAATGCTTACCTTTCTGTGTTCAATTGAAGGCTGTGGGATGACAAGCTGAAATCCCAGCACTACTAGGGAACTGAGAAGTCTGAAAAGGCAAACAGTGAAACAGAACAGATAATTACCACTAATGCAAACCACACACCTACAACATCTTACAGGGCTTCACACTGCAAGGAGATATTTAAACACTTGAATACCATTGCTAACCAAAGCAGACTCACTGAACTGTATGAAATGTCCTTATAAGATTCTGTTCACAACAGGCTCGTACCTGAATGTATGAACCAGGTTCATACATAGATTTGTCCAGCTATAAAGCAAAAGTGAACCAAATAGAATCCACTGATAGTATTTCACATAACTTCACGTTTAAATTTAAAAATTCCTGGCAGTGTATATTTTAACACCTCAGCATTCAGTGTGAAACTGACATATGCTTTGCAAGTTTTCTGAAGTGCTAAGTAAGAATTCACCCAGCTGTGGACCACATCTGCTTCTAGCTCTGGCTCCTCATTTTACAGATGAACACTCCACCTTCAGCACACAGGAAACAGAAAATAGGTTCTTCCCCAGCTGCCTAACACTTGTGAAAATTGAATAACCTAATGGGCACAGAGGATGGAAAGTAGTGAACACAGCCCACCAGAGACCCAGGATAAGCAGCCAAGCATCACCCCAAGTCCCCACATCTTCAGTCTGAAAGGAGTCATAATGGGAACCAAGCCCAAACAAACTGTTCTGTCAAGCCTCACCACTTTAGTGACTCCTAGGAGCCTGTTACAACTTAGGCACAGCTAGCTCAGGCTTTTGCTTGCTATAATTTGCACCAGAAACTGGTTTGTCTCCTTCTAACAAGCCCCTTCACCAGAAAACATGGACAGGTATGGCAAATAGGATCAAGGTATCTTTATTTGTACCAGGAGCTTGACTTTTCAGTCTACGAAGAGTATGTTTCAGACCCACCAAAAGGGGGAAAGCTGCTAATGATTTGCTGAATTTCAATGCAGAAGTAAAACTGATGGATTTGGATACAAAATACATCTGCAAACTAATGGACCAGACAAAATCCAGCTGCATTTCCTATTCACAGCTCCTTCCTTTGCTCCCTACCCAGTAACCCTTTAAACATTTCTTATTGTTTCAGGTATTTTCTGAGACAGTCCTCCTAAAGAGAAAGGGGTTTTATTAATACTAAGCATTTAATTACCACCAAGACAAATATTCTTCTGCTAGGGAGAATGTTTATCTTGTGTTTTCTGTGTTTGTTCTTGCTAATATACTGCAAAAGGAGCCATTAGGTAAGTACTGATTGCACATGACCTATCATCACCTCACCAGCTATGCCCCTCTCTATCAAAGCAATAAACCAGTGAAAGACGAGGAAAAGTCATTACTTCTTTACTGCCACATCAATTCAGGGGGAAAAAAAGAAGCCCTTTAAAAAGTGTGTTAGAAGGAAGTCTGGTATTTCACAAAGCTATCATTTGTGATAAAACAAAATACAGAGGAGGTGGCTGAAATCAAAGCCAGTGTAAGACACTATAAGAAATCACAGCAAGAGTCAAAACATTCAGTTCAGAGCAGGGCCCAATCACACAGTGGTACATGGAACCCAAAGGCACAAATAAATAAACTGATTTGCAAACCATACCTGAAATCAAAGGCAGAAATAGAACTCAGACCTCTAAACTGCAAAATTGCAGCATCAAGTCTGTCTTCAGCTCATCTAACTATCTCTTTTCTAATCTCTAACTCTTCTCAATGAAGAATGACAAACATCTAAGCAGGTGGAGTGCAGTGGCTGATAGGCCCAGCCTCCATCCTCTGCAAATTATATTTAACTTCCATCTCAGTCTTCCTACCCACCTCTGTTCCCTCATGGCTTCTGCTCCCTATAATCCCTCTGAGCATGTGAAAAAAAATTCAGACTTTCCATAAGGAAATGAATGCTTTCATCCTCAACAGGACAGGATTTTTCTGATCGGTCTGACAGTCTACAAATTTCCATGTGGAAATTCTTCTGAAATCATGCACAATGTTGTGAGTTCTGAGCTGAATGAGAACTGTAATCTTCAAAGCAAATTACTTACCAGATTAAAGTTCTCAGTTCTAAACAGCAAACTTTTAGTACACGTGTGATTGCTCTGTGCCAGGCTTTTCCTGGCCATTCTTTAAGGAGGTTGCACTGCAATCTCCATCTGTACGTACGGAGCTCAAGGACAATCAGGATAGATTTTAAATTTGCTTCTGTATCTGCAATTGGATCTGTCAGAAACAATGGTATCAAGCTACTATTTCAAACACACAGGAAATTCGCCAGGAATACTTAAGCTATCCTGAGGTAAGCCCCTAGCTTCAAATCAGTGTGTGGCAATTTAATTTTTTTAATGTTATTTCCCTCAGCAGCTTGCTTTGGCTAAGTTCTCTGGACTAGGCTCTTTTATTTGTCATGCGTGACTAACTTTAAGCCTCCCAAGCTACAGAAAAAGGGCTTCTCCAATTTCAGTGGGTTTGGTTCAGGTATACTCACAGTGCAGAAAAGCCAAAAAGAACAAGTGCTTCTCAAAATAAGGCAAAACTTTTCAAGTATACCTGACCAGGTGAGGTACCAATTGCAGCTGCTTGGTGGCTGTATAACTCAGGCCTCTAAGAACCTTGCTGGTACAGCCCCTGCTCTCACAGCTGAGGCACTGTTTGGAGCCAAGCACCCAGTTTGAAGCAAAGTCAGACTAAACTCTCTCACTTTCTTTTACTGGCAACACCTATTGCCAATAATATAAAAACATAAAAGAGAAATTTAAGCATACATATAAACAACTGGGGAAGACTGGGAGGCACAAGCACAAAGCAAAATTAGGTCTATTGTAGGAGTAGCATGAAAAATTTTGCAATTTAACACCTCATTTAGGAATACCTCTCAGGGTTCTTCCTAGTCAGTGTAGTGAGTGTTAGCTCTGCATGAATGAAGCTAGAGGGTACCAAAGCAGATCTCTCACATGTTGCTGTTCCTTAGGCTGCATTTTATGGAGTAATATTATGGCCAAGTGTGGACTGTCCAAACACAGGTGATCAGTACTGACTAGTGCAGTATGACTCTTGTCTCAAATTCCCAACTTCCTCCCAAAGCTGCTGAACAGCTCAAGTCTGGGACAGCTCTGGAGGAGCTACTCAGGTCACCTTTCAGCTGGGAAGATAGCACTGGTAGTGTCAGTAATGTGTGACAGATCCATTTTGGTAGAAAACCTGCCCTGGTATATTAGGAGGGTGCCAAAACTGCAATTCAAATATTGATGTCTCAAACTCAGGAGAAGCAAGGTTGGAGCAGAGGTGTCACAGTGACTCCATCCCAAAGACAGAGCACTCAGCTGTCATTGCTTGCAGGAGGTCAGCCTGTGTTTGTGTGGCACCAGGGCTGCCTCTCTGCTCTGAATGTGCTCGCCCAAGGACAGGGCAGAACCGGACAGACCAGCTTAGGAACAGCTGAATGTTTCCTTTGTTAGCAAAGCTGTCTGAAAGGTCTTTCCTTTGCCCACTGGCAAACTGTTTCAGGAATGCATAAGACAAATCCATGAATGAATTAAGCACAGGTACTAAAACATGTAAATCAGCAATTTAAACCCAGTGACTGTAATTGTACAGCCTTATCAAAAAACACAGGAACTTTCCAGAAATACAGACCATCACATTGGCACACACCAACAGATGCTCTAAGCATGAACAAACACTGAGAACTTTCTTTTTTCACTATCACCAAAGAATGCTATGTCTGGTATGCATATACTCGAGTATTTGGTCTTGGGACAAGATTTCTATTTACCCTCCTACGATACAGACACTTTTAACAGCAGAGCAAGAGACCATCAAATTGAAATTTACTGCAGTGTGTTAAGAGCATATTAAATAAGATTTTAAATGTTTTATTGCATCACTTACCTCAAAGAAACTATTAAACTGTCTACCATGATCTTTTAATGTAAGGTATCTTGAAGTGAAAAATACCTCTTCACTGTGGTACCGCACAATGACAATCACACACAAATCCTACAAAAAGAAAGGAGAAAAACAATTAACACTGCTTATTCAGTATTTTCCAGGATATGTATAAAACTCATACACACCTACATTAGTCATCTCTACTGCAATGCTTGGGACTCTACAGCAATTCAAACTGAATATCCAGTGTATGTTACAGAAATAAACTGTACACACACCATCTTTTGCAACAGGATTTCAGTATTACCAAAGTGCTCTGCAGAAATACTGTGGGATGCAAAGTCTTGGTTTGATTCCCAAGAAAGCAAAT
Organism: Euphonia xanthogaster; assembly: GCA_034509185.1. Classification (NCBI taxonomy): domain Eukaryota; kingdom Metazoa; phylum Chordata; class Aves; order Passeriformes; family Fringillidae; genus Euphonia; species Euphonia xanthogaster. The sequence goes on from JAYDZK010000025.1 coordinate 15,008,693, forward strand.
CTGATGTCAGACTTACTTGCCTTTTTAATTTGCATTCCTGGAATGTCACTTGTATAACAATAAAGGAAACAACCTCATTTAAAGTCTTGTGTTAATAAAATCCATAGAAATGAAACTGGGTTACCAGCTTCTAATGTACAGTAATATTATTAATACACTCTGCATCCTGAGTGCAATGCAAGGATAAGACTGTGAGTGCTTGCACAGTTTGCAGAAAAAACCTGAAGAGCAGCGTTGTTTCCACTACTAGAGATGGAAAACCTCCCCACAATGAAGTGAAATGCCTTGCCCCCAGTCAAGGAGGAAATCTGGAGTTAAACAGCATTCTGAATAGAAATTTAACTGATTCTTATTCCTAAGTACTATCAGTGCATCACAACTACTCTGAACACACAGAAACCCTCCCAGCCCTTGGGAGGATTACCCAAACACACTTTCATTTGTTTGTAAATAATCTCAAACAGACATCTGAGAAGTTCTTACTGTAGTAAATTTGAAATCACACATTGGGCATCTAAAATGTACCAGAATTTTCAGGCAGGAAAGTGATCCTTGCACTAAGGAAATACAGCATAAATCAGAAGGGCTGTGGGAGAGTGGCAAGGAGGGAGGGAAAGAGGAAATAAAACACTATTAGACATAAATCATACATTTCAAAACTTGGTCAACCACTGTCTGTATCTTTCCCTTTACAAGTGGTTACATGCTGAAATGCAGTGAAGAGAAACAAGAGAACATTGCTGTTCACAGATAAAGAGCTCTCAATTTCTGTCAGACAGCCAGATAATTGAAAACTGCCTAGAATGGGACAGGACTGACAAGAAATGTGCAGTTAGACAAAGTACAGACCCTGCTGCCAGGAAAACGCAGATTGTCTGCAGCTAACTGGACAGGTTAAATATTCCCCACCCTCTCCTAAAAATCAAACAACAAATTTGGCTTAGGAAATCCCAAAACACTTGTAACATCTTCAAAAGAGAATTCCATGATTGATTAATGATTTGATTGTTTAGTTTTTTAAATGAAAGGCATTAAAAGTTGAGTTCTTGGGAAAGTATCACAACAAAAGTTGTGTATGTAACAGGTTTGAGTCAGTCCTGAAGAAGAAAGCACTAAGGCTGTGCTTCATCCTCTCCTGCACTTCCACAGTTGTCAGTAGGTCTCAGAGGTTTTCCTCAAACTCCTTCACCGTTTCACTACTTAACACTGTAAAATTGGCTTGTTACAAGATGGGAAGCACTTCTGAGAACAGATTTTTAGTCTGGGTCTCCTGCAACAGTTCACACCATTTGAGATTTTAGCACACTCAGTAAAAGCTGCATTCCTTTAAACATTAGTGTTTGAAACATGAGGCAAGTCCACACATCCAGCACCACCACCAGGCATTTAGACAGATCCCCTAACACAGGATTTACTAATTCTGAACTGAGAAGGAAATAAATGCCTCTCTGCCTAGAGCCTGACTCTTAGTTACCAGGCATACTGAGCTGCAATAGCTGTTTATATCACTTATTGAAGATGGAGAATCTGTCTGTGACATGGATTGTAACCAACATGGTTTCAAGTTCTTATCATCTTGGTCATTTTCCAGATGTACTCTCTTTCAGATTTTTCACTCCACAATAATCTTTTCATCCAACAACTTTGTATGGAGTGACACAGTCTCAAAAGAACACTGCTACGGGATACAAAAACACTGAAAAAGCAATGTACACTCCACTAATCCCTTCTATAAACTGCACCTTGTTTGAAAAACAGGAAAAATAATACGATAGATCTAGCTTTGCAAAGAAACAAGAGAAGGACCAGAGTGTTTCTGGAGACTGTTCTTAAAAACAGTGCCTAAAGTCCATGCATATGTTTTCAATTTTTTTCAGTTCATTTGTATCTTCATTGTCAATGGCAGGCTGCATTAGTAACTCTACTTTCAGCTGCATTTCAATGCCTTTTGCAAAACACCTCTTACCACAACTCATAGATGCTTTTCTTTTGAAATATCATTTGTAGCACATGGTGTAAAAACTGCTAAATATTTAAGTGACTTTAAGAGCTTGCTTTCCAGATTGTTTAAGAGCCGAGGTGCTTACAGCCTACTGAAAGGCATGTCATTTTGGCAGTGGTGTCTTTGATATGAAAATGTGCAAACGTGACAATCATTTTCCCTCCAGAAGATCCAGGGCAAAATGAATACCTGAAATGGCTACACAGTTAACACTGGGATTGAATAACACGAATTTGGCAGGGAAACTTTTCGAAAGCCTGATGAAGTGTACTTGTGTTCAATAAGTCTTGCATTGTAAAAGTCAAATTGCCTTCCCAGAAGGGGCTGAAAAGCACTGTAGACCTTTCTAGCAAAAAACCCTCTAGTAACCCTGCATACAGCAGAATATATATTAATTTCTTAACTGGAACAACACTTCTACTTCATAGAGTCAGCAAGACTTTCTCCACTGCATTAAAATATTTGACTTTTCATCAGTGTTCCCTATTTCCCTTCCAAGATGGATGAGAACAAGACTGATCTGTGAAACTGAGTGGAGGAAAAAAAAAAAACAACAAAAACACACCTCTCCCAGAAAAGCAATCAACTAAACCAACCAACCCACCTCACAGGATGGAATAGAATGCAAACCTCTCCAGAACCATGGGGTGACAATGGTAGGGAGAAGTGTTTCATTGCATATAATGAAATGTGCATTGGGTCACAGAAATTATGAAAGGACCCTGCTAAAAGTCTCCTCCCCTTTCACACTGCAGGTGAGTGGTTGTAACACCTTCCACCTGCTGCTGCTGTCTCAGCAGTTACCCCACCAAGCAAGGAGCCAATCATAACCATCCCTTAACTTGATATTTACTGACATTGACCCAGGCCCTTTCTCACAACATTAGAAAACAAAAATATTGATTTGTAATGGAGATTTCAAAGAGGGGTGGGGATGGAAAATGGCAGTAAAAAACCTAATCTAATAGGCTCATAGACAATCACAGAAATTTGCTGATAAGGACAAAAAAGATTTCTCAAGGAGTTAAATGATACAATACACAGAATTATCTGGACAGACACCAGAAAGAAAAGAGGAAGAAAGATTTTCTGAAAAGTCAAAGATAAATCACCCTTTGGCTAATTAACTTCAAGAAACATCTTCCTACTAAGAGGTTTGAAATTTTGCAGAAAGCCAATGTTATCCTAACCTCTTAATTATCATGGGACTGCCCACATGTGGCTTTTCATGTGACTGTGCCCTTTGTGTACTGTGAGTGGATGGTATTTCACTTCCATGAATTGCTATGTCATTTTAGCATCAATCTGTAATTCTTGTAAGTCCTGCCAACACACATATATCTGCATCTGTGTATTAACAGGAATTCCTGAACATGTGCATGTGTAAAGGACCTACTTCAACAATCCAAGCCCCTCTATTTTAACTCACAACAGGAATATGAGGTTCATCTTATAGAAGCAGACAGTAACTCAACCAAGTTCAGAAGTGCTCTGAGCTTTTAGCCTCTTATACCTTGGTGACTTGCATATATATGAAGCCAACTTCAATTTCCTTCAATATATTTTTTTTTTGGTTAGATTATGTATTTGCCAGCTACTGACAATGGCAACTTGAAGCAAGTATGAAAGTTGAGCATTGTTCCAAAGTCATGTTTTCACTGATAGGAAAAGTTCTCATTTTGTTGTTTTTTAGGGTTTTTTTGCTTGTTTGTTTGGTTTTTGGGGGGTAGTAATCATAAATAAAGAATATCTAGAATATCACACCCTTTAAGACTGCCTTTGAATCTGTTGCCTCACACATTTGTATAGTGTATCTGTTGGTTTAGTTGTTCAAATCTATTAAATCATGTTCAGTGCAAGTCCTTTGGATTGCATCCAAAATTCACTACATTCACAAGACTTTGATAAAGCATTCACAGTTTGCCAGGTTTATCTAGCTACATAATTTGTGCATACATCCAACAGCTTGAACTGCAGCTGTTGACACCTACCACCAGAGTTTTAATCTCTTCAAATATTCATTAACTACATTAAAACATACACTTGTCTCTGAAAGCTGCATGAAAGAGAAATCTAGCATTAGATCTGATGAAAAGTTCTGATACTTACATGGAGAAAATATTTTATTTCAACAAAAACGGCAAATTGCTCCACCTAACCCTGCAGGTACCTTTCTCTTTCATTAGAAACGCTTTGAGAACTTTCAGGTTCTCCTTCTGGGTGTGCCCAGAACTCCTGCAGTCCAAGAAAGCTCAGTGCCTGTCTCCAATGTAAGCTTGATCAAGATCCAGTTTTCATTGCGTGAAAAATGCCAATCACTTGTTTTTAAAATTTTAAAAGTTTAATAGTGGTAAAATGGTTATAAAAACAATAATACAATTAGAGTAATAATAATTAGGAAAATTTGAATTAGGACAATATGAGACAATAGAAACAAAGAGTTATGGACATCCAGGTACCTTTTTCTGGGCAGCATAAGATCGAAAAAGGACCCACTGTTAACAACGGATTAACCCTTAAAAACAGTAACCTGTTGCATATTCATACACCTCATACATGATGCATAAATTCTATTCAGTCAAAGGATTCTGTCTGGTCAGAGTCAACTTCTTCCTCTTAATCCTAATGGTTTCGTTTCTCCTGATAATGGACCAATAAATTCTCTTTCTCTGAAAGATTTAGGGGTCCTGTGGCTGCTATCTCGCTGCGAGTCCTTTCTTTAGAAAAAAAAAGTATCCTACATAGCATAGTTTCTATTTTAACATTTTGTTATAACCTAAAACTATATTTAACACACTACTTA
>JAYDZK010000025.1:15013597-15028809 GCA_034509185.1 Euphonia xanthogaster
GCTCTGCACGGGCACCCAAACACCGGGCTCTGCACGGGCACCCAAACACGGGGCTGCTGCAAAGGGCACCCAAACACCGAGCTCTGCACGGGCACCCGAGCACCGGGCTCTGCACGGGCACCCAAACACGGGGCTGCTGCAAAGGGCACCCAAACACCGGGCTCTGCAGGGGCACCCGAGCGCCGGGCTGCTGCAAAGGGCACCCAAACACGGGGCTCTGCACGGGCATCCAAACCCCCAACAGAACAGTATCGGAGAGGCCAGAGCCACCCTGGGGTACCCAGGCATTTTGGTCATGTTTCTAGAGCTTTAATTCAGCAAATGTTTCACTTCTCAGAGGACAAATTCAGCTCATTTGGCTGGATTTCAGTGGAAGAACTGTGTAACCTGATTATTTGGCATCCGACCTTATAATATTTAATTGTTCTCTGAAAATCTAGGAGGAAAAGGTGGCACAATCCAACAGTAACCATACACACGATTTCCCAAAATATCCATTCACAAAATGCAAATTTTGCCTTCTGAAAACATTATTATTCTGGAGGGTGCCACCATGCAATTTGCTTCCATCTTTCTTGAAGAATATATAATTTAAGATCAAACAAGGGTTGTGACATTAGTCTTGTAAGTAAAGGGGAGAAGCAGGAAAGTGCATGCTTATAGGTCATGAGTTGCAATCAAATTTGAGTAGTAGGATTTCTTTTAATTATTCTTAATCTTTGTTCACAACACTGATTTGCTGAATGTGCACTAGTAATAAAAATATCATAAAACTGGAAGGATTGCAATAATGAGCCTGGTCTGACATTTACTAAAATCTTCTTAAACTCAATAATTGGCTTAAATATGGATTTAAGACCATAGGCCTGATAATCAATTAAAGTATATTGTTGTGGTATAAGATATGACATATAGTTAGCTAATTGACACCAGTTCAATTGCAAAGAAAACACACTGGAATAGCAGTGTTAAATTGATTAGTAATTCTGGCATTATTTACAATCACCAAACTCTGAAAAAGTAGTTTATGTGGAGTTCAGACTTACCAAACTTTAAAAAGCGTCCAGAAGACACAAAATCAAGTGTCAGAAAAACTGAATTAGTTGGTCTTTTTTTCGTCTTTGAAATAATAACCCAGAGAAATGATACTTTCTCAAGATTCAGGCTGCACCAAAATTCCTTTATTAGTCTGATTTTATCCCCTTTTTTACCTTTTGAAAGTATTAGATAATTCTCACAAAAGCTTACTGCATGTGAAGTTCTCATGTGCAGCTTTCAGGCAAAGGACAATTATGCAAAACATAAAATTAATCACAAAGTTGAGATCGTATCACTCTCCAAATTGCCAAAGAGATTTTTGGGATGCAACTGTGTGGAAACAGTTGCAAGCCTATCTTAAATTCATTTCAAGATTTCAGAGTGGCAGACTGTGCAATTTTGACCAAATCCCTGAATTAGTTTCAAAACTGTGCTTAGCAACCACATGGTGGTTGGTTTTTTACCTTCCCTTCTCTGTCTAAAGAGGTACTGTAGGAATCTTGGTACCAGCCTGTCATCATTCACTGGCTTAAGGAATTTCAACTCTTGTCAGAGCTGTTCTGGATAACAAGCGCAGAACAAACTGGAAAAACCTTCTATAAGACAAGCGTGCAGAGACTGAGCAGTTCTGTTCCCATATGAAAGACTTTTCTCAGTGTTCAACTGGGATATTCCCCCTGTGCTGTGTAAATGTGGCTGGATATTCCCTTTGCCCACAGCTCCACCAGCACTCATTGCACACACAACCATTAAGAACTCCCTGTTCCACACTTAACCACCCCAGAGAACTGAAAGGTTCTAGCAGTTTCAGAACTTGAAAACCATGAAAGCCACCACAGCTCTACATATTAGAAATCATTACCTCTTCTAACAAAACACATCACATGTATTTGAATAAATTTTCCTTTCCTTGTAAAGAACTTTTTTGCCACAATCTGAATCTTCTAAACCAAGAATAGAAGGGGCTGAACATGTAAGAGGAAGGGGGAGATTACATGTTAAAAATCCTTTCCATTAAACAATCTTTCTTAACCATTCCATAATCCAAATCAACACTTACCTGATTACTGATGTAGAAAGATATGGAAAAAAATAACACTGAACAGTCTAAAAGGTCAGGTAGAAATACCTGAAATCTCTGTAAGTATTGATGTCAAATAGGTGAATTTCTCATTGTTATGACAAGCAAGAGGAACAAATCTGTGAGAACACTGCTGTGATCGAACACTGAGAGTCCTGCCTAAAAATAAGCAGTAACAGCACAATCTGGTTTCAACAAGTTCCTGTGCTAATTACTTTTCTACCAAGTGTAAGTGGGTGGAGTGGTACTTTAGGTGTGGTTCAGGTACTGGTTTGAGACCCACTCCATTTTGTGCAAACTCAGGTAAGGCTGTCTGCTGTGACTGCTAGTTAGAATGCCCTGGATGGGCATTCCATCCAGGAATGGATGGAAATAACTGAGAGAAGGATTATAAATGAAATGTCAGTCTGCAAATCTATTTATTTAGTAAAAGTCTTAATTATGCTGATATTGCAAGGCATATAATGGTATTTCAGAACAACTAGGAAGAATGGAAATTTCTTAGAGCCTCTGTCAGCCATACTAATTTCTTTACCTGTAAACATGTCAAAGAAAATCAACTTTTCTTACACTCTTTTCAGAAGAGCATAAGAAAATTTAATCTTTAACCTTCTTTAATGAAGGCCATTTTCAGAATTAAAGAAAGGTTGAAAGTTAGAAGCTTTTCCTAGTCTGCCTTCAAAACACGGGCTCCCAACAGCATTTAACTGGTGGCTCTGAGGACCTACTGTCTTTTGCATGAAAACCAGGGACCCTCCAGCTCCACTCAGAGTACTGTAACACACCCTATTTAAAAAGGTCAAAGAAAACAAGTATTTCAGCAAAGCTAATTGAAGGCACATGCACAAGGAAAGTAAAACACAACATATTTCAGGAGTATAATCAGCTATCTCTGAGTAATGCAGCTGGGAGACACCCCTCTCATTATGTAAAAATCATGTATATTACATAATTATTGTGAAGTTAGAAGATACTTTCCTTCTGAAAAAAGGAAACATGATTTTCACCCTTCTGTTTAATAAGAATCTCTGTCTGGCCAGCACAAGTCCTTTTTACATTTTTTTTAAACTGCTTCCCATGAGAATGGTGTTCAAGAAACATTGTAAATACATGCCTAAGCATCAATATCCTCCATGTAGTAAAAGAAAGGACAAAATATAGGAAGCTGTGCCTTGAAGAATAATTTTTAAAGTATTAGGCAATATTCAACATCATTTATAGGTGCAGAACATTTGTTCCTGTTGCTAATGTACCCTCTGAAAGAAATAATTCATTTACTGGTAAATAGATGTGTGTGCCATTAGCCTACCACAATTAACTCTCTGCATTGCTCCAACACAAATAGAAAAACTGATGTAAACTACCCTTTCCATAAATTAGAGCTGTTTCACAATAACAGGAGAGTAAAAGGAGTCAGCAATTCCTCTGTGAACTCACAGAAACATTTCTGACAATATAAAAATCCTGAGCTTCATAGCTGTGATTTCCTAAGGAAGGAATTAAGCAGTAGAGGAAGGCTTAAATATATCATGTCCTTATATATTTTTTTTTAATTTAAAAAATTCTCCCCATCAAGCTATTACCTGAACACATACAATCTCAAAATATTAACTTTTACAAAACTCCCTCTGTTCTACTGGCATGATTTCTGAGGTGCTGACCGGTGTCAGAACACAACATGGAGGATAGAATGAGATGTGGACTTGTAATCTTTGCCTGCTTATTCAGAAATGAAATGTTTTCCATGCCATATCAGTGGGAACCATCTCTCTGCACAAGTAATACCTCCAAACAACAATGCTTTCTGGGAATATTCCTACATTATCCACAGCAGACAAGGATAGAAGTGTTTGAGTACAGGGACACTGCAAAGTCAAACCAAACCACTTTTAAACTTGTTAGCCAGCCTCTAATGGCTAAGCTAAGCCTTCTTAGTCCTTGGAAGAGGTCACTTTGCATCTCCCAGCTACCAGAGAAAACACTTGGCAAGAATGACTCAGTATTTCTCTTCTGGGTAGATATTCATAACCACTATCATCAGAGATGTTTAATTTTCTAAAGTTAAACTCTATTTAACAGAGGAACAGTTACTAACTGGAACATGTGCCTATAAATACAAGACAGGCATCCTATTGAAATCAGCAGGAATATCCTTGGGATTCAATTTCAAAGTTCAGCTACAGTGACTCCAAGGGCTTCTGTAGCATTATTCTTAATGTACTAAACTATAAATGGGATAAAAACCATTTCTGGGGAACTTCAGAGATTTCCCTGCCTGTTACGTAGCTCTCTGCCTTGGCTTAGGCATTCTAAAGGAAGGCTGGCATTCCCTCGTGACTGAATAGCTCTTTGACAAAGAACAATAAAGGGGAAAAAACCCCAAAGAAACCCAACCCAAGCCTGTTTGTTAGTACAGGTAAAAGCAAGGCAGTTCCATGTCAGTTTATTAGTCCAAATACCTAGAAATAAAACGTATTTATAAATGGATATACCAGGCTACAACCCCTCTCTCCCCTGCAGTTTGACTATCCCTATTTTGGGATAGTCTTGGTGCTCCAAGGACTATCCCCAGTGTTTCAGTGCAGGGCTGCACTGCAGACCATTGACTCCTGTTCTTCCTCTAATGGAGATTAATGTGGGCACACATCCCAAAATAATTCACCAAATCCTTTCCTACACAAGTTTTCAAGGACAAGTGTTTTAACATGCATTTCAAAACTGCCAAAACTGGAAGGAAAAACACCATGGGTACCCACTGACAGGCATATTTTACAAACAAATGTCCAAGGCTTTTGTAATAGACTCTAAACATGATGAAAGCCCTCTTCTGAAGACAGCAAAGTGCTTTATTTTGGCAAAAAGAAGAGATTTCTCTTTTCTACCATGCAATTCCTACATGGCTTGGGCTTCACTTCAATCACTGAGCAGTACTGCTCAGGTCACAGCTGTGCTCAACTCAGTTGTCATGAAAAAGCTGAGCAAGAGCCTGGCTGTGCTGTGCTGTACTGTTCTGGGGCATGGAGGGGCAGAGGTGCACCATCCTAAACATTCAAACAACACCTTGTCCTCTGGCATTTGGGATCATTTGGCACCAAACACTTGTTGAATAGTTTCAGTACATGAGAGCAACACAAGGCTTCAGCTGACCAGAGGCCAGACACCAGGATGTAGAACTTCTCAGGTACCCCTGTGGGAATATATCTTAGGGACCACTGAAAAATAAGTGACACATGTCCAAAATAAACAGTGCTGAGATTATTATGCCACCCTGGTAACTGCTGAACATGCCTTTGCTCAATAAAGCACAAAAAAATCAACTGTTCACATCAAGGAAATGTCATATATCCAATAGTAAGACTTAGACATTTTATTTTTTAAGAGGAAGTATAGAAAACTGCTAGATCATGGACAGAAAAACAGCTCACCATGTAGCTTACACATCTTCATTGTGCATTTCAGAGTCTAGGCTCCTGAAACATCTTTAAATGAATGAATTGTGCAAGATTGCCTAAATTATGTTGCTATTAAACAACACTATAATAATGATGAGATTCTAATTTATTTCTGATTAAAATTCTCTCTGATGTGAGGCTTCCACATACTGGCACAGAAATGCAACAATGGAATTTGAAGATGTATTGTTTTCTTTTTTGTTTCTACATAATGATGAATAATAGGTCTAATGAGATACCTTGCAAGAGCACTGTGAAATAAAGTATTTTTTTCATAATTTCAAAATAGAATACCAGGGAACTCCGACCCAACATGAAACAATAAACTATCAATGGATCTCAGACAGCCAGCTGGAAGAATGGCAGTAAGTTATCTTGTACATCTTTTGCAAATATTAAATTCTGAATGCAAGTAAATACAGGGATGACTCAGAGAACACAGGGAAGAACTGTTTCACAGAGGTCTATTTAGCTTTCATCCACAATAAAATTTAGATGAAGTCTCCAGCACAACAACACAGACATTCAATATGTTTATCTGCTGGGCTTGATATATATAGAATCTTACAAATAGTTCAGTTCCAAAATTGGTCTGACAACCAAGATAGCATCAGATGCCAATTGTGCTGCCAAGCCTTTACCACTTAAAGGGCTACATTTGCAGAGGTGCATCTCTTTTCTATGAGAAGATGTTGTTAATGGAAAAAAAAGGGAAAAAACTAAGTTATTAAGCTTTAATTGGTAAAGATGACAAAAAACACTATCACTGTGTCTTTTCAAGAAAGAGAAATTAAGATTCAGCATGATTGGTGACAGCAGAAGAAATGTAAAATCCTCATGTTCAGAAATCCAGAAACAATTTACATTTTCACTTCTACCCCAGAGACTGATGCCACTGCATATAATTTTCCTGAAGTCCTTATTTGGTTTAGGTTCCAGAAATATCCTAATGCTTGTATCAATCATAACCTCCATGTGGTGAACCCTTCAGCCTCCTGCATTTTAAAGCTGAACTGCAAGATCCTTTAGGTGTTGGGAGAGGGAGCTGTTTATTCTTATCCTGTCAGCTTGAAAGGGATTTTAGACATCCTACAAATCTTGTCTTGCTGCTATGCCTCATGTGCTCTGGTGGTCTGGATGACAGTTATTATTTCAGTCCATTTAGTGTAAACTGCATGAACTGTTACACTCCTACAGGAGATACCAGTCCTTGACACAAAAACACAAAGATAATCATACATGCAAGGAATCTTGGGCTATCATTCACAGGGAAGTTGAGCGGGGAAGTTGAAACCTTTCACCAGCTGCAGATTAAAATCTCCCTATTATGAAGATTTTCAAGTCAGGAAGATGCCTTTTTGACTTCCAGTTGTCCTTTCCAGGTCAAGTTCTAGTCCTGAGTTTTTCTCAGCCTATAAGTAACCTCAGTACCACTTCCAATAGAGGTTTGCAGGAGTAAGGCATGATTGTAGTCTGACTTTGAAAGAACTGAATCAACTTTGCTGCTTGAAAAGTCATTCACCAGAGCTAATGCACACAAGTACCCACTCTACTATCTGCAAAAGCCAGAAGGGTTGAAGAGAAGAAACAATAAGAAATACCATACTTCCCTATGATTCCTGTATGGGCTTGCAGAGAAAGGTCAGTTAAAGAAAACCCCTTTTTAGCAGAGTGGTGGAAAGCATCAGTCCAGTTAGTCACTGCATAGTAAAGAGGTGACTCTCCTGCCTCCCCATTTAGCCATACACTACTTTAGGTTCAGAATAAGGTAGCCCCACCACACCAACATACCTGCAACACAGCAGTGTGAGCAAAATGATTATACTCAGTTTAGTGAGACCCTGTAGCTCACAGTTTAACAACATAGCCAGATTAGGAGGACACCAAGAGGGGCAAGTGTGACTCCCATGACACAGGTCCACTCACTGACAGCAGATCCAGCCTCTTGGCTCTATCCACAGCCACTGACATTTCACATTAAGGTGTTCTTTTCTGTCTCTATATAACAAAAGTTTTAACTTTGCTTACTATCTCTGTTAATCAGAGGCAGCTTAGAAACTGTGCTTCATAGTGGTAGTTTCAGAGCTGGCAGCTGTGCAAGTCACAATGAAGTCACTTCTCTCTTCTGACCACAATAATAGCCAAATCTAATTCAGTGTATCAAAGTCATCTACAATCCAGGAATCTCTGCCCCCCTTATACCAAGTTTCAGGACTTTCATAGCCATTCCTGCTCAAGAAAATCTATTTTAGTGGCTTGGACTTGGCCTAAGCAGAGTAGAAAGGGCCCTTATTGCATCAGGTAAAAAGAAATCCAAGGTCATCTCTTGGCAGTAGAGCCTGAGCTTATTTGTGCTTGGGGGCAGCTTATTACAGCACACTGACCCTCACCTGACGTCACTGAGTGCTTCCCATGTGTCTGCATACTGGAAAGCAGGGACTGAAAATGTGAATGCACTTCTTGAATCCGCATGACAACAAGAACAGCCTATTACAAAACACTGGCAAAGGAAACCAAGTAACTCCTCCAACACTGTGGACTTCGGTTGCTGCTTTATAAAATCTGTATGCCAGAGGTGATAGAGGGATCTTTTTAAAAACTGTGACCAAATTTCATATGCTGTCTTTGGGTTTTTGTTTTTTTTTAAATCAGAGTCTACTGCTGTTGCACAAACTGCTTAGAGTCAGACAATCTTATATAGTGACTTCTAATCTTCTACTGAGTACTCACTGCTGGAGATAGGCAAAGACTTGCTGAAAGGAATGCAACTCAAATGGAATCACTCTGGGCACTGCTTCACACTGTGCTCCCTGTTTTAACATAACATCTGTAGGGTCTGAGGAAACTGGCATTTTGAAAAGCCCTTCTAACATAACTTTAGGAAAGCAGCAAAACTAAAAGCAGAAATAAACCCCACCTATCTAAATCTTCAAATGCCAGGAGGATACATTTGGAAACAGTTTCTCCCTCATTACCATTTCAAAGCAGTAGACACAATCACAACTAAATCACATGTACTATGGTTCAAAAGGTATCAGAAAATGGTAGTTTATGTCCAATTTTAACAGTATGAAAGCATCAAAGATATTTCAGCCCTTTCATGCCCTCATGATTCAAAACTGCATAAAGATTGGTTCTTGTTTAAAATAATTCTTCGTTATTATTATTTAAATTTTGAACATGCTCTCAAGTATCACTGCATTCAGCCATGGTGTGATGAATTTGGCCAGCAATAAACACAGGCAGAAGGTACAGCTTCATGGCAACAGACTAATCACAGCAGCATTGTGAGTGACTAAGTAATAAATCTGAACCTGATCCTGCAACACTGTAAACATTCCTATGGGAAGAAACAAAAGTACTCCAATTGCCTTAATCTGAGCAAATCTCTGAACTGAAGGGGGGCAGGAAGAAAGAAAGAAAAAAAGAGAAAATCTTTTTGGTGTGCATCATGTACTAATGAGTACATGCAACACATGAAGAAGAAAAGGAGTATAAAAATTATATTTTAATGGCTGCTTATCACTACAAAAAATCAAAACTGACATCCCGCTTTAACCCCTGTGTTTCAACACATGAACAGTATTTCCTGGGCCAATAAAACTGAGCAATACTAACAGTTAATGGTTAACCCACTCTATTCTTTTAAATCCTTATTCTTATGCTGGTTTAGTAAAGTGCTTCAATTTCACATAGAGCCCCTGAAAATCAGCAAGGAGGTTTGCCCACTATTCCCCACTCACTTTCACAGCTGCTGAATGCAGCTCCATGGAACTACAAGAAAACGAGACAGCTTTTATTTCTGCCAGATTAAGTAATTGCATCCATTCCATACAATTTATCACTCTTTTGGGCAGCTTTGTGTCATGGGATGACATTTTATTGTAATTATGCAGGGTGGGATTGGATAGGCTCTTGCTTCTCTTTGCCAATCTGATAAGCAAAAATATTTCTTTTTTTTTCTTTTTTACTTTCGTAGAAACTACATGCTTTAGATAAAAATAACCAAACAAAAATGTAAGTATAATGCACAACCAACTAACGGTTTGATGTTACCAAGTCAGGACTACAGCAATCACTTTTACTGTGGAAAAAAAATCCAGGATATCTGAATACTTTCCAAGTCAACATTTACTCTCAGATTAGTGTCAATAGTTTTGCTGAATTTGCCATTTACAGATAGGTTTGTCCTTCCATGCACTTCTCTGCAGCTAATCCAAAGGCAGTATCAGGGGAATCCGCCTGACTCAGGATTACAGATTTTAGTCACACAATACTCAAGTATCCAAGTGACGCTTTTCTCCTGGGGGAGCAGTATCCAGGCTCACATAGCCAAGTGCTGATCCAGCAAGGCCAAGCACAACAGATGTTTTTCACCAAGAAGCAGAATTCATGAAGAAGGGATCTTAAAGAGGGCTTCTTTATCCATCCTTTTCCCAAAACCAGAGCAAAGAAAACACATCCCAACTCGGATATCATGAGTCACATAAAAGGGAACAAGCAGGAAACCACAGCACTTCTATCAGTGTTACAGACAGCATCCTCAGGCTCCTAACAAACACTTCACTTTGGGAAGCCTTCTCCTCCTGCTGGCTTATCTCACCAGGCCATGCAGTCCCAAAGGACTGACCTTGCCCCACCTCTTGGGCAAGCCAGGTCCAAGGTGTCACATCAGCCCTGCTAGTTCATCAGCAGAGACAAACTGGGAGAGCCTGCTCACTACCAGGTCTCTCTGCTAAACTTCATTTTGATACCAGAAGAGGTCAATACAACCCAGCCAAAGATAAAGAAAGTTCAGAAGTTGAAAGTTCAGAAGTTGGAACTTCTGTTGTCACAGCAGTTATCTCTTGGATTTACTAAAAGGGACTATTCCTTTATTAATGTTTGTATTTTAAGAAGCTTGGGTTTAGGAAAAAAAAACACAAGTAAGGGAAGCTAAATCAACAAAAATAACACTCAAAAGATGGTAGTTTTCTGTATTTCTCTCTACCCTTAATCACACATGGCTATATATAACCCATGAGGTCATAGCAGTCTTATAGGAAGGGGAATAAAGGATCACAGCTATGAACAAGTGGCTCCTCTGCAAAGGGATGAATTTTATCTACCAAATTCTGTAAGTTAAATATTTTTCTGGTACTCACAGAGTCTTCCAAAGGCTCCAGCCCCTGGAACCAACTATACAACAAGTATAACTTCACAAGTTAAAGAACAGGTTACTAAGTCTTGTAGTGTCAAAGAAAACACTGGAAATTCATGGCTGAAATCAGTGGTCCTGCTTTCCAATGACAAGAGCACATCAGGTGGGAGTGGCGTGATCTGAAAGACACTGAAGTTGCTGATAACCTTTTCCTTGACTTTACTGGCTCTAAGACCAGAGCTTTAAATAAAAGAGATAGTGGCTCTTGCACTTACTAAGAAAAAAATCTACAGAACTGATGGAAAAAGTAAATTTTTTAAAATACATTTTTCCATATAAGGAGCCTGGAATCTTCCTGTGAAGGGAAATTCCAAAACCAGGACCAAAATAAATACTGAAGTGGGATGCCAAACTGTAGCAGCAGCACAGGACTGATGTGAAATAGCCAACAAGCAAGACCTTAAGCTGTGATTTAGAGAAACACAGTAATAAACCTATGAAGCACATACTACATCATTTGGGTTCATTCATGTGCAATAAATGTTCTTATTCAAATTACTTTTTTTTTTAGTATCCTTGCATGCAAACCATCTTCAGGAAATTTAGCAGTTGACCAACATCCTGTAATTATCATACCTAGCTCAGAGATAAAGGAACAAGTTCAGAGACAAAGCAAGATGCCAATGGCCTCGATGAGCAGCACAGAGCAGCCCATGGAGTGATGAAACCAGAAGCCCACATTCCAGGAACTCACACATCCGTCACCTCAGCGGCCCACAGGGCTACTTGCCCTCACAAGGACTGGACTGAGATCCTATCTGCATTTCTAGTGCCAGAACAGCTCCTGTGCAGAAGCCCCACATTTAACACTTGGTACCACCATGTAAAATATATGTAACAGATGTCTGTACATGGTGCTGACAAGGGCTGACTGTTTAACAGCAACCAGAACCACGAACGCTGACCCGTCTCTGGGAATGCCATAACCCTGCAGGGGTTACACAAATTTGATGTGTGACATGACACTCAAGTCCCCTAGAGAAAAATGGGTGGGACAGAACATTCCAGGAGGAGAAAACTGAGTTGGTTTAAATTACAGAATTTGAATCTGTTATTGTCACTAACACAAAGAATAAAAATTAACAAAAAAGAACCAGGCAACATTAAAGCACATGGTCTCAGCTCTGCTTCCTTTATATAGAGTAAGATATGAGGCAAAATCAGATCCATCAGATCATTCTGTTAAGAACTTTTTTATATCTGTTTAACATCCTTCTAATTAATCTTCTAAATGAAGTACTAAACAATGCATTCTTCCTAAAAATCTAATATACATGAACAGAATTATCTAGTGTCAAGTGCTAACCATCCTGAACAAAACCAAAGCTACTGCAATGCACTGTCACTCATCCTGCTAACAATGCAACCATGTTCACTGGTCACATATTGAACCACATATATTCATAACTTAATTAGCTTTACCATGACCCAAGTCGTGGTCCAAACTGCATTTAGATCAGGTAGAGCTGCTGTCTGTAAACAAAAGAACTAATAACTGAACTACTAATATGCAGCAGTAACTACTAACTAGCTAATATGTGCCTACTCAAGGGAACAAGACCTGTCACAGAGTCTGTTCTTCAGCCAGCACTGTTACCGCTGGAAGCATTTACAATTCAAAGCTACAAAATGCTTCCCCGATCAACTTTGTTTTATCAAGGTCCAAACTCTTTAAGAAGATGGTTTGACACAGTAAGTTTTCTTTTACTTTTTTTCCTGCTTGCAAAAAATAACAACCTTCCAAACCTGAAGCTTGTTATGATAACACAACGCTACAGGGGACACAGCTAAAATTGCTTATGCATGGCTGACTTTGGAGCTCCTTGGGTTTTAAAAGGGCTTAACCACCTAACCTTACTCCTCTTGTACAGAATTTAATGCTCACAGAAGTGTCTGCAATGACTGCACTTCACTGTAGATGACAAATCTGATTTTCAAGGTAAAAAAGAAAATCCCAAGTACCACTAAGTGTCTGACCAGCACTTCACCTCTGCTTTTACTACAACTGCCACTGTGAAGAGTCTGAATATCACACATGTGCTGTGACATCACAGAGAACTGAGACTGCAGTGTGGAAACCCAGCTTTTCTGCTGTCACTGTCTGCACAGAACCACACACTGAGGCCACTATGAGTTTTCAAGATGATCCTGATTTCTTGTTTTGTTTTCAGCCTTCATTTAATGCACATTTCTAACACAGTTACTCAGTTTGCTCCACAGCATAACCAAAGATTTTGTACTGAGATCATAAAACCCATCACTGCCTGGGAGCAACCTAATTAATTTCCTACAATTAAATCTGCTGGGGCTCTTAAGGAACATGCTGTATGAAATGCAGAAAGACTGAAATTTGCACCATACAACACCTCTAAGTGTTCCTGAGAGTTAGTCAGGAATCAAATAGCTACTTCAATTAAAATGGAGCTTTTTCAGATTAAAATCATTGTCAGCAAGACCTGGGGTTAGCCCTGCTCCTAGATAAAAGCTGATATGTTATGTTCAGGACACAGTAATGATAAATAATTCATATTTCCTACCTATACTCACTTGGAAGAACTCCCTATGACAATCCATACCAGCTGGCCTCATATTTCTAACTTGGCTAAAAATGCTCACTTTGCAGCACTTTACTTGTTAAAGGCAGTCTCTCCTCCTAGTCTGCTTAAATCCATTCTCCCACAAGAGAGAATTCTCTTTCCACTCTGGAAATGGAATTCCCTGGTGAAAAAGAAAGCATCAAGAATTGCAGGTGTCTAATGAATATCAGCAATATCCAGTTTCATTTTAAATCCCTGATTATACTGAATAGATGAAAACCACATCAACCAGTAGATTACTACTAAGTTTACACCAGAAAGAAGTCCAAGTTGGCAAGCTACAGCTTGGTAGATCAGCTTTCTAGAAGTGCATTGGCAGTTCCACAAACAGCAATAAACAGACAGATTTGGGCTATTTTCTGTTCCTTCTCTTGCCACAGAAGACAGGAAGAACATGCACAGCAGACTGACAGAATACTGAGAGCTCATCAGGCTGCTATTTAATCCATAACCTTACACCCTTGTATTGAGCTACTAACCACTAGTGCCTTACACAGTGGTTTCTGATTAAAAAAATTAATCACACTGATTTATCAACAGGTGACACATCAAGTGACAAATACTTCTATTACTTTTGATGGTTATTCACAATATAGATGCACCAAATTATCTGTCGTCTCTGCTAGCAGACATCTTCATGCCCTCATATAACCCTGCTGTATTGAAATCTTGCATATAGCTGTTTTGCTGATCCCTTGATTTTAAAAAAAGTTATGAAAAAAATCGAAAAATAATACAGAAAAGAGAAATTACGGTGGCAAGAGATACAGAAGAAAGGTGACTAAAAAGCTAAGAATTCTTTAACCTGAAATAAGAAATAGCTGAGGAAGACAGATAATGAAAGAGCACAGCTCTGAAATAGCACAGAGATAGTGAGCAAAAACCAAGCATAATTCATTTTATAAGGTCTATACAGTATCAGGCACAAAACCAAAAAGAAGCAGAAGGAAGTAGTTTTTCCACACAACATAGTAACCTGTGGAACTCACTGCTGCCAGCCTCT
This sequence comes from Euphonia xanthogaster, assembly GCA_034509185.1. Lineage (NCBI taxonomy): Eukaryota > Metazoa > Chordata > Aves > Passeriformes > Fringillidae > Euphonia > Euphonia xanthogaster. The sequence continues at coordinate 15,027,969 of JAYDZK010000025.1, forward strand.
CTTAAACTGTTCAGGTCTCTAGAAAATAATTTGGATGAATTAATGTCAAGTGCGTCAGGAGCTATGAAACACACAGGTATGGACACACTGACAGTTGCAAAAATGTAAAGCCACAGCTGGAGAAGAAAAGGTATTTCAAGATTCTCCTCTGCTACAGCACATACCCTCTAGCCTGACAACTGAGCACAAACAGCTCGAGTGGTGGTAGAATTAAAGGAGAGATGGTAACAAAGCCAGAGGCAGGAAAGCGTGAAGAGAAACACCGAACGCCAAGCGCGGCTCTTGCTTTGCACACTGTGTTTAGTTAGACCAAAAGACCTGGCCCCAAGCAAGAACAATTGCAACACGCATTCTTCGTGAGGCGAGTTATCCACTCCTTTCCCTCTCCCGTACAAACTGCTGGATTCGGCTCAGGCTACGTGCAGCTACGGCTTCTGGTGGGACACCGAGGCAAAACGAAGCAGCTCCTTAAGCTGCCTCTGGATGCAGCTCCTGGAAACCGAGCGTGTGGGGAGAGCAGCTTCGAAATGGCTACTTACACAGCCAAAACACGCGGCGCAAGAATCCCGCGGAGCGCAGCGGAGCCCAAGGCGCTCCCGCAGCCGGGGCAGAGCGAGAGCCCGCGGGCCGCGGCTCCGAGCGCACCCCCGGTATTGGAGCGGCCCCTCAGCGCGGCCTCGGGCTCCGCCGGCTCCGGGCACTGCCCGCGCCCCCGGCACGGCGCCCGCCGCCCACCTGGCGCGCCCACCCTCCCGGGCCTTGCCTCACCGCTCCGCGCCGGCGTCCCGTCCGGGCGCCCCGCGACCAGGCGCTCTCGGGGGCGAGAGGGCTGAGAGCCGCG
>JAYDZK010000025.1:15028994-15104516 GCA_034509185.1 Euphonia xanthogaster
CCTCCCTCCCTCCCTCCTTCCCCCGGCGGGCCGGAGCTCCGGGCCATGGCCAGGGGGAACGGGCGAGGCGGAGGCTCCGCGCACCGCACCGCGCGGGAGGACGGGCGGGGGGTGAGGCGGCGTACGGAGGGGTGCGAGGGACCCAGCAGGGGCTGCCCCGCGGATCCCCCGCTGCCCCGGAGCGCAGGTGCCCACCCGCGTCCAGCCCCGCGCCGTGGGAGCGGCGTTCCGAGGCTGCCGGGGAGCGCAGCGCTGCCCGGCTGGCCGCGCACCCTCCTCTGCAGGAGCGGCCAGAGCAGGGGAATGGGTGCGTTGTACTCCGGCCGATTTCAGTTCTTCCAGCCCTTTGCTCTTCGAGACGAGGGCACCAAGGCACCCCACACTGCTGCCCTCGGACACCAGAAGAAAACGCGAGAGACAGCTGTCATCTCCCTACTCACTGGCTGGGTGAAAGATCTGCTTCCAGAAAACATACAACTAGAGAGTAATATGTGTTCCTGACAGTGTTGGCTTAAACGTCTGAGGTCTGAAACCGAGCCAGTAACAGTGGTACACAGGCACTGTGAATACCACACCACCGATAAGCAACGAGGAGGAGGATCTTCTCTTCGTAACTTTTGAGTTAGTGTCTGAGAAAAAAGCCTGGAATTGTGTTTCTGTTGCTGCTTTATATTAACTGTACAGGACCTAAGATCCCTAAGGGCATTTTCACTGAAAAGAGCAATAAAGTGTCCAGCATGAGCTCTAAACCTTAGAACCAGATAGTCACTGGCAACAGTTCATTGCAACATTTAGTTTTACGCTTTAAAAACCCCACAAAATTATTATTATGCTGGAACTGGCCCAGCCAGGTGAATGTATTTATTTTAAAGCACAGCAAAACAGGTGTTTTTTCCTTGCCAGCATTTTGGGCTTCATTACACTTGAACCCAGACAAAAAGAGTAAAAGATGATGTGTTGACTGTGCTATTCATTGCACAAAAACAACCTCCTCCATTCCCAAGTTCATGTGTAGATATAGGCTCTAAGCAAAAGATCTGCTGCAGAAAACCTACTTTCTCCTGTGTCTTCACCAGGCAATTGCTACAGCACAGCACTGCCATGCAAATTCAGATGCCTTGTAAGCACCATGGCAGATCCTGCTTGCAAAAAGACAGCTGTCCACAGCTGTATGGTAACTATTTCTCACGTGCAAAGAAAAGCTGCATTATAATGCTAAGAGCAGGGTAGCTATGCTACCTCCAAGAGGTCTCATTTGTAGGAAGAAAATGGGTTTGGAAACAACAGATTTAATCTAGAAAGAATTCTGCCAGTCCCCCCTAAGTTACGAGGTGGTTTGTTATCAGGTAGAACGTCACCTGAGCTTCAGAACCTAGACTGAAGCCTGTTTGGCAGTGGTAGACAATTTCTCAGGAAGCAAATGCTGTGCTGCTCCGACTATGACCTAATGAAATATATAAATAAGTGACTAATTGCTAAGCCAGGTAGCATGTGAGCAAGACTAGCTCTGGCATGTTACAGTATTTTAGTTCTAATCTCTGCTCAGAGTACACATTCTACTTCACCCACTCTGCCAGTTGCATGACTGCTCTTTGCTTCAGGGAGAGACACAACTGCAGCCAGATGGACTAGAGACAGGAGCTCTTTTCAAGAGCAAAGATCTAAGTACTAAGGTATTAATGAATTAATTACTGTACTTAGTTTACATGATAGGAATGCTCTACTGGAGACAGTTCCTAACTCGTGATATTGGAGAAAGATTACTTAACCTGTGCCACTATGAAAATTAGCTACCAAGTTTTATCAGCCCTCGGGGAGGAAAACTTGTTCTAAATTAAGGGCAGCTGAACAGCATTAGCCTCTACTCTGGAGGCACCAGAGGTTGTTCAGCTGGGCACAGCCAGCAACAGAAGGATACATAAAAGCAGACACCTCAAGGAGTCCTTTTGAGAAGCCAAGGAACATACACTTGTCACTGTTTTCCCTTCCTGTCTCTTTTGCTGCCTTTACTTTAATTTCCCTGACTTCTCTCTTGCTCCCTGTTTGACTTTTGGAGTGATTGCTCCCTCCCAAGAGCTGGTGCAGAGTCCTGTCTGTCATCCCTGCCTCTCCTCCTCCCCTTGCTGCTGCTGCACTGCTCAGAACAGCGTGCATCGTGTTTTCCCAGCAGTGCAGGAGGAAGTTGTCCTGCTGCTGAGGGAGTGAGGAGCAATCATTCCCACCCCTTGTCTGTGCAGCAGAGCAGCTGACACTCAATTTGTTCTGAGCAACTGCAGAGTTACAGTCCCCTCAGTGCACTGCAATGTTATCTCAGGTCTTTCATGGTCTCACTTTACAAATGTGGCTATCTGATGAAAACCACCCAATGTACTCAGGCTGTTGGCTGCTTTTTTCTAAGTGGACATCAAGGGGAATGTGAAATGGCATCATTCTTTTAAATAGAAAGCAAAATATAAATGCTTGAAAGAAAGCAGCATTCACTAGATTAGATGTAATTGCAGTAACTCACAGAGGAAATGCTTGTTTAAAGCTTTGCTAGCAGAAGATGCTGCAGAAAATAATGCTTTTGAGGGAGGTATGAAGTCATCAAGCCAAGAAAGATCAGAGTGTAGGACAGGAATCATAGAATCATTAAGGTTGGAAAATACCTCTAAGAAGATCATTGACTTCCAGCTGTAAACCCACCACTGCCAAGCCCACTACTGAACCATCAATCAGAGTGCCACATCTACACATAACCACATGAGTTCACCCACTTGATCATCTCTTCAGCATGTGTGATTCAGTCACACCTTGTCTCCTCAAGTGAGGGCAGGGAGAGCCACCAGCACCACTCACCCAGCAAGTTGCAAAGATTCCCCTTTGAGATCCAAGGGGCACGGGGGTATTTTTACTTCCAAAGCTGAAGGACTTCCCTGCCCATGAGCCAGTTCTTTGGTCAGCTGCCTCAGTGAAAGAGGAGGAATCTATTTCAATTAGTTTCATTAAAATTCTTTGTGTTACAGCAGCTTGGGAACAGGACATTAGTGCTACTTCAAAAATTCAGGCAAGGGTACAGCATAAAATGATAAGACTGGCAACAGACAAGAGGGTAGAAGAGCGCTGTAGGACTAAACTGCTGCTTGCTGATCACAAAGAATCATTTCACACTAACAGTGGGAATGAAAGTGTGTGAAAATCCCCATTGGGATAAGGAAAGAGAGAATTTGAGAAAGAAGATTAGATTGTGGTAGAGTAGGAAGCTAGTGTTTCTCTCCCTTGAATTGTTTCAGCCACTTATTATTTGTTTCAATACTTCTCTGTGAGCCACTAATTGTCGCAGTGGGATCTTTCTGCTTCATTTCCTTCTCTTTGTGAGAGCAGGCGTCAACACTGCAAAGAGTTAGAAATCTGCAGCCTAGTATACAGAAGACAATGTCCAATTTGCAACATGTCCAGCATAGGTCAGTGTCATGGTTAAGCCTTGGAAAGTGCCTTTTATACAAGCATTAACAATTTTTGGGAAAAAATATCACTACTGCAAAGCCCAAAAACAAACAGAAAAAAAAGAAATATCGTAGATTTACAAAGTTTCTCTTCACCCTTTGATCACTCTTTAAGCAGGAGTATTTAGTAGAAAGAGTCCATGTCACCAAAGGAAATTAATAGTAGCTCACTCAGTTGCAGCTTAGGTATCCTGAGCAGCAGCAGTGTTTTGTAGTTTACACTCAAACTGTGTTCAGAAAAACCTGGTTTCTGTCCTCATGTCCTCCATGCCTTTCCCCAGTGCTAGATCAAGAGTTCCTGTCAGATCCTTGCCTGAGAACAGCAGAGATGCATAAAAGTTCTTGAATTAATAAGTCACATTACAGAAATGGGAGAACATGCCTGTTCTAAACCTGTACCTTGCATGTGAGGGCAAGTTCCAGGAGTGGCAGTTCCCTGGGACCTGCAGCTGCTCTGGTCTCTGATGCCACTGCCTCCTTCTTATGGAAACTTCTCAACAGCACAGCAGGACAAGGTGACTTTCTAGCCAAACAAAAGAAGGACTTGCCCCTCCCTCCTCCATACCGAGTGTTTCTCTTTGGTCACACTGAAGGACTCCTCCCTGTTCCAGATAAGCACCAGCCAGGTCATGTACAACTACACAGACCACATCCTTTGCTCAGCAGTTGTCTTTATGTGGACATACTCTTCACTTTCTTCCATTGCCTTTTGCTAATCACCATCTTTAGTCCTTTAGAGCTAGTATTATGAAATATAAGTCAAATTACCTGCCTACACATGTTTTCTGCTTAAGCCTTCCTTTTAAAACACATTCACAGCAGAAAATATGAGTGAAAGAGAAGCAGATTACACAGATTTAGGTGAAGGAAGTATAGAAGTTTAGGAAAACATGCAGGTCATTCAACTGAGTGACCTTTTTATCTTGTGTTTCTTATCTTTACCATCTAATAGCAAGATGGAGACCTACAGCACACACATCATCTGCTGTTTTACATTTATTTTCCTTTGGTGTTTCTCAACTGTATAATTTAAACCTTCTTTCTTTTACTATATTTGTAACTACAACACATTCTAATATTTACAAATGGAGAGTGACTTGGCACAATATTGGGTGCAGTCTGTCTGCCATCAGAGAGGCATTCTTCAAATGGACCTGCCCAGTGCAAGAGCTGGGAGATCTGAACTGTTTGTTTAAAACCTAATTTCCTCTCAAAATAGCTAGGCACAGCTGTAGGTCTATTGAAAACTGTTAAACAACTGGATATTTAGAGCAAAACATTGGTTAGAACCCTTTTAGGGAACAGCTAGATATGCCATGACGAGTGGGAGCAAAGGGTGCCCAAGGTGTTCAGAAACAAGCAGCCAGAAAGCAAGGCACTGTGCTAGGCAGCAAGCCTTAAAACTGCCATGGAAAAGAGGTAACCTGACTCTTGGAACTCAGAAATAATCATGGATTTCAGCATTGTTCACAGGTCAGAAATGCAGATGCTCAGTCACCAACAAACTTTGCCTAAGGTATCATTATTTCCTTTGGATGCAAAGGGACAATTAAAAAGACCTGTGGTAAGACTGAGAACATCCTACCTGAGTAAGTATTCTAGCTGAAAAGCACCTGTGAGACAAAGAATGGGATATGCTGAAGAATAGCTACAAACACCCAACTCCCTCAAGATGCTCATACATCAGGGATTTACTGACAGGAAAGCATTAGTACCAGTTCTTGCAGTGCAAACACATAATGCTGCCTGCTGCCATGGGCAGATGTGGCCAGAAGCTTCCAGTAAGAAGCTCTAAGCCAGGACAGCCACCTCCATTCAGCACCACCAAGGTGGGGGGGAAGAACCCACATGCTGGCCCTCCTTGATCTGCACCTCCTCTCTCATCACAAATCTGTGCATTTGTCCCCATGCTGGAGCTCTGCAAATGAGCCTTCTAAGCAGTGTGAGAATAACAGGATGGGACTGAGGAAATTGTTCTTGAGCATGAGCTTTGACCCTTCTGGGCAGTGAATATGAACCACATGGGCTGGACAAGTCCCGGGCACACTGGATGCCTTTGTGAAGTTATTTGCTGATTCAGAGGTGTGAAACTCTAAAAAACACTGTGGCAGCAATGGCACTGCTTGTGGTACTGAAACAGCATGGATTCCTCCTGGGCTGCTACGACTTCATAAATATTGACTTTGGATAAACCTTCTAACAATATTCTGGTTGAGTTGGTGGGTTTTTTTCTTCTTTTTCCTCCCATGTGGGTTCCCAGAGTTAATTTACTTAAGGCAACATACATGACACAAGAATAAGCCCTTTGAATAGTGATGCAATTGCTTGGTCATGAAATGAAAAAAATCTGGATTTTGATTGATAGTTGGAATTCATGCTGTTTGTTTGATTTACTCCGGATTCTTTGTCACCTCAGTGCTATTCCTGCCAGCACATGTCAGAACACAACTGATTATGAGCTGAAATACTGTTTGAAAGGTTTTTTTTTTTTTTCATTTCAGACTTATCAGTTTTCCTTCCCCTTCCATAGGAGCAATGTAAATTTAGCCATGATTTTTTTTCTTCAAGAAATCTCAGCTGCAATTAGCCTCATGCAATGCCTCCTTCTTTTCTCATCTGCAGCAGTACAAAAATTAAAACAGCATGATTTAGTTCTGTAAAGTCATTCCTCTGCAGTACATTAGAAGTAGGTCTAATATACTTTAGGCAAGTACTGTTATTTTTCTCTCCGTGGCATGACTGCAATTGCTCTAATACACTGCTATACCAGTTGGCAGTCAGAACTGTCCCCAAATGAGCACCAGCACACATTTCTCTCAGAGTTATGCACAGGAAAGCCCTGATCCAGTACAAAAGTGTCAGGATGCTACCTGTCAGTGAAGGTAAGTACGTGGAGGAAGTGATGGTTTCCTTGCTTTGGAGAAAAAATCAGACAATTCTTCCACTAGAAAAGCTCTTCAGTGTTAAATACTCCTATGTGCTAGCCTGAATCAGGCCCAAGTTTGTGTCTTTTATTCTCAATAGAACAGGTTGGGAGAAGAACCAAGAAAATAATGAGGGTAGACTGTAACTACATCTGAGAAGACAGGAGTCTTCTTAAATACAGTTTAATGCACTTAAATACAGTTTAATGCACTTTGCTATACTCTCCCTTGGCAGTGGCAGGTAGAGCTTGGTAGACTCCAGCAATATTTCCAGGAATGAAAGTCAAGTATTAATATCTAAGTTTTATTCATTATTTCTTGCCCCTTCACTCCAGTTTGCAGCACTGCCCCTATGTCAGACATCCATGCACAGACTGAACTCACACATATACCTTGGAACAGAGGTTGTTTCCAGACAGCTTTTCTCTTTGACATTACCATCTTTCCTGATTTACTGATTCTTGGCTGAACTTAAAATTACCTGAAAACCATTGCCCCTGAGAAAATCTTTACTCAAGTACTTGCTGAAAGTGTAACCTGAAGAACAACATGCAGAGATCCAGACTCTGTGCTATGGCTCTGATCAGACACTTGAAAGCCATTGGCAGGAACACTCCTATCAGCTTCTTGTCATGCTGTCTGCTGGCAACTCGATGTTAATAGCTTTACATTTGTATCAGCAACTCAATCAGGATATTAATTTGAAGCAGAAGAGAGTTGTTTACAAAAAAAAAAAAAAAAAAGAAATATAGAAGGCCTATGGATTATCTAAGCACTGAGCTATGAGGTTTCCCTTTTTGTGCAGCAAACATGCCTAGATGCTTTTCCCCTGATTCATGGAAACAGTTGGACCACAGGCAACCTGTATGCTGATCTGCAGGCAAATCTTGTTTCAAAACATCGGTCTATATTGAGAACATTTCCAATGCATGAGGAACAGCACGAAAAATACCATTGTGTTGGCTCCCTCTCCTGCACCCCCTGAAAATTATTAGATCTGCATCATCTTTACTCTCACTGGAGGATGTGAGTCCTATAGAGTAAAGATTTCCATTCTGCACTGAAAAGAATAAAAAGACATTTGAACATCACGTACTGACTGAACTATTAGGTTATTAATGAGAGAAAAAGACAGGACAGTGGAAAATGGACGTGCTCAATTCCCCTTTCTGAAAAGAAGGGTTTTTTAGGATGAGGCACACAGTATTTCAGAGGAGTATGTACAAGTTAACCTTTTACATAAATGGGCATGGCCAAGACTATCCAGCTGCTCTGTAACACACTTTCTACACCATGAAAAGTCATCTTTACAGCCAAATCCCTATGAGCACAATCCGAGCAGGATTTCACCCTGTCTTCCATAGAAACAAGGAGTCATTCTGGGGCAAGAAACTAAGACATATTGTACATAACTCAGGAACAATTCCCTCATCTAATAAGCCTAGCCTAAGGCTTGTTCTTGAAAAGTTTACCAGCAGAGTAATTAGAAAAAATCCTAACAGATTTGAATATCATTTCTATGTTAGATATTCACACTATAAATTCAGCATGATATAATCTAACAACTCCAAGATGCACAATTTCTAACTGTCTAATATTCAATAGTTTAATTTGGTCTGATTAACCACAACTGCCAAAGACTTACCGCAAAAACCCCACACTCTTCCTTTTATTTCATTTTGGGCTCTTAAAAAGCATTAAGATGTAGTGAATGTTTTAAATCCTGTCTTTTTTTCCCTCTTTATTTACCCCTACTTACAGTTATAAAACAGATTGTCAGTATAGCCTTCTTCCTGACTGCCTCCAAACACCTGACACAAGTAACAGGCTTTTCACAGCAGGAAGAGTCTTTTCCCTGGGATGATCCAGCCCTGAGAATTGCTGAGCTGCACTAAGAGTGTTGGGTAGCACAGCCCATGCAGCCTTCCTCGCTTTCTCTCCCCAGGCTGTGCAGAGCCAGCTCTCTCCTGGCTGCTTCCTGGCCAGGCTCAGCACAAGGACTGCTGTCAGCAGGAAGCCTGGCCCGGGCAGGGCTGGAATCCCCACAGCCAAAGGCTTAGCCCCAGTGTAACCCCTCCCACCAGGCACTTGCGCTGCAGCTCCTCAGCTGCCTGTTCTCTACCTGCCCTCTGAAGTAGCACATTCTGGCCTCTCAAAAAAGCTGTTGATTCTAAAACTTGAATCAAATTTAACTTATTTGTTACAGTGAAATAAAGGGAGGAACAAAGCGGGTAGAGAGAAGAGGGAAGATGCTCTGTTTAATTTAGAGATTAACGTGAGGATAGTATTGTAAACTAGATTTCATATGTTGCCTTTCTTTGTGCATGATGTAAGCAGAGCTCAGTTCCCTTCAAGCAGATGGTCCACAGACTCCAAGCACTTGAAATGAGGGACAAGCACAGGCAAGCACAAAAGGATGAAGAGGACCAGGGTTTTTGAAATATCCCAGTATAGACTTCCTCTAATGCACATGCATACTGCCTAGCAAGACAGCCAAACTCTGCTTCACTGATCTACCTTCCGTGAAACATAATCTACATAATATCAGCATCTGTCCAGCAGGACAATTAGACATGTAATGGTGTATTACAGATGCAGACCCACACACAGAACCTCAGATTGGGTAGTTTATCACATTCTATAAAGTAAATAGTAGTATGGCCATGGAGACCACTTTTCTCAAGTTGGCAAAGCAATCTAGAGACATTTAAAGAGTGAATGCAGTGCTCCTCACTATCTAAATATCCCTAATTCCCAAATTCTTTGAAGTAGGAACTGTTAATTTTTTTCATGAAAAATATTCCCTTATGCCTTTCAGCTGCACAGAGAAGAAGTGTTGAACAGATGTGTTTATAGGCACAAAAGAACAAAACCATAACATTATAGCTCTGTAGTAATTTTTCTATCTTCGGTGTTTCTGGATATTCACTTTACAATTCCTGTAGTTTATTGCAGTTCTGTGGGGTTAATCAAAATCCTTCTACAAAATCAGATAAACAAGAGCAATGGGGGAGGGAAAGTGTGTATTTTATGTACTGTCTATTCATCTCTAATGAAGCCTGCCCCATGTGTACAATCAAACATCTGGGGAAAGCCTGCACTTCAACCAGAACAATCACTGCTCACATTCCAGCTTGAGTGGCTGGTTCTTTTCTTGAATTTTGTGTGTATGTATCCATGCACACATACATGGTTTCAGCACACGTTTCACAAATGAAAGAAAAAAGTGAGAATTTACATAGCTTTTTATGAATGTAAAAGCCCAAGCCATCTTCAGGCCTTAAATTGTAAACAGATAACAATCTAATATTTCTACTCTGAGATTTTCTGGGAATGAAGAAGTAGCCTTTTTAAGTCATATGTAACAGTCACATATTGATGTGAGAGCAATCAATATAATCAAATAAATCAATCTAGATAACATTTACCCTCTGTGTATGTATAAGATCTTTCAATACATGAGATGATCTAAGCTGGAATTAAATCAATGATGAAACACCATGTGGATTTCAGGCAGCTGGGTCAGACCCTTACACTGCAAGCCAGAAACAGCTTATATCAACTCCTGAGTAGTCCTTTTATGCAGAAAAAATGGGCTTGTGATTGTACAAGAGCTCCCATTCCCCAGGGCTCAAAAGAGCATGGTTTGTTTCCTGGTTCTGGTATCTCCACCTGTCAAGTCATTCATTTTGGTAACTAAACGTTTCTCCTCCTGATGGAATCTGGAATTTTGCTCTTCTCAGATAAGCTCTGAATGAAATTTCTTTAGTCACACCAACAGCCTTGCCTCAGGACCTTGGGAGCTGAGAGACAGCATTTTATGCCAATGTCACCATTGAGCTAAGAGAATCATACCAATATGGAGGGCACGCGCACGTTTGTCTGAAGAAAAAGAATCTGTCCAGTTCTCCATGCACCTTTGAGAGACCAGTGCAAAGAGCTATAATGAATGCTGCCTGTTCTGGCCTTATCTGTCAAGTCTGAGCTGCACCCATGGGTGCCAAGAGCTCTGCACCCATGGAACATCACTGAGCTGTGGTTAACACAAAACACAGTAAAACCTTTATTGAAATAGCATTGGTGGCACATCAGCTGTGCAGGTTAAAAGGCAGGCAGTATGTAAAGGAACAAAAAGATATGGTCACATAAAAGCAGCTCTTTGCACAAGAGATTATTGGATACTTTTACCTGAAGTCAAAATAGATTTTTCATGTCATGCAATTTTTGAAGACTACTTTTGATAAATCATTTGGTGGTAAGATGCTGCAATTCCCTTGATGCAGCTGGATACTACCACATTCTAAAATGACACAACAACCAGTAGGAGTTGTCTCTGCTTAATGCCTGTGCTAACACTCTCTGTTTCTACAAAGCAAGAATTCTCCAGTCCAGTATCTCAGATAATATACAGTGGCTTTGGTGCTTACATAACTACCAGGCAGGGTGAAGCAAAACAGATCTTTTCCTATGGGCTACCAAAGTTGTTACGGGTCACTTGGTCATTACTTTCTGTATTTTAATGTTGTTTATTTCCAGTATTTCTTTAGCAATCCCTGCATCTTTTGCAGCATTTTGCAGCTCAGATCAAGAGACAACCAACTTCCTAAATTCTATCTTGCACACTGAAGCACTTGGACATCTTGCCTACCTTATGTCATATTTGCCCTGTGTTCAATAAACATCTTAAAAAAAAAAATTATCATTCCAATTATCTTTCTTCAATGGCCTTCCTCTTGAAAGTTTAGTGTAATTTTCTCTTGGAATTAGGGATGTAATTTCAACTCTGAGGAAACTAGAAAGAAACCACCTCTTTATGTTACACAGACACCGTACAGTCAGAGTCTAAGCAAATTTTGTCAGCACAAGTACTGAGAGCCAAATCACAAGCTCCATTTGAAGGTGTGGACTAGATGAAAGAAATAGAAAATGCATTACAATGTCCAGAGATCTGTCAGAGGCTGAGAGAGATTTTAAATCTTAACTAGCACAACTCTCTGCTTCCCATCTCCCAGGGCACTGTGTGTTTGGGGATTTCAGGTTACAAGGGATGCTGCTTCCTGGAGAGGCAGGGAAGGCAGAGCAGCCTGGCTCTGCACAGCTGAGGCTTCTGCCACATCCTCGAGGTGAGCTGCAGAAGGAACTCTGAGTCAGCTACAGCAGTTGTTTTTCTACCTGCACAAACTCAGAATTCCCCAGTATGTGCAATGAAAAATATGAAGCTGTTCAGCCAGGGCATTTGGGTTTGGATGAGACAATCCTCTGCATACTTGGAGATCTAGAGAATTTCCTGACTGATTATGAAATAATTAGTTGGCCAGAGATCCACTTCTGGGCCCATTCAGTAGGAAGACAAATTTTGTTCCCTTACAATCTCTGGCTGAAGCTGGACAGAAAAGCTGGGGATTTTAATCCCGAGGGCAAAGTTGATAGACTTGAGATAATGGATTTTCCAAAGAAGTTAAAGTTACGGTGAAAACTTTTAAGTTTCCTGTTTGGGTTTTTTTCTATACTTTCCTGGTTTTCTCACTTTTATCCTACTATTTCCTCTAAAAAGAAATGAGTTGGGGGTAAAGGAGGTTGGGGAATGAAGAGAGAATGAAAATGATCCTCTCCTTCTCTAGTTTTCATACATTTAATACAATCTGTTTAATAAAAGATAGTGATTATGAAGAAAATATCTAAGTGCAAAGCCAGACTTTTTCTAATTGCTAAGATAACCCAAACATAACCCAGAGGAGTATTGAGATTCAAACTGCAAAGTACAATTCATCAAAGTAATGAAATGCAAACAATCTCGGTTTTAGAATTCCAAGATTACTGTTGGCACAAGGTAAAACCAAGCTCTAAAAGAACTTCTTCAGCAGCAGGCAGAAGAAAACTTATCACAAACTTTTGATAACCCAAAAAATAATGAGGCCCTTTGAACTTTGCTGACATCAGATAGAAATATCTGGGGGAAAAAAAGAAAAAGAAAGAAAAAACCAAACCTAAACAAAACCTAAATACACATGATGTAGAAACATTTCTGCTTGATAGTCACAGTAGAGGGATGTACACCAAATGAAGGAGTTTAGTGCTCTTCATTTGCCAAGAAACCTACAGCCTCCTCACTTGTTTCACTGTGAACATACAGGATAACCCAGTAAAGATCACCTGTGGAGCCTTGCACAGGGCAGAGCAAGATTAATGGTCATGTGCAGAAATCTTCCTGAGATATTGCTTAGCTGACTAGAGCAGAAATGCAACCCAGAACTCAGGCTGCTCTAACAGACTCTGCAGCAGCATAGATGTTCTCTGTGTAACCTAGAATAGCTCACAAAATACACACTCCTGACAAATTTACTGGCCATACTTTATCAGACAAGATCTGGAGTATGTATTACTTAGAAGCTATGTCATTTCCCAAGGACAGCTTTCCACCCAAGGTCTGATGCTGTCTAAAAGCTTCTGCCAGCTCAGCTTGAACAACCACTACTCTGATTGAAATAGGAAAGAAAAAAAAATACAAATAGAAGGTCCTAGTTGAAAGCTTTCCAGGGTACCAACATCCTCTGCCAGCTCTTGTTTAGCATTCCCCATTATTTACTCCTGTGATGCTTTTTCCTTTTTCACAACCTACTCCCTCTTTAAGCAAATGCTTAAAGAATGCTTTTAACTGTCTCTTTAAGAAAATGCTTAAAGAAACATAAAATAGACACATCAATACACACATATATACACAGACACAGAGCCCATTCCTAATCTTGATGTTGCTGCAACCCTTGTAGTTTTAGGGAAAGGAGCCCAGACATATTTTAATCACGAAAAGCTTATTAGATAAATTTGGCCTGGTTTGTTGTTTATATGACAAATTGTTCTAACAGTTTCACCCACTGTGCACATGGCCAGTACTGGCCCAGAGTGGATGGGAGTATCACCTCTAGTTTGATCATGCTCCCTCCTCAGTATTTATTCCAACAGTCATTGCTTCGCTCTCCCTGTCCTTCCAGGACTGTGGATACTCAGTTGCAGGATCATAAACACATAAATGTTTGAGGTTTTAATTTTTGTTCTTTTGCAGTGTTGTTGATCTCTGCTTTGTTGTCAGTCCATACATTTCAGCAGGTTTGTTTCTAACTCCCCCACATGGCTTGATGCCAGTGCATTGCTTTAGGAGTCAATAACATGCTCATTTACCCCTGAGGAAGGGTCACAGAAATGTGCAGCAATCAAGGGGGAGATAGCAGCACTTATCCCCTCCTCACAATCGCCAGGCCAGAGATGTGGAGCTTGTTGTCAGGTCACACTGCTCTAATAAGGCTTTCAAAACCAAACCTCTGCTCAGCACTGGCCAAGTAAGCATCTGACCCATTTCTCCTGTACTCTGACTTGTTAGCAAAGTAATGATGTGCGAAGATAAAGCTGATCAAAAATTAACATGGACTTGATGTTCAAGCCAGAAATGATTTCTCAAGCCCTGTAGTAAAAAATAATGCTAAAGATCAGTTGAAGATTATTATATAATAATCTACATTCTGAAATATTACTTGAAAATTTTGATACATATTTTGCAATATGTATACATAAAGAAATATACACTGTAGGAGTTTAAGTCATCAAGTCAGCCCCTCAGTACCTTTATAAATTGTGCAGCATTATGCCCTGCTCAGAGATATCATAAAAGCCCTGGCAGAAAACACTGGTGGAGATGAGCCATTCCTCTGCCCACCTGAATTGTTCCTATACTACATATTGGTAGTACATTTTAGCTTTTGAGTCTCAAGGAACAGGAGCAGCAGTAAAACTTTTCCCAGTAAAACTACCCTACATTTCAGGCTGACAAACTTTTTCTTGTCTTCAACAGATATTAAATTCACTTCCAGATTATCCCCTTTCCTGGAACTGGCCTAGATGTCATTAATCTAAGGAGAGAATTTTGTCACAGCTGGACTTAGTAAGCACCAACTATGGACAGCAAAAAGAAGTAATTCCTAAAAGCTCATGTGCAGACATTCTGGCACCTAATTGCAGACTAAACTATTTCTATACTGTCCTTTCAATCTCACTATTTCTTCTATTTCATCAAAATAGCTATAATTTTCTTAATCTCTTGATTTGTAGGACTACTTGTATCTCTCATGTCCTCATTTGTGTCTATGTTATTAAGTTGCCCAATAATTCTACTTCAAAGACTAACCAAACCCAGAGAGGCTATGAATCCTGTAATCACAGAACAGGGAAAATGCTCATTCCAGGGACTCTCAGGACTTCTCTCCCACAACAGGATCAGATCTACCTGGCAATTGCCTGTTAGAGTTGTACTTAAAAGGCCAAGTGACAGGGATATTACACACTTGCAAAGAAATAGTACATTATCCCTAACTAAGCATTAAGCAAAGCTAAGTAGAATCTACCTTATTGCCATTCAAGCTCTTTATTTCTTTTCATATCAAAACTTGAAACCACACACATTATTCTTCCTACTTTGCAGTAGTTTTCCAGCTATTAAGGAAGGAAATTTTGTTCTCTCAGTCAGAGAATTTAGCTTTTAAAAGAGCACTGTCACTACTGGAAGATGAAAGGAACATATTTGGACCTTCTGGGAGCTCTGAAATACTGGTTTCTTTCCTAGCTTATTTGACACAGCTGTTTCTACAGCAAGCCTTGTGTAGTGACCAAGTACAAATGACATAATTCATCTTGACCATGCCAGAATTCCAGAAGTGAATCACTGGCCCTTTTCCTTCTATGCTATTTAGAAATTAATGTCTTCTAGTTTGTTCTGAGTTGGGGTTACTTGTGTACTGGTCCTTTGGCACAAGTCAGAAAAGCATATTGTATGACAGCACTGCAGGGTTCTGAGGAGCAGCTGGAACACCTACGAACTGCAATTACATCTTCTTTCATTTAACTCCTACCCTTTTTTATGCTGGTCAATATAAGGATCAGGACAGACAAATCAGGGATATCAGAGAACTTCATGCTGGCCATCAGAGCACAAAAAAAAATGTTTGGGGAAAGCATAAGTACAACAATGTATTTGTACACCCTGCAGTTGAAATTACATGTACATGAGAGAATCCCTCTAATTTTCCTATGTCATGATTTATGATACATGTCATCCTAAGAATGTTAATGATTTCAAGCCTTTCAAGAACCTAAACAACAAAGAATCATGACCCTGACTGTTTGTAATCCAATCCAACAGATGACAACTTCCTGACAATAAAATGCTCTCTCTGTAGCTATGAGTACGTACAGCATACAAGGAGAAAAACTGTTCTCAAACCCTGTCCAGAGCTGAAACAAGCCAAAGTCACAGACAGCATCCTGTAAGGCCCAAAACCCAAATCACTGCCTTCCATTCCACTCAAGCAAGAATAAACATGTAGTGTTGTTCACACAGAAACAATACAATAATTAAAACCCAAATGCATCTGAATAAATTGCAACAAAGCACCCACACTGATCAGTAAAGATAGCAATAGCACCAGAGAATCAAATTCAGCTGCCCTGAAATTAGAGGCAGTTACTCACTGCAGAGCCAGGTTGCAATCCTTATTTATAATCTTTTAAAAACTGAGCATCTATAACTTGCTGCCCTAAAATATTGTGAAGCTTTAGTGTGTTAGTAAGATGAATAGTGACCTGGAGTTTGAAAGAATGTTCTGTGGAGTTTAAAGGACTACTGTTTAAAGGAAGATACCTGCTTTTTAAAGTCAAACATTTTGATATTATGGTCTTTTATACTAACTGGCAGTATATTGAATGGGCTAGGAAATGCCCCTGAATAAATGCTTGATATGTGCACTAAATTGAGGGAAGTTTGACCAGGAGTACTATTTGTATATAGGATTAATAGAAATACCAGGGTGTTGCACTTCAAATGAGATTTTGAAATACAGGAACTGCTATTGTAAATCAGGCTGTTAGTCCAGCCAGATCTGCTATTATTTTTCCTCCTACTGTGACTAATGCTTTGGAGAGGAGCACAAGAATCCAGCAGTTCTTTTGGCCTCACTGACATCTGACAGTGACAAATTTTACTATTCATTGCTTTATTGCTCTGGCACAAAAAAAAAGGGGGAGAAAAAAGCCATTCCAGAAGCAATTCTTTCCAATCTGCAAGAATGCTCTTGCCTGTGTGTTATTGAAAAGGTGAAAAGAAACACAGGTGGGCTATTTCAGAGCACACCAGTGCAAACACACCAGTCAGGCCTTTTTTCCTCAACTGTCACAGTCCTACTTCCCTCTTAGATGTGTCTTTCTAGGACTTGAGGTCTCTTTGGTCCCTTTTCATTTCCTCACAATGCATGGGTGTGGCTGTAGCAAACTTCAAACATTACAAGCTCAGTATTACTTCCTGGCCCTTTCTTTAAACTCCTACACAGGTTGGAGTTTTGTTTCTCTGATTGCTGCTTAATACTGAACAAATAATTTAATTATTTTCATTGAGTCAATTACACTTCATCTTTTCCTGTTTTACAGCCAATTTACACAATTGGCTACAATTATTCCTTCTACTGCAGGTTATTGAGCATTTGACAATTGTTCCATATGTTATCACAGTGCCTGTACTTCATTTTATATGTGCAAGTCTTATGTAGTTTTCTCTAGTGCTGTGCATTTCACAGAGCATTTTGAAACTTTTATGCCAGCCCTCTGCCCCATTCCACTTTCTTCCTTGAGTTTCTTCAAAATGTCAAGTTTACCAGAGCCATCTACACTAATTCTGAGACAGTCCTTTAAACACCAGTTTCAATTCACTGCCAACTGTCTGCATCCTTTTCCCTAGAGGATCCTCATTCTCTGTTTCATGCTATGCAGCATTAATGGAAAATATAATATGCTGTGCAATGGTTTGCATTCAATTTGCCAAAATATAGCACTATTCCCCACAGCTTGAAAGCTCAGAGGAAGTGTGAATATGACCATTTTAACAGCTCAGAAAATTACACATAGTGAGCTTTTACTCACAGCCCTTCACAATATGTGAAGGTGTCTGCAGACTCCCAGAAAGCTCTGTGAGGGCAATCACTCCCTCTTGGCAGCTGCTTCACTGCTTTGTTATTAAGCAACTGGACTCTGCATCAACACTTCTGCTGCTTTACTCCTATAATTTCAGACTTTTTTTCTCTTTATCCTTGTTTACATCAGAGAAATTACTTACTGTTGGTTGAGATGGATGTGACTGCAAGCTAAGTGCAACCTGTGCCAGATTGATGCCAGTTCCCAAAAAGGTTCTGAACATTTTGTCCTTGTATATGCTGGCAGCAAACCCACATTCATCTGGGATTCTGCTGCAATACTGCTGACATTTAATATCAGCAAGAGATAATTTTCCTAGTATAAACATTTTTTTTTCCTGCCAGATATTAAGCTTGTGTCATTCATAATACTAGCAAAAGCCACTTTGCCACAGAACCCATGGGAATGTTTTTTGACTTGAATTCATTTTGCCTCCCACTGTTGAAAGGCTTGAAAAGAAGTCAATGAAATAGAAGGCCAAATTTCTCAATGGTTTAAATCTGTGCATTTCTGTTGATGGTGTTGATAAGGCCATATGTGAGCATGGAATATAATTTAAATTCACATTTCTCCTTTTCTTTTATTAATGCAATATGCTATGGTCCTCTTAATTCTAAAATCATACAAAAATTCCTTTGGATTAGAACTCAAAGCCCTATGAGTGTGCAAAACCTCTGAAAATGCACTTGGGTGTAAAAGCCAATCCATGTTCACATTCTCAACCACAGAAATTTTCCAACAAAACCCCTACACTTTTAAGAGTTGTATTGTGATTCTTTCAGCAAAACTGAAATCACCAGTGCAGACAATGATTCTACAACTACAGCAATTATTAATTCCATCTCACTTGTCCTAGTAGGTGCTAACCAGGTTGGGAAGCAGCTACTGAAATAAAAGCCTTGCTTCTTAGGTTCACAGCACTGATGTGGGGATAGTTTGAGCAGAATCAGGCAATATCATGTGACGATAAGGTTGCAATTTGCATCTGAAATGAATGTACTGTTGTGTCCCAAAACTCCCATAGTTATGCTCCTCCTCCTCTGATATTTTAGCTCAGCAAAAACACTGATTGGCATTTATCAAGGAATCACTGCTTTGCACCAGCCTGAAACCTATGAGCAACCCTAAGCAATCAGTGGAAGGCCTGTATGCAGTGGCCAGAAAACCTGAAGCCTGTCAAGCTTTGACCTTGATCCGGAAATTCTCTTATAAACCTTCCTTTCTTTCTTTCTTCAGTACATAGCATTCTATTAGGAAAAGCATGACAGATTAAAAAAAAAAACAAGTTAAAAAACCTAAACCAACACACAGTTAAAGCATCCAAAAGAGAACAAAGAAATGTTAATTTCCTTACCCAAATTTGTCACAGCTGCTTGGCTATTTTTAACCACAAATAACCAAATAATAAATAATCATGGTGAAATTAATGAAACTGAGTTAATGATGACTCATACATTTTCAAAATCCATTACTAATAGATAAGTAAGTGTTATTTCAGGGAAAGACAGACAAAAAGATCATTTGTTTCAAGACCAAAAAAAAAAAAAGCTTAGAACTGCTTAAACACCTTAAAATTTTGAAAATTATTTTTTGTTGAAGAGGGCTATTGAGAGGAATTACAAGACAGGACAATACAACTGGAAATACAATTCTGCTCCTGTTAACAATGGAAAAGAACAGATCTCAGGACTTCCCCGGGTGCAACACTTGTTCAAAGCCAGCTGACTGACACCAGATCAGGTTACCCAGGGACCTGCTCCCCAGGTGGCAGAAAACAACCAGTATCCACTGTTCAGGTGAGCCTTGGGAATGAGCTGAGTTCAAGGAAGTTCTTTCCAGCTTTATTATCACACATGAATGACTGCTTCCCCAGAATGAGAAAACTACCATTATCTAGCTGATCTGGATGGGAAATACAATGAATTTTAAAAATATATATATTATTCTAAAATTATTATCTTCTTCCAACAAAGTATCATCACATCCTTGGGAACTGCACCAACAGTACCAAATACTGGTATCTCTATAAAAGACCTCCAAATATAATTCTACCCAAGGAACAGGTAGATAGGTATGATAAATATGAAGATTTGGTAATTATTAATAGAAGTGGCAAGTGTAAATATTAGAGTGGGTTAATGAGCCAAAATACTCGTCTCATCTCCAGTCTTGGCCAGGTAATTAGTGTGTAATGCTAGTCAAGATATTAGAATACTTAAGGGCAATTCACTGATTTTGGAATTAAAAGTCTAAATCCTCTGAAACTTCAGGTGTGGAACAACTGGCAATGTAGGAGAAGGAAGCACAACTGATATTGCCTCACAGCCAAGCCCCAAATATGTCATTAATAGAGTTTCTGGAATGCCTCGTACCAGTACCTGCAGCAGTCAAGAATGTTGGTATGCTCACAAGAGTTTACTCCTGCCTACAGTCTCTACATGTTCACTTCACAGTTATTCCTTTAAAACTTCTGGGAGACTATCAAGAATACCATAGATATTTAAAGAACAAGTTTCACCATTATGGATTTGGCTCTTAATCTCTAGGATACTTGAAATGGAAGAAAAAAATTCTTTACCTTCATGTGGATCACTTTGAGGGGAATGCCAGACAGAATTAAATAATTATTTTTGTCTCTCTCCATTTCTTCTCTAAGGCATGTCCAGTCTGATCCTGTCTAAGCAGCAATAGAAGCAGTTGCAAAAGGACTGTTGGTGTTATGAACAACTGTCACTATGCTTGAGAATAACAATAATAACTTACTACCCAGTGCCAAGGAAAATGCTCTGTAAATTTTCAGCTGTTACCTGAACTATTGCTTGGCTCTAAGAGCAATGTTTTGTTGAAAAAAAAATTACCACTAAAATTTTAATTACACATTAGTCTCCCATATAATTTATTTTCTATTTCCTTGATTCTTACTGAGATTGGTGCTCTGAGTCATATTTCATCCACTCTTAGCATTTGGAGTAAGCAAGCCCTTCCAAGGGAGAGTTCCAAAAGCTTGCTGATGTTTTGGCCCTACGTGCTGTGCTCACAGGCTGCCTTTAGTGCTGCTCCCAGTGCTCTTGGACAGCTTCCTCCTGAACAGAATCAGGATTCTCAGAGTACCTGCCATTGCCCAGGCAGCAGATAGTGAAATCACACAGACGTGCCTGATGTTGGACAAAATGTTCCAAGTGTAACAAAAAACCCCAACCAGCATCTAGCATGCTTTTCATTCTGCTTCTTACTCCCCCCACCCTGTAAAATATCTCAGGTTTTATAAGATAGCAGAACTTATGGAAGGACATGGAAAAGACATTAATATACAGTATTAAACAGAGCAGTGTCCGTGCACATGTATTTATGCTTTTAAAGAAAAAAGCTAAAAGAATACTTTGAGAGTTAAGAGGAAAACATTTCTAACTTCTTAAAAATAGATTCCTTGTTACTCCACTTTTCTTCTTCCACATCTTTCCTTCTTTTTTAACTTCATTAAAAGACACCAAGCAAATCAAACCAAATCAAACCAATCAAACAAAAAAACCTAACCATAATCACAAAACCCCAAAGAACTCTCTCAAGAAGCAAATAGAACAAACTTTTTCTTGAAATCCTGCAAGGTAAGAGGAAGTGAATCTTTGTTCTTTGTAAGTGACAGCAAACACATGAGCAATTTTGGAAAGGGGAGGAAATAAATAAATAGGTTTATCTATATTGTTTATATAGTGATTTTCATGTCATGTAAGAGGGAAAAATGCAACACAGTGTCCCTGAAACTTTCTATTGCAGGTAGAAAGAAAACTAACAAACAGAATTTTAAAAATCTGTGGAACCAGCCTCAGAATTTCAGGACACACTTTGCCTTTTTTTGTTCCTTGCACTTCCAATATCCAGCCTTCCTGTCTTTGCAAAATAAAGGTAAGTCTGTTAGTTTTGGGACAGGACCCTTTTGAAGATTACAGGTTCTCACACATACATTCAGATGGGCTTTAGGGTTACTGTGATGCTACTTTACCTTTTCCTGATCTCCTGGAACTGGCACAATTTACTCATTTACTAGTTGTCCAAATGGGACAATAAATCCTCATTCATTTCTTGCAGCCTCCTGAGAAGCTCTATATGGGTATTCAACAGTTCTTGAAACTTTGCTTGGGAATTTTCAGGTAGAAGCTCTGGAATGAAGAATTTGGAAACAGTTGAAAATCAGGAGTAAACTCAGGGGAAGCAAATCATCCTCAAGACAAAAGCTGCAGTCCTGCCTTTTCCATCCAGTTGTCAGGCTCAAACAACTATTGCATGAGAACTGCAGTGTTTAGGTGTATAAACTTAAGCTTTTTTTCTGTCCTCATTGGTTATTTCACTGAAGATGTAGCTTCAAATCTGGTTATGGATTAAAAAAAAAAAAAAGATTTATAAATTACATTGAGGTAAAAAGAGATGGCAAACAGAATGGTTTATAATCCAATTAAAGAACTGTAAAATGGTGGAAGTCTATGCATCAGAGTCCTCCTACTTGCCTAAAAGAAAATTGCAATGGCTTCCAAGTGATGCGTCACAGTCCTTTGCTTGCCTATTTTGTGGTCTAACGTCCCCTTACAAAACTAGCTTTCCTCTTTCTTTCACTAGGTTTTCTGGGTTTGTTCCAGTGTCCTGCATGGCCTATATGTCTGTTTAATAGCCCTGTCTTGGGTTATAAACTCTGCAACTGCTTGGCCCCTGGTTCTAAACAAAACAAATCATTTTCTCAAGCACTGTCAGTAAATTTAAGGAAACAAACTTCTCTCCAATCCCACCGAAGAAGAGAATGGTTTCAAATCTGAAAAGGAGTAGAATAAATCTGTATCATCCATGTTTAACATGTATATCAAAAAACAGTTCTGCTTTGCTTTTTTTTTTTTTGTTGTTTCTTCTTATTCTTGCAAAGACAAGTCGGCCTGCAGGATTGGTTTTGGGTTTTAATAAAGTACTTAACAGCCATGCCACAGTTGAAATTTCCTTGCTGAATGTCAAGCTCTGCTTTGGGTAATCAGCTTTATGGAACACTTACCTGATGTCTGCATGCAACATAGTACATGCCCTAACCTGCTGAATGCCCCCTTTTTTTTCTTTTTTGTAAAGGGATATCAACAGGAAAGAATTTTTCCAGCATAGAAAAGTTGCATACTGTAAAAAAATGAACAATTGCAGTGAGTTATCCAGTGAGCCGTTAACTTAATTAAGCCAAAGAATCAACTGCAGCACAGGACCCAAACAAGGGGAAGTGGATGTAATTTTTTCCTTCCTCACCTTTCACACCCACAGATTCATACATATAGATGGTCCTGTTTGATCAGGTTTAAGACAGTTTATTAAAGCAAAAGGGATTGCAAATGATAGGCACCAGAGTGAAAAAACCCAACCCCACCAACCAGTCCAGAACTCAGGAATCCTGGAAGAAGTGTCTCATTTCAGACTTGGAAATGTTTTAGTGCTTTTCTGTTTAATGTTAGAGTAGGAATGTGGATGAAGTGTGACAGGTTTTCTAACTACAGGATAAAATATAGCTCAGAGATACTAAAAATCTAAAATCCCCACTCTGTTTCCTATCCTGATGAAGTTTAGTGTTGGACTTCTTTGTAACACCAACAACCAGAAACAATTTTCAAACGTCACTAGCTTGAGGCATCAACATAACATGCCTCCCACCACACATCAAGCTCTGCTGTCTCTAGTATTTTCATTCATTGTAAGGAATTAAACACTCAATATACACAATTAGACAACTCTGCTCAATATCTGAGCTACCATTCAGCAGAGGTAAAGGCAGTAGTTCACACCTCCCACTATTGGTACAAGCTCTGTGCAAACTTCTGGCTGCATCACCTACATCCAACTTCACATACTTGAGGTTTTCTTTGATACTAAAACAGCTATGGTCTCATTTTCTTTAAAGAAAGAATATCAAAGCTGAGACTGAGGGGAACATAGAAATCTCAAAGATTTATGTGGAAACCTCCTGGCCTTTTTCAATTCCAGATATAGATCAAGCAAATGAGACACAGACAGAAAGGAGCTCTCTGCAGCATTGTCTGTGCTTAGATTCTCATGAAAGCAAGACATATTTTTAGCACTTGCACCTCCACTAATAATAAAAACAGAGCACTAGCAGTGTTGTATTTTTATCACACAGTGTCCAAAAAGGCCTGGATGTTGCTGCAGAGTCAGCCAAATTTCAGCAATGCTAAAACCAGCTGCATTCTCCAGCTGTACAGTTGTAAGGACAAAGCTATGGAGCATCAAACCCAGCAGCAACATGCTTTAAGTAACTGCATGCTATCTCACATTAAGATTGCTTCCTTTTGGTCATTGATTTTAGTTGCAGCTCCAGAGAAAAGGAGTTCAAACTGACCTCAATGCCAATGAAGCAGCATTTAAATACTTATTTGGTGTAGAAACTTCTGAAAATCTTGAGACAAAACCCCTGTACCATATTGCAAGGACAACCCCCCACCCCCTTCAGGATGAAAATATAGCTTCCTTACCAGCTTGGTTAAACAAGACTAAAGATTTTTGTCTCTGTATCAAGACTGTTGGCCAGACCACACCGAAATGCAACATGAGTAGATGTTGATGAGAATACAAAGAAATCAACCAAAAAAAATTTAGGAAAAAAAAGAGCCCAGAATAATGTATCAACCTGTTTGATCTATAGCCTAAAGCTCAAGTCCTGCCAGAGAAAATACCTTTTTATTTTTAATATTTGGATGAGTATGGAGTAACAGCAATATTTTCTATAAAGTAAATGGTCTGTTCGAGAAACATTAAGGCCAGTTTGAAGATTCTTTGCCTGTTTGTCCCTGATTTTCCAAGCCACCACATCACTCAGTCTTTTCAGATAGGATGCCTTTGATTTGCACAGGTTTGGCATAAGGTCAGCAATGTAACAATCCTGAAATAACAGACCATCCTCTGAAATCTCATATATGAGGAAGACCCTGAGCAATGCTGGCAGATCAGGAATCATCTCTTAGTCAACATGAAGAGATGAGTAGTCCTGTTCTGTCCCCAGACACTAATACAAGCCAGCTCAACCCATTAAACTTTCCCACCGAAGAGGAATAGGTGTCTCAGCTGGACCCTTCCCTGCCACATGTCTGGAAAGGGAAGAGTGGAGCAGACTTACACGTGCCTGGCATTTACCAATAGAACATTTGCTGCTGTATCTGCAGAGCACCAAGGAAAGATGTTTGCTGACAGCCAGCTGCTGTCACTCACAACTTCTCAGCCACTTGCACTGCTTTTCAAATTAGGGCTGAGGGGACTCTATCCAGCTATGCCACCTTTTATCTCTGCAGAAAAGCTCTGCCAACTTTTCAGCAAAAGCAGCAGATGGGAACAAGCTGCTGCCCCAACAGAACAATTGATCTAGCCTGAATTTCTCTTGAGCTTATCCACTCCAACACAGAACAGAACTATGAAAACACTTTTCAAGAAACATATTAGCCCTTTAAAAGCAGTGAGAAAATACCTACTCCTCTAGAAAATCCAAAGATGATGAGTGCCACAGACTTGCATGAAAGTTTGAACAGTTGCTGGTTTTCATAAAAGGCAGTGCTGGGAATGTCTGAGAATTTCTCTGGTGGAGGACCAGGAAAGAGATCTCACATGGCAAGGATTATCAGCACTGTTCATAAAGGATCTGTAAAGGGCCTACCCTTTTTAAACTGAGGCAGGTATTCATATGATACAGCTATTCTGTGTCCTCTTATACAGTGGTCACTGGGCATCCTAAAGGAAATAAAGGAGTACCAAATACTCAAAAGTGATGTAAATCCCTGAGCTGACACAGGCCAGAGGCATCCTCTTTTAACACAGCCTGCAGAAAACTGCCTTCTGGAATGCACTGGGAGAGCAACCAAAGAGAACAGTTAAAGAATGTTATGAGAAAAAGACAAATGTTCACTGAGGTTGGGGTGCACATATTTCTCACTCAAAATTACAGAGACCTGCCAAGCTCTACAGACTTGAAATCAAAGTTGCAATCCTGGCTCCCAGCTCACTCTTGCTTGTGTCTAGCTCTCCTTCACTCCATGCAGCACTGTAGGCCTCCCTCCACCCCACAGCACTGTGCACCAGAGTCTGCTGGTTTGACAAATTCCCCTTCAACAAAGCCTACTTCTGAATTTCAGACTTCCATTACAGTCCCTCCCTATCTCATTGCCCAAACTCCTCTACTCTTGCCACTCACCCATTCTTCCTCCCCTTCTCAACAGTCTCAGAGAGGTAAAAATAGGAAGACCAAAATGACAAATTTTGAGGTAGTTTGCTCCTTATCTCCATTGCAGTCAGTTCCTTCACCTCTGTATGATAAGAATGTATCTAAATTTCTAAAAGCAGCTGCAAGAATCCATGGCCTTTACAAGCTCATTCTAGGAAAGAAATAAGACAATTTGCTACCAATGCAGGCAATAATTTCTCCGACCTGAAAGAAGATGCAAATTTTCCAAGAATCACGAATTTTCCAAGAATCATTTCCAGGAGATCACTCTGGAGTTTGCCCTTGCCAAAATCTTGATCCCAGTATCACAACTCCTGCCAAGAATGTGCTGTACCACTAAGCTCTAATTGTCTCTGATGTGGAGACTGATGTCATCACACAATGCTTGAACCAAACAAAGTCCACCAGCATCTGACATCATACTGCTTTCACCCAGAATTAAAGCAAGAGGAACAGTTATAGTCACCAAGTTAATCTCTAGAACATTCTGTAAATACTTCTGAAAAAATGGACTTCATGAAAGAAGCAGTCTTGAGCACATCACAAAACTGCCTTTTGAACAGTTAAGGAAATAAAACTCTGAAAGCTTCCTCCAAAAGACATGAAAAAATTTCATCCAAAATTTTGAAATAACTTTTCTTTGAGGTGCTAAAGACAATTTCCAAGAACCTACTTAAGGTTTGCAAGATTTTTAGCTGCACTATACACTGTCATTAAAAAAAAAAAAAAGCTGCAAAACCAAAAGCCAAACTTGGCAATCTTGTAGATTTCTAAATGTTTCTGATTAGGAATCACTGAATTGATAATATTCTGAAATGAATGTGTATGAAGAAATCAAGAGTATGAGACTCCGCTAAATCAACAAATATTTCAAAGAGATGCTAAAAATTTAGCACATAGGTTCACACAAAAATACCTACTTTCAGTGCATTTTATCTATCACAAATTCCACACATGCTATAGGTGTAATGAGCAACAAAAAAGACCCCCAAACAGTGGCCTGGATTCTCCCTAGGACATAAAAGAAACTAGTTTAAAAAATAAAAGAAAATGAACATGACCTGTGACTGTTACATGTGAATATGCTGGTTAATGAAGTTAGGGATTCTCTCATCTGCTAGCTCAATTGAAATGAGAGCAATAAAAATTATTTTAAAAGAGCCAGAAAAAAAAAATCCCACTGACTTTCCCATTCCATGTGCTACAATTATTTTTCTCCAGACTGACAGGTGCCTGGACCTCCAGCACTCCTCTCAACCTCTCCACAAAACACAGCCATGCCACTTCAGCTCTACACCACCAACTAATGGCACTCAAGCAACAGCCTTCCTCTGGCTTTTCCCCACTGCCGAGGCTGAGGAAAGGGAAAAGCTGCCTGTGCCTGCCCTTCGTGGGCCAAACACTGAAGCCACAAGCAATGGTGACAGTGTTTTCCTTAAATAACAACAGAATACACTGCAGCTTGGAAACAAGGGGTGGGTAAAGTGACAGTCTCTTAAGTCGAGTGTGGGAGGGGAAATTAAGAAGTATTTGGCTTCTCATAACAGTTCTCACACCTCTAAAAATACACAAGACTGCTCTGTGTAGCTGCCCAACACTTAATACACAGCACAGATGAGATAAACAGCACCTGGC
Organism: Euphonia xanthogaster; assembly: GCA_034509185.1. Taxonomy (NCBI): domain Eukaryota; kingdom Metazoa; phylum Chordata; class Aves; order Passeriformes; family Fringillidae; genus Euphonia; species Euphonia xanthogaster. The sequence continues at coordinate 15,056,288 of JAYDZK010000025.1, forward strand.
TGCCCTACCACCTCTGTCAGCTCATTACCAGCTGTCTAACACAACCAAGTGTTTTTCTTTCACTTTTGCTTCTGTTAAAATGTAGGTCATGAGGGGATGATCCTCTTTGAGGCATGGCTTTTTATCTTACGGTCTCCTCTGAATACCAGTGTGAAGGAATTTGACCAGAGTAGTTTATAAGAAGGAGTCTCTGGAATAAAAACTGAGAGCTAGTCAGTACTAAAGGTCCACAGATGTCTTACACTAAATATTCTTAACATGAGAATATTTACAACTGACACTCATCTGCTCCACAGAAAGACATCAAATACATTCATAGATCACATAGTGAGATGCACATTATCAAAAAGCTGGTTTTTCCCTGCAACAGGACAAAGTTTGTTGAAGTGAGGTGCTGATGGAAGGTGTGAAAATGTGAAAAATTACTAATCTTAGATTGCAACATATGTTGACTGTATTTGGAAACTGCCCTGAGCACACCTCCGTCTATTAAAGTACTTTCCTGAGACAAACTATAGTTAATCCCTGAGTGAGCTACAGCCAGCATCATCTAACAAGGGCAAAAGTTCAGCACCAACAAAGAAGAAAGAGCAAATAATATAATTTTGTCAGACCACCTGTGGTTTCTTTTTGGTTTCTTCTTCTCTTCTTCAATGACACATGCATTCATGCAATTTAAAAAACAATCTTAACAACAAAGCTAAAGGATACATCACATCTCTGAAGCAATTTTTCTTCTAAAGCAATCTGAAAATACTGAGAATGATACTCTGCAGAATGTATCAGAAGAATCTGCTCAACAACTTGCACACCCATATTATCTGCAAATGACCTACTTTCTTTGCAGTTGCCCAGCACGTAACAATCTCTGTACAAGAGACACCAGCTGCCTTGCAACCAGTGAGCTCAGCACCAGAGAAATGGCTGTGTCTAACAAATGAGATATCTGGGTTATTTTGACATGTTTAACACATGTATTTCTGGCTTGTCACCAAAAACATTTAACATATTTTGCAACACTTTACTACTCACAGCCATATGCTATTGCACTGCTTTGAGTGAAAAAGCAGCTATCTACTGCCTAACAATGTCTGCTCCAATTCAGTCTCCCACCCTACCCACATGGCACTCTCCCCTTTGGCACAAAATGCATTCAAATCAGCAAAGGAGAGGACCTGTGTGCCAGCCCTCAAGGTCTCTTCAAATGTGACAAAAGGGATTTACTGATCTAGATTTCACTGAAGTCTAGCATGACTTGAGGCATGCAGTTCTCATTTTGGAAGTCCAAGAGACTCAGATTTTACCCCCCAATCCAACTGGAACACGTCTGTTCATCTGCTTCTGTGGGCTCTGACTGCCTCAGAAGAACATGCTGGTTTGAATCACAAGAGAGGGAAGCACACAACACGTGGGAAGGAGGGAGCTGGTCAGCACAAGGCCAAGCTTTTGCAGACATCCATATCTGGAAGAGTATCTCCACACAACTTTAACAGGGAAAGAAAAGAAAGAAAGAACAACTCCACTTCATTGAAAATATGGACATCTAAAATAAATCAGATGTTTTACACTGCAGAAGTGTCTATTTTCCTCCAGGCAATACAGAATCTAGACGAGTTTCTAATCTAGATGAGATTCTAATCTGAGATCCATGACACAACTGTCATCACCATACACATAAAAAAATTCTTACTCAAATCACTGGAATCTTGTAACAACATCATCAAGGTTTCAACAGCATCAAGGTTTTAGCTCACATGGGTTATCTAGTTTGGATTTTCTTCTTTTGATTATGCATCCTAACAGAGAGCATAAATCAATGCAAATACCTTTGAGACTCTTCAGCAGCGTGTCAGCTTGAATCTAAACTCTGCATTACAGAGGGGACTACACAGCTTCATAGTCAGATGACTCTGAGAGCTCTAACACGAATATTTTATCCAGGATACAAGAGTTGTATGAAGCCTAATATAGTCTATCATCAGTGCAGAGTTAGAAACTGAGGAAAGCTGTATTCTGTGCTTCTTTCATCACTCTTCAGAATGACTATTTTATGAGGAAGCATAGATAATTTAAGCCTGACGTAAATGTGCTACATATGCAAATAGAACACAAACCACAGCACATATTGTATCACAGTATAATTTCCAAGTGTCATATAATATCTAATCAATGATCACTGTAAAGTCACAGCTTCTCTACATATTGCAATGATTTCTTTTATTGGTTGTGACCACTGTTATTTGCATGACCAAGTAAGATGTCTAGACGATGTGAGCATGTAGGAAAAACATCACATTTACAGCCACAATTTCCTCACCACTGTAGTCAGAATTAACTTTACAATCTCTTGTCTAATGATACATTTATATATAGATGGAAGCCATTATCATTCTAGGACATCTTCTCCTGTGCTGAAGTGTCAAGTGCTCATCAGTACTACATACAGAAAGGCTTTGCATTATTACCTGTACCCTTGAAAGCTATCATTCTTGCTGTTTTGAAAAGGTTAATGCTGCTTATGTTACCCATGTCTAGAATTACAGAAGGAATGCACTTTTTTATGATCTGCTCAGTGTTCATTAAAAGTTCCAGTTTTGTTAAGTGTAAAATGGAATATTGCTAATTGCAGCTTTTAACCTCGAGAATACCCATATTACTCAAACAGAAGTGAAAGGAATAATTTGAAAGTGGAAAATGTCCAAGTTATAGATGTAGTAATACACCACATGCCATGCACTATATAAGAATGAAGATTGCACACAAGATTTTCCTTAGCATGCAAGTACCTACCTAATTGGGAAGATTGCAACAAAAGATGGGATTAAGCATTGTCATGCCATGAACCAACACAATTCATCACCAAGAAATATCATTCTGCTGTCTTGATCACATTATTTTATAGTGCACCAATCAACCAAAGTCCACAGCAACCAGGAGGCCATCAGCCTGGATTTTCCAAAAAGCTGGATAGTACTACTGCCCACAAGGGCCTCCTCAAGCCAGTGTATCAGGAGTAAGGACAATGGGGTTACCTCGTATAAACCCATTTCCTGAGCATGCTGGCTGCTTCTAGCCCTGGATTGGGTATAAATTCTGACTTTCAGTTTTCTACTTTTTCATACACCCAGTGTACTTACGCCAGTCAAATTTGTTTCTGCTTTTAACACATCAATTCATAACTGAAAAAAAACCCCACCAAAACCATTCCATTTAAATTTGAGAAGAGTCACTTTTCCCCCCATTAAGACTTCTCAGCTCTTCACCAGAGTTTCCTTATGTTTGATACAATAAGCAGAAATGTCTGTCCACTCCATCTGTACAGAAGTATGGCATTTAAGGCTCAACACACAGCCTGTAAAGAAATGCTGTTTTCACCACAACAAACAGAGACAAGAGTTCCTCCAGATGAGCTTTTCCTTCTTCCCCCAAGAGCAGAAGCCTAGCAAGGCTTGCCAACAAAGTTAATACTTTGGTTGAATAAACAGCCCCTTAGATTCAATCTTTTAGCCCATGCTCAAGAAAATCCAGCTCTGAGGTGATGTATGTAAGCAGATACCTCTCAGCTTTCTGTAGGATTGTCTCAAGTAGGCGTAGTCCATACTAACTCTTATTTGCATGCAAAAAATAAATCAATTTATTTTTTTAATTCACTTTGGAGTAAAAGCCACCTTATCAGACAGTAGAATGAAGTGATAGCCAGTCTCCTCCTTCCCACTCCTAGTGCTATACATATGCAGCAAAACACCAAGACATAACAAATCTCTGAAATCTGATGCCTCCAACTTAAAAATAATTTCACTGGAATTGGGCTTCAAGATAGCAGAGTTTGTGTGATAAGGAAACAGAAAAACATCCAAGCAGTCCATTTTCTCAATCAAACCAAATAGCTGTTATTGTGATTTTGACCTCCCAATCTAAATCACAAATTTATGACTATTACATAATAAGAAGAAATAGCAAATATTTGCCTTAGCTTCTTTAAATGAAGCAGCTAACAAAACCCAATTCATCCTGATGTGTCGCTGTGATAAAAAGCAGAAACTGGAAACATCATTGTCACTTTTACAGCCCATAGCTCTGGATAAAAAAGTATCCACTTGACCTGAAATTATGGAATGTATACATAGATTGTGGAGTGACTACTGTTTCCACAGTAGCCTAACTTCATGTGCAGATCTGTTTTAATAGGTTAACCTTTTTATTATTGTCATTATTTTATATAGTTTACATGAAAAAAATACATTTGTAGCAGTGGAAGAAGATAATTCACTTTTCTATAGTGGAAAACCCTTTTCAGCTGTTTCTGGATTCAGATGTATCCCTTGGTCCCAGGCAGTGTGGTAGTGTTACTTCTATGCTCAGTTAAAACCTTTTCCCAGTACCTTTTTCTTCCTGACAGCATCAGCTTTTGGTTTGCATCAAGTGAATTTGTTCTCCCTGCTCCACTGTGGCAGCAAGTATGCAGCTCTATAACTTTTTCAGATTCTGTATTAAAAGGAATGTATGAAATCCAGCTCCTCATCAGTCTCCTTACTGAAGATCAAATTTCAGTTGTGTAACAAACAGTGACTCTGCATGACATAATGGGGCCCTCGTGTGTGAAACAGCAAAACTGAAACTGAACAAAATATCCTACATCATTATCTTCTTTTGGCTGGACATAGAAGAAATTTGTCTCAGAAAAGAAGTAAATTGCATAAATAATCCAAAATTCAACCCAAAAAGTTTCCAAAGGACTTTAAACAGTATTGTTTTAACCCTAAAGGGGATTTCTAGTTAATATACAGATACCTTACAGTAATAGTTCCTGTCTTGTGCAGAAGTCAGCTACAGGAGAGGATCAGTTTACTTTGGATGGGATATCAGTGAAATATTAACAACATCAAAATTTGATTTTATGAAGCATTTAAAGGGTTTTGAAGAAGAAAGAAATAACTGCTTTCAGACTGGAAGGTTTTATTAAAAGTTTCCCTAGCTTCAGTATCAATTGCTATTTGAACTCATCAGTTTGCATCTGTAGCCATAGAAAGTTCCTATTCGTGGCACTTAAGTTTCAGAACATCTAAGAACTTGCTGCTTATATGACCTTCAAATTTTTAGGTACTTTGGAACTCCTTAATAAGCAACTACAGGAATGTATCTCATGAGTCTGTATGAATTAAGAAATTATTTGGGTAACCACAAAAACAACATATAGCATGCTAGCAATTTTAAGATCCTCCATCTGCTGAAAATTCTATGTATTCTCAGGCCTAACATCACTGTAATCTATCACTTGTTTCCTAAAAAGAATTAGTGAAAATGTAAGTTCCTTTTTTTTTCCTACTGGTTTTATGTGAAAAGAACATATGAGCCCAACATTAACCTTTTCTTCATTTATAATAGCTGCCTACCTACCCTCACTTCAGCCATTTAGCAATCCTGTTATGAAACAGCTGCTATTAGTGAAAAAAGTCCAAACTGGCAGCATTCACAGACCACTGGGAATACAGAGCATTTGAAGATGTTTCTACATCTCCCCACCAATACCCTCTGATTCATTTTTTCAAGTCCCTACCTTAAAGCCTCAAACCACGATTATGCTTCTAAAGACTCAGTATCAGAAAGTCTGGCTTTTCTCTTGATTTTCCCATGGAGGACTTCCTGTTCCTCTAGACCAATACAACCTTCTTAAAACATTTTTTTCCACTCTTTTACTGCTGCTGAATCTGATTCAAAAGAGGCCCATCTGTTCCAGCTACATCATCAGGAGAGCTCTGCACTTCCACACAGCTGCTGAGCTTTCTGTCCCCATGCAGAAGCTGGAATTGCTTCCTGCACCCCCTTGGCACAGAAATTATGTAAATGATAGATCCAAAAACCTATTGCATGATCATTTCTATGCTGGCTGTTTCTCTAATGTAAACTGTCCTTTTTCACATTTTGAAGAGTCCTAATTTGTTCCTTTAATAAAATGAACTATTAAACTTGAGAGTGAAATTTTCCAATGGAAAGGAAACAAAAATCCCACCAAATAAACTAATCTTATTATAAATTCCATGAAGCAGTTCAAAAAACCCAGATAGGTGATTGTTTCTATTAAATTCTATCGACTGCTGGAGCAGTTTCTCCAGGAATTCTAACACTCCCTTAGAATTTAAATGACTTAACCTCCACTACATTTTGCAGACTGAAAAGCAACTACCTACAACTGCAATTTGAACCAAATGGAAAATGGCATTTAACAGTGATGTACCCACATCACTGCTAACCTGCCACATGCCCTGAAACAGGATTCCCTCAGACAGCACAGATGCACCAGCTTGCCCTGAGTGCAAGCAGACTGTACTCTCCAAAACACCTGTGACCACTCAATTCCTGTACTCATCCAAGGCTCAGGGAGCTCGGACTCTTCAGCCTGGACAAGAGTCAAGGGAGACCTTAAAGCACCTTCCAGTGCCAATGAGTGCCCCAGGAGAGCTGGAGAGGGCGTTTGAACAAGGGCACGTGGGGACAGCACAAGGGGGAATGGCCTGAAATGAAAGAGGGAAGATTTAGACTGGATATATGGAAGAAATTCTTCCAGTGAGGGGTGGAGGGGAGGCCCTGGCACAGGTTACCCAAAAAAGCTGTGGCTGCCCCATCCCTGGAAGTGTTCAAGGCCAGGCTGCACATGGCTTTGGGCAATCTGGTCTAGTGGAAAATGTCCCTGCTTCAGGCAGAGCATTGGAACTAGATGGTCTTTAAAGTCCATTCCAACCCAAACCTTCCATGATTTTCTGGGCATAAAAACTCATTAAACTGTATCTGCATCTCTACTTTGACAGAAAATACCTTCTAGATACAGTTTAAAAATAAACTTACCTTTGACTCATAGAAATCTTTGCAGGAAGTTTTCTTTAGTTTCTTTTTTATAAATGAGCCCAAGTAAAATAAGAACAGTTTTAATTAGGTAAAAAATGCACAAAGGTTTTGGATTGTTTTAGTTGAGATACAATGGAACTAAAAAATTAAATTTAAATGGCACAACTTTCTACCTGCATCTGAATGCCATCCATGGCAATAGGCTGCACTTGCTGACACTTCCTAGATTCAATTTCTGGACAGAAGATGGCAAGCTGCTTATTGTGCTAGTTACTGTACTATGGAATGGGGGGTTTTTCTACCCCTCCAGCTGCTTTTGGGGCAAGTGTTGTCTTGTCTCTTCATGCAGCATTAAGTCTTTTCTTTGCACACAGTACTTCTTTAGAGTATCTGTGAAAGGTAAAAGTGAAGAATTTATTTTTATTGATAATATGAAATTTTCACAGAGTCACAGAAATGAATTACAACTGAATAGTAGTTATCAGTCTCCCTACCAAATGTAATGCATGCATTTTAGCTCATTTGATCTTGGCAAACCTCAGAAGTTCATAAGTTAGTAATCAAGAAACAAAATAAGTTACACTAACATATTTTAACAAAATAAAAATAAAGCTCAAGTGAGTATACCCTGGAATCATATTTTACCTCTAACAATTTACACAACCTTAGTAACATTAACAAAAAACATTTGAAATTAAGTTTAGGCAATTTGTCCAGTTGCAAATTAGGCTAATTACATGTCAATATTCTGAGCACTCATGTGCAAAAGTGTTCTATAATCTGACAAATTAAACAACAATAATAAGTCTTCATCGACTTCAGGGTGTAAAATAATTTATTAGGTTCTGTTCATAAAAAATTTAGATACTATTCTTGGGTTTTTTAAACAGCAGCAGTCAATAAAGTGACAACTGAAAAGTGTTCAATAAAAATAAGGCAAGCTTTGTAAATTTGTTCCTTAAAAATCAATGCTGTAGCACTACAGAATTAAGGGTAGCAGAAAAAAAATAAGCAAGAACTTAGTAAAACAATCACTAAGTCATTTCTTTGCTATCACTTTAGATAGCAAGTAAGTATTGGTAAAGCAGTATGAAAGTAAATTTTATCTCAAAACTAATAAGAGTCAATTAAGATTTAAAGGCATCCCTTTGGGGGGAGGAAGTGAAGTATGCTCTAGTGATGATAATTTTATATTCTATTGGTTTATGTGTGTAAAACATGAGAGAATGGTGAACCAAAAGCCTGGACTCTACTGTTTCTGCTCAGTGATCCTCTGGAGGCAGAGCTTCCTGTAGGAGTTTTTATTGCGTATTTCCAGCACTGCATCTCGGACAAGTTCAATGAACAGCTGAGGCCAGAGCTTCTGCAAGGATTCATTCTTCATATTGATGTCAGCTGCTTCTTTCACTAAGTTCTCAACGTATGTCTGGCAAAATGTTTTTCTTTCTTTGATTTCCTGCAGGAGAGAAAAATTGCACAATGTATTAAAAAAAGGTAAAAAAGGTTAAACAAGAGCAAATCCACAAAAACCGTCTCAAAAATTGAATGAATTAAAGAACACAGCAATTAGCTGGCAAATGCTGTTGTGTACTTTCTCCCCCTGGTTTTAAGTTGCATGGCCCAGGGTATATGTCCAGGTTTTTATGAGTGTGACAGAACCTTAATGTATTCAAAATATTCATACTATATTAAGTAATTAATTCACCTGAAATTAACTTTCTATTAATTATATAATTATAATGCTGTTAACAGCATTACAATTTGTGTTGCTTTCTGGCATAGCAGTGAAAATTTGCAGAAATTATTAAACATTAAACTAAACTACTTTTCCTTCTCTCCCTTCCCAGAATTTCATCCTTATAGTACAACAGTTGAAAAGTAGATATTTCTCTACCTGCCCTACCAAGAACATGGTCATAGAAAAACATGCCAGTACTCCTCCTTTTCCACAGTCACTGGCAAGTGTTGGCTCCTAATGTGTGTTACATTAGACACTGAAGCAAGCTGAACCTTTAAAAATAATAAAAAGATACTATGCTTTGTGTAACTACTAGCTCTGCATTTTAATAACTCAAACTGTATTAATCCCTGTTTCTGCAAAGTTTCTATAAAATGCCTCTAGCTTTCAACAGTAAGTTATATTGGAGCTAAATATCTAACTAGTTTGAATGGCAGCATTGTTAAAAATGTTAGATCATGCTTCAGGCCACCAAAACAAAAGTTTTTAGTGACTAATAAAGGTGAGAAAATGCTTTCCAGCAGTTTCAGCTAAAACCCCAAATTATTAATCAAAGACCCAAGACTGTCATCTTCAGCAATACGCTTCTTCAGCCACATTTGTGATGTTAGTTTACTGCTGCTGGGGACCTGGAAGGAGTCCTTTTGGCCAGAATGTACTCCTGTGACACCCTGCAGTACCTGCTGCCACATGCACAATGCTACAGCAAAGGACAAGGTGGGAATTGCTGCACTGGGAAGAGAAAACAACACATTTATTTAATGGACTGTACAAACACTAAGCCTAGTTTATTTTATTGTTGGGCTGGTTCCATGGTAAAGGACAACAGGAGTACTTCACTGTCTTATTCCATGCCATTCAAAGATTTAAGAGCTATCACAATTTTTGAGACTAAAATATTTTCTTAATTTAAACTCTCCACACATGCAGTCACCATGTCCTTTTAATGCTGTGGATCTGAGATAATAAAACTACAGTGGAATAAAAGATTCAGTGATTACTGAATTTGATTTAATTTCTTGCACTACAGGATTTACATATTTCCACATAATCAAAAAGCAAACAATGGGACAAATGTGGGAAGCAGAGTGCCTACAGTCAGAACTCATGATGATTGCTCAGAAGGGAGATTGTGGCTGAAAAAATCATATTCTCCCTGGGAACAATTTCCCTCTGCCCAAGCAAAAGAGTTAGCAGATCAAAAACACAAACTAAAACAAGCGTGACTGATGCCCTTGTCTGAAACAAGCCAGCTTGCAATTTTATTAATAATTAAACCTAGTACTTTGCCTAAATATTTATTTTTCTGTAGCTCACTTAAAAGCTATGAAGCAGCTTTTTATTACTACAGCCTGCACTGTCTCGTGTTGTCTGAAGGTTGTTCTTCACCAATTCATTCAGGGAAAATCTAACATGTACAATATACGTTTTTCTTCCTAAAAAAATTGTGTTCACTCCATATGGCTTTGTAATTGAGAATGCATTTCTGAGACCATGGCATTGTTTAGGAATCACTTCACCAAAGACAGAAACTGAACATTTTCCAGTATTGTGAGGAAAAGATCAGTTAGATAAAATGTTTGATCAGATATGTAAATACATTAAGCAGGGATCTTTTAAAATCACCATTCTCAATAGCACAACTAAAGCTTGACATACAGATAAATTCAAAGAGTAGTAGCCTACAGTTACCTAACAGAAAATGTAAATATTTTGTAATGATATATTTTACCTCAAGCTTTTCCATATGAAAATCTTTTGTCATGTAATTCAACGTTGCTCGAGCTGTGCTTTCCCCTCCACTTCTTCTGTTATCACTGTTTTCCTCACTCCCAACCCCAGATTTCTTTCCCTTTCCCTCCAGCAGATAGTGGAATTGCTTCCTCCTGTGAAATGAGATTTACAATCCTAGTTATCGAAAACTTTCCTTTTGAACATACATTTTTGAGCTTTAAAGTACTTTGCATCCTCAAGTTATTCAAATACGTATGACTCTAGATGGCCCTTCATTAATTTGTCTCTAAACAATTGACTCTGATATTTATCACATAGCATCTCCTAAATAGGATGTCTTGCAGCTTTAACTTTTACTAAATATTTGCCTATAGAAGACTAAAATAGGGGGGTTTGGCACCCTTTTTTACAACTCTTAAATCTGTTAACTATTAATTACCCTCTATAAAACACCCACTAAAAATAACCAGCTCTCATCATGAAGGTCCACAAGTCTTCAGCAATCCCAGTACAAAGGCAGAATTGAACATGCAGTTCATTTGTGTGCACACTCCTTTTCATCTCCTCAGGAGAATTCATGCAAGTTGTGGGAAAGCCTCTGGCTACATAGACCAGGAGATGGTAACACCTGTGCATCATGCAGAGGACCTATCTTCTAGAAGATGGTATTTGTGAAATTTTCATCTCTTTACTTAAAATGAATTTATTATAACAGTGTGCAAAAGAGTTAAACAACATGTTCTGGACAAACTCCAGTCCTGTTTCTTGTATTTTACCTGGATTCTCCAAATAATGAAAGCATGCGGTAATGAGGCAGCTCCGAGGATGCCACATATGCCAGAATGCCAAAGAGCCTTTCTGCCTTTACAATGTCACTTTCAGTAACCTGTGAGAGAGTGGGAAGGGGAGAAAAAAAGAAAAAAAAATTACATTTCAAAATTAGCACATTCATATTTCATTACATACGTACATTGAGAATTGACTGAAATTTTTTATATAGAACACTGTACACAGATCTGTTGCAGGCACATCTTCAAAACATAGACTTGCTTCTACTGGCACTTTAAATGTATTTTAGAAGAAACCAGATGAGGTACTGGTGCTTGTTTTATTTCCTGTCCTTCTGGATATTTTAATGTACATGCTGCCCTGTGCTTCATGATAGTCTTTGTGAAGTGAGGAATTTTAAAAAGGTTTCCTACATTCATTTTTCTGAAGGCCAGACATATTAATTCTGCTCCATACTGCATGCACTTACAAAAGGTCTACTGGAAAATTTCTGATTAGGTTACGCTGGAGAAACAGAAAGATTCTGGGCATGCACATGTGAAAAGATAACTTACAGACTCTCTCATTTTGGCAGCATCATGGAAAAGGTTTATAAAAGAGAGGCTTTAGAGGGAAAAATTTTTCTCTGTATTTTTCAGCTCCTGAAAATAAGTATTCACTCATTATATTTCTCTAAATGTCTATCATACTGTTGTTTCAATATTAAGTTCCAGCTGCTCTTTAAACTAACTTGCACTGGTTGAAAAATTTTCAAGATTCATTATATACAAAATTGAAAAGTGTAAAGAAAGTAGAAGAGCTTCATTCTTTGGTGGTGGTGGTTACTATTTTTTGTTTGTCTTGGCTTGTAATCTCTGGAGACCGTGGCCTGTGTTTCTCCCTGATGGCCAGACTATGAACTGACTTCAACTGCCAAAAGTTTGTTGGCACAGCTTCTGGACTCCTGGCTTTGTACTGAGTGCAGAAGCAATCTTTATGATCATGAAATCTGACCTGGATAACACTGGACAATGAAACTTACTCATTGACTTCTTAACTTCGGGATGAAATTTAATTTCTATTCATCATATAACATACTTTGGGAGAGCAACCCATTATTAAATACACTTCAATACTCACAATATTTACTAAGCACTTCCAGACAAACTTTGTATTCTGTGTTATTGAAATGTGTGCATAAAATGGAATTTTGATCCACATTAACAGATTTTTATTGTGTTCTTGTGTAATGTTTAGAGACTATACAATCTACACTTGCCTGAAGTATACTGCAATAGCATAATGCAGGGGTAAATTCAGTCAAAACACAGATCAGGAAATGAGAAATGTAAAGTCAATTCCATTTTTATAGTGGAGTTGTTAATTTTCAGTTAAAAATTAAGTAAATCTTACTTAGTAGCCTAGGAGGAGGTGACCTTGCTGAACAGTCTGTAACAGAAGCAAGGTCTAAAACAAAGAGCACAGAAGGCAGCTAGGGAAACAAAGCCCAGTGCAGACAGAAATGCCTGCTGGAGAAATAAGTGATTTTAATGTATTTATTTATGTTAAGAGAAGCATAAGGACCAGGTCAATGGTGAATACAGCCTCCAGCTCACAGAAACTCATGTTCTCTATCTTAGTGCAGTGCATTGCTTGCTCCATTAATCACAAAAAGATTATAACGGTAGTATCACATAAATGCAAGGCTTCATGCCTGCTCCTTGCCAAGTGCACAGAACAGGCACTGACTGTGCCAGCAGGCCCTGCTCAGGCAGAGGGATGCATCTGTCACACTCCATTCCATACCACTGGGTGGACAGCAGTTTGGAGGGCTTGCTAACTTCAAACCTTGACAATTTAGAATTAATCTGAGTTTAGAATTAATCTGAGATTACTATCACTGGGAAGAATTTCAAGTAGTAGCTCAATAAAGACAATTCTTCGCAGTTAGTAAATGTAACAACTGGACAAGGGCACAGAATCAGTTGTTAGGGGGAGACCAACATGCAGCTTCTAGCCTGGAACATTAACTGGAATGGTGGGGGAAGGCTGGGGAGAAAATAAAAGGGTTTTTAAAGAGGTTTTTTAACAGTTTAATAGTGCTGGAGTGATAGTGATGCAATTTATTTAGTTAATTCAGTTAGTATATATTGCTTTACTTTGCAACTCTGCGTACCTCAGAGCTGACAACACAATATTGTCTCCCCAAACACTGCACACAAATGGCAATCAAGAGCAGAATATGCACATTTCTCTTTCTGTCATCTGGAACTGTTATTTAGGGCTGATCTAAGGTCTGAGAATCACTTCTGGGGTTGTGTTCTTTACATTGAAATAGAATTTTTTATTACTCATGTTAGTCCAATAGGTAATACACATCTGCAAAGCTGAACATCATGACTTTTGCTGTAGGGTAATGAAAAACAGCAATCAGAGCTCATCTCTTTCTTCTGCTTAGCTAAGACAATTTTCAAATGATTAATGACACTAGGAAAAAAATTCTGTATGCACATCTTCATGTAGTGTGGTCTGGCTGAAAAAGTTTGTTGAGGACAAAAATGTTCTTGTCATACATATTTAAGATCTGATATATGTCCTACATAAAATCATGCTGTGCTACATGTGCTCCATTTACTAAATTAATCCCCAAGAACTATTAAATACAAAGTTTTCCCTTGGAGACTGAATTTGTTGACCTTGAGATTGTAACAAAGTCTACTTAAACAGTTGTGTTACTTTCTCTCTCCATGAAGACCAAACACAGGAATTATCTATTTGCTTTTCATCTGAATCACTAGCAGATTTTGCAAATATGATGGAGTAAAAAAATAAATAAACTTTCTATTTTTTAAATCAATTTTGAAGAGCATTTTTTCAGCAAAGTACTAAATTTGAAGTTATTCTATATTTTTCATGGGATTATTATCACTATATTTTCTTCCTTTTCAAGATACTCTGCTGTTGGAGTGAGCCCTATTTCCATCCTTTCCTTGCTAGTTAATTCATTTAAGCTCTTTACCCACTCTTACTCTTCTGAGCAACTAATCTGTGTTTTATACAGCTAAAATCAGTAGACCACAACACCCAGCTCTGGCTGGATCAGATAACAAGTATATCTAATCCAAAACATATGTTGATGACCAAATTAAAATACCAGATCTAAATGCTAAAGCTGTGTATTATTTTTGCTCTAATTAACTTCCATAACATCTCTTAAACTTATTTAACATTTAAAATTGAATGTGCACTCATACATTGTGTTGCATTGTAACTATTTTCATCCCCTTTATGATCAAAGCCCAAGTATAAAATAGCTGGTTTATATGCTTGAATAAATTTTATTTCAATTGATGTAAAGGGGAATACAAAGTATACAAAGAACAGCAATATTAGTGTCCTAACTTTCTATTTGTTTAAACATAAAATGCTCACTCAACAACAAAAAATACACCCTAAAGATCTTGTACATAGCAAGCAGAAAAAAATTTTTAAAAATCTATTTGACAGACCTTTCCTGTAACAGGCTTAAAGCAGAAAATATGATTCCATGGTATTTTTTGGCAATTGTAATAAAAAAATAGAATCATATACCATATTGTATATGAAAAATAGAATCCTATACAGTAAACTACTAAGGAGTCTGTCAAACACATTTTTGCTCAAGTATTCAATGTCAGTGCTGTGATTTTCTCAAAAACAATAAAAAAGTGCTTCTTAAAATCAAGTGATTTTGTGCAGTTCTTTAATAATAATTTCACATATTTTACTAAATAATATTAATTTTAATATTAATTGCGCAAGAAATTACATGGTGAAGTTTACTTAAATCTTTTCCCCCTTAATACTGAGAAGACACTGACAGGGTTGTGCTCATTTCAGTAGGAATTTCTCTGCTCTTTTAAAAATAACACTGATTTATCCTGTAAGAGCAATTATAAGAAGCAACACCATCCTACCTTCACTCCATTTATCTTCTGCAGATTAAAATGGTTCAGTCTGAAGAGAACATAGTATTTCCACAAAGTGAAGTTGACAACTGGATTTCCCTGAGGATCAACTGTCAACTGTTCCATGCGATGCATCTCAGCCAAGGCATTGAACTGCTGCAGCGCCACAAGATTTGTCTCCTTAAACTTCAGGTGCTAAAAAAAGGTCAAACCCCAATAAATTAAATAAGGAAAGAAAAAAGAGTGAACACAGTGATTCTATTCTGTGCCACTCCAGTTTCAAACTGTAACACTCGTGTCTGATGAAGCAACCGAGCTCATTTCATTTGAGGTCTCTGTAGCAAAACACATCAATGTATCAACTAAGTGCTGTATTACTTTTTCTAAGAGAGGCCAACGTTACAAGCCCCAAGCAATTTGTAAATTCTTTACTTAAAGCAGGAATATTTTCAATGTTACATAAAGAATGATTCTACTTAAACAATGTCTAACTTAATTCTACAAGTAAAGCACCTACAATATCTACAGATAAAAGTAAGTACAATACATGCTTTTAAAATATTCTGCCCTTTTCAGGCACAGGGTTCTGGCTTAAATCATACCCTGCCCTACCCTAATGTTCCTATGAGCATGGTGTGTGCCACACAGCAGCATTAATGTGGGAAGAGCAAGTGGGAAAAGTTGATGATGAAGATAAAAATTTAGTTGGGATTCTGCTATTGTCCACAAATCGTCCCCCACCCACAGCGAAACAGTAGTTTCATTAAAACAGATAAATTTGTCTTGAGCTCCCCACAAATTTATCAGTCTCAATTAAACCACTAAGTTTTGTTAGACTCAAAATTTTGAGAAGCAGCAGGGAGCTCCAGAGCCAATCAATCTGAGCTACAAGTTGCTTATGTTTGTTATCTCTATTGTACCATTTGCATCAAAATGACTGAGTTGAATGACTAAGAAAAAAAGAGACAAACTGAAGAGACTTCTCATTCATGTTGCTCTTCTCCATCAAGAACAGAGGAATTTCATTAACTATGCTGATTTAGTCAGCTATTCCTTCTAATCTTCATCTTTTTATCTTATCAGCAGTTTGCTCTTTGAACTCACTACACAAATGAAGTCTTCCTGATACCATGGATCCATAGCAATAGTACAGAACAACACCGTATTGACACACTAGTTTTGCAACTTAAAAATAATTAGGTAGATCAAAGGAATTAAAAGAAATAAAAATAAGTCTGAAAATAAATCTAAATTTAAATGATTAATTTTTAAGTATCAAGGTTACCATTAGAACAGAAGGAAATATGCAATTCTTAACCATATCTATTCACATGAAAGCACTTAGTGGGAGGGGTATGCCAAAGTAAGGTTCTGTTAGACAATCCATATTCCATAGCTGTTCAGAGCTGAAACATGAGGCACGCTCACCACACAATTAGGAAATTTTGTCTTCAGTTTTGCTAACACTTGGACAATTTCATCAAATTCTATGAACATAAAGGAGACTGTGGCAATAATGCCAGCTGTTTGAACACTCCAGTTTCGATCCAGGCACTCCAGTGCCCCAGCACCATACAAGCCAAGAGTGTCTCCTTCCACCTCCACTAAATGAGACTCCAGAACAGACAAGCCTTGTACTGCGCTGCTCAGGATTGTATCAAGAGATCTGTACAGGAAATAAAAATACAGTTATATAAATGAGATGATTTTGAAATAATATCATCACTCTACCAAATAACAGTCCTTTCTTTTACCTAAACTCAACTGTCAAATTCAATGGCATTTCTCAGCATTCATTCCTTTTCAGTTCCCCATCTGGTTCAAATACATTAAAGGCTGGAAAACCCTTCTTCCATCAAGTAACACTGTATTTGTTCTACTTCTTCAGCAGAAAGGGTCTGGGTATATTTGAGTTGGTGGTGGAGTTGAATTAAATAAAGAGTCCCTTCATATTTAAAAATTGGATTTAAAATTTTAGCTCAGAATGCTAACCTGGCATGTTTCATGTTGCTTTAGATATCTAAACAAAGCTTCAAACAATGTATTTATTTAAGCAACGTCCCCTTCACATTCTGTTTGGTATGTGAAGTGTAAAAGTGGACATAAGCAATAACTCAGGAATTTCTTTCAAATAATGTGATCTTTCCAATTCACAAGAGCAATTTTAAAATTAAGCAATAAATCCAGGTATTCCTGAATACTCTCTCTTTTTGTCCTACTTCAAACATGATACACTCATCTGGCTGGACCTAAAGTGTACAGAGACCTCAGGATAAGCACAAATTACAGGTTTAGAAAGTTATGTGATGATTGTTATTACTTTATTCTTTACCACACTCTCAGTCTTGTTAATGTATTTTGACTAGTAGCAATCATTTGACTGATGTTCTCTTGACAATAAGAATCAGAACTCTAAAATTTCACTCAACTGAAAATGTTGAGAGCCCATCACTTCATATGTGAGGCTCTAGTTACTTTCAAATCTGAATTTCACCTGCAATTTTATTGCTTAGTAGCTCATCTTGCAATTCTTCACTATGATAAAACACATACATCAAACAGCATCATTTCTCAAGCAATGGGAATTTGTTCATTAATAGTTCATTAACAGTCAAACTACCATGGTCATGGGGGAGGGATTACCAACACTGAATTAAATGGCAAAGAAACCAAGCAGGCAAGAAAGCAGTGGGTAAATGCATTCAGGGGAAAGCTTTGGAAGAATAGAATAGATGATGGCAATTTAAAAATGCAAAGGAAAAAGGGGTTCAAAAGATGTAGCACTTGATTGGAGATAAGAACCAGTTCTAGCCATAAAAGACTGAAACTCAGATGGGTTCTACTTGTGAGAGAAAAAGACTTCCTGAGCATCCCTGACATTTGCAGCATTGACCAGGGACAGCAGGAAGCTGTACTTGCTATTGAACTTGTGCAGACAATTTTTTCAGGCATTTGCCCGAGCTAGCCAAGGTTGAAGTGCTACTTTGGTTTTAGCCAATCCAAGGCATACACTGCTCATTAAGTTCTACAGTGGTTTCTGGCCACATGGCCACTTTTTTAGATGCAAATAAGCAAAAATAATATCTTTTAAACCAAAAAACACTAAACTTATCTTGAGAATAAAACAGTCTGGTAACTGCTACTGTTACTGCACGGGTGTGAAAGCAGTCCAATAAAAGATGCTGTAGCTCAAACTAAGGGCCTGAATTCAACTACGAAACTTCTTGATACTCAAAGAGATTACAAATCTTCATAATGCTCATACATCTTCATTTTGCTCATTTAAACTGAAGGCAACAACCTAAGCTGTTAAGGAAATGAACAGCCTCAAGAAGGCTCAGGAATTCACATTTAACATTTCTTGTAAACATGAAGTTGTCCTTTATTTAGCAAAATCACATCATCATTTAGCTTGCACTTCTTTAGGCAATGAGTTGCTGTTCTATTTCTTTTTAAACATGTTACTTATTACTAATGGCAAAGTAAAGCATCTTTTCAGGGTTGCTGTGCATATATCATACTTTTAATAATGAAATACAGCGAGATCTCAGTGGTGAGAAGTAGTAACCTGGAACTGAAGACTTGAACAGGTAAAAGCATCACCAAATAAAATACCTGCTTTCTTCAGGAAATACATAAGCAGCACTGCCATTGATCTGGCTGGGCTCATTTTCTTTATCTTTGTTAAAAGAAGCCTCAAGAGCAAATTGGTTCTGCTGGATCTCCCACTGCCGAGCGATGTTACCAATCGTTAACCGCTTCTTTTCCTGAAACGAGATACACAAGGCACCATAAGGCATGACAGGCCAGGATCAGCACATTCGTTCGTTCTGAAATGTGCTGCTCAAGCAAAACATTTTAAATTGCTTCAAATTGAAGAAACTGTCCTAGTGGTTGGTGGTTATGCATTAAAATCGATGCATTGTTCTAGTGCCATTTTGCATAAGTGCCAGCACATAAGTTCACAAAATTTGCAATAAAGAAACAAGAAAAGCAACATAAAAATCCACAACTTAGGAAAGCATGAAGTTACTTAGGATGTGGAAACTGCTACTTCTGCAAGTTTTTCCATTTTGAAGAGCTCAAAACTCTAGCTCATGTTCCATTTGCCCAGGGAGTTCTGATGCTCTAGTTAGAGAGTACTGGTTGCTCAACACTTACAGACTCCCACAATGACTGAGCTCCATGTCACAGAAAGGGAGGGAAGCTGGAATCATCAGTGTTTTTTATCACAACAATCTTTAGAAAATTCTGCTGGTTCTCAGGCTGAGGGTCTCAACCTCAATTACTGTACAGCTCTACCTCTTTGTGTTAGCCCTCAGATGTGGGCTGCTGGATTCCTACAGAACTTCAAAAACTTCCATGTATTCCTTTTACATAAAGCAAATTTTACAAGTGTGAAGATTCTGCTAGCAGTAACTTTCTCTTGTTCCAGTAAATATTAAGTTCAACCACTGTTGGAAAGGAATGACATTCTCTATACATTTCAAAGTACATCTCAAGCTTTCCCAGAAGAGTGGGTTGGAAGCAATAAAAAAGAAGTCTGGAAAAAGAGATGAAATTCTGCTGTTTGGGCAGGCAAGCATCATCAAGGGAAAAAGAAGAGATGACACTGGTGAAATAAACATTTTCAAAGCAGTGCATACAGGAAAACAGCAATTGTTTGCTACTGAATGACTGCCTAGAATTTCATTTACACTTCATATACCATAAGAAATGTTGGAGAAATGAGATGCTAAAAGAAAATTGCAGAACACAGTTCTCTAAATATTTTTTTTCAGATTTAACTGTGAAGAAACCTATAGTTGACAATTTTTTTTGCTGGACATTGTATCTATGAGCATATTTGTTCCTTCAATTCAAATGTGTGGAACAGGAAAAAAGCCTGAATCATAACAACCTGTTCACAAAGGAAAATCTACAAAATCATCAAATCATATGAAAAATATTGGTATTTGACTGTTATGCCACTTAACTATTTGAAGATAGGAAATACACTTTGATAAAATTAAAGTCTAAAATGTAATGTTGAAATTGATTAATGATGACACTAGGTGTTAAAAATATTTTTTCTTTTAAGGAAATTTTCCACTAGCAAAAAGCACCTCAAAATGTAGACCACCAAGACAAGCAATCTCTCTGCTACAAGGAAACATTACATCAATGGTTAAGAACATGAACTACAAATAAATACCTATCTTTTTTTCTTCTAGTCAGAGAGACATTTTCAACATCATGAGACAATGTCATGTGTGAAAATTCTTTACTAATTTTCCATTTCTTGATGCTACTAAGATCTATCACCAACACTTCAGATCTGAAGATACTTTAAATACAACAATATCTTGCATGGAAAGAATAAATACCAAAACCAAAGAAACACACTGCTTAAAATCCCAAAATCACCCCTCAAACCATATCTAAGCCTTTCTTTGTTATATCAATATTTTTAATGAAATACAAATATACAAGGATACAAATATATAAGAAATCAAAACATATTCTTATTCACTGGCCACAAAATTTTTCCCCCCTATTTATATGTTTAGTTTCTTGGGGGGTTTTGATATACTTAAAACATCTTTTAACATATTGTTAACATTCTGTTTGTGTCTTTTTATTTTTTAGTTATGTTTGCTATACTTCTTATGGCCTCCTGCAACTAATCCAGTCTAATCCCCTTCATGAAATATGATTTTACCCAGTGAACTTAATATGGACATGAACATTTCATATTTATTTGACTTCCAAATTGAAAGAGACTGTATTGGCATTACTGGCTGACAAAAAAAAATTAAAAAGTAGGCACTTTTTTTTCTCAAAAAAAAAAGGGATTTGGAGCCAACTGGTGATATTCACACAGCAAATGGAATGAAGATACTCTCAGATTCTGGATCTTTGGTCTCCTATTAGGAGCACAGCTCTTGCAGTCAGCAGCCCCATGAAGAGCGTTCTGGAGGGCACCAGGGTGTCCCCTGGTGGGGCACTTCTGTCTCTCGTGTGTCAGCACCAAGCAGGACAGCTGGCCTGGGAGATGAGACAGGGCAGAGTTCTGCTGACAGAGACACAGCTGGAGTCTGCCTGTGCCCTCAGGGCTGCTTCACTCTATCCACAGAAAGGAATCAATTCAACAGGAGAAAACAAAGGAAAAACTACTTCAGAACACCCTGCATGGCTGCAGCCAGTGTTCACCTGGAAAGGGGAGACCAAGGAATGTGAAATCACTGGAGAACTCCTTCACTTTAGCCTGGATTTAGGAAAATGAAGTTTGCCATCCACTGACATGCCTCACACTCGTGTTCAACATGGCTTTCTACTAAAGTGTACCTTGCATATTTGACTGAAAAGAATTTCAGTCATTGAGTGCAGTGTTGAAGCTGTGAAAATAGATAGAGGCATATTGGGATATATAATATCTGCAACAAAAAAATAGGGACATAAATTCTTGCTGTGAACTGGTTTACAGTAACCTTAGAACAGCCAGGACAGTACCTTAAGCAAGGTCTGTCTGTGGCTTTCACGCTTCCTTTCTTCCTCTTTCCTTGCTGCAATAGATGCCATACGTCTTTCTTCTTCCTGGAGGACAAAAAGAAAAACAAATTCCTAAAGGGAGGAACTAAGCCAGTTCTGAAAAGTATTACTGATAAATTACGTTCTTGTGTTGGTATTTGAAACATAAATTTTCATTTTAACACAATTTTAGAATTTTTATCATCTTAATGTTTCTAAATACTATTTTAAAAAAATCAAATTTTTAGTAATAAATAAGTCAAGATAAACAGTATTAATAACTACTCAGATAAAATGCTGAAGATAAAGCTAGTTAAAAGTAATATGTGTAAGAGTCTTTGAAAAAGTATAAAGCATATAGTGACCATGAAAAATATTTTTAGATATGACATTGCAATATAGCTTCATATCTTTGCAGTAGTTTTTGCAATTAGCAGGATTTTTTTTTTTTGTAAAAAAAAACAGAGTAAAAAAGCTGGGTTCTAGTTATGCTTGAATCATAATCCAGGATTAATTTTCACCATTATAAACTGTTTCCAGGGCCTGGCTTTTTTCAATCAGCAACAGAACTTGAGAAGAACAGAACATTTTCAAAGTTAGCTATTCCATGATCATCATGCCTCATCAACATTATTGCCTAATCATGAAGTCTCAAGAAGAAAGCCATTGATTTCTAAACAATGAAAGTGAAGCTGCTTCATTTCCCTGGTACAGCAATTTGATACTGCAATATACCCATATTAGGTTGGATGCCCCTTGTTTACAGCAGTCTAAACATTCTCACAGCACAGTATTTTTAGAACATATATTTTCCAAGTAACAAAAGAAATGTTCACTATGAAGTAAAAAGTGTAGAGTGTTTCCAACACAAATATTTGGGAAGCATACTTTAACTTATTTTGATTTACTTCACATGCCATTTGGGCGTTTCTATTGAAGCCTCTTTCCAGAACATATGAAAAGTGTTTTCATTTCCTCAAAATAGAAAGCTCCTGTACAAATCTTTTCATTTTCTGGAAAAGTTATATGTTAACAAAATTAACAAACAAAAATGAACAGAAAGCACCATCAACTAGTAAGACAAATTGACATGTCAAAATTTCTACATAAATATAACATGCAATGTTTAGAGTATTGTAATAGCCCTAAGCACATGGGTGAGTGCTTACTGGAAGATAAAATAAAACAGGAACTTCACACTTAGCATGGCCATTACATTTTTAAGAAAACAATTTCCAAAGCATAAGAAGTTCAGTGCATGTAGCAGACTTGTTCTGATCTGTGTACAGGCCCCCGAAACCCGCTGACACACCATGGAATTTGGCATCAGTCTGAAAAGGGGTTAAAGAAGAGATTTTCAAACTGTTCCTCCATGACTTTATCCTAATATCCTACATTAAACAAGAGGAGTAGCTCAATGCACAGTAAGGCAGGAGGTTTGGGACAGAGTAAGCTTCTCTAACACAATCGTATGCAAGAATTTCCCTGGAACACTAACTGAAAAGCCCCTAGCTTTTTCTTTTTTTTTTTTTAATTTATTTATTCTCAAAGTAACTTGTCTTTTACTGGTGAAGTTCTTACTGTTGGCAGCCTCCTCTGCTACTGGGCTTTTAAGCTATCCCTAAACAGGGTATTTCCAAGGGGCTACTGCCATGGAGTTACGGTATAATCCTGGTTAGAAGGGCTTCTGTAGGTCACCAGTGCACGCTGAAGGAGACCACCAGTAAGTGAATAATAAAATAAAAGCACACATGGATACAAAAGGCCTTCTAGATGCCACTGCAACAAAGCACCACGCAATGAAATCCAGCATTGAATGGGAGGGCTCAGGGACAGGCTGTGAAAATCATGAACTAAACCCCATGCAGACAACGTGTCACAAATATGAATGCATCATTAATAATGCAAATAAAAGTGTACTGTTCCTCAAGATATGACTCAATTTTAAGAACTGCAAACATTATTATCCCAATTATGTATTACATTATTCTGATAGTGTTTTGTGTAAAAAAATCCAAGTCTTAAAATAAAAGATAAACACTAGCAAACCACATTAGTGATATCTTTCTTTAGAGAGCAGGTTAGATTTGTTTCAGGGATTTTTTTTTTAATTAAATTGCTTCATTTGGCTGTGTATCTATGCTTTTAAACTAGGCTTCCTAAAGAAACAAGCTTTATATAATTTTTTGGTCTTCATCTTCTCTAATGACTTTTCAACACATTGATCATATCAAACAACAATGTTCATAAGTCTTAAAATAAGAGACTTTTCTTGTTCCCTAGAAGTTTGATTATATTAAATTGGTATGTAGAAAGAAGAGAAATGTAAGCTAGTTTTACCACCAAGGAAGAGGAAGCAGAAACGATCCATTCTATTTGGCAGAAAACATCTGGCCATTCATCAGACTCAGTTTCAAACTAACTGAGCCGGTGTTGTGTTTCACGCTGGTGGAGGTGAGAGCTAGATAACCAAATTCCATTAACAGAAAATTAGCCTTCATTAAATTCATTAATTTCAAAACAACTTGCTGTAGTTTTTTTCCCAAGATTTAAAGCAAAAGTTCCCTAATCAGTTTTCTCTCAGCTTCTACAAATCTCTTCTTACTCTATCTTCCTCCCCAAAGCTTTCCCCTAATCCAGCCCAGATGCGTACCCTACGACTGTTTCCCATGCAGGAGGGTCTGCTGCCCCCATTGAAGGCAGTCCTGCACCTTCCCTGCCAACACAGTCTCCATACAAACATCAAAATCAACTAATGCAAACTACATTCCCACAGGAGTATTAACTGAAGACTTTTTTCCTTGATCAAGAGTTTATCCTAATTACAGACATTTTAAAAACAATAATCCCTTTTCTAAAGGAAGCTAGCTTAGCCAAAAAAAAAAAATACATCCTTAGCTTTACTCAGTATTCATAAAGGCAGAGCAATAGAGAAAATCTGAATAAAGATCAAGGGCCACACCTACATGTGCATTCTTGATTAATCTTACACAACACATGCAAGCAATCTTAAAAACCATCTTCCCCAGGAACCCACAGAACGTCCCCCAGAGTACCGGAGCCGTTATGAAACAAACCCCAGCACAGCCTGGCCAAATTCATTTCTACTGTCATCCCTTCTCTTTAGGAAAGGATTCCGAAGAGCTGGAGCCCCCGCCCTGCGTCACTCGTTTCCCCTCGCTGGCCCTGCGTCACTCGTTTCCCCTCGCTGTCCCGCTGGTTGTGTCCCTGTCCGTGCCTCTGTCCGTGCCTGTCGGGCCGCGAGGGCTCTGCCGCGCCCATGGCGCCCCCTGCCGCCCCCCGCGCTCTGCAGCGCCCTTCCCTGCCCCGCGCGGGGAAGGAGCCCCGGGAAGCGGGAGGATCCGAACAGACCGCGGGGAACGCGCGCGCCTCCTCACCACCGCCTTGCTATTCTTCAAACAAGCTCCTTTCGACAAATGACACGATTTAAGGCACAGTTAAGTATCTTATTTCCCGGTGGAAAGAAAAAAAAAAAAAGTTAGGGATCCCTCCTTAAAAATAAACCCCTCAGAACACTTTATGGTAGTGATGGAATACAGTAATGAAATCTACTCTGGATACAGTGATAGAACCTGCTCCCTGATCAGCGATGAAATGTCTAAGCAAATAATCAAAACCAAACACAGTTCTCTTACTTTAAGCTTCTAAAACATATAAAACCTCAATCAAAAATCCAAAGCTTTACTTCTAAAAAGACACAGCTTGTGTTCCAATCTGGAAACATTTTTTTAAAATTGCATTATATATCATATTTACACACACACATAGGAATACACACACACTTAGAAAATTCTCTTGAGGAAGTCTGTTGGAAGTGATGGATAGCAAATGTTCCTGGTTATGTAACTCCTTAGTAAGGAATATGTATACATTTCAATCATATTTAAATACTTTATTACATATCTACAGACAATCTCTGCTTACTATTACAAAAGAGTGGAAGAAAAGAAATAGGTCCCAATCAAACCGTAAGCACCACTGGGCGGGCCCACTTTTGAAAAAGTTCAAACTACAAAGCAGGGTGAAAAAGCTTCAGTGCCCAGAAAATAAACAATTATGCCAGGTTAACCAAGGTAAATAATGACAAATGCAACCTGAGCCTGCTCTGACTGTGGGGCTCTGCACAAGCCCGTTCCATTCATCCAGTCCCATCACCTCACAGCTAAGGTGAGGTGAAGGTGTAACTGTGAGTTACTGACAGGAACACAAGAGAACAGGAGTCCATCCAGCTACAATAACTCAGCCTCCTGTCCAGTCTTTAAGCATTTAGATTGAGCTACCAAAGGTCAAGAAAGCAAAAGATTTCCATTGAGCTGATGCTTTAGATAGACACCACCAAGAGGTTGGGTTTCCAGCTGAAAATCACCTTGTGTGGACAATGAACAAGTGAACAGCACTAGAGATGCTAACCTCCACTGATTTTATCACAACTGGGTCTGTGCTTCATTGCTTCAAGAGCTTGAATCCTACATTCAAAAAGGGCTTAGGAATGAGATGGCCTAAGAAAACATCAGCTTCCACACAGGTCAGGGTTTAAGAGTTGTCATAATTCAACACAATCCCTTGCCTAAAGGCAAATCTACCCCAACTTAAACAGTATCAGAATAATTACAGTGCACAAATGTTTTATTCCAAGTACAGTGTCTTTGGTTTCCATGGTACCTCTATGTTTCTGAACAGTGCCCTAAGGCAGAGACAGTTGTCATTAAATTTTTGCACCAGGGCTCCTTTCTCCAGGGAATACTGTGGAAAAAGCCTGGCATCAAAGTGTGTATATTCTTAAAACCAAGAATGAATGAAGCTTTCAAGTCTCATAAAAACTTTTGACAATATCCTTCAGTAAAAGAAAAGTTAAAATCAGAACTAACATTTGTGTAAAACCCAGTTCTTGAGCAGAAAACTTCTGAACAAGTTAGTGAAGAATTCCTAATCAGAATAAAGCCCAATAATCATCCAGCTCTCAGTTTGTTTCAAGACAAAGCAATGTTAAAGTTCAAAATGCCTAAATGTTCTTCAGGCTGATGAAGAAAAGATCCTATAAATGTAATTAGAGTTTAGTTTTGTTTCTTGCACTAATCAAGAGTGTAAATCACATACTCAGCACTGCAAGTCCATTCCCCCACCAGGTTAGATCTACCCTTAGAACTGACAGCAACAGCATGTTGCAGTGCTAGGCAGAATAGCTGGATTTGGGATTGCCAGCTCTTTAATTTTACCACAGATCCCATGATACTTGTTATTTTCCTTTAAATCCCAGTTTCCTAAGTCATACGATTATCTGGGTAGCAGTTTTTATTGGAGAAAATATATAGCACCCTCTACATGGAGAAAAATGTTAAACAGCACAAAAAGCAGAAGGCAAAGAGAGAGTGTAAAACACATTATTTTTACAAGTAGGTTTATGAGCAGCACAACTGGTGAAGCCTGGTTTTCTATGGCTTTGTGTCTTTGTGGTTGATTCTCTGATGTTTAACAAGGTGCAAACCCAGATTAAGTTCTTCCCATGGCTGTGAGTTTCTGACAATTTTCCCCCATACAGATCTCATAGAGTCTAAGAAGGAGTTTGAGTCCTTTCTACAGTTTTCCCCATCACTGATATTTCCACCAGGATCCCTCCCCTCTTGACAAGGGTTAAAATGGGGAGATGGAGAGATATTTTCTTTATGCAACTCAAGTTTCTGAAATAATACTGATAAAACAAGTTTTTAAAAGTAAAGTGATTAGCAATTATTAAGTCAGTATAAAGTCACAGCAAAAGTTATTTTTAAGTCATTATTAAAGTCAGTATAAAATATAAAAACCCCTGAAGCTTAGAATATCTTTGAACAAACAAGTATTCAGTATTTTCAATGATGGAAGCAAAACTCTCATGTCCCAAAGCACTTTCTTTTTAACATTATTATTATTATTTTCCACACACACCTTATATTTTTCAGCCTAACTGGCTCTATGAGAAAGCATCAGCTGCAGCTCACAATGCAGTACAGCCTTTGTACAAAGCAAATGAGCATTTAAAAGAAGGTGTAGATGTCAGCACCTGGTCCAAAGAGTTACCACTGCATCACAGTTGCTTGCTGCTGGGCAGATTTCTCTGGTAAGAAATCATGCTTACACATCACTTTGGAGTAGGCACAGAAGAATTAGCAGGACTATTCCTATACTAAAAGACAAAATAGGTCACATTATGGTAAGACCCTGGTGATTGTCCTTCATCCCCTGGAGTGGATTTTCAAGAAGCCTGTAGGAGACTGAGTCCTCTCTCCCTTATCAAGGTTGCTTGAAATTGAGCAGCAGAAACAGAAATTATCAGGGAGAGTAGGTTAGGAAGAGAGAAATACAGACAGACACACAAACTGTGTGATCACCAGATCTCCCTAGGGAGGCTGATTAAAGAAACCAACGAAATTCTTAAATAAAAGAGACCAATTACAGCAGCTTTGGGGCAAACAGACCACTCCTTTGGAAGAAATGTGCTGTGCCCTCTCAGCTATACAACAAATCAGCAGAGACTGTTAGGAAAATTCTAACCAAAAGCTTTGCAGGCTCTCTCATGTCACATGGCAGCTGAACACACAGCATTTGCTGCTGGTGCTTGACCACTTCAAAATAAACATGTTAAATAAAGTAAAAATACAAACCCTTACTTTATAATGAACTAAAGAAAAGGGTAAAAGTTTTAAACACTGTAATGTCTATTCACCATTCAACACCAAATCAAGAAAAAAAGTTGGTATTTTTAATATACACATACACACAGAAACCCCTGCATTTCACTTCTGATTTGAAGTATATTAAATTTGATGAAAACAGAAATTTCTTACTGTGATTCTCTTCATATCTAGCTGTCGGAGCTGCATCATATGATGGAGAACAGTGTGTTTGTACCATGTCTCCTGAGCTATTGGATTGCCATCAAGGGTGATATCTGACAAGGATGAGGAATCAGCAAGGCACAGAATATCCTCAAAACTGTAACCAAAAGAGTTTAAAGTTTTAATGTCATGGAGTAGGAATAATTTTGAGGTGGAAGATTTTATTTCTTAAGGACAGAACATAAATTTTTAACTGTACTGAAATACTTCCACCTATCGATACTGCATATGACAAATACAAGTATTCTGAAATACCAGAAGCTGCTGCTGGCAAACTTTTTATTTCCTTCACATACAGGTAAAAAGAGATGCAGAATAAGGAGAACTATAGGAGTATTTAAATCAAATCCCCTGCTAAAATATGATACATATAAATTCATATTCAGAAATA
This sequence comes from Euphonia xanthogaster, assembly GCA_034509185.1. Lineage (NCBI taxonomy): Eukaryota > Metazoa > Chordata > Aves > Passeriformes > Fringillidae > Euphonia > Euphonia xanthogaster. The sequence goes on from JAYDZK010000025.1 coordinate 15,085,112, forward strand.
TAATAGGTGTATTTGCCATCAAAGGCAGCATGAAAAGCCTGGAAAGTACAAGGAGAGAAAGCCAACCACAAATATCACAGAATGATCCTAGGTGTCTGAATCGTCTTTAATGTTGGAAGTAAAACAACTACAAAAGCATCATAATCTTCAAAAACAGATTAGTCAATTGGTTTGAGTTCAGTCTACAGACTCTAACCAGCTGGCTTCTTAGAACACATCAGATTTGGTTACCTGTCAAAAAATAACTGACCTGTGTAAAATGCATTTAGAGATGCATAACCTCTGTAGTGTTCCTTTCATTGAAAATGAAATGTGAAAAGAAAGCAGCTCAGATATTTCGTATTTTTAAACAACAGAGAACTATTTGACTGGATTTTAATAAAAAAAGCTGAACAGTTATGGTAATAAGTAAGACTCCCTAACATGTTTACAATAAAGTTATGACACTGCACCATCCTTATGTCCTTTGGCCTTCCAAATCAAGTCTGCCTTAAGCCAAGCCAAACCTTAAGTTTGCCCTGAGCTTAGTGATCAGAAAACACATGCAGTACAGTTCATTTCAAAGACTGTCACTGAATAAAGCTGCAATAGCTATTCTGGTGCAATTGGTGCAGCATGCCAGGAGCTCCTGCACTGCACACCCAAAGGGCACAGCAGAAAAGTGACAGTAAAGAGGAAGATGTTACTGCCTTTGTGCTTGGTGCATGAAAACAACCTAAAAACCAATGGAAAATGAACTGTGGGTAGATTGTGACTGACAGTGAAAGTTCTTAAGGTGTCTGAAGAATTGCCTGTTTTGTACATGTATTTAAAACTTGATTATTATTTTCTGTTTCTTTTTATGATCCTGTTTCCTTTCCAGAAAACACCTTATGGAAGCATATTTTTGGAAGCTCAGTCTGACATATTACATAAACTATCTACTCGATATGTCCTAAAGATAGAAGATAATCTTCCCAAATGACACAGAAGTTAGTAAGGCAAACTCAAACATGTTAGAATAAAAAACCCCACAGTCTGAATTTCCATTGAGCTAGAACATATTTTGCTTAAAAAATATTAAAATCTTTGGTTTTCAAAATTATTTTAAAGTATATTTAAAAGCATTAAATATATTTATTCTGAGTACTTACCACTAAACATTTAACCAAGCAGTGCTTCTTTCATTACATCTGATTTACAGATTTTTAATAAAAACAATTTCTTCAGGAAATGACAGAAAAGTTGAAAACTTGCTAGTGTGTTTTCAAGACCTTCCACTTACACATACTGCTGTGCTTTGAAATTCTCACTGCTTCAGCATGCCAGAACATTCACTCTGGACCTAAAAACAGATGTGCTCGCTTTATCCTGCTTTTAGCTGCCCTATTAGCAGATCAGTTTTAGAAAGACACAGTAGTGCAAAAAACTGTTTTCATATCTTTGTATACGCATACAAAAAACCCGAGCTTTAGAAATTCCTTACAGAAAAGTTCATATACTGTACTTGTCACACTGGTATCCTAATCCTGAGCTAATTAAAGCTTTAATGTGCTACATTCCCAAACAGATTGCACAGTTTACAACCAAGCTTCTGCTGGCTTCCCAGCAGGGACAGAGCCCCGTGGTGAGCACCCGACAGGAATCAGAGGCCACATCTCAAGGCTCTCTCTCTCAGCCTCTGCTCACCACGAAGGAGCCTTGAACCTGCTCAGGAATACAAAGCAGCTCTGGATGGTGCTGTGTCAGACTGCCTCAGTCAATCTTCTTGAGTGGATTGTCTGATTCTCTTTCCAAAAGACCTTCTCCTGCAGGACACAACCACCGCTCATTCCTGTTCTGCTTCTTACATAAATTATCTTTGCTAAAATTGTAATGTCAGCAACAGAAAAAAGGCACAAATTTGGGCTAAATTATCAGAAAGTGTTTTCTGGAAATCTTTTGAGAATAGATCTGTTTTCCATCTTGTGTGCATGCTCCTAGTCCTGCATCCAGGTCTCCACTCTGCCAAAGGGACTCAAACCCACTTCTCATATCAGAATGCAGCAATTACCTAGCAGCAGAGCACTCTGGAGCTCAACCTGCACCAGTGATACACATTCACAGGACACAGGAATATTTATCCTCTGTTTTAACCTGCTTGTTTAGGGAGTCAGTTGCTCCTTCTCTACGCATTTGCATCAATTTTTAAAAGCCCATTGCACAAAGGGGAGAAGCTCTGGAATAAAGAAGGAAGGTAACATACTTATTATAGTCTGAAAGAACACCTGAGAGGGAACTCAATGTTCAAAAATACTCCAAGGAGAAAACTTGTGTTCTTCCATGTCTCTAACTACTAAACTACCTATGAAAACAGATGTAACTACCATCAACCTTTCATTCCCCTTTACCTGCTTTTGTTCAAGCATTTAACAATGCATTTATAAATTTTCATCTTGCTGAGTAAAAAGGTACTTTCTTATTTTTATTAGGCTAAGAACATTGCTTCTCTCAGGTTTCCAATTCAGCAACCAAATGAAGAACAAAAATTACATGAGTTGTATCCAACTCATTCCATATGCCTAGACTAAATGAAAAAGCCAACAATATGCTGACCTGGACAGCAGTGCAACACTGAAAATATGTATTTTGTTTCCAAGATAAAAAATGGTCCTCCCTGGTTTCACATGTTCAAACATGAGCAATAACTTTCTTTCTCATTCTCTGTGGCAAATCTTTCCTGCAAATGTTACTGCAATCTCTTCCCTGTGCCACATGACAAATTAAAAATGGGATTTCTCCCATTTCTTTATAACCAGTTCTATATATAGCTGTTGCCTTCAGCCATCAGGTATGAACACCTTCAGTGTGTAACAGCTAAAGTTGTTTGGGCTGAAGCCAAAAACAGGACTTCCTTTGTTTCCTGTCAGCATCAAGTTCAGTTTTACCTCACATTATCTTGCCAATATGACCTTCTTTACTAAAAGTTCTGCAGAGAAGCAGCAGCATTCTGAGCCCTTCTCTGAAGTATGAGGTAAAAGGAACATAGTGATTAAACCCACAGAATACCCTCATGCCTAAAATAGTGACAATTTCAATGGCATTCCTGAGTCTTCTAATGAAAAATTAATTCAGTATGTCAGTATGTGTCAATTTAAGACTCAAGTATTTTCACTGACACAAAAATAGAAACAAGAAAATCTTTCCATGGAAGCATTGCTTCAAAAATGCTATTTAAAAAAAATGAAAATTAATAAAATATTGCAATGAAATGGTAACAAATGTATTCAAGTTCTGGCAATTTTGTTGTTTACTTTCATTTGCGGAGTTTTGGGGTTTTTTATGTACCTACAGATAAATTAATTAAGAGTATTTGTGCACCAATTCATTTGTCAAACAAAATTCAGTTGCATAGACAGAGTCGTTTTTAGGAAAAAATAATTTTTCAAATTACCCTATGGCCAAGAGTAAATGAGGTAAGTGACTCAAAAGCATACAGAACCATTTAAAAGGGTGCAGGAATGGTCAGATAGAGCACAGCAGTTCACTGGTTGGTTGCAAAGAACTTCCTCAGTCAGTTCAAAGAGTACCAAGCCAAGCATCAGATCACAGATGGTCAAGAATATACTTAAATATAGAATATTTAATAACTTCCCTGGTAGAAAACATATTCACTACATAACTCTAAATAAGAAATTACAGAGGGTTTTAGCCTTCAGAACTGCTATCTGTAGTAAAAGCTTATTATATAGAACAACTCCAAGCTGAATGTGATTAAAAGAAATTTTTCATTTGTGTGGTTTAAAATGACGACTGGTAAATAGAGAGTTAAAGATATCCGTCCATCTGTCTACCTACCCACATGCATATACAAAATTTACAGAAGGGCAATATCTTTTGTTTAACATTAAGATTTTTTAATACCTATTCCAACTGCAAACTCAAACTAAATTATGTATTTCCATATATTCTCCAGATAAGTATTTGTAGCTTATAAGAAACCTAAGACTAGATCCAGTAACACACCAACTGAAGCCCCCATAGATAAAGGACAAAATTTTTTATATAGTACCAAGAAGCAAGCTACTGATCACAAACTTTGAGAAATCTATCAAAACCTCACAGGAAATTTCAAACATTTTCCCTTCTTTGAACACTGTAAAAATAATATGAATTTGCATAAAACAATATGAGAAAGCAGTCAGAAAGCTACAACAAAAGACATCAAGTCCATAAAAAGACAGGGCAATTTCCCTGACTGCAGTGATGCCCTCTGACAGTGAGGGAGCCAAGCTGCTGCAGTCTCCTCCTTGCTCCTGCCAACCTGAGACTTTTTTTAGAAAGCCAGAAACAAAGGCAAGTCTCTATTCTGGAAATGATTCAAAAGCAGCAAAATGCTAACCCCCTCTCTTCACTATGCCAAATTAAAATGTAAAATAAAAAGACTAGCAAATTAACTAAGGGAAGACCATAAGAAAGACTCCTGCAGTTCATCTCTGAATTGTTTCTAAGTGTTTAACAGCCATGAGTATTTAAGATGTACTGCATTTGTACTTTAAGAACCTAAGAAACACAGACAAGTAGGTTGGAGCTGTCTGCAAGACACATAATGCAGGTCATTATAAAATGTTTGAGTAGCTACTACAATAAAAGCTCCTACTAAGTACGTTTTACAGAGAAAGCAGATACCACAAGAATAGCAAGGCATTTCCAGTAATTAGAACATGAAACATCTTCCCCTACCCCACATTTAATTATTTGATTCTAAACAAAGAAAGCTGCTGGTGATCAAGGGATTAGAAAAAGGACATACCAAACTGAAGATAATGCAGGCACTTAGGGTTTTTCTCAAATACTGGCACGAGTATAAAGGCAGACTTCAAAAATGCATTAATATGAAAAGGCACAGAAGACAAACATTTCTATTTATAACAAAATGCTCTTAGTTACTTGAAACTATAGAAGCCCAGCTTTGTGAGTTGAGCTATTTTGCTTCTGCCATCTGGTCTGAAAGGGAATCATGAATATACCTTTCAGACTTTATTAATACATGGGCAAGTAAAATACAAGCATGAAATAATTTACCCATAGCAAGCAGAATCTGACTCAGCAACTTGTGTAACTCCAGAAATACAGTGACGGAATGTTAAATATAATTGTACCTTGCATCATGCTGCCTTAACAGACAACTAGGTTAACAGCAAAACAATGTATTTACAAATCCACTTTTAATTTTGACCACTATAAACAGTATGATAATCAATTAAAAATAGGTTTCTTGGTAGAATACTCACAGTACAACTACATTTAAATGCCAAGGGTTTCAAGAATTTTTATACTTAAAGTAGAAAATAAACAATGGCTTGATTTTTTTTTAATCTGATATGTTAGGGAAGGAAAAAAGGATCTGTACTCACAGTGTTTGAATTCAAATTTTCATTAAATACAGCTCCAGTAGGATACTTCAAATTATTGATAGGAAGCAAACTACTATTCCCCTTACCTAGATATATTGTTGAAGCTGAGGAAGAGACGCTGGAGACAGGGCAAAGTATCCACATCTTTCTAGAAAGAAAAGATAGGCATAAATTCAGCAGATGAAAATGGCTTTTGAGCCTCTCTACTTGGCCTGATGAGATGCTTTCATTTCTAAATGCTGTAACCTTGCTGCAACATTGATTTCTGTTGAACGTGCAGCTCCATCTCTCCCTAATGCAGACTGCAAGGGAGTGTTTCAGTGCAGATCCCACTCTGCAGAACACGCTGCATCACTTGCAAAGCAAATCATGTTAAAGAAAAGGAGGATACTGCTGCTTTCTGAACAGGCTTTTGGGAAATAAGCCAAGGTGCTCTCTCAGCATTTAAGCTGCAGGATAAACATGCTTAAAAAAAAAAAAAAAAAGCAGCTTGCTGAAATAAGGTTTTTGAGGTGCAACACAGCAATACAGCAGTGCAATTAGCACTGCCAAACAGCAGTGACTCTCCAGTCAGAGAATTATCTGAAGGACTCTGTCACCTTTACAACCTTCACTATTAACATTTAGAAGAAGGTATGAGTTTACAGAATAAGAAACTCTAAATTTAATATTGCCACTAAATGCCTTTGCAGAAAACCTCTGAATAGCAAATAGCTCAAATATTAGTAAGATGAAACATATTAAGTGAGATCAAACTTCATTTATGAAATATACATCCATATCAGACAGCACAGTCTGCAGGGACTCACAAGCCATTCACACCTAACCCCTCCGTTCTAAGTCTGCATCTCCTTACCCTAACAATGGCCACACTCCAGCTTGAAACCAGAGGACACAAACCTGGGAAAGGGAAAGGAGCATCAGAGCTCAGGGTCTTGATTTTAGCCTACAACTCTTCCTCCCTTCATCAGATTTCTGACGTGACTACACAGCAGTCCAGAACGGTTCATTTCAAACAGGCAAACCAAGGCAGCTCTAACAAACCCTGCAGCTCCTATTCATGAAACACTGAATTTAAGTTAGCAGAGCTGCTGGGAGTCACTGATGAGCAAGGCTTAAGGATCAAGTCTGCAGGTGCAGAACTCCTGGGTCAGAGCTTTCCTGAGTCCTCCCAGCTCAGACCATGGAAAGATGGAGTTCACAACAGGTGTTTTTGGGTATCCCCTCTGTCCCTAAGGCTACTTGGTGTTCATGCCTAAAAGGGTGGGCACACATGTGAGGACAGGCATTACAGGGTTGTGCACTGGAACGCTTAAGCAGCAATGATTTCAACTAATCACTGGGGAGCACAAAGTAATTACCCCTCAAGGCAAATTTCCTAGCATGATATGTTGCTATCTTGTAAAACAAGTTCCAAATCTCATAGGTGTGGCAGGAAACTCCCAAGAACCTCCAGCTACTTTAATTTTGATACAAAGTCTTATAGTGAGGTGGACAGGGGGCAAGAGTTCTTTCCTGAAGAAATGGTGAGCACCTTGACCAGGTCCTCCTTCCAGTGTAAGGTCAAGCTGCAGATCACAAAACCCAAAATTCTAAATTTTTAGTACCTTAAACAAGCAGATCAATCTTTCAAAGACAAATATAGATAATCTTCCTAACAGAGGCCCCAGCTCACAACTGGATGGAAACTAGGTAGATATTTCATAACTCATGGTATGCATAGATCTGTGCTTTTGATGCCATATGAGACTCTTTGTCATCATTTATTCTGTTTGCTACTCTCCTGACAAGTCAGACTCCCTGAAGGCACTTCAATCCTGTAAGAGGCATCTGCTGAAACCAAGCCCCAGGACCGCTTCTGCAAATCCTACAGCTTTGAACCAACTACAGTTTGTCCTTACAAAAATAACTACTTATGATTCATGGATATTCAGTCTATAGTGAAAAGCTCAAAAACAGTCTCTAAACTGGTAGTCCAAGGCCAGTGGATTGTAAAGGATGATGGCAGATTCAATTCCTCAAACCAACTAAAACCCAGTTGGATAACTTTAGTTATTCAATACAGCAAACTGCAATGGGCAGAGAGTTCAGTATGGAACCTTATTTTTGTTTGTCAAATGAGATCATCATTTTTCCTACAAGGGAATAATACACTTAGGGCAGGTCAAAGGGTGGTATGTGAAAAGTAAGGAAGGTTCACCAAAAAAAATGCAGTTATTTAAATCAGATGAATTTTTAAAATTATTTTAGAACAGCTGTTTACTTTAAAATTGAATTTAGATTCTTTCATTTGAAGGAATAATCAAGTTTAAAAAGCCCGATTCATAATGAACATTGTCACTGTTAGTAACTAAAGCAAAGTAACCAAATTCTTTTCATGAGCTTAGGAGCGAATATTTCGCAGCTAAGTGCTACAGCATAACAACATCATGATTAAAATATCTCCTCCACCTGCACAGTCAACCACATGAACTCAAACTTCATCTTAAATAAAATATAACCCCCCTCCCTCAGCTACTCGAGTGCTCCAGAAATAAACTATCTTGGGTATTCTTTCCATAGAATGATATATTCCTTTCCATATTTCTGCATTTTAGTAATTTCCTATTGCAGCAGAATCTGAATTTCTATGCAAAAGGAATGTAGCTTTCATTTTAAATAAACCAAACAAATATAAGAAACACATGCACATTATTGTACACACAGAAAAAGACAACATCTATCATTAACATATGAAAAATATTTTATTTTAGGAGCCATATTTACTTAGAGTTTTAGACAGTATAATGTGTCCAAAACTTTAAACACAGAGTTACTGCCACAATTGCTAAAATTAACATTCAATGAAAAACAAAACAATCCACACTCCCAAAACTGTATTTCATTAGAGTTTAATCAGAATAAAAACCCAAAAAGGTACCACCAACAACAACAGTTAAAAAACCCCACAAGTCAACAAGTAAAATAAATATTTCCCTGAAGAGAACATCATCTTCTGAAACACTTTCTCTGCCAGGAAACACTAAAACATTCAGATACAGCACAGGCTCCAAGTCTGTAAGTCACTGATTTAAATTTCATGCCAACTCTCCTCTCATGACAGCAGAAAGAAAGCAGAGAGTACAAGGAAGACTTGTACTGAAAAGGCAGAAGCTACGAGCAAAGAGAATTCTAGGTAACATCACTGACACGGGAAGGTGCAGTGACAGAGTCAGCAATGAGCAGAAATTCCTCATTTTTGAGATGTAAAAACAAATCCTATTTGGCAAACCGCAGAAACTGAAGAAAAGAAAGTCTCAGCAAGAACAGGGGACCAGGAACTAAAAGAATTATGCAGGCCAGAGAAAGGTAGCTACCTAAGTAATCTGTTTTATTTTAAAAAGCTCTTGTTTGAATCATCCACTTGCCATACCTAAACTGCAACTCAAATTGCAAAGTGAAAATCTTAATTTTTAGAATATGAAGACTTAAAATGCTGGGTTAAAGCTTCTATTAGAAAACTCTGCTCCTACAATCAATACCTTTTTTCTCTGCATTTGCTCCAGAAACACTCTTAAGATTAAATTTAACATGGTCTTATGGCTTAGCTAACCTACAAAAATTGAGATTATTTGTTTCTAGAACATGAACTTATATGGAAGAAGAGTATCTAAATTTGCATGTTAGAACCACAAAATCTCTTCCCCCCTCCCCAAGGAACATCATGAGCTTTCAAGATTTAAAACACTACAAGTCATCATAGAATCACAGCATAGTTTGGGTTGGAAAGGACCTTTAAAGGTCCTTTAAGTCCAGTCTCCCTGAACAAATTCAAAGAAAATAACACCAAAATGAACGTGTTTGTTTCACCTTTATGTTGTACAATTAAGTATTGCAGCAGAACAATATAAGCAACACGATATGAGGAAACACCAGATGTCAAAAATCTGAAACACTGATATGGTTTAAAGAAGTTACAGTTAACATTTATTTTGTCAAAAACAAAGAAAAGGAAATGAAAAAGAAAAAAGAGAAGGACGAGATTTTTGCTCCTTACTATAGCAGAGACTTGATTATGACGGAGGTTGAGCTCGGTGAGCGAATCCAGCCCATTCAGGTTTTCTACAACAGTGAGCAGGTTTCTGGCAAGGTTTAACACCCTCAGTTCACTTAAATGACCGATGTTTTCTATTTTAGCAATCTGTCAGAGACATGATAAACATGCACACAGTGTTTTATATGGATATAAAATAGATGTGCATATATGTGAGATGTTTTCTAAAAACATACATGAACTATCAGCTTCCTACAATAGTGTGCCTGTGTTTCTCTAAACCATGATACTCAGAGATCCTGAACAAGTATTCACCCACATTTTTCTTGACATCCTGCAGTTCAATTCAGTCAACATTTCCTTCTATCCCATCAGAAATCAGGTTATTTCAGCTGTGCTAGTTCAGCTGTGCTGCTCTGTAGCAGCAACCTTGAAGACACAAAACCAAGACAACACTGATGGTATCATGGTATGCCAAAATGGGGGAATTTTGTGCATGGCTGAGCCTTAATTTCTCTGCAAAGACACTCGCTTATCTTCCTGGGATTTGAAAAGGGAGGGACCTAACAAAGACTGAATTACAGTAAGCTGGCAGATGCTTGTTTTTATACTTAATAACTTATTTTAAAGACTCAGGTGATAATGACAAAGCAAAAAAAAAAAAAAAAGAGGCAAAAAAAAAGAGCAATAATAGCTAATGATCCTTAATTTTACTTTTAATTTCTAGAAATACCATTGTATTTTACAGAGGCATTGATTATTGCTCTGATGATTCAGTATGGGTTTGTTCCTGCTGTTAGTATTTCCCAGTGATCCACACAAGGCTCTCTATCCAGATAGTTATTTCTCATGGCAGCGTGGGATCTGTCCTCCAGCACCTATGCAGAATTTATGCCTGACTTGTACACAGGGAGAAGGACAGCCCCTGCACAAGGGACAGCAGGGTACTCTCAGTGAAACCCATGCTGGGCAGCAGAAAGAAGCCAGCAGGTTTTCCTGTGGAAAATACTTTAGCAGCCCCAAGGTTTTGGCAGTGCAAGGAGCTACCAGCACGTGTCATTCCCTGTCAGTTAGAGTTAGCATCTCTGTGCCACTGTAAGCCCCCTTTAGCACCCAGTGCCCAGGCACACCATCCCTCCTCCAAGAGGCCAAAAGTGCCAAGGAGCAGAGCAGTACAGAGTGCCTGCTGTCACTGGCATGGAACCTCCTGCTGCTTTACAGCAGTGCAAGTGTGGCCATGCCATTTTGCAGAAAGTGTCTGGCAGCACCTAGAACAGAAGAGGTAAGGTAGCCATAATTTAACAGCTTGAGAACGTCCCATTTTGTTGGTAATTTCCATATATCCATACACATATATGTGTACATGTAAGTCTGTGATTGGAACATGCTGCTATAAGAAATATTTCAACAATTTCTCAGTTAGAAAGCATACAAAAGTAGATAGCAAGGCCAAAATTAAACAGCATCTTAATCCTTTGATTAAAGGTGCTTAAACTTTTGATTCAATTGCTAATTAAACTGTATATTTATGTGTATTTTATACAAAAAATATTACAGCAAGAGGAACAGAAAATGCCACTATTTAAAAGATATTTATCCAGAGAGATTTTTAAAAGTATCCCCAAGAGCAGGCAGTTGGCATGAAGAGCACAGACCTCTGCTGATGTCTGCCCAGCTAGAATGCCACAGTCTAGAATATCAATCCTGGTATTTCACTGCTATTGCAAAGACAATGCTTTCATCAGCAACATATAGAAATACTCTTTACCACTTTGCTAAGCTTTAAGATTAGCTCTACTGAATGGCCTGTTTCAATTATGCATGCACACATGAAGGTACACCAGCTTTTTATATGGGCTATTAGGTAAGAAATAATACAAGCTATTATCACTTCTTTTTGGGTGTTTCAAATAATACTCATATAATATCAAAAAGAAATTAGTACACAAGTCAAAGTCTACTTGTAAATACTGAATAAAAATACCATTTATTTTCTCATTCGCTTCTATCTTTGAATAACTCACTATGAAATAGAATTCAGAAAAAGATTTTTATGTACCAAATAAACACCCATCAATAATTAAATTGAACAAATGAAAGTTGCATCTTTTTTAAAAAATCTGAGATTAATGAAAAGAAGTTCATGCATGAAAAAAATCAAGTTGCATAACTTTGCTTACGTCTTGAACTTCTGGAAAGAAAAATGATTCACAGCATTAAACAGAACATAGGAAATTACTCCAATGACATTTCATATTCAAAGCATTCCAGAATAAAATTCACGTGTAGAGTCCCTGAATGATACAATTCTATATGTCTATATTGCTGTGTTAATAACAGTTAATCTAGTGTATTTCCAATACCTTGCCTGTAACTTGTGCACAGGATTTAATTGTTCACTCTTCACCTGGGATCACTGCTAACATATGAGAGGTACTGTACATCATAATGCTCAATTATTCTTTTCCTTTTGCTGAACACCCCTGAGATAAGTCTGGCTGCAGTTCTCTGATCTGTTGTTTAAACTGCTCCATGCTTAAACATGAGAAATTGTATTTTGAAGTTCTCAAAGCCAATTATGTTGCTGAAGTCTGTTCTTCAGAAATTTGCAATGTAGAAGAAATACCTTTTAAGATAGACTAGGAGGCTGCCAAAAATAAAAACCCCACAAATTTAAATAGTTAAAGGAGCTACCTTATTCAGTGTTATATAAGCAAACAACAACAAAACCCTGCCTTCAAAACAAGGCACTAGTCCACTAAGATGTATCCCAAACACAGCATTCCTTCCCTTCATTTCTTCATTAAGCATTCAAAAATAACTAATACTATGGGATGGCAGATTGGTGTTATAAATTTTGAATTCCTCAAAGGTAGGGGAAAAAAACCAGGAAAACATGCTTATCTTTGAACTAGAAAGGAAGAGAAAGATAATTTATTTGTGGAAGATAAGTTCATAGTCTTTATTTGGTCTTTATATGAAAAATATACTAAATCAACCAAAAAAGGAAATAACTAACTCTATTTCCAAACATTTGTGCCCTTCACACCTACATTTATGAAAACATTTTGGAAACCAAAATAACTTTCTAAACTCCAAGATTTAATGTTAATTCCTGACATAGGGTAATTTGTTATGTTCTCTGTATGAAAGCAAGCCTATCATTATGAAGGTGATCTAGCAACAACCAGCCTAAAACTCCTAGTAAAGTTGCAGTTAATGTAAATACTTATATAGATACTTGAAGACAAAAAAAGTCAGATCTACATCACTTTTAAGAATTGTGCAGGATGTGCTTCATTTTCATTAGTGATTCCTTCATTTGTGCTGGGAAAGTGGCTGACTGCCACAGCTGCAGTGTTAGACTGCAAGTATTTTTACCAAAAACATAACCTCCCCATCAAATTTCCAACAGCAATACAAAAAGGATTGTGTGATCAAGCAAACACTTGTGAATATTTGGAGATGGCCAAGACCCCAAGGGCAATGCCATCCCCTGGTCCTAGACTGCCTCTGCCACTGTACAACGTGCTCATTGTTTGACTAATGGGATTTAAAGAAGCAACAAACCTATGGCATGACCTATAGTCCCTACAGTGCTAACTTGTCTTTTTTTTCTCTTTTACATGTATGGAGGGAATCTGGTTTTGTCAGACCACCAACAGTAGAAACAGCAATCAATCATACCAAAAACTTTTATTGCAGTTCTAAGATGGTGTTACTTTAACTACACCACAACTGCTTGTGGTAGGTTACTGCTGTGTAGGTGTGAGAGCCATCACACTCAGCTAACTCAGCATTTTAATCACTGTCACCTGCCTGAAGTACAACACTGAAAGTACAAGTGCTCTTAAAAGTGCTCCTAAAAGACTGGTACAAAGATTCAAAACAAACATCATGAGGCCTTTTATTATCTTACTGACTTCTGTGATCTCAAGAAGTGCAAAACTTGCCACCAGTTCCCTTTCACTAAACAATATTTTGGTAAAAGACACAGCAAATACCTTATCCCCACAAAACAAACAGAAGCAATCAAGTTATTGTACTGTACCTGATTTCCATGAAGATCTAAAACATCAAGGTTTTTTAGGTTCTCTAGATTTGAGATCTTCTTTATTCTGCAAGATTTCAATTATGACAATTATTTTTAATATTAGATTAAAAGTATCTTTCATTTTCCAGCCAGTACAAAAAAAAAAGTCTTTTTTTTCCTGACTAACAAGAGAAACAGAAAAATAACATTTTGAACCATGACAATAAAAATGTCCAAATGAGTATGACTTTATCACCTTCCTTTCTGACTGTCAATAATTCAATAGCAGCAGAATTTACGTGGCTCTTCTAGAAAGAAGAAAACGATGGAATGCTTGCTCCACTAGAAACCAAAGTCAACAACTTCATTGTCCTAAAACTTCTCTGTCCTTATTTTGTCAGATTCCAAACCTAGGCTATTACACACCCAACAGCATCACCTACTGGCTGATGACATTAAACACATGCATCAAGCACTTGGTTTGAGAGTAATCAAAGATCAGTCACAGGCCAAGCTGAAACAAGTTACAACTCTGTCTGATGTGTAACCACTCCCTCACCAGTAGGCTGAGTCCTAACTACCTCAACACCACACTTCTAAGGTAAACTGCACCCAGGGTGGTTATGATAAGGATAATAATTTCTCAAAGCACTTTAAAATTGTAGTACTCACAACCCCAGCATTTTACTATAAACAAAATTGATTTCTACAGGTGCAATTTTTAATACAAAACCCCTTAGCTCTAGCAACATATGGCACTATTGAAACTTGTCAGTTTTGAACACAGGCTGAATTAGGAGGTACATTCTTTATAATCTGCACCTAACTGAAATCTGCTCACTAGTTCTCACTGAATATAAGAAACTGAGGAAAATTTTACAAGTCAGAGCACAACCTTTAGGTGTGTGAGCAATTCCACAGATACATTTATTAAATAATTAAAATTAAAGGCTACAAGACTAAAAACAATAAATAAGCATTAAAATCCATGACTCATCTGTCTGGTATGTTTCCCAGATAAATACATCAGGCAGAAATATTTTTTATAAATAATCAATGAATACTACATTTGATCTGAAAAGACATTCCACAATATGCCACACAAATCTAAGAACATATATTTAATAATCAATCAGAATAGAAGATTATATGGGAACATGTGAAGTACTTTGGAAATGTTGCTTAAATTTACTAAGAAAGGAAGTTTGGACATGAAACACAAAATCTGTGTGCTTCCTCAGTGGGATCCCTGACACTTAGTTAATCTTAGGGCAGGTCTCACTGGTATGACAGCAACATCACAAACTGAAAACTGTATCAGAAGCAATGGGAAATCACAGCTGTTACACCATAGGAGGTAGAGTGCCCTAGTTGGGTTTTATTATTTTTACCTGTTCTTTCCCAACAGAAGGACTCTCAGGGATCTCAAAGTTGAAACCCCACTTATCTCTTCAATCTGATTATCATATAAATCTAAGAAAACAAGATGGTGAAGATTAGAAATATTTTGGATACGAGTTATAAAGTTATGCTGGAAATTCAAAAGACGAAGGTGGTCTTCCCCATCAATAATTGGGCACACTGTCAGTTTTTGCCTGGAAGAAAAAAGAAAAAACAGAATACAGAAGTAAGTAACAAATCCATAATCCACCTTCTGCTCACCCACTCTGAAAAGAGTACATTATCTTGGTTAAGACAGCATTAATTAGGTTTGTTAATTAAATTTTGTAGATAAAGCAGAAGATCCTACCTATTAAAAAATTAGCCTGAAAACACAGCTGAAATACTTCCAGAATTTTCTGAACCCCTCTCCTCTGAGAGATTAGCTTGTTACATGGAAACTACATGGAAGTTTTGTATTGTAACCACACTAAAATTGCAACAGATGTGGCCTCACACTCTGTCAAGTTTTTCTCCAGCTATCACACGAACAGCCTGTTCATATCAGAAATCTGCCTGCCTCAGGTGACTGCTGCATGGATATATTCATCACAAGGACACTCGCAGAGAATATCTCCATGGGACACAGTTCTTCTCTCACAAAGACACACACAAAACCCAACAACCCAATCCCACCACTGACTGCAGCCTTTAGTGGGGCACTCTGGTCACTTTAGACCAGGGGCTGAGGCTCTGGGGCATGGGCTCTGTCACCCTCTCACCTTTCCAGGGTAAGTCTGTCTGAGTTTAGGATTTTTTCTTCAGCAGTACGTTGCAATACAGGAAATGTTATTGATGAACTGCTCCCAAAATTCGTGTTATCTATTGGAAAATCATACAGAGAAGATATGAACTACTGCTCTGTAGATGCACGCCTTGAACTACAGGTGATAAAAGCAACATTTTCTTTCTTATAAAAAGTAAAGCATGAAAGTGCTTTTTGCCTCCATTCAGTACTATGATTTATCAGTTTTCTTTCCTGATATTATGACTCTATCCCTTTACATCCTCTTTCCAAAGTACATCTATTTCCTTACTTTGAGATTTTTTCAACAATTTGTTGTAAGCAGATATTTTGTAAATACCTTTATTGTGATAAGAATTACACAATGACATCTTAACATAAGATTGTAAAATTGTTTCACAGTTTCAGTATTTGAGCTTAAAGAAGAACTTCAGATAAATTTAAAGACACAGATCAAATAGATGTTGATAGAACTAGAAAAATAAAGCACCAAATATTGAAACATTCCCACTGAACCACAAATAAATGCCAAGTCTTTCAGAGGTTAGGGCACACAATACCTAGTGATCATTGGTATTTCACTCCATTATCAAGAAATAGGCAGCCCTTGAAAGCATATTTATAAATTCATCATTATGCATTTCATTAATATATGAGGAAAAAAGGGAGGATGTCTAAAAATGCCTGCAAAATTAATCAACAAATGTGTTCTGTGAGCTTTGGCTTATTTAGAAAATGATCCACTGAAAAATACTGGTCAAAAATAGATCATTGTACATGCACACTACTGCAAAATATAGGCTTGACTTCTGTGTGCTTGCCCTCCTTTTTTCCCCTTCCTTCAAATAAATCAAACATGTTAACAGGAAAACCATCAAATCTGCAATAAACAAGACAACTGTTTTACTACTATAGCCATGTGCCCATTGTTGTCTGAAATATACTATTAGGGATCTGTTTGAGGAAAACAATGTCAGTCAATTTAGAATCTATTCAGTGCTACTCTTGAATTTTTTCATTGGCTACTCTAACAACTTTCTCTACACATCCTTCAAAATCAAAACTGTTAAAAAAAACCTCAAAATATTAAAATCAATTAACATGTTGCAAAAATCTTACTTTAGTTGTGTCACAGGTTTTTAAGCCAATAAACACAAGACCAGAAACCCAGAAACTTAAAATTATCAGTCTGAAACATGACAGGATGGCAGTAAAGTGACTTTTTTTTTCCTACTGTCATCCTCCTAAAGGCATGTAAAACATCCCTATTGCTGCTCTTTCATTAAAGACAGATTTATAAAAAGCATTCATTTAAATGCCTGTATTATATTTTTGAAAAAGATTTGTAGTGGTTTCTGACAATGATGTATGGACCTCTCTTATCATCCACAGGAAGCACTAGGAAATACCTTTGGTAAGGCTCCCAGTAAAAGAGAGGCTAATGAGAAGATTTCACTGTTACCTGAAGCATGTGAACTAAAAATGTGGCTCTCTTGTCATGCCCTGAATTTTGTAGGGGTGTGAATAGAAGCCTCCCAAAGTCCTGATAAAGACCCTGTACTCTGCTTCAACACCAAAACAGAAAATTCTGTCAGACTGGGTGGTGCTGGGAGATAGAGCTGCTTATTAAACACCAAAGGACTTAATACTCTTTGGTCTCCTGCAAAGGAACAAAACCAAACTGCAGACCCACATTTACTCCATAAGTAGTACAGTATCCCTAAAAGTCAACCCATTCTGAATGGCTGCTGTCCTTCATTTTTTACCAGACTGAATAAAGAGTTGCCATAATAACTAAATTGATCTTCTACTCACACCAAGCATAGGCAAGCAGCTGCAATATGGCAGAAGTGTTGTTTCAAGTCTCTTCCAGTCCTCACCACAGTTAGCAGTGATAGCACCAATATCTTGCTTTGCAAAGCCAAGAGCATGCAAGCACAATAGAAAAACTATCTCTCAATATCACAGTTCTAAATTAGATAACGAATTTTGTCTGAACTCATTAAAATGTTAAACATCAGTAAAATGTTACTTTAGACAATTGTGTGGCTATTGAGGGAACATACAGTGGGGCACTTGATAGGTTGTGGCTTGGTAGGTAGAAGAAAAAATGCTCTTCCAGAAGAGGGGAAAAAAAAGGATGAAAAAAGTCAGGCAGTGGGTTCAGGACATGATGCAACAGTAATTACATTGAATTACTGTAGCCAAGTAGGAAACTGTCACTCTTTTATTTTCTAATAATGATACAATCTTTCTTTACTTTTTAAAGACTAAAACAGATACAAAAGACAAACAAACCAAGCTCTGTTGAATATTACCTTGTCTTCCCGAGTAGGTTTTTTCCAAATCATGCTGCAGAAGCCTATTGTGGAAAGATGACGGCTCTTTATTTATTCTGAATTCAAACTGTAACACAATGTTGTAGACAAATGTTAAGAGTTTTCAAATGCAAATAATGTCTTTACATAAACACAACCTCAGTACTAACAGCTCTCAGGAATTACAGGAGAGAGGTACAGATAGAAGATCAAGAAATCATCTGTATGTATACATATAAAGCTTATGGCAGGCTACAGTACAAACCCATGGTTTTAATAGGATGAAATAAATTAACAAAATACTATCAGATACATTAGATATCGTAAGCCAACAGATGAGTACTGAAAAGGTAATTCCTATTCGAAAGCATACAAATTTGTCTGTATTATACAATTACATTTGTTAATAAAACTATCCATGAAAAGGTAATAATTACTGGTTTGGTTTTTTCTGGTATTGACGAGGTCTGGATGACCAGCTGGAGACCACAATTATTAACCTGCAAAGTTAGAGGAAAATGAAATTAAATGCTACATTTCTCAGAAATTTCAAAACAATTATCTATTGCAATATTGATATTGCACGTCAACAGAGCTGCTTTTTAAATAATAAAGCTATTTTCAACCAAGAAAGGAACTATTTTGCAAAATATTATGAAGACTACATCACAGCTCTAGGTAACACGAAATTTTTTGTTTACAAAAATCGACACTGGTTTAGTTTTAAAAATACACTAAAAGCATGACTTCCACGGGGATACAACTCTCAGCATGAAGAAAACAAGTATTTACATTTTAATACGCCTTGTATTTCCAAAAGACAAAACATGCTGGTCTTTGAGCTAGATTTATGCGACAAAACCCAGACGTCTCCCAGGAGCACAGTACCGAGCGGCTCAACCGCGCACCTCCCAGCGCAGCACAAATGATGTCGGGGGTGCCGCCCGCCCGGCAGCCCAGCCCCGCAGCACCTACCGCAGCGGGCGCGGCCCGCGGGCCCCGGCCGGGCTGGCCCTTGCTGGGCACCATGGCCCGCTGCCCCTCGGCCCCGCACGGCTCCGCACGGCCCCGCGCAGCTCCTCCGCTCCCGGCGGCCCCTCAGGGCCCCGCAGCCTCAAGCAGCCTGTCAGAGCTCCGCGGTCCCGAACGAGCCCGCAGCGCCGCACGGCCCCGCGCCGCCGCCCTCCTGTCGGAAATGGCTCCGCCGCTACCGCGGACACCGCAGCTTCCGCCCGGCCCGCCGAGTGGGGCGGTGCCCAGGGGCGGGAAACCGTGAGGGGCCGGGAAGCCGTGAGGGGGCGGGAAGCCGTGAGGGGCCGGGAAGCCGTGAGGGGGCGGGAAGCCGTGAGGGGGAGGGAAGCCGTGAGGGGGAGGGAAGCCGTGAGGGGCGGGAAGCCGTGAGGGGCCGGGAAGCCGTGAGGGGGCGGGAAGCCGTGAGGGGGAGGGAAGCCGTGAGGGGGA
>JAYDZK010000025.1:15104616-15122735 GCA_034509185.1 Euphonia xanthogaster
GGGAAGCCGTGAGGGGCGGGAAACCGTGAGGGGCCGGGAAGCCGTGAGGGGCGGGAAACCGTGAGGGGCGGGAAGCCGTGAGGGGCGGGAAACCGTGAGGGGGCGGGAAGCCGTGAGGGGCGGGAAACCGTGAGGGGGCGGGAAGCCGTGAGGGGCCGGAAACCGTGAGGGGGCGGGAAGCAGTGAGGGGACGGAAGGACGGACGGATGGGGCACTCTGTGGTTGTCCTGCTGTGCCCGGTGTCACCCCCACCTCGTTGCCCCACAGTAAAAAGCCGCTATTATGATTGTATTTTTCTGAATTCTACGAGCAAGTGGCTGTGTGTGAAAACCCGTGACACGGCGAGAAGCTGGATGGTTCCTGTCGTGCCTCAGGAAGTTGTCTTCTGTGGGCGCAGACTGGTCACAAAATGTGACAATCACAAAATGTGACAGGGAACCTGTGCGAGCTCCTGGTGCTGATCCCGCAGCAGCTCCTGCAGCCCAGGAGCTCCTCTGATGCGTAGTGGATGCTTTTAAATACACTCATCAAGAAATTTAAGTACACTAATCAAGAAATTTAAGTACACTCATCAAGACATTAGTGGTAGAAGAAGTAAGGATGCGGCTGTCAGTGTGTGGAAGGGCTGTGAATTGCCTCATGGTCTCTTTCCCAATCAGAATCATCAGGGTTGGAAGAGATCTTTAAGACTATCAAGTCCAATGTCAACGCCGCACTGCAACTGTAACCCCTAAACCACAAACCACATGATCCAGTGCAGATCCAGACACTCTTAAACACCTCCCTGGGCAACCTATTCCAATGCCTGGCCACACAAATAAATATTCCAGGTTTAGCTTCTTGTATTGCCATTTTAGTTTCCATCTGCTGGAAGACGCACCATAAGAAACTTGTGGAGATTTTGGTTGTGCAGTTGAGGTTCGTGGGTTTATGATGTTTACTGGGTACCAGTAAGCCATGGGTTTCCCTCTAAGGGACTTCTCTACATTAATACATTTAGTTTTAAGTTCTGCTATGTTTACAAATACCGCTTTATCTCTACTGGAAGTTGGGCATTATAGAGCAGTGTTACATTAAAAGGAAAATAAAACAAAACAAACCCAAAAAACATCAGTCTGTCAATTTCAATGGAAATCTAATCAACAGTGTTTGAAATTACATGAATCTTAATCTAGCCAAAAGCCAGTTCTGTGCTGTGACCACTGGTAGAACAAATAAACACATCTAGTGTCCTTTGCTATAAAATCAAGTTCCCTTAACCTTGACAGAAAGATAAATCAGATAAACTGAAAGGTCTCTCTCAAACATCATTTGGGTTAGCTATTTAGGTAGCATAAAATAGTTCTTTGTTCATACTCCTGACCTTGTTTGTGCCCAGGGAGGCAAACAACTTCCATGAACTCATACAAAATCTGACCCACAGCCCCTGTCCATATTCTTGCCTAGATTGTGTAATTCGTGTTTGTATTTCTCTGTCCACTGAAAAAAAAAAGCAAAGTGATGCATTACCCAGGACATAATACAGCATGTTCCATCTGCAGAGAACTAGATTTGGTTAGTGGTGATTGTAAGCATATTTCATAAACAAAATACTTTATTGCTTAAGGCACATTTAAAAATCAGCCGAAGCCTGGGGCAGGGCAGTCTCAGAATGGGTCCATGCCAGCAAACCTGACTCATGAGGACTGTTTGCCACAGTAATAGGAAGAACTGGCCATGAGTGCAGTCTTACTCTTTGTCCATCCAAATTTTTAAGAAGAAAATATTGAAGCAATGCAGACATAAACAAGGATGCAACAAATGAAGCTGTGACTTACAGATCGTTAGCAGTTTGGGTACAGACAGTATTGAAAAAAAAATTCTTCCTTGAGTGAAGAATGAGTATTTACATGGTAAATTGAAAAGATTTTGATTCTAATATTTAGCACATGAACATTAATTTCACTTTAGTAGCTGAAACAGTCCATTGAAATATAGTGCAATAATCTTAAATTCAAAATAATCACTGCCTAAGTGTTTCAGAAAGAGGGCGTCTATTTTAATTAGTTCTTAAGGGGGGATGTTTTTATTCTGTGTAAGTGCCATGCAGAACTATAGAGGAGACTCCTCTGCAAAACCAGCATGTATCCAATCATGTCCTTGTTCACTCGTGTATCTTATTTCCAAATCTCACTCTCGGCATTTAAACCACACTTACCCCAGTGAAACCTTCCTGACTTTCACAAAACGCAGCGCTCCGGTCAGGGAGCGGCGGCGCAGCCCCAAGGCTGCACCAGGAGAAGAGAAGCTGAAACGCTGCTTTCCGGCGAGGAGCCCGTTGTTTTCGGATGAAACAAACGCAGTCCCTGTTCAGCCGTCAAGGAAAGGACTCCTCAGCTGACCGGCGGGTCCGGGGGCGGCATGGATGGAGGAGGGTCGGACCCTCCCGCTGCCGTGCGGGCGCGCCGGGGGAGTGGAGCTGGGAGCGCCGCCCCGGCGGGAGGGGACGGGGGGGGGACAGGAGGGGAGGCGGCCGGGCGGCTGTCGCAACCCGGGGCATCGCGGGTGTCGCGGCGGGCTGAGCCCGGCCGGGGAGCTCCATGGCCCAGCCGCAGCCGGCCGAGGCCGGGGCCGCGCCCGCCGGGCCGGAGCTGCCGGCGGGGAGCGGCACCGTGCAGATCCGAGTGGCCGTCCAGGCGGCCGCCGAGGAGGACGAGGAGGACGAGGAGGAGGAGGGGGGCGGCGGAGCGCAGTGCCCCAGCTGCAGCGAGGAGGACTCGGGGCGGTGCGGGCGTTCCAGGTGAGCCCCCGGGCAGCGGCTCGGGCGGCGGGGACGCGGCGCGGGCGGGGCTGTGCGAGGCGAGCAGCGGGGCCGCCGCGGACACCCCCGGAACGGAGCGGGCCCGGCTGATGCAACGCCGAGGGACGGGTGGGAGACGCTGGAAACCCTCCAGCACGGACACCCGGCGGCCGGGAGGGAGCTGCCCGCCGCGCCGGTGGCTCCGCCCGGGCGGCGACCCACCCGCCCCCGACGGGACCGCCGGGCCCGGGGCCGGGGCTCCCCACAGCGAGAAACGCCGGGCTGTGATGCCCCCGACATTTCCAATTCACTGCGTTTTACAGTGAAAGATTTTGGGGGTTAGCTGTAGCTGTGTTTTGGAGTTTTGCTTTGGGGTTTGATGTTTTGGTTTTTTCTCTCTTTTTGCCCGTTTTGGCTGGGTGGCCTGAAATAGCTTTGATGCTTACCAGAATCTCTTACTAGTAAAACGAACATCCAGGGTTTTTGTGCCAGCAAACTGCAGAAGACAAAGATCTACTAGTTGTAGTTCATCCTGTGGTCTGTAGTAAAGCTGCAGATGCAGTCATAAATTGTCACATAAAATTTAGGTACAGTAGCAAGAAATTCAGTATTCTGTTTGAACATTTATTGTTTCTAATTGATTTTCTAACATTATACCTAGCACTGACTCAGAATGAACTGCAATGTAGTATTTTAAATTACAGAGGGGTTGTAGGGGAGTGAGAAATTTTCTGTAGCTGCCAAAATTGTCGACTATGGACTACAGAAACAGGAGTTGAACAGAGCTTGGCACAGTGCAGTTAAGGGTTTTAAACTGAGTCAGCTTAGTTATCCCAAAATCATATGTGACTGTTGTATTTTTATAAAAATGTACAGCGGCCTACAATATTGCATTCCATTTACTGATTTCTTAAAATCAGGATATTATTTGCATTTGTTATCTATGATAGTATTACTTGTGAAGAGCTTCTAGCCCTGGCCTAGACTAGGGAAAAAAAAACATGGTAATTTTTTCAAGCTTTGAAAGACAATAGCTCTTAAATATTCTTAAATATCACTTGTTTAATCCTCTGCAGTAAGTGTTGTCTGAAATGTTTGCTCACAGTGTTGATTTATATTCAGCTCTTGTGGAGGTTGCCTTTTTGTAAATGGCCTCTTCCTGATCCAGGAAAGGCCAGAGGTATTGCCATGGAGAGAACTCTAAAGACTCTGCTTCAAAAGTAGGTGAAAGGAGTTTACACATGCTTCTGCCATTTACATATAACCTTACCTAAGGAATTGCTTTTTTGGGAATGCACCATCTGATAGGAAATTATTTACAAACATTTGGAAAATTATTAGGGATGATCTAAAACTGCTGGGAATGAGCCATCTCTCTCCAGCTGAAGCTTGCAGACAGCTTGCCATCAATAGGCACCCAGTACTGTATTCATGTTTTTGCTGACAAATGTGGACTGCCCTTGAGTGACTGTACTCTTGGAACTTATAAATTAGATTGCCACGTAGTGTTTATTAATGCAATACTTCATTCATTTGGAGACTCAGCTAAAACTTTTCAGAAGGTTAGATGCTATCCAAACAATTTAATATATTGTGAGATATTTAAAATTCCAAATCTGCTCTCTCTGTAGATATGTTTAGTTTCTTGTGTGACTAATGACCCGATGAGTCACCACGTTAAAAGACTGTTTTTCATTCTGTTTTACAAGCATATCATCACAAAGCTCTGAATAAAAAAATAAAGCTGTGAATAACTACTAGGCTTTGGTTCTTTGTCAATGTTGACTGAAATTATTTATCAACTACTTTTGTAAAACAGTTGATACTCTAGAGGTGCTACCAGTTGATCATTATCACAAATTAACATGGAGATACTTCCAAAATTTCTGCATTTATAGAAGGTGCTATTTCCATGCAGCATTTAGTGAGGGCCATTGTAAGAGCCCATAAGATTTTGTAAAAACCGATGTGTCTGCCAAACATAGAAATAGCTTATAGGTCAAACTGTGACCAATATTTGAGAGGTGAAATGTTTCATCCTGATTCAGCGTGTCAGTGCTGTAGGTCTCTGCAAACATGCAATTCATTTTTGTTGTTTTCCAAAGCACAACACCCCTTTTTGTCTCTAAACAAACACCTGCAAATATCTATGCTAATAAATCCCTAAAACAAATGTAAGCCTGATCCAGAACTAAAGGCAAGCTTTTCCTAGCAGAGTTTGGATTTGCAAAAAGGCTGAAATGTTCCAAGCTTCTTGTACCCAGACTAATTCTGAATCGGTAGTAAATGAAGTAGTGGGAAGGGATTATCAGGAATGGAAAATAAACACCATTGGTTTTTGCTTTCTTCTGAAACCAGCACCCACAGCTGGGCATTAGACATTTTTTACCATCCTAATTGTAACCTCATCTATTATCCTCCACTTCTGGCTTTGCCAAATAACAGAAATTCTTTGTTTTGGTCTCTCATTCTTGTCATTCCTTTGAACTGTACCCTATTAAAGGCTAGGGAGATTTTTAACAGGGAGACTTCCAGGATTGTGCAAGTGAGTATCCACATATATCAGATGCGCTGCCCTATCACCAGAAGAACCATAACAACCAAATGTACTGTAAGCTTCAAAAAGCCAGGTGCCAGAGAACTGCTGTAACTGGTGCCCGCAGCGGGCAGAGTTCCTGTGCAGAGCCCACTGACCTACCCAACTCTCTCCAGAGAGCAGCACAGCCACAGCACTGTGCTCACTGCCTCTGTCACCCTGCACAGACCTGTCCAGGGCTGGGGATCCAGCAGGCTGCATCCTCCCTGCCAGAATGGCCTCACAGCACTCCAGTGTGATGCCTGCTCCTTCTCCTAAGGATTTCAAAGCCTGCAAAAGCTACTTAAGGCAATTTTGGGGAAATGCATGGCTCCTTCTTTTCATTACTAATGTACCTGGGAGACCAAACTAATACATGATTTATGGGGTACTTAGTGGATCATTTTATTTTCTTAACAGAAACTTTCATTATGATCCCACAACAAAACTAGACCACTAACAGCTTGAAAAAAATGACTCTGACTTAAGACAGACTTGTCCATTATAGTCACCTGTAAATGGAAATTCCTATTTCAGCAACAAACATGCTGCTGTAACTGCACGTGGCAAGATGTTTATCTTGAATCCATGGCTGCAGTATTTTCTGAGGAATAGAATGCTCAATGGTGCTCCGTTTTGCCCAGGTATCCAGACAATATGATGGGAGGTAAAGAGAAGAAATGAGAATGACTTCATGAGGTCATTTCTCATGGGGAACCTGCATGTGTGCATATAAATCTGTTCCTGAGGTACACGAGCTGGCAGGTTTAGCCCCTGTGCTAAACTGCTGGTTATGTTACTCTGTCACTCTGGAAGTGACCTATAAAACATGCAACAGTGCTGTCAGTCCTCCTCACTCCCTGGATATCAGCTCCTGCATCCATGCAGCAAAGAGGCTTAAGAAATCATGACTGCATCCAGTTGGAATATTCTTTCTCTGGTATGTGACACTACCCATGAAGCACATAAAGGTCAGGCCTATGTTTAATGGCTTCATACTGAAAAATCTAACACTGGAACTGGAGGAACCTTGTATAGTACCAAGTGCCAGGGCACCTTCATTTCATGTTTTGGTGGAGGATTTGAGTCGTCAGTGCTTTCAAGCCATTAGTGTAGATGTCTCATTGTTCTGCTCTGAGATCAGCTTTTGGAATGAGCTCAGGAACTCGACTCCTTATGCTGACTGGAAAGCTTCATCCTCTGAGCTAGCCTGCTGGCTCAGCCAGGGGGGTGATTCCTGTCCAGTGCCCACATCTAAAGTCAGTTGGAACCAGCACAGTGGTTATGTCCTTTCACTTTGAAAGGCTATTTGAATTCACTAATATAAGATGAAAATCTGTTGATAAAATGATTTAACTGTTTTCCAGTGGTGGGGAAAATGATGATGACTCTGATCAGAACTGGAAACCACCAGAAAATGACCTGATCCAGAAGTTAATAGCACAGATTGAATATTACTTCTCAGATGAGAATCTTGAGAAAGATGCCTTCCTTCTGAAGCATGTGAGAAGAAATAAGATGGGCTATGTCAGTGTTAAACTCCTCACTTCATTTAAGAAGGTAAGCTAACTTTTTAAGACTTGAAGTGCCTCATGCAAGCCTGATGAATCTAAAAACAGCAGAAGAGGTTAAAGTAACATTTTATACAGGCAACTTTATACTCTTTATCAGCTGGGTAGTCCTGGTAAAGTTCTGTTCATGTCTCTGAGAAGGGACAATGAATCTGACTTTTGAACAGAGAACCAAAAATGAAGAGTAGTATAAAGCATCTGGTAACCAATATCCCTTAGACTTGAAGTGAGTTGCATTATTTTTTTTCTCCTTAAATTAGAAAGACCTATGTAAATCCGTACATAACTGATTTCTAGAATTACACTAGAAACGCTTTGTCAAGATTCTAAATCTCATTGTTTTGCAGAGTTATTCAGTCTAGAAGTTAAGGCACTTTCAATTTTCTCAAACCACTCCAGATTATATTGGTAATAGATAAACTCTTTATAAACATTTAATGAAAATGGAAAAGTTTGGGGTGTTTTTGAGATTTTTGAGGGAGGAAAGATCAGTTCAATACAATGAAGACTTAACAAAACTTCTTGTTTGGCAAATGTAACCTCCATAGAACGTACATTTTGATCATGGTTCAGGCCTAGATGTGGAATGACCAAGCACCACTTGAGCAGGCTTTCAGATGTGGAATGACCAAGCACTACTTGAGCAGGCTTTCAGTAATGATCTCCAGTTTGAGCTTTAGTGCCAGTTCCTGTTTTCATTTCATTCGATAGGACACGAGCTTTACAGGAGCTCACTAATGCCCATTATAGTATGAAAACTGTATATTTTCTCACTAAGTCTGCTACATGAAACTAAAATCCAGGGTTCTGCTTGTAGACTGAAGCCTGCATCTGCCTTAAAATTCAGTGACTAGTTTGATTGGGTTTGCTCAGTTGTGGTGCTTAACCTGTGTCTGTCCCGAAGGTGAAACACCTTACCCGTGACTGGAGAACCACAGCCTATGCACTGAAGTACTCCAGCACTCTGGAGCTCAATGATGATAACAAAAAGGTTCGAAGAAATACTCCAGTTCCAGTGTTTCCAAGTGAAAATGTCCCTACCAGGATGCTACTGGTGTATGATATCCACATGATTTCCGAGCTGCAGCCCCTTAACAAAGAAGAAAATGGATGCATGCAAGAAAGGATAATGGAGCATCTCCTCAAAGCCTTTGTAACTTTTGGTGTAATTTCATCGGTTCGTATTCTCAAGCCTGGCAGGGATCTCCCACCTGATATCAGGAGGGTCAGCAATCGGTACAGCCAGCTGGGAACCCAGGAATGTGCAATTATAGAATTTGAAGAAGTAGAAGCGGCCATACGTGCTCATGATTTCATGCGTGCTGAAAACAAAGAGATGGGCATGAAAGTTGTCCAAATAGGCATGAAACCACCAAAGAAAAAAGTTCCCAAAGACAAGAACCGTGATGAAGAGACCAGCAAGAGCCTTAAGAAGACTCGATCCCTTAACAAGAGAGTTGAGGAACTCCAGTTTGCTGGTGATGAATCCTCAGCAAACAGCTCTTCTGACCCAGAGAGCAATCCTACATCACCGCGGTCAGGACGCAAACGTACCACAACAAATACCACGAGTAATTTGAGCCCCATCATCCACCCAAACAACCATTTGAGTCCTAACATGTCACCCAGATCAAGTCCTTGGAACAGTCCATCTTCACTAAGAAAGGTAACCAAAAAATCTCCGCTGGCTGAAGACAGCAAGGTTAACGCAAGCACTAGCCCTGAAATTCCAAGGAAATACACGGATTATTCCTCAGATAGCAGCATCACTCCTTCTGGGAGCCCCTGGGTGCAGAGAAGAAAAGCCCAAACTCTGACCCAAGAGAAGAGTCCTGTCAGCAGTCCCATGATGGTTCGGAAAATACAAAATGCAGACGGTCTCCCTGTAGGGGTGCTGAGGCTGCCTAAAGGTCCTGATGGCACCAAAGGATTCCACAATGGCTGTGAAAGGAAGGCTATGAAGGGTGAATAGACTGTTCTTCAAAAAGAGTTTTACAAATCAGCCAACTGCTGGTGACCAAGCCTGGTGAAAAACTGTCACTTGAGTGACTCAGTTAAGTCAGTATTTAATTTTGAAAGCTTTTGTATTTATATAGAGACTTTATCATTTGTATATTTGTATATTTTCTTCAGAGAAAAGATGAGGCTGGAAGGCATCTCTGGAGATTGCCCAGTCCACCTCCTTTGCTGAAGCTACAAGTCATGGATAGGTTTGAGGATCTGCAAAGACAGACTCCCCAGCCTGTCTGGGTGAGCATTCCCATGTTCAACCACCCACACAGAACCAGTCTGTGCCCCTTTTCCTGTTACTGGGTATTGCTGAGAAGTGCCTGGCTCCATCTTCTTTACTTCTTCTCATCAGATATTTAAAAACCTTGATGAGATCCTCCCCCAGAGCCCTCTCCACTCCAATCTTACCAGTGCTCACTCTCTAGGGCTCACAGGAGGGACGTGCTAGCCTTTTAATCAGCTGAATCACTTAGCTAATGCAGGGCCCCTACCTGCATCCACTCTTTTTAATGTATTATTCTGAAACACCTAAATATTCAAGCAGCCATATCAATCATTGATGTAAGTACATTATTTGCCAAGCTAGGATCCTGAGGAGCAGTGTGTACTTATGCTTTGGTGGCTATATTATGAAAAGCTATGGAATGTTACCAGTCTCATCACAGGGAGCTGAGGTTTGGAAGACTGCCTGGGTTTGCCTCAGAAGGAACAGAGAAACCAATGCCACAGTGAGCAGCTGTTCTCACATACATCACCAAAGCAGTATTGTTCAAGACTGCTTGTCTTGAACCAGTGTGCATTTTCATGAGTAAAGACTGAGCACTGGAGACTGCTCTGTAAATGTTCTCATGTATAATCAGATGGAAATAAAAATATTAACTCTAGACCTATTTTGTTTACTTTAAAAATAAGTTGAGCTGCATATGAATAGATAACTTAAACCTCATCTTATACCACATGAAATTCCAGTAGCAGTTACTCAACATTTCCATTGCATTCAGGAAAAAAAATCTTCTCTGCCCCATTACTGATGGTTAATTCTGTGATGATGCTTCACTGTGTGTGTCACACTAATTTTTATACAATGTTATAAGCTAAACAGCAGCTTATAGAATTTGAAAAGCAGGCTCAGCAAGAAGTGCTTAAATTAAAATTAGCTATAATGCTACATGAAGTCAAAGAAGGAAACTGCAGTTTTACTTACAAAAGTTAAACTGAAAAACTAGCCCAGGGACAGTAAGAGCACTTCAAGTTGCAATGGTCACCTTGGGAACTGTGCATGACCAAGGTCCCATCAGATGGTGAGTCTTCATTCCAAAAGTCCACATCCTGTCCAACTTCCTAAGTGTAACATTTCTGCTGTGTAAATAACTGCAGTAACTCACAGTTAGACTCCTATACACAGAAATCCCAGCTCTGTGTGTTGCTCTTTAGCCACCCACGTACATTCCTGGTTCTTTCACTGCACACAGATGGAATCCTCCAGGTGACCTCCTGACTCCCACTACACAAACTGCAGCATGTGCATATTCACAGACTTGGTGAGCTCTCAGCACCAGAACACACAGGCAGGTGCTTGGAGAGTGAAGCCTGTGGCTGCCCAGGACAGGGAGAGCCAGGGGCTGCCACAGCAGCAGGGAGAGGCTGGCAGGCAGCACGGTGCTCCAGGGACTCACCCCACAGAATCCTCCTTCTCTTCTGTAGAGCTCAAACACACACATGCACACCTTGAAGTGGTGGTTTCAAAAACATGGAGCTTGAGGTTATTTTTATTCCTTTTTTTACACAACAAACAGCAATTCTAAAAAGCATTCCAAGAATGAGACCATTTTGCCAAGTAGCTCAGTTACTGAAGGCATTCAAAATTCTTAAGTGCCTACGCACCACCGGTGCCCAGGGCACCAGCAGAGACCCCCTCGTGCTACTCAATCCACAGCAGCTTTAGTCATACATGTACAGCAATAAAAACAGATACAACATTAATTCCTTGGTATAAATATTTAGTTCTCCCTGAGTTTGTTTCTGTCTTCACATTCAATCAAGAGCTCAAAACCTGAAAACAATACAAACCCCAAAAATACACACCACACATTCAAACTGCTTGGCTGAATGCTGCCAACAGAGATGTTTTAAACACCAAACACCAGCTCTGCCTTTATTTTGTCCCAGCTCTTCAGTGTTTATATTATGATGACATATTTCAACTAAGTATTTTTTTAAATGTCATATCAACGCAAGAGAAACAAAGTGACAGCACATCTGGCATTTTAGTCACTGGTTTGAGAGCCCTTCTCACCTACCAAAAGAACATTTACTTCCATCCCCTGTTACAGGGATGCATTCCAGTTGCCTTCATTTCACACAGGCAGTTTATGGCTGGGTTTAAAACCCTGAGGTCTGAAAAAAGCCAGGGACTTGAGTAAAAAAAGCTTATTAACTCAGCTAATCCACCTGAGCTATTTAGGCCAACAGTTTGATTAATCAAACAGAGCTGGCTTCAGCTTACACCATTGCTCCCTCAACTTGGATTTTTCTGCATTTGAAGCAAAAATATAGTTAATTGATTCATAGGAAAGATCCCACATCTGTGATCGAGTCAGATTAAATGTTTTTGCAACCAGCTCATATTCTTGCGATAGGTCAGTGGCGAAGACACCTTTATCATCAGTCTGGAGTTAAATTGAAAGGAAAGAAATAAAAAAGTTTAAATTAGTACCTCTGTATCAAAAAGGGGTTTTTTCTGTACATACAAACCAGTTTTATCTTGCTGTCTCACATTTTATTCCACTGTTCTTTCATCTGTGCATGGTTATTTAATTCTTTATTTGCCCTATTTTCATTTTATTCACTAAAAATGAATAAATTATTCAAACATATAAGAAAACTGGAACAATTTGCTACAAGGTCAGAAATTTTAAGTCAGTTCTGATCCATAAACAGAGAAAGACTTCTCCAACTTCACTTAGCCCTTTGCTTAAATACATGCTTAAAAATCAAAAAACTTACACAAAGCACTGCAGGATGGCCCAAGCTGTACCAGTATCCAAAATGGTGCTTGTCACAGGAAGGCACTGTCTGAGATTTTATGTTTGATGTCATGCAAAATTCTAAGGGAAAAACAGAAAAAGAAATGAGGACATACATTAAAACAAGAGACACGTTAATTGACTTAGAAAGGTCCTGAATAAAAATTAAAATCAGCTACTGTTGATTTTCTATGCTTCTTTTGTAATTTCTTTTGAGAAAAGTTTGCTAATTGATTTCTTTGGGGTATAAAATTTAGGGAGCTTGAAAACCAGGTAGAGAACCACCAAACAGTCATGTACAGTAATGACAAATTATGATTTGGGATTTGGTTTTGCTGCCATCTGAGACATCAGTTGTTGTCTGCTGCCACAAAGGTGCCAAAAACCCCACAAGTGTCATGAATGAACCTTTATGGGCAAGTCCAAGTCACCTCTGGTCAGAGACAAACTGGTGTCACTAGATAAGCAGCACATATCCTGTTCTGATAGCCAGAGATGAAGTCATGGTAAATATTTTTTTCCTTACCAATAGGTATGTGATTCTGCTGAACCAGTGACACTATCTCTTCAGAACCTGCTGCTGTGGAGTTGAGAAATGTTCCATGTCCAATTCTGTCAGGAGGGAGGCCCAGGAGAATCTTGGTCTCCTCTTCTTGATTTGGAATCTAGAGAGGATATATTCACATTCTGTCAAGGCAGCATAAACCAGCACATTGTATAATTACAATGGACTTTCAGTTCTACTTTCACAGCATCTCTTACCCAAAAGAAAGTGTTAGTGAAATAGAAACAAGTATAAATATGCTGATGACATCATATGTCCTGGTTAATTTCCTGAAAAAATAACTATCTTCAGTAATTATTGGGCTTCTTGGAGCCAATTCCAGCCACCATTTGAACAAAAGCTCAACTCTTTCTACTGATCCCAGTGGAACTAACAGAGCTCACTGCTCACAAAACTGTGTGGATTTCACTACACATGATTGCTGATATAATACCAGTAAGAAAGCAGTGGATCTCTTAGAAAGCTCCTAATTTCACACCTAAACCAACAATTTATATAGTACAGGAAGCAATAATCTGGCTGTTCAGATTTAGAACAAAAGGTTGAAGATTTCTCCTTGTTGTCTCTTGTCAACTGCCCCAGACCATTAATACTTTGGCCTGAGAAGCCCAAAATGCACAGTTTCACTGAGATTTTCACAAAATGACAATTACAGAGAAGCAGCAAAATAAAAAAACCTTTTACCTCACAAAGATGCAGTGCCAGCTTCAGACCTGCTTTTTTTGCTTCAGAGAGAGGTTCCAAAAAATCTTGACCATGTCCTGCCTGGAAAACGGGAACACATCACTAATCTACAGCTTATTTGACAAAATCCCTGTCATTACCATAATTAAGAAGTCTAGCAATATCCAAACACTACATTCAAACACAGCTACATTTAAATTATTCCACTTTTCCCATTACTTCAGTGTGGAATGCAGCAAGTCAAACAAGCCTCTGCCATATGGTTTAGACCAATGGATCAAACACCAGTAGCTCAGATGATGCCTAAGACTTACAAGCCAATTGTCTTGATTTTGATACCTTTTACACAGCTACCACCTAGAGCTATTTCACTTCAGCTTGACAGCTGTCCTCAAACATCTTTGCTTTCTTTATATGAAATGAGCATTTGGTGCAGCTAAACAAAATGTAAACTACTGACAACTTGCCTCCACCCAGTTATCTGACTGGGACAATTGAGATACACACACTTCCCAGATAAACACTGCATTTCAATGGTTCTTTTCTCAGTCACATACTAATCTAAGGATTCTTTGTTAGAGTATCTGCCCCTTATACAGCAACAGGGATTAACCCAGTATCAATCCACTCCAGCTAGGCACAAAAATTGGACAAAAACTTGTGAGAAAAAACTGTGGTTAGAACCACCTGCTGGTACACAACATTCGTCTTCAAGAATATACTAAAATTAACCAGAAACTTACAGTGGGATCACCACTGAGGTCAAGTCCTACTACAACCCCATCACTGGAAAGCAGGAACTCTTCAGCAAGTTTAACAGTCTGCTTAGCAACTGCTGGGCCATCTCTTCTGTTTATTGCTATTAACAGCCTGGGACAGAAACGTATTAAATGATTAAATTAAATTATTATTAAATTATATACAAGCTGTAATATCAGGAGCTCAACAGATCTGATAGCAACAAAAATGGCAATTCATATCCTTCATGGCTGAGTTTAAAGAGTATTTGTATAGGAAACTGTTCTAGGAAGGAAGGTACCAAAGTGCAGAGGGACACAGACAGATAAATAAGTTGGCCCAGGATATGCAATAACACACATGAAGGATCCTTCAGCTTTCACAAACAAATCTAGTAAGGCTTGCTACAGAGGCTATGAAAGACAGGAGAGCAAACTGTCTCCAAACAGCCACTGACACCTTCTGAAACTTCTCTGCTGGTCAGGACCAGTTCTTCTTTACAGTAGGTTGCTTGTACAGCTAATCAAACTAAATCTTTGCAATGAAGCTAAGCTGTGAAAAAGGAGCCAACTCCATGAAAAACAGTTCTTTTCCTGAAAAGAATGGACAGACTTAAAGATGAGAGGTTTTACCCGGTTTTCTTCTTCACCAATAAAAAAGAAGATAAAAAGTCAGGTCTCCATATTAATTACCTGTTTCCACTCGATGTAATCTGGTTTAAAACAATTTTCTTTCTTATAATGATGGCTTGTAAACCTCTCTGCAAGCATGACCAAGCATCAGACAAAAAAGCTTGAAACAGAAGTGTTCCACACACTTTATTTACCTTACATCTATATCCAAACCTTCTTCTTGACACTGTTTTATACCCTCAAGTACAGTTTCAACATACATCCTCTTGGTCATACCTGCAAACACATTTGGAACAGACATATTTTAAATTATTTTTATTATATTGCAGACCCAGCTCTCCAGTCTCCTAAGTTTCATGTTGCACCTTTGATTTTACATGATATAGTTTTCTAACCCATGTAATTCTAATTCTGTCTGTAAATATAGCTTTACTGTGAAGCACATATTTGAACTAAACCTCTTCCTAAGCATGTGGAAAAATTAAATGACTTTGTGTGAACCAGAGAATCACAATAGGATTTCTATTATGTGTTTCTACTAAACCACGCCTAGAAGAAAAAAATGAAAACAAAAAAAGTAAAATATATCAGCTATTAAAAATATTAGCAGACTCAGATGCCATACTCAAGTGAATAACCCAATCTCATGGGTCATAGACTTATAACCAACCCCTTTTTTTCCTCAAATATCTAACAGGAAAGTGACATGCTTTTAGATGGTTAAATCATAGCTTTCATACTTAAAGTATATTTTAATTGAGCCAATTAAATTTGACTTTACTTGTTATTAACATAGTCTTCAACTAAGTTTTATAGCGCAAGAAGATCACAAATTAAAAACTAGAAAAGACTGTACCTGTGGAATTTTCTTCTCTTGGAGTGCTTCTCAATTCCAGATACTTAACACCATCATCAGCAAATTCTTTAATGACATCTTTAGTTATCTGATTAAGTAAAAGTGTATTCAACATCATAAAAGTGATACTTTTAATTAGTTATATTTTTATTTACAACTAAAAGACCAAGTTATTTTTTGTTATGAAACACTTGCAATGTTTTCAGACCCAATGTGTTTTTAATGGTCCCCATATCTGTGGAAATACTACCACACAGAAGACACATTTGATTCCTTCAGGGATACTGAAGAGAGTTCAAGAGTTTTACAGTAATTATTCTGACCTTCAATTGAAAAAGATAATTTTTGATATTATTATTTGGAACCCAATGCTCCTAATCCAACTGGTTTTAACTGTGTGTACCGCTTGCTTGTTTTAAGTGAACTTTTAATTAATTTACCAGTAAAATATCTTCAGTCCTTGTGGTAACCTGATAGATGATCTGAAACATCTGAAAGCATCTAAAATAAAATTTAAAAAATTAATTGGAAAGACACTGAATGAGTATGTAGGAAAAAAAAATCTACATTTTAAAAACACCTACCCACTGGAGCCAACTAACCAGACTGTAGCTTGAAATACAAAGAAACGCAGTTTCTGATTTTAGATACTAACAAAGCATTTGCAACAAAAGCTGTAAATACCACAAAGCTTTCTGAAGGAAAAGGAAAACATGAAGTTTCCAAAAAAGGAAACTGTGTGAGTCAATTTTCTCTGAAAAGCAGATGATCTAAGTGAAAACTTTCAATCCTTTAAAGAAGGAATCAATCAACAAGAGTTTTCCTTTTAGTTTGCAAGCACTGAAGAAATTACTTTGTAGATATAAATACCAAAAAAATCAATGAGATTATGCTGTAAAACTTAAAAGCATATTTTCTGCAGTTAGTGTGTAAGGCCACACATTTCTGTTTCCAACTTAAATAAAAAACCTTTGGTAAATGTTCATCACACGCATGCATATACTCACTCATCTAAGGTTCTTTTCTTTCCTTTGTCAATCACAGTCATTCCATTCTGGATCTGAAGGTTTGGCTTCTGGGCCATGAGTTTCTTCATAGTAGCAATACTGATACAGCCATTCAAATGAGCATGGAGTTCCTACAGAAATAAAAATCCTATGGGCTTATGAAAAGGATGGTGTCTGCACCCTGTTTGTACTACTGTTCTTGTATCCTACGTCAGTGTTTCCCTCTGAGTTTGAAAATAACAGTTATCTGCATTTTGGCTAATAATAGCTTCCTTAGGCTTTTCCAAGCACTGGTTCAACTGAGAACTGCCCTGTTTCTTTCGTGGCTGTTGTTGGCTCTGGTGTCTGTGGCAGCACAGCTGGCTCAGCAAAGGGCTCTCCAGACAATTCTTGGGGTGGTGTGATCCAAGGTGAGGAGGAAGCCAATAGCTGCCTCAGTATTACAAGAAGTACACTAAGGATTCGAGAACTCTCCCCACCCACTGCAAGTTAAAAGTAAATGTCCATCATTCAAATATAGCAACAGGTGTCTACCCACTCCCCTTGCTTTTGTTCATACTCTGAAGTTTAACCTCACTCCAGAAATGCAGCGAGACTCTGCCATGAACAGCAACTGCAGTAACCTCACTCCTTTGCCTGAGGCCTCTTTCTGCCTGACTTTCTATTGACATCCTGACTTTGGGCTCCAAACTTATGATCCTCAGCTCCACTCAATCACTTCACCTTTGCTCCTTCTAATCTCCTGGCTCCTGACTTAAGGAATAGGTCTTTAGAGCCCTCCCAGCTCGTCCAAAATGTATCTACAAAGCATCTACTTTGTTACCTACCTCTCGTCTCCCTGTACACATCCATTCCCAACAGAAAAATTCAATAAATACTCCTCTCCAAGCTTTACATTGGAAAACATGTTGAAATTGTAAGCACCAGAAGCTGTGGCTGCTTACAGATTCTGGTGCCAGAGGCAGATATACAGTGCTACAACTGTGTTATATTTTCCACAAACTTAAAATTACCTGACAGAATTCTGTCAGACATTAAACATAAACCCTGAAAAGCAACTTAGTGAAAAGGAGCACTGGAATGCAAGGATGGTGTAGTCCGAAGCGGGTTTGCTGGTTCCCCGTGCGCTGCCTGTGCAGAGCTCTGGGCTGGGTACGTGCCCTCGGGGTCTGGTGAGTGCGGCACACGAGCCCCGATAAATCCACACACACCCCTACGGAAGGCTTGCACCGATATGCCAGAAGTAAGGCACACCCTCGAGACACGGAGAAAAAGCGTTATCTGAGCCAGACTACTTGGCTAGGCTGAGGGGAAATAGGACAAAAAGAGAAAATGAAGATCGCGCTCAACTGATTTAATTGCAATTAGATTAGTAAGGTCTGTAAACAAAGCGGACCGGCAAACACCCGGCGCATTTTGCGGTGGGATAAGGCCCTGAGAAACCGCGCGTTTGGGAAGAACGCCGAGACAGCAGCAGCGTCTGTCGCCCTGTCTGTCTGTCCGTCTGCAGCCCGAGCCCGAGCCCGGTGCCGCCGGAGGAGGGTCCGGGCCCGCCGCCCCCCGCCGCTCACCGCTTTGGGCAGCCGTCGGTAGAAGCGCAGCTCCCGCTCGCGGTCCCGCTCTGCCGCCATGGTGGCTCCTGCGCCGGCGGGGCGGGGCGGGACGAGCCGGGGCTC
>JAYDZK010000025.1:15127824-15143378 GCA_034509185.1 Euphonia xanthogaster
GCGGCTGAGGGGAACGGCGGCGCCGGGGCGGCCCCACACGGGAGCGGACACCGGCCGAGCCCGAAATCCGCTGTGAAACACCCGAAACACCCTCAGAACCTCAATGCTGCAGGCTCAGGGCATCGCACATGGAGCACGACAGCGATCGTCCGTAAAAAAATGTACGTATGTATAAAATATAGAAATAAAAATCGCCCGCCACCGCCCCTGTTAATTCTGTCAAGTGGAACAGAAAGCTGTCCCATTGCTCCTACACTGTTTTTTTTTTCCCCTTTTCTTTTAGAAGCAGGAGATAAAAACAGATCCACAAACCCAAACGAATACAAAACCAAACAAAGACCTATTAAACACAGGTCTGCACGAGTGTGAGGCAAAAATAAGCTTTGTATTTGTCTTAATATTTAGTAGTTTCTGTGTGGTAGGTGTGATATTTAAATCACAACTGGAGCTGTATAGCTTAGGTAACTGAGCAATACACTTAACACTATCTAAGCCTGTTAACTAAATAACAGCATATTAAAGTGAAAAAATGGTAAAAATTAATCTAAAAAATCCAGCTCCATTGCCTGCAACAGCAGCTTTAAAAATCATTTCTAAGCATAAACAAAACAGAAATATGGCCAGCTTCAAGTCCAACATACTGTTCTAAAATGAAAATTGTCCTCTGTTCCTTTTCAGCATTCTACTTCTAGCAAATAAAGCAATAAAATACACACAGAAACGTTTTTCAAAGTTTTCTTTTTTTGTTTGTTTTAGTAAAAAGCCAAAACAACAGCAAACAGAGGAAAAAATTAAGCACTTCACACACAGTTACAGTAATTGAACTGCATTCTTGGCAACCACCATCACAGCAACCAGTCGTCACCCCAACTCCATGAGTGCCTCGTTACACTGACACTTCCAACAAAGACTCCAGTGCATTAATATTCTGGGAACACACATTCTGAAACAACCAAGA
Source organism: Euphonia xanthogaster (assembly GCA_034509185.1). Classification (NCBI taxonomy): domain Eukaryota; kingdom Metazoa; phylum Chordata; class Aves; order Passeriformes; family Fringillidae; genus Euphonia; species Euphonia xanthogaster. The sequence continues at coordinate 15,128,783 of JAYDZK010000025.1, forward strand.
TGTCCACATTCCTCCCTCAGTCCCCCAAATTTTTGTTATCAGCTGGAGCTAGAAAAAAACCTAATGCAAACTGCTCCTGAGGCACCTGTGCACTGCCAAGCTCAGGATGCCAGGTCACAGTCAGGTACCTGCTCCATGACTGAGGGAGCTCAGCACTCCCAGCATCTCCCCTGTCCTTCCCAGCCTCCTGATCCCCACCATGGTACAGCCCTGACTTTTTTCCACAGCAAACCCACCACATAGAGGTGCAGGACTTTATAAATAAGCATTCTGCAATTCAGGCAGATTGGAAACCCATGCGATTGATAAAGGATTTGGCAGGTGCATCTGTCCTCTCGTGCTTTTCCCGGAGCACCAACGCTCCATTTGCTTAGTTTGGGTATCCATTAACTGAAAATTCTCTCAGATGAGCATCACTGCTGTGCAGGAAGAAAGAAACATTTCACATAGGCAGCTAATATTTTTTTTCCTAGCAGTAACATCAGAATTCTTCTTCTGCATTTGCAATTTGTGAAGTCTTAAATTTCTTGAGTTTTTCAATAGTAGAAGATACTGAAATCTCTCCGTGAACTTTGTTGTCTCTGGTTCGCACATTGACAGCATTATTTGCTTTCTCCTTTTCTCCAACCACTGCAAGACAGCACAAAATATTACACAATCTACATTAGAAAATGAGCCTAGAACAAACTTTGTCCAACATTAGAACTTAAAAGATATTCAGAAATGTAAGATGCTGCAATTACCTAAAATGAAGTTATACTGAGCCAGCTGTGCATTTCTAATTTTCTTGTTTAATGTGCAACTTTGATCTAGATCCACATCTGACATAAATCCTGCTTCAAAAAACTGGTTGCAAACCTAAAAAAAACCCAAAGAAACCAAAACCCTCTTTGTATTACTATACAGTTTACAACATACATTTGTACATGCTGCAATTATTGATCTCTCTCAATAATTAATTCATGCATATGCATAATTTTGTTCTTGTGGATGATTAGAAAGATTTCAATGAAGTTATCTGAAGAAACCTGCACACACAGCAGCACCCCAGCTGGGAGACAATACACGATAACATCTATATCAAACACGTGCTGCTCTGCTACTGCATGTCAAAAAAATGTCCTCAGTCTGAGAAAGGAGTAAGAGGAGTAGGAACAAACACACTTATTCTTGCATTAAAAGGAGAGCATGGGACAGGGGTAAAAACAACCATGGTTCAAAAGGGATGTAGTCAAAAATACACATGGTGGGAAATGGAAGAAACTGGCTCTGCCTACTCAAGAGCTGAGAGTGCTGTAATGAAGCATGAGTTATATAAGGTTTGTCATCCAGGATGCTTTGTCCTTGAATAATTACAGAAGAATGGACATAATTAAAGAACCCAAAATACTTAAAGATCCATACACCTTACTCAGACATATACAAATTTTGGACAGAAACTTTTATATTGAAAAATTTACCTCTCGCCCCAAACATGTCTCCAGAGTAATCAAGCATTAATTCCCTGTTCTAGGACAAGCACTAAGGATCTGTGAAATCTGCCTGCTGCCATAAGGAGACAAGCTGTCCTCTCACCTGCTGGGCGTACTGTTCCGAAGCGGGGCCCACAGGCACAACCATGACCTGCCGTGGAGACAGCCAGAATGGCCTGGCCAGCACAGGACAAACAGGAAACAAAGGTGCATTTTACATTTCCATAGCCATGTTCCACAATAATAATTTCTGTATACAATTATTTATGTTAGCTAAGGATGCTGGATAGTGTATTATCTCCCTCTTTTCAAGCTCACACAAAATAGCAAATAGATTGATTCCAGTAAAATGACATATGGGGAAGTTGGACCTACTGTTTTCTTCCCAGATGACTTCACAACTTTAAACAGAATTTTTTCTGCATAATTTTCATTTTTATCTATTACTTTACAGTGAAGATGGACAGTCAGGTGACTGAAAATAAGAATTAACTCTTCCTTAGTAATTTAAATACATTCATGACGAAATATTTCCAGATCTTATCCAAGACAAAATGATCAATTGTAGAAGTACAAAAATATTTTGCATATTACGATTACTTAATGCCTGTGTATACACAAATAATTGTTTTACATATATCTGACATCCTGCTGGTACAAAAGCATGATTTTGAAGAAAAAAGGCCTAAGAATAATGCAGGACTTACACATTCAATTGCAATTCCTATTTTTGCATTATTTTTCTTTTTTTTCTGCAGTCTCATGAAATTGTATGGATATCATACAACTCAGACCAGAAAACCAGACTTTTCTTGTAATCTTACTAATTTTGAGAAAATTTTAGGGATATTATTTTTGCATTATAATATATGGGACAATAGGAATGATATGCAGTTTCTACACTGGTAAAGTTTTCTTAAAATTCCATTTGTGCCACATACCATTTTCCTCCGTAATTTTCTGCTAGAATAGCTATCATTCTCTCCACAGATCCCAAAATAGCTCTGTGAATAATCACTGGCCTTTTCTTGTCATCACCATCCTTACTGGGAAAAAAAAAAAAATCAAAGTTTTTTCTTAAAAAATAGTTATCTTAGCTCATACACATGTAATCCTACTAATATTTTTGATTCTACTTTAAACAGAAAGACAAAATTTAGTTAGTTATACTTGTGAAAAGTCTACTGGTTTTATTAAAAATGTACTTCAATACAGCTGGGCTTTTAAAGAAATTCTAGTTTAAAATAATCATGCCTGTAGCTAGTGGCAGAGACACATTCTTAAATTTGAGAAGACACTTGACTGACTCAGCACCATTTTTGTGCATTTTAATATTTTATGTACTTCCTTGCACTCTCTTTCCATTAGGACTTGCTTTTATTTTGTTGCACAGGAACTTACCTGCCCTTACTTCTCATTACTTCACTAAATTACAATCCTGAAATTTAAAAAACCTGGCTTTTTTAAAAAAAATCCAGTTCATAATAATATTATCACCTATCATAAAAACTGTAACATTTACTGTAGAATAGACCACAGGACCAAAAAATTACAGATTCTTATCTATCTTCCCCATTTTCATAATACTCAAAATCAAACACAGCAAGAAATACAACCCAGAAAATGAGTATTCAAGTCAATGTGGTATTAAAATTAATTTGCTCAGTGGGCCTAGCTGGAAATGAGCCACATTTTCACTAAAAGCTTTTTGTACTTGGTTTATGTTCAAAGTTAACTAATTTAATCTGATAAAAATGAAGAACCACTTAGTGCAAACATACTTGCTCCTCAGGGCATGTTTGAATTGGTGTGCCGTGTCTTCCAAGGAGACACAATGACTAAGCTGAAAACGAAAACTGACTCAGCTGAGGGGTTTTTAGCATTGCTTATGATCAGTTGTCTTCAAAACTGGCAGAGAAGAAAGATAATGAGATTTTCCTGCATTTACAATTAAAGCGAGCTATCATTACATTGAGAAAATATCTTCAAGTTCATGACTCGCTCCTCTACCCACTGGGGGTGTTTGCTCTGCCTAGCAGCTGACTGATTTACAAGTTAATCATTTGTTAAATGAGCAATACAGCATTAGTACATAATGGGAATTACATATAATGAAAGCTATTGTTCAATTTCATTTTAAAAAAGGAAGATATTCAGCTGAATCACTCACCCAACATAAGTAAGATTAAACCGAATGGGTAGCTGGAAGTCAAGCTGGATGGTAGCACATTGATGGTACCTACCAATTGCATCTTTGATTTTAATATCAATCTGTGAAGCAAAATTACACAGTTACTAAATATAGTTTGCCTGCAGTACATCTGCATTTCTATCCATCCCAAAGTTATGCTGAAATGCTGAGTCACTAACCTTAGGACCATAAAATGCTCCATCTCCTGGATTCAAACTCCATTGCTCTCCAAAGTTATTCAAGCTGTTCTGAAGTTGCTGATCATAATGATGAGAGAGTAATTAAAAAAGGTACATAAGGGCCTCTCATTACTGGAAGCCAAAGCAATTTCCTTTGAAATTCAAAAGGAGTGAAAAGGCAGCACAACCTCTATTGTTCAAGCATTTGCTCGTTTATGATAAATAATCTGGAAATAGTAGTTCCTTGTATAAATATAATGATTAATCAGAAAAAAAAAAGATTAATAGAAATTTAACTAGTTCGAGGTAAGGGGCTAAGTAAGAATCTGAAAGTTCTGATTTTCTATAGAAACTTCATATTTAATGTGATGTTTCCCAACAAGAATTTCCACCAAGGGCAGTATTTAGCATGTGATTTAAGCAATTTCACCATGCAGCATGGAAGAACGCAGTTAAATATCTATCTCTGCAAGTACAAATATTAAAGGGTTTGTTTGCTTTTAAGTTATTACCTTTTCTGCATGATCCCAGATCTCTAAATCTCCAAGATAATTTTCTGGTCTTGTAGAAAGATGTAGTTGAAAGGTAAAGCCAAAGACAGCATACACTGACTTCAAGAAATCAAGACAGTCCTTAATTTCTTCTTCAATCTTAAACATAAAACATATTAAATAGGTTAAAATTAACTTACATAAAAATGCAATTGAATCTACTGAATTCCTCATCACAAGAACATAAGAGTCCATTAAATAAGAAAGAATTAAAAATCACTCAAAAATTACATCCAAGGAACTCAAATCCATTTAGTGGGCAAAGAAAGATCCATTTAATGGGCAAACACTTTGAAGCCAAAGTGTTGTGGCTTCAAAGCATGGAATGAAAAGTGGTGTTTTTCTTAAGCATGAGGTTCTGGAGACAAATTGTATCCTGAATTCAAGTACATGAATTTTTACATGTAGTTCCACTAAAATCTATAGCATTACTGACAAAATTAAGGTTTTATTCAGCAGATTAAGGTTTTATTGTTTTACAGAAAACAATGGGATCAACTGCTTTTTTTCGGAGAGGGAGATGGAAAATGCAAGAAATTTTACTTTCTGGGGTCTCGATGCCCAATGCATCTTTCTAAATAAAATGAAGCACCTAAAAAAATTGACCAAAAGCAGCTTTATGCTATACAATGGAAGAACCAAGAGTTGAAATACGTTGGGGATTTTTGTCTTGTTTACTGTTAGTTTGCACTGCAAGAGGGAAGGGTTTTTTTGGTTGACTGGTGGGGATGTGGAAGGTGTCTTTTTTTTTTTACCTGTTCCATTGTGCAAAAGATGTGAGCATCATCTTGTTGGAAGCGCCTTACACGAGTCAAGCCACTCAAAGTGCCCGAGAGCTCATTGCGGTGAAGAACTCCAAAATCTGCAAGTCTAAGAGGCAATTCCCTCCAGGATCGGGGACGATGGGCAAACATCAAGCTAAAACAAACATGGAAGAACCTTCCTTTTATCCTTCTTACAGGAGATTTAAGACAACACAGAAATAAACAAAGCTCAGTACAGACAGTCATCACATTTTTAAGTATTTACTCATTGAGGTTGTCTACATCCTGAAAGACAGGCAAACACAAGAAGCACACCACTCAAAGTACTGCTAAAGATTACTGAAGAAAAAAACACTGCAAGAGTAAATCAAGACAGGTTAATCCATACCCTTCTTGGAACATCACATCTGATGCCCACCTCTATCCAACAGAATTGGTATTTACTAGGAGTACAGACTAGTATTAGCATGCACAAACCCAGCTCAGCGCAGACTTACTGCAAAGGTCTGCTTTAGGGCACTGTCAGAGAAGCTCTCTGGACACACTGGCTTAGCAGTCTATCATAAACACACATGACAGTGTGTATTAACACTCCTTTTATTTCTCCTCAGCCCCAAAAAGGATAAATGATGTAAAATAAGATGTTTTCCAGTTGATGTTGAAAAAGGATAAATGATGTACAATAAGATGTTTTCCAGAGTACAAACCAATGTCCTGGACAATTCATGGGTTTAAGGGCAAAGGTTTCCTTCTCAATCTCAAACGAGAACATATTTTCACTGTAGTGCTGCCAATGTCCTGAAGCTTCCCAGAGTTTACTGTTGAAGACGTTTGGAGATACAACTTCGGTGAAATTACGCCTGCGATATTCCCCCTATAGAACAAATGCAACATTTAAAAGGTGAGAGAGATTTTGACAAGCAAAAGCTTGATTCTTTTCAACTGTGGTACTATGATGGCAATTTACAGGGACACAATAGGACTACTGCACAGGTAGACTTTGCACAATTGGAAAAACACAGCTTCACTCTGCCTTATTTTCAAAAAGATTAGATCTGTATAATCCTTGTAAAAATCTTGTATATGTTTACATACACAGATACTTCTCTTTCTGTGGATAGCTCAGCACTATGAATGGCCTATCATTTAAGATCAACAAATGCCAATCAAGTTGTTAGGACTTGTATCAGTAACATCTGTATATACTCACCCGTATGAAATCCACGAGTGTGTTATAAAGAAAGGCACCTCTAGGGAGGAAAAAGCAGCTTCCAGGACTCAAATCATGAAAGAAGAAGAGTTCTTGCTCCTAGGAAAATCAAAACCAGAATGCTCTAATAGCAATTCAGAGAGAATTGCAGATGTAACTACTTGACACACATCAAGACACTGCTTGCAAAGATGAACTATTACAGCAAGAAGATTTATGATCTACAAGTTCTCAGCAAGACCACTTAATTATCTGCAGTTCTTACTCTTAGAGATTTGTAATAACACCAAATTCCATTTGATTCTTTGACCATGTAAACACACATTTCCCCAAATTTACACCTATTATAAAGAAGAACCAAACCATGCTATTTACACAATTTCTAAATAAATTCTCTTCTGTGAAAAACAGAGGGGTTTAGGTAGGATCTGCAATGACTCTACATTAATAGGTTTAATGTTTATATCCCTAAACTAAGGGACTAAAGCTATTAACTTCTTCCCAACTTTACTTTAACACTCATATGCAAGTTTGATGAGTTTGTAGAACTAAAATTTTAAAATGTAAGTGACACCAAGAAGAACATAGAACTGGCTCCCCTTAAAACTGTCAAAAAACAACAACAACAAAAAACATCAAACCAAAAGTAAAATACAAGGGAAGAGAATAAATTCTATAATAGAAGTATAAAAAGGAGACAGTGGAATAGTGTACCTTTCCAATCTTCCTATGATCCCGGTTTTTGGCTTCTTCCTGGACTTTTTCCCATTCCTTCATCATTTTATTATCAGGAAAGGATATTCCATATATTCTCTGCAGAGTTTCCATGTCAGATTTTCCTTCCCAATACGTAGAGGAACTCTGATACACAAAACCCATACTTTAAGATAATATTACATAATATCAGGAAAAGAGGGATAAACACTAACCCATTTGAACATTATTGTATTTTTCCTTGGGAAAAGAATTACATGCAGTCCTGCAGCTTTTGTTTGTAATATAAAAAGACCTGCAATGCCTTTTAATCAGTACACTAATACAGAAGACAAGCAGAAGTGACAGGTCAAATTGTATTTCATTCTGCTTAGATACCTTGTTTTAACTTGCATCATGGCATATTTTATTATTTCATGTTATGGCTTTTAAAAAGGCAGGAGTTGTTTACATTGAAAACATAATGTAGTAGGAAAACAAAGGCAAAATAAACCTAACTCTAACAGTTAAATCTGAGCAGTTTTAACCCTCTACCCACTCAATCCCTGGAACTCAAGAGTTCCATACACTTCAGTTTGGAACCCAGGAAAAGTCACAATGATGAATGTTTCAAAGAGCTCAGACTAATAAGGTTACCAAAATTAGGATCTTTGAGTAACTTAAACAACACCATACATTCAGAGGCCTCTGCAAACACTGTCTCTGGCTTCCCTAGAAGCAATGCCATTTTTTAACAGCAGCACTTGCAGACCTGCTAAGGTCCACTTTATCTCCTGTACCTGACAAGGTCAAAATACTATTTTCTGATCCAGTGAGTATCTTAATGTGAACTTACTGCAGAACAGAGCATGTACACCCCCTTGCAGTCAGATGTGACAGCTGGTACAGACTAGCCAGGACACTTGTCCTGTGAAGTGCAGTGCTGATGGGAGACAGTGGCACAGTCCTGCCACAGGGGCTTAGGCTGCTCTTCTGTCCTGTGCATGGCAGAACTGGCTCCACAGCTCACCTGGTCACCACTAGCTAGAGTGGTTTTGCAGGGCTCTTCATCAGTCTAAATGAGCAGGTTACTCCACTAATACTCTGATACTAAACATGCTGGTAACTTCCACTGAGGTACTGCTGTCTTAGCCAAGAATCAGTAAATGTAAGCCACAGATCAACAATTAAAGTCAGGAGCTCTACTTGTACAACGGGAACTGGGAAAGAAATGAAGAACTATTGTACAGTAAGCAAAGAAAACAATACAAAGGACCAACCCTAGTACAGTCAGCTCAGGAAAAAAAATAAATCAATAAACAATTTATTTCAGTTTTGATGCACAGTTAATTTAAACTTACCTTAACTATTTTAAGGGCCTTAATTTTTCCAGTGTGTCTCACATGTGGTCCCTTGCAGAGATCAATCAACGGACCACATCTATATGCCAAAACAAAAAGAGTGATTATTTCCAAGCAACCCAACGTTTCTCAGTACATTCACTAATGGCACACAAGTTCATGTTTGACACATTCAAACATGCCAGTAAATATAAATATGCACCATGCAGCAAATTCAGTGCACCTTAAATGTAACTGTGCCTTCTACCTGAAGTGGAATATTCACTCAGTAAATGCTCAGCACACTTGATCCATTTTCAAGAGCACCATTGGCCAAGTCATATAGTTCCATATGTGAACTTGTTCAAGCTGGCCAGGAAATTTTCTACTATGCACATATAACAGAAAATGATGCTGCCATTTTCCAAACAACAAGTAACTGAATGAGCAGGTTCCTCACCCCATAGCTTTATCCATTATGTAGCAAGACAATGCCAGAGATGGCAACTTATTTTAATCAGTCTACTGAAACCAGAGGGAATAAATAAAAACTGAACTTGACATTTGTCCACAAATTGAGACCTAATCTGTCCCAGCAGAGAAAGAAAATCTCACTCTACTTAAGCAGCAATATTAATTGCAAACTAAACTTCCAATCACACAAGAATTCAGAACTTGGAAAAAAAAAAACAAACAAAACCCCAAATTTTTCTCTCAAATTAAATTAATTAGCTATAAAAATACCTAATAATACCATTCAAGTATATTTCTTTACCTGTATACTGTGGTAGTTGGTGTCTTCACCTTCTCATTAAGGATACGACACTTAAACTTGTTATACTGTGTGTGTGGAAGCATGAAAAGCCAGAAACGTCAATAAAATGGATAATAAAATTCACTTCAAAAATTACAGTTTAATATTACAAGTGCACTAGTAAAAGACACTTCTAACCAACAACAACAAAAAAAAAACCCACATCTATTTCTCAGAAGAGTTGCAAAAGCAGTGGGGAAAGAGACAGAAGCATCTTAGCTCCTCTGAGGGTGTGTTGAGGATTGTGATCACCACCTGAACACCCCAAAGCACTTGTGAAAGGCGATCACACAGTGCAGTGAGACCGGTGACATTCACTGAATAAAAGAGGATTAGAACTAAAGCCTTTTCTGACCCATCTTCACAAGTGAGCCAGAAGACATGTATGCCTTCCATTTACTTATTTGTTATTTCATTCAGCTGGAGGTGTGTTTTTGTGGAATACAGAATTGTTATAGTAAGTGCTTGAAAGCATCCTGAACACCTGGGAGGGCATGCGGAGAGGAGGAAAAGGATGGTATTGTTTTTCTTTGTTTTACTTTGTTGTACTATTCTGATGAGTCAGTCATATGCAGTATTTCATAAAAGTTACATTTTAAAAGATCATTGTAGCAGATCCACAGATTTACCTTGAACATGTCTAACAGGATCTCCTTTTTGACTTCCAGCCTTTCAAAAGCCTGTTTCTCTTTTATGATATTTTTACAACGGTCCTCTAATAGTGGGAATTCAGTACTAGATACACTTCTAGATAAAAAGACACAGGCAAAACAAATATAAATTAATCATTGATACTCCCATTTTTCTAATGGTCTAATTTGAAAAACATGGAATGTGTTGTGCTTTGTCACTGTATTTTTTTCCTTAGTGACTTACAATCAGCTGTATTTTCAGACACTAAACCCAGAAACACACACAGTACCACCGTGAAAAAACCCATTGCAATCATTCATTTGAATGTCTGGAACAGTCTTTGACATGACTAAATATCTGGAAGACCTATAGCTCAAAATACACATATGATTTAAGAAAAAAAACAAAAATAAACCAACAAAACAAACCTAGGGGGAAAAAGGCTCAACCCAGCCACAAGAGCCAGTTTATCAGCTCACGCAGATTCAGTATTCTCCCTGCCTACAGAAGGATAAACAAGGAAAAAACAGAATTGTAAAGCTGTGCACAAGGATTAGAAAAGTAGTAAACACCTAGACAAGTTACCTGCATTTGTGCCCTTTCTACAAGACTATGGCTCCTGGAAAGCAAACTTGCATGACTCTTCAAAAAACCATCCCCTTTGCCTCACAGGAACTTCAGAAATTTCAACCCAAATGCTCTGAATTTTTTCCACAGAACAGCTCCAGCTCTTATAGAGCAGGTGTCTGAACATTGCTTTTGAATTTAAATATATACACACACTCAAATGAAGTGTATATACAGAAGACTATCCTTCAAATCATATTAGAGTCAGAATTATACTTTTAACATGCAGAAACAAACAAAATAATTCTAGTACTAATCTTTAATAGAAAGTATTAAAGTTCTAAGACATTGTAATTTTACCTGTCTTCAATATACATGTCATAATGAAATCCATTCTCAATTGGTGGTCCATAGCATAAGCAGCCTCCAAAATATTCTTCCATGGCCTCTCCAAGAATGTGAGCACTTGAATGCCAATAAACCTGTAAATGAAGTCAGCTGAGCAAACCATGAGGTCAATGGCAATGTGTAACTAAAAAGAAGAAAAAACCATCCAGAGATATCTGCAGATAGGACACAGACTGGAACCAATGTTGCTCAAATTTTGAGAGAAGTAAAACAACTTTATATTACTCATTTAGAGTACTTCAAAATGAAAAGACAATGGCAGATGTAGCACTACTTCAGGCATGTAGCACATGCTGCAGTCTGAAAGAGGATGACCACACCTCTGCACAATTTCTTCAACTTAATTACTGTACCTTGTTGATTTATAAGTTAATTTCAGTTGAAGTCTGTGCACCGCTAATCACATCTAAAGCAATGTAGCCGATTAGGCTGCTATTGTTCACATTCAGTACATTTATTAATGGGTCTGTCAACTACATGACCTGAAATGCCAGAAGAGGGAAGCCAACAACAGAGTAGATCAATACCAGTCTGATGTTCTGACTTCTTATTAATTGAGACTATTTCAGAGCTACTGCTGCAAGATAAAGCCTTGACAGGCTGCTGAAATGTCTCCAACAAGCTTAATCACATGAATAATTCTTTGACAAAACTGAAGTCCAATCCCAGCGTATAAAGACAACATAAGCTTCAGACTGAATACCATTAAAGAAAAATCTCAGTCAAGCTGCTAAGGATACATATAGTTTAATTGACTAAGAAATGTCTACTTAAGGATCTAATAACAGTGCCAGTACAAGGGGGTGTAGATTTTATTTATGACTAAAGTCTAATATTGGACAGTTTTTAGAAAGCAGTAGAGACTGCCTCACTTTGCTTTCACCATCTGATCTGCAAATACTCTGAGCCAAACCACAGACTGTTTCAAGTTAACATACAAATCAAGGCTTACTGGGCAAACTCCTTTGAGAAACAACTTGTTTATATAGAAGAGAAGGATGAAATGAACAAAGATTTTCCTCACTCTCAGACTGCAGGTGCTTAGTATCTTATCTTTGTTGAACCATAGGAAATACATTACTTGAGTAGTTTTTTTAATGTAAGATTTTTACAGCTTAATGCTGCAATGAATTTTATGTCATTAGTTTCTTTAATCAAGCAGAAACCAAAGTGTTGACTCACAGCTTTGGCTTCTTCATTATCAAAGGTGAGCAGCTCTAGAGTACAATCTCCCTCCAGCGGACGGTCCAGATCCCAGAGTTCACCATTCACTTTGGCTATGACTGCATTTGAAGCCAACGCTTGACTAAAGAAACAGAAGAGACAAGAGACAAGAATATTTAGGTTCAGATTTGTAAAAGACTTTAGATTTTTAAACCCCATGAGACCACATCCACATCTTGTAGCACCTGAAGACCGTAAACTTTTGCTTCTGTGGTGTTCTTAAACACTTGCCTGCTTTTGAGGTATAGAACCTTAAGGTCTTGAGAGGCTTTGTTCAACACTTTTCAGTGCTAGGGATCTGGAGGAAAGGCTGCTCCTTACAACAGGTTCTACTAATTCTGCTAACTCACAAAACTGCCAATGTCTCTTAATTCCCAGCAGTGTCACAGATCTAATTGGAAGCATTATGATCCCAGTACAGAATCCCAAGCATCAGAACTGTAACCAGCTGTTTCTACTACAGGAAGCTGAAGTGCCAATGCTTTCCAAGCAAACCAATTTAAGGGAGCCACCACCCACTGACTGTGACATACATTTTATATAACAAGGTAAGAGACAAATGATAGTAACAGTTTTATCACTACAAAAGTACAGCTCCTTGAATGTGCAGGTTACCTAATTCCTACAGCTAATTGATAAGGCGTGGTTTTCCAAGATTCCCCTTCAACTGTCTCCCCATCTGTCAGAGTAATTTTGATAGATTTGCTCTGGTTGGCTGCTCTGTAAGCTAGCAAAGCATCATGTTCTTTTTTCAGTGCTTCATAAAGCTTCAGTCTGTCTTCTATGAAGCTTGGCACACGCTGGAGCTGTAAGACATAAATTTAATCACGCACATATATTTGTGAGACAGAGAGAATAAAAGGATTCACAGTGTTGGTGCATCCCCAGAGGTTCCAACTTGTCCAGATTTAACTGCACTAGAATTTACACTAAAATTCAGTAAAGCATTTATAAGTAATAATATACAGGATAGTTCCATCCAACCTACTGACTATTTTAGAGCGATTTTCCAATTTTCCATGCACTTTCATTAATCTGGACCTAAATGGGTCTGTGAGCTGGACCTCAGAAAGCAGCTTATATTCCTGACCCAAAATTTGCATTTGGCAGATGTCCTGGAGAAATTTGGATCACTCCAACAAGCCCTCGCTTCTGCCACTACATCCAAAGCATCAGATTCAAGCCAGACAGTTCACATGAAGGTATTTTAGCTTGAGTTATTAAGCTCTATTGTACTACAGCAGTGCTGCCAATATCCCTTCAGCCATCATGAATGCTCATGAACCATCACCCTCCTCAGGCACCACAAAACCATGACCTTCATTTTCCAATAACCCAAATCCTTTCGTTACATAAAATGTAGAGATTTAATAATGTATCAGTAACCCTACTAATGCAAGATTAAGCTCTTGAATAATGTGAGGGTTTTTTTCTCTGTGCTATAGTGAGATTTCTTCCCAAAAGCTGGGATTTCAAAATACAGCAAAGTATTCCAGATTTGAGAACCTTTTCTGAACCGGGCTGAAAACCACTCCTGTTACTATGTGGTATTAAAGAACCACTTACATCATTCTGGTGTTGGTTCACAGCTTCATTTTCCTTTTTCTTTTCCTCTTTAATTTGATTCACTGCATCAGCTGGACTTGCATTGGAGACTTTCTGAAAACAGTGAGAATACAAAGTATATCCCTACTATACCTTCACCGTTTTTTTTTCAGCAATCATCAAAACAAACCAAACCAGTATAATATAGGGCTAAAAAGGCAATTACAGGGAATAACGTATGTCCTCAGTACAAAGATTTCTCATGGTACAGCTAAACAGCATCCTTTTGATGTTCTGCAGACACAGCAATGCTGCTCACCAAGAAAAGTCCTCTCAATACAATTTCCCAAATTTTACTACTACAACTATCACCAGCAAAATCGCCCCAGAGAGGCCGTTGGAGATCAGACCGGAGCAGTGAGCAGTCACAGCAACTTTCAATCGTATGATTCCTTGAACAGGTTGCCCAGTGATGCTGAGGATGCCCCATCCCTAGCAGCGTTCAAGGCCAGGCTGGATGGGGCTCTGATCAATCTGGTCTAATGGAAGATCTCCCTGCCCATGGCAAGGGGCTTGGAACGAGATGATCTTTAGGGTCCTTCCCAACCCAAACTATTCGATGATTCTATGAACCCTTGGCACAAGGGCAGAGACCACTGCCCAGTGCTGCGGGCAGACACCGCGACAGGCTTCTGCTCCCGCGGGCTGGGCACAGGCGCCTCGGCTCCGTGTCTCTGTCCCGTCCCTTCCCGCCCGCGGAGGCCCGGCCCGCCCGAGGTCACCGTCCCGGCCCGCTCCGAGCGGCCCCGGCGCTACCTCTCCGCCAGCCGGGGGCTGCGCCGGCGCCGCCCGGCCCAGCTCGGCCGCCAGGCTGCGGCGCAGGTGCAGCAGGCGGTAGCGCAGCTTCTCGTTCTCGGCCCGCAGCCGCTGCAGCTCGGGGCTGGCGCTGCCGGGGCAGTGCAGCTCCGGCGGCTCCTTCAGCCGGCCGACCTCGGCCGCCAGCCA